>CAWUFW010003613.1:0-1200000 GCA_963921515.1 Calotriton arnoldi
TTCCGATCTCGGTCGGAGGCGCACCCAATACTATTCGGTCGGGAAAAAGCCATGCGAAAGCCAGTTTCCCGACCGATCCGTACAGCACACCGAACGAGCAAGTACGATGCGCACAACAGCAAAAATTCCGGCCGAGCCGTACTCACCCAAACCAGGTCCTGTTCTCCGACCGAGGCGAATCCGGAAACGCCGAATCGAGTCGCACGGAAGGGAAAATGCAGCCCCGTCCGGCCGGACAAGTACGATGCGCTTTCCGTACGCGCCGAACCCGTCGCTACGCACGGCACGTCAAAGCATCCGGGCGAGGCGCACATAAGCTCCGAATCGCGCCACAACACGATCCACGGCTACGAGACAGAACACAGCACCGACGAGGACGACGCGAAGCGAGCGAGGACGAGCCGAGCGACGAGGACGAAGCCAAGCGACGAGGACGACGCGAAGCAACGAGAAGGACGAACGACACGAACCAACCATGAATCCCTTCGTCCCGATCATACCAATATTCTACATCTACTACCGGACCAGGCACGGACGCGTACGGCGCAGAAGGTAAGTCAGACACCAACCACAAAACACATACAACACGTACACGACACATCACACACATACACTGGGAATCTGAATATACTTACACCAGCAACAGCAGCACCATAGGGGCGGGATGCCCATCACCAATGCCACATATGCACACAGGGGCCTGAATGCGCGCCACCACCCCAACCCAGGGGGCTGGATGCCTACCACTACTACCACCCTTAGCCAGGGGGCAGGATGCCTACCACTACTACCACCCTCACCCACGGGGGCAGGATGCCTACCACTACTACCACCCTTAGCCAGGGGGGCAGGATGCCTACCACTACTACCACCCTCACCCAGGGGGGCAGGATGCCCACCACTACTACCACCCTTAGCCAGGGGGGCAGGATGCCTACCACTACTACCACCCTTAGCCAGGGGGCAGGATGCCTACCACTACTACCACCCTTAGCCAGGGGGCAGGATGCCTACCACTACTACCACCCTTAGCCAGGGGGGCAGGATGCCTACCACTACTACCACCCTTAGCCAGGGGGGCAGGATGCCTACCACTACTACCACCCTCACCCAGGGGGGCAGGATGCCCACCACTACTACCACCCTTAGCCAGGGGGGCAGGATGCCTACCACTACTACCACCCTCACCCACGGGGGCAGGATGCCTACCACTACTACCACCCTCACCCAGGGGGGCAGGATGCCCACCACTACTACCACCCTTAGCCAGGGGGCAGGATGCCTACCACTACTACCACCCTCACCCACGGGGGCAGGATGCCTACCACTACTACCACCCTCACCCAGGGGGGCAGGATGCCCACCACTACTACCACCCTTAGCCAGGGGGCAGGATGCCCACCACTACTACCACCCTCAGCCAGGGGGGCAGGATGCCTACCACTACTACCACCCTCACCCAGGGGGGCAGGATGCCCACCACTACTACCACCCTTAGCCAGGGGGCAGGATGCCCACCACTACTACCACCCTCACCCAGGGGGGCAGGATGCCCACCACTACTACCACCCTTAGCCAGGGGGCAGGATGCCTACCACTACTACCACCCTTACCCAGGGGGCAGGATGCCCTACCACTACTACCACCCTCACCCACGGGGGCAGGATGCCTACCACTACTACCACCCTTAGCCAGGGGGCAGGATGCCTACCACTACTACCACCCTCACCCACGGGGGGCAGGATGCCTACCACTACTACCACCCTTAGCCAGGGTGGCAGGATGCCTACCACTACTACCACCCTTAGCCAGGGGGCAGGATGCCTACCACTACTACCACCCTCACCCAGGGGGGCAGGATGCCCACCACTACTACCACCCTCACCCAGGGGGGCAGGATGCCCACCACTACTACCACCCTTAGCCAGGGGGGCAGGATGCCCACCACTACTACCACCCTCAGCCAGGGGGGCAGGATGCCTACCACTACTACCACCCTCACCCAGGGGGGCAGGATGCCCACCACTACTACCACCCTTAGCCAGGGGGGCAGGATGCCCACCACTACTACCACCCTCACCCAGGGGGGCAGGATGCCCACCACTACTACCACCCTTAGCCAGGGGGCTGGATGCCTACCACTACTACCACCCTTAGCCAGGGGGCAGGATGCCTACCACTACTACCACCCTCACCCAGGGGGGCAGGATGCCCACCACTACTACCACCCTTAGCCAGGGGGCAGGAAGCCCTACCACTACTACCACCCTTAGCCAGGGGGCTGGATGCCTACCACTACTACCACCCCCACTCATAGGATGGACAATGCATGACACAACAAGCACACCACAACCTAGGGAATGCAAGATTAAGACATCCCCCCACCACCATGACAAGCGTGTGAGCAGGCTGTGTCAAATGCCTACAACACCGAACATGACTTTGAACATACAATGTGACCCCCTAGCACATGTGCCACACATATATGTGTGTGGCACCCACAATGCAAGCAGCCCATGACCATTGTGGCAATGGGGCCTAAACCCCCATCATCACAGTGACCAAAAGGCAAGTGTGGGGTCCATAGCTGAAGCACATTTTGACCATTGTGGCAATGGGGTCTAAACCCCCATCATCACAGTGACCAAAAGGCAAGTGTGGGGTCCATAGCTGAAGCACATTTTGACCATTGTGGCAATGGGGTCTAAACCCCCATCATCACAGTGACCAAAAGGCAAGTGTGGGGTCCATAGCTGAAGCACATTTTGACCATTGTGGCAATGGGGTCTAAACCCCCATCATCACAGTGACCAAAAGGTAAGTGTGGGGTCCATAGCTGAAGCACATTTTGACCATTGTGGCAATGGGGTCTACACCCTCATCATCACAGTGACCAAAAGGTAATTGTTGACAAAGAAAGAGCTGCAACTGCCAAACTGCATGGATCATTCCTGGTCACAGAACCAAAAACTCATCTGTGGCAAAGTAGTGTATGTGTCCCATTGCAACATAAATTGGGGGAGCCAAATACTGCAGTGCAAATGAAACATTCCTTTGGCCATGTGCAGACAAACAACACCCATGGGGGCTGAGACCGTCAACAGTCATCAATGACACAATGACAGAAGTGACCATCAGAATGCAGAACCACATATTTGCACCAATGGGCACACAAATGCAGATACCCTGTGGAGACAGCAGATGTGAGGTGAACAGATACCATACCATGGCAGCAATGGGACACACAAACCATGATCACTGTGCTGACCGATGACCTAGGAGTCCCAGGGACAGCAGGGGAAACACACCAAACAACATACAGCCAATGGCACACCCAAGATATGCCAATGCAGTGGTGCAGATGCACAAACACAAACAGGCAGACCAACACTGTCATCATACACAGCAGGTGAGGGGTGGGGGTGCCAGTGTCCCCAGGCAACAACACAACACATGAGGAGAGCTGAATACCAATCATACAGATGTGCATACACTGCCACACTAAGGTAACTCATGGATCCAAATCCCCTATGTGGGCAAGCAGGCATTGACAGGTGAGAGGGAGCACAAAACACACATGTCACACAGGCACGTAGGAACAACAACTGACACAGCAAGTCACAGACACACCACAGCACCACCCCCAGGGCCCCCACAATGTGGTGACCCTGGGCTGAATAAAAATACCACTGTGATGACAAAGCTAAATGTCGTTCACACTGTGAACCACAGTCAGGTGTCCTGAGCAACTAACTACCATCACACCTACACAAGCACAAATCAATCAGCATGGCCAGTAAGCCAAGGCCAACATGGAGGCAGGGGACTAGCCGGGCAACAACTCTCATCTGCACACACTCAAGACCACACCCCTCGACCTCCAACAATGTGCAGCAGTGAAGTACACATGCACTGGTGACATTGCACATGCACCCATGACTATTCCAGGGTGGTGGGTGGGAACCAAGGTGTAGAAACACATCACACATGGACACTCAACAAGACTCCTGAATGTCTGACACACTGCACACTACGCTGTACATGGACATGACGGCAATACCACACCGACCAATGGGATCCCAGCCACAGTCACACACCAATGAAGAAGCCAAGGTCACCCACAAAGAACACACATAGACAACAACCAACATTGCAGCCCGGACCCTAAGGAGTGCCAGCAGTCACACACACAACGTGTCACAATCACTGAAAGATAACACAAACTGGAAATCACATGACAGGGGCAAACAACAAGTGCCAAAGGGAAACCTGACTGTGACCCATCTGCGTCAGCACACAAACTCTGCCCTGACAGCAAACACACCTATGGGTGACACCCTGATGACCAGTAATGTGCCATGCACCCACATCACAGAGAACACAGGGAGAAGACTTTGGGGGAACATAGCTCAAGTCAGCAAGCATCACAAACAGGTACAACACTAGGGATCACAGCATGCGCAGATGAATGAAAGTGAACACACAGACATGCACATACAACACACACCTTGGGCGCAGGCAATGTCACACGTGTACACACTGCCATGAGGGGACTCCACTCCTGTGTGAGGAAAGCTGTGCCATATGTTGCCTCAGTAGGGCCCCATCATGTCAGCTGAGCACTTGGTCACACAATCAACAATTAGCACCAAATGAGGGCTCCCATCACATCAGCCTGGTCATGGATGTGCCAACGGAATCATCAGCACAGATCCAACACACTTGTATAGCAATGTTGCACTGACTACACGGATGAGTCCCTCCCCATTGATGCCCAAACCTGCATGTCCACTGGAGATGGCAACACGGTCAGGGAAGTAGACAAATGCAACGATGGCAGGCACAACAGATGTGCAGGGGTGGAAGCCACAGATATGAAATTGCCAATGTAAGTAGGAAACCCATTGCCAAATACTGAACACATGACACCCTCAGATGCTGCTATTGATGACATGGATACACCACATGATAGGACACATTCCCCCTGGACCACATGGGTTCCTGCACAGTAACACTTCATAATCATGAGACCAGATATCACCATCACTGCAGCAAGGGCATGGTTAGCTGCACCAACAACATGTACATCTGAAGCATGAGCACTAGAGAAAAGAAAGTTGCTTTATTCAGCATATGTGTTGTTTGATAACGACGTCCAGAAGAAATTAGAGCAAAGGCCAATGGCCAGTCCATTGTCAAAGTTCAAACAGGGTGACACTGGCAGATGTCACCCTACGCATGCCTGCACAATACCAGGGACAATCCACTAGGAGGGGCAACCGGGGGGCAGGCCAGGCACCGCAGGGACAGGATCAGGGCTCACCAGGGGGAGTCAGGGAAGGGGTGGTGGGTGCTGGAGAGCCACTGACAACTGCAGTGGAGGTGTCTGACATGGTGTGTGCCGGCACAACTGGGGGGCATGACACAGATGTCGTGGGTGCCGGCACAACTGCAGTGGACCCTGCAGATGGGGTGGACAGGTCCGCCACTGCAGTGCCCAAGTCAGACAGGGCGGTAGTGGACTCCACTGCAGTGCCTACCTCCAGGGGAGGAGAATGGGGAACAGGCAAGGTGGGTTGGACAGAGGGGGAGGACACCCTCACCACATCAGTGGCACAGACAAGCGCAGCGGGGGTGTGGTGCTGGGAGAGCAAGTGGCAGGGGAGAAGGCCGGAGCATCTTGGGGATGGTATATCTGTGGGTGGGGGAACCTGGGGCAGGGTGTGGTGGGGGCACCTGTGCAGTGGGGGCCTGAGGGATGGAGGACGGAGACCTTGTGCCTGAGCTGCAGGGCGGTGGCGGGGTCTTGCTCTTAGCACTCCGGGGGGACTTGCGGGTGGGGGCCTCAGTCCGTCTGCGCCTGGGGGAGGGTGTCCGGGGGCGAGGGGCACTCTGCTCCGTGTGGGTGGGCTTCCTCTTCCCCCGGGATGCTGGAGCAGCTTCATCGGTGGGGAAGAGGCCGAGGTCACAGAGGAAGAGCTGCTGTGACTTTGGGGTTGCAGGTGAGGCAAGGGAGGGTGCTTTGGAGGGAGAGGGAACTGAGGACTGCGCAGTGCATGTGGATGCGTGTGTGTGTTCCAGGGCCCCATCCCCTGTGAGTCTGGCTTCAGTCCCCTGAATGTGCGTGCGTGTGCGTTTTGTCATTGGCGTGTGTGTCAGTGTGCTGGATGTGTGTGTGCTGGTGTGTGCCTGTGCCAGTGTGTGTGTGCCTGGGATGGGTAAGGTGCTGGGGAGTGTGGATGGAGCAGAGGCAGGAGGGGTGAGGGACCGTTTGAGGAGGGACACTGCTGCCGTCAGGGAGGAGTCCATGGACCTATTGCCCCTCTGTAGGTCAGACATGCCCGATGAGATGCCCTCCATGAACGACACCAGCTGAGTCAACAGCGCGGTGTGCGCATGGAGGACACTCAGCATGGCTGTCTGCCCTACATGGAGCTGGCGAAGGAGGTACACAGACTCCTCACTCAGGGCAGCAGGGGACACAGGGGCAGGGGGTGCGGTGCCTGGCCCAAAGGAGACACGCTCCCGGACATGGGAGCCTCCACGGACCTGGGGAATGGGAGCCGATGGGAGGGCGGTGGTGGTGCTGGTGGTGGCGGGGACAGCAACACTAGCTGGGGTGTGGTGGCTGCTGACACCCGCCTCCACAAGGGAGTCATCCTCCGAGTTGCTCTGGTCCTCAGCTGAGGTGGATGCTGCTGAGGACTCCTCGGTGTGGCTCCCCTCGCCCTCCGTGCCACTGGGTCCCTCCGACCACTCCTCGGCTGCTGACCCAGTCTGGCTCTCCGGCTCCTCCTGGTCCGTGGAGCTGTCCCCTTCCGTGGCCGTGGATGTATCTGCAAACAATGGGGAAACAGACAGACATCAGTCACCTGCACATAACGCACACACCACTGTGAGCACAGCACATCACAGAGCAAGCCCTGGCATCATTAGTTGTACATTGCTAAAAGTGCACTAATTGAACAGGAGAAGTCAATTGTCAGTCTGATGCCAAGCATGGCACTCACATCCCACATGGCCTTGCACCCATCTGTCTGGTGTCTGTTGGATTGCAACACCCCAGTGTTGACACATGCACCAAGTACACAGTAGTTGGACAGTGCAGAGGACACGGTGTGGACACATCACAGCTCTTGCCACTGAGTCAGTACAGGTTTACGGATGTAAGGGATGCCCAGAGTCAAATAGGAAATGCATGTGATGCATACCAGCGACAGACACCATGATGCACCCATGTCCTGATAGCCAGCGCCACTATGGTGTGCATGTAGCACATGTCACTCCCCTGCAGGATCACCAATCAGTAGACACATGCCATGGCGGAGGCATGACTGCAAAGTCATACATCACTGTCTCAGTGATGTATGACTTTGCAGCCAGACAACAACACTCTGCACTGTGTCACAATAGTAGGTCATGGGGAATGCAAGTCCTGGAGCTGCACAAGTGCACATGTACATCCCCCCACAACACATCCTCTTAACCCTCATCTGTCCAGGTCATACCTATTGGACATATGGGAGACCTGTGACACTACCCTCTGAACCTGAGCCCCTCACACTCTGCTGTGCATGGGGAACAGCTGCCTGAACTTCACATTTACATGCCCCAGTCTGCATGGGCAGCTGATCAGACACCTATGTGTCACACAAGTATCGTCTCCTATGGTCACATCTCCAGTGGCATGCTGAGCCCCTACCAAGAAACTCCACAGCAGTCCTGGCGACTAATCCACAGCACACTGACACAGAGGCAGACACCTGAGGGGTCAAATCACTGTGCACAATGTGTCCTCTGATACACGGGAGTGGGAGTACAGAGTGTATTGTATGGCCTGGAGTAGGCATGACTGTCCAGCCCCACATGAATGAGGGATGAGCCCTGGACTGTAGGCAGCTGGCTAAGTATGTGTGACACACGTCATATACATACTCCTGGGGCCCAAACATTGTTCCCACCCGCAGCATGGGTGTGTGCCAGGTACCCCAGCCACATGTGGTGGATCAGCTCAGCAATTGGACCACAGATCAAAGTAACACGCTGAATACATGTCAGAATACAGGCATTGTGTAAGCAATGGACCCACCCATGATGCCCACCACAGAGTCAGGGAAACAGATGCTGTCTCCCACCTTGAGTCAAGCAAACTGCAAGGACACAGTCCTAAGTGACAGAATTCCCTGCATGTAAGGGCCACACCTGGGTATCAGATGAGGAGTGGGCAGTGCACAATAGAGGGACATGGCTCCTGGACAACATGACTGCTGTACTGTGGCAGTTCAACCTGGCCCGAGGAGGGCACATAGCATGTTAGACAGAGTACACAGTGCAGTCTTTGACTCACCCCCTCCTTGCTGCTCTCTGGCCTTCAGCTGCCCATCCAGGTCTGGAAAGACCACCGCCAGGATCCTGAGCATGTGGGGGGTCAGGGTCCGTGTTCCGCCCCTCCTGCGAGGAGGCGACAGCTTCAGCTGGACCCGTGCAATCCTCCGGGTCCAGCCCCGAAGGTCCTGCCACCTCTTTTGGCAGTTGCGGATCCGGCGCTTGTAGACCCCCACGGACCGGACAGCCCGGACGATGTCCTTCCAGATCTCATGCTTCCGATGGGCAGAAGCCTGTCAGGATGACAAAGTGATAAGGCCATTACTACACATGCAACATATCCGTGCATGACACAGTTGCATATACATGTCGCAATCACAGGGGCACATGGTGTACCCAGGCAGTGCACGGCTGCCCATGGACAGTTTTCCAGAAGTCACTACATGGTATCATTGCATGGGGAGTAAAACCCTGTTCAGAAGCACTGTCACTGCACCATACCTGTCCAGTGCAAGTCACTACACACTATGGGGGTGACAACTACTCAGTGAGCCTGCTAGCCAGTGGTGTGCTGACTCTCAGCCTTGCTAGTCAGACAAAATGCACATTCAGAAAGGCAGTGCACAGAACACTCACCTGCTCCCCTGGTGTCCCATACAGCTTGCTGTACTGTGGAAGTAGGCTGTCCAGCAGGGCCTGGTTCTCTTCAAGGCTGAAGGCTGGGGCTCTCTCCACAGTACGTGCCATTGCAGGGTCCAGAGGGGCAGAGACAGCAGCAGTGCAGTGGCAGATGTCGTCCTGGAGCATGTAGTGCAGGCAAGTGGGCTCTCAGGGGAACATGCAGCAATATATATGTGCTGGAGAGGCAGATACTGTCCCTTGTGTCCAAAGTGATAGGTCCAAGTCGTTTGCATCTTCTGAATCTGGCCAATCCATGGAATAGCAGCACCAAAACACGCCCACAGCATCCTTCAAAATTTCAACTTCATGACATACATGATTTTGCAACATTGTTGTGGGTGACCAACTGATTTTCCAGCAACCGACTCGTTCGAATATTCGAAAACGCGTCCGTTGCCAGGCAAGCCCATTGTCAATGGGTGCGCACCGATCGGTCCATTGAGGTACAACGCGCACAGGGGTACAACGCGTACCCGCACACATTGAAAGCAATGGGCCGGCCGGAGGCACCGATCGGTCCATTGCTGTTCAACGCGCACAGGGGTACAACGCGTACCCGCACACATTGAATGCAATGGGCCGGCCGGAGGCACCGATCGGTCCATTGCAGTACAACGCGCACAGGGGTACAACGCGTACCCGCACACATTGAATGCAATGGGCCGGCCGGAGGCACCGATCGGTCCATTGCTGTTCAACGCGCACAGGGGTACAACGCGTACCCGCACACATTGAATGCAATGGGCCGGCCGGAGGCACCGATCGGTCCATTGCTGTTCAACGCGCACAGGGGTACAACGCGTACCCGCACACATTGAATGCAATGGGCCGGCCGGAGGCACCGATCGGTCCATTGCAGTACAACGCGCACAGGGGTACAACGCGTACCCGCACACATTGAAAGCAATGGGCCGGCCGGAGGCACCGAGTCGGTCCATTGCTGTTCAACGCGCACAGGGGTACAACGCGTGCCCGCACACATTGAATGCAATGGGCCGGCCGGAGGCACCGATCGGTCCATTGCTGTTCAACGCGCACAGGGGTACAACGCGTACCCGCACACATTGAATGCAATGGGCCGGCCGGAGGCACCGATCGGTCCATTGCAGTACAACGCGCACAGGGGTACAACGCGTACCCGCACACATTGAAAGCAATGGGCCGGCCGGAGGCACCGATCGGTCCATTGCTGTTCAACGCATCACTGTACATGTGACTGGCATATGTCAGCATGCCTGTCTCAGATGGACATATGCCAGCCACAGATAGCTCCCAGGGAGTGAGGGGCACACCTACATCACGACAGCCTGTCCAAACCTTATCATAAGGCATGTAAGGCTGCATTTCCTATTGTGTGTATGTTGGTGTACATGTTGTCCTGTGGGTGTCACCTGTGGGCAGCCACCCCCAGGCTGTGCACGTGTTAATGGGGACAGGATCCTGGGTGTTACGTGTACGTGACCACTGTGATGTGCAACTGTTCATATCTGTGCATGTGCCATGGTCACATTTCACAGTGGTGTTTGTGTATGTCATGTCACATACCCCGTGAGTCCCATGTGGGACGGTATGTTTGAGCCAGGGTGTCCCAGTGGCACAATAGTGATGGCCCTCCACAGTCTTTGTGCATGTAGTGTTTACAATGTCTCTGATTTCATGTGCACAATGGGAGACAGTCTCCACATCCACGTTGTGTGTGCATGGACTCTGATGTTGTGCGTGTGTGTCACAGACGTCCATGGCTCTCCTGCCATGGCAAGTGTGGCCACTACCTGTGGGGGTCATGTTTGTTTTGTTGTGGTGTACACATGATACTCCAGGTGATGCCAGTGTCCATGTGGCATTACAGGGTCCCTGGGAATGTGCCTGTCGTTGAGCTGTGGTGCCTGGGGCACATCTGTCCTCACATGTCACTGGGGGTGACTGTGACACAGCATCATGATATCCAATGGGCCAACCTGGGACAAATTGATGCCACCTGTAGGACCGTGTTGACAGATGTTGGCCATGTATGTACCATACATGTCGTTCCGGTACTGCACACTTCATGTAGTTGTGCCTCATGATGATGTATGTTGGGATCTTGAGTGTGTTCAATGCCGCATATGTGGGGTGACTGACGATCTTGCTTACTTCTCCTCTGCACTGCAGGGCTCCTGCTGTCCATCGGCCATTCCCAGACCTGGCAACGATGGTGGAACGGGACAGCATCCGACGGTACCGCTTCACCAGGCAGCTGATTGAGGATTTGGCAGTGCAGTTGTCCCCACATTTGCAGCCTGGCCGGCCGTATCCTACAGCGCTGACCCCCAAGGTGAAGGTGATGGCAGCCCTACACTTCTTTGCCACCGGTACCTTCCAACATACTGTGGCGTCTGCTGGTGGGATGTCACAGACCATGTTCAGCCGTGTGCTCCGCGATTTCTTGGCGGCAATGTTGCTCTTCCTGAACCGGTACATCTATTTCCCTAGACTGCGACGACTCACTGACGTGAAGAGTGACTTTTATGCCCTGGGGAGGATGCCGCATGTCATTGGCTCCATTGATGGGACACATGTGGCTTTGGTACCACCACAGGCCCAGGAGCAGGCCTACAGGAACCGCAAGCACTACCACTCGGTCAATGCACTGGTGGTGTGTCTTGCAGACATGACCATCACACACGTGTGTGCCCGTTTCCCTGGTTCAGCACACGATGCCTTTGTGATGAGGAGTAGTCGCATCCCCAGGTTGATGGCACAGATGCAGAACCAGCGTGCCTGGCTTGTCGGTGTGTACTGACTTTGTGCCATTGTGTGTGATCTGATCTGTAGTATTCCGCCCACTTTTCCAAGTCAGCTGATGTGCACTTGTCTGTCCGTAGGTGACTCGGGATACCCCAACATGCCGTGGTTGCTGACACCCCTCAGGAACCCTGTGACACCTGCCCAGATGCGCTACAATGAGGCACATGGTCGGACCAGGAGAGTGATTGAGCGGACCTTTGGTCTCCTGAAGAGCCGCTTCCGCTGCCTGGACAAGACCGGAGGGTCCCTCCCATATGCCCCTGCGAAAGTGTGCAAGATTATCATCGTCTGCTGCATGCTCCACAACCTGGCAGTGCGGAAGGAGTTGCCTCTCATCCAGGATGACGATGACCAACATCCGCCACCTGTGGAGGATCCTGGCCTGGACCACGATGCCAGTGACGATGATGATGATGATGGTGATGGTGATGTCCGCACACAGCTCATCACCAACTTCTTTAGCTGAATGTGAGTATCCTGAGGTGTCATGTGAATGATGTGAGTTGGCATGATGTGTGGGTGGTGCTCTGGTGCTGTTGGAGTGTGTCCATGGGCTACTTGACAGGATGTGTGTTGCGATGTGTGGTGACAGGTGGGCTGTACTCCCCAACAGTGTTGACATGCTAACTTGGTTCTGGGTGGGTATCTTGTAACATGTATTGTGCATGAGTTTTGCTGTTCTGTCCTGTACTGCATTGCTTTTGACTGTGTGTCATTTCTGTCCTTCACAGGGTACTTTCAGATTCGTTTGGTCAACTGTGTCCACCGACGACGTGATTGCACATCCAGGCTGGTAGCTGTTGTGTCCCTACAGGTGATGTGCGCCACACCCATGGACTTCCTTCTGTCTACAGTTGTTGACTGTGTGCCCGCTACCAGGTGGGGTTACCTTGCATCTGTAGTGGTTACGGCATGTTGCTACTGTGTAATAAACCTGTGCTTCACTTAGTGATGTGCGTTGTCTGTGGTCACACATTTGACTGCCATTTGCTTACTGCACCTGTGGGCTACTTGACTACAACTGGGAATGGGTGTGGTGTCTGTGCATTGCACCGTCTTCCCTGGCAACATCAGTGTAGGCAATGAGTCAGATGGCCTAGGTGTGTATGTGTTGTGTAGCCCTGGTGGTGTGTCTCCCTCATATGTGTCACGTTGCCTGTACTCACATGCCTGTGTTGTCCTTGCTGTTGCAGTTCGCATACACAGTGTAATTTTGCTGTTCATCATCCCCATAACAGCACCCACGTTGGAATCACGACAGAGGCAAGTATGGTGTATTATTGTGTTTATTGTGATACATCTGTGATAATAGTGCATAGGATGGATTGTGCTGTACATGAATCTTGCAATCCCAAGTTCCTAGATGAATAGAAAGTCCAGGTAGACAGGATCCCCAGTATCGGGGCCACAGTTGTCTGACACATTGTTCCAACTTGTACTCCCCATGCAATGTGTGGGAGTAGTGTTGCCATCAACAGGGTGAACAGTCTGTGCACAAAGGCGAAAATCCAGAACAGGTTCAGGCTTCCTGGGAGTTGCGCTTGGCCATCAGCCTCTCACTTTCCCCTCCTCGGACGACCCCTCTTCTTGGGGGGGCCCTCAAGTGCAGGCTGCTGCGGTGCAGGGGACTCTCCGCCAGAGTCCTCCTCCCTCCCTGTGGCAGTTGCAGTTTGTTCGGTACCAGATGTTGTTGGCACACAGGGAGGTGTGGACTGGTTGCTGTTCATCTGGCGGAGGCATTGTAAAATGTCCCTGTGCACCGCCGTCATCTCATGTAGTACATCCCACTTGGACTCCACGCGGGACATGTGGGAGTCCACACGTGACATGTGTGACTCCACGTGGGACATGTGGGAGTCCAAGCGGGCATGATGGGCAGCCTGCTGCTGTTTGATGTCTCTGAGGAGCCCCACTACCTGGCTGAGCTCTCCGGTGCTGGACTGGTACGCATCAGCTATGCGTACCAGTTGTGGGTCTTCATGCACACCAGCAACGTCTGCAAGCAGCGACCTCTGTCTCCCACCCCTCCCACCACCCCTGCTGACATGTGCAGTGTGTGCAGTTGCACGCACAGATAACCCTGGTCCACCTTGGGGGTTGGTGGTGGTGGTGGTGTCCATGGCCCCAGGTTGGTCCAGGGTCACTGCGCTGGTGTTGTTCCTTATTCTGTCCATGTCGGCAGGGATGGTATTCGTGGTGACAGTCGTTGGAGGGGTGGGTGCAGGGGTGCAGCTGGTGGACCTGCTGGTGCTGCAGCTGGTGGTCCTGCTGGTGCAGCATGTTGACTTGCACCGGATGTGCCAGGTTGTTCTTCATCGTCCGAGGAGGACAGAGGCTGTACGACGCCAGTGAGCTCGGCATCCTCTTGAGCCTGGGACTGGGACTCCTCAGCGTCTGCTGCTGTGTCCCTATCATCACCTGTTTTTGGGAGACACAAACAATGTATGTCATGTTTCTGCAGGCATCAGTGGTTGACACACCTGACAGTTGTGACTGTGCCTCGGGGTGCGGGCCTGTACATTGTATTGTCCTAAGTCGTCACAGTCAGGGGTTGATATTGGTGTGGCACATTGTCCTGCATTATTTGGGCATTTCTATGTATTCTCTGGGGTGTGAACATGGTCTGCATTGATTGTGTTTGGTTGACAGCCAGACCTCCTTCCCACCCACCCACCCACCCAGTCAGTTATCCCACCATGGAACGTGCTTGCATTGCAGGGAGTGTAAGTTGTCTCTCAGGATGTCAGTCAGTGGTGTCCTGCTGTTTGTTGGTGCACAGTTGCCAGCAGGGCCTTGTGCTCCCCACAGCAGTAGCCAGTGTCAGCCATCTTGTGAGTCCTTCTCCACTCCCTGTGATGTGAGCATGGTTCAGGGTGGTGTTGATGGGCCAGTTGTGAGGCTGAGCAATGTCTGTGACTACGACTCCCATCATGCTATTGCCTCCACCCCCTTCCCAGCATGCCCATGCTTCCTTCCTTTTGACTCTGCTTCCCTGTGGGGTGGGCTGGCTGTGCTGACAGGATGGCTGGGAGTGTTGTCCTGGCAGTTGTTTGGCTAAGAGTCCCAAGAGTGTCCCTGTGCTTCACACAACATAACCCAGGGTGGTGGTGCTTTGTGGGATCTTGTGTTAGGATGGAGGGCATTGCATTCTACCAGGTGGGTACTGTGGAGTTTGTGTGGGGGGGTGTGAGGGGAGGTGCTTGTGACTATGGTCAGTGCTGCAAGTCCCCCTTCCCACCCAGCCAGCCGGATATCCCACCATGGAACGTGCTTGCATTGCAGGGAGTGTAAGTTGTCTCTCAGGATGTCAGTCAGTGGTGTCCTGCTGTTTGTTGGTGCACAGTTGGCAGCAGGGCCTTGTGCTCCCCACAGCAGTAGCCAGTGTCAGCCATCTTGTGAGTCCTTCTCCACTCCCTGTGATGTGAGCATGGTTCAGGGTGGTGTTGATGGGCCAGTTGTGAGGCTGAGCAATGTCTGTGACTACGACTCCCATCATGCTATTGCCTCCACCCCCTTCCCAGCATGCCCATGCTTCCTTCCTTTTGACTCTGCTTCCCTGTGGGGTGGGCTGGCTGTGCTGACAGGATGGCTGGGAGTGTTGTCCTGGCAGTTGTTTGGCTAAGAGTCCCAAGAGTGTCCCTGTGCTTCACACAACATAACCCAGGGTGGTGGTGCTTTGTGGGATCTTGTGTTAGGATGGAGGGCATTGCATTCTACCAGGTGGGTACTGTGGAGTTTGTGTTGGGGGGGGTGTGAGGGGAGGTGCTTGTGACTATGGTCAGTGCTGCAAGTCCCCCTTCCCACCCAGCCAGCCGGATATCCCACCATGGAACGTGCTTGCATTGCAGGGAGTGTAAGTTGTCTCTCAGGATGTCAGTCAGTGGTGTCCTGCTGTTTGTTGGTGCACAGTTGCCAGCAGGGCCTTGTGCTCCCCACAGCAGTAGCCAGTGTCAGCCATCTTGTGAGTCCTTCTCCACTCCCTGTGATGTGAGCATGGTTCAGGGTGGTGTTGATGGGCCAGTTGTGAGGCTGAGCAATGTCTGTGACTACGACTCCCATCATGCTATTGCCTCCACCCCCTTCCCAGCATGCCCATGCTTCCTTCCTTTTGACTCTGCTTCCCTGTGGGGTGGGCTGGCTGTGCTGACAGGATGGCTGGGAGTGTTGTCCTGGCAGTTGTTTGGCTAAGAGTCCCAAGAGTGTCCCTGTGCTTCACACAACATAACCCAGGGTGGTGGTGCTTTGTGGGATCTTGTGTTAGGATGGAGGGCATTGCATTCTACCAGGTGGGTACTGTGGAGTTTGTGTTGGGGGGGTGTGAGGGGAGGTGCTGGTGACTATGGTCAGTGCTGCAAGTCCCCCTTCCCACCCAGCCAGCCAGATATCCCACCATGGAACGTGCTTGCATTGCAGGGAGTGTAAGTTGTCTCTCAGGATGTCAGTCAGTGGTGTCCTGCTGTTTGTTGGTGCACAGTTGCCAGCAGGGCCTTGTGCTCCTCACAGCAGTAGCCAGTGTCAGCCATCTTGTGAGTCCTTCTCCACTCCCTGTGATGTGCGCATGGTTCATGGTGGTGTTGATGGGACAGTTGTGGGGGGGCAATATGTGTGACTGCGACTCCCATGATGCTATTGGCTACACTGACTTGGCCAGCATACACAGAATTCCTTCCTTTGAGTGGTCTTCACTGTGTGTTGGTGTTGTTGTGGTGGCTACATGTGTGGATGTGTTTGTTAGTTCTATTTGTGCCACTGCCTAGCTGTAGTTGTGGTTGTGTTTGTACATGTGTTGGCACGGTTGGATGTGACTTTTTTGATGGCATGTGTTGTGTTTCTCTGACTGACATACACATTTTGGGATGATTCTGTTCTGGTTGCTGTGTGATTGCTATGAGTGCATGGTTTGACTCTCCCCTTGACAGTGATGTGTGTGTGTTTGTGGCAGTATATTGTGTACATTTGTTGTGTACTCACCAGGCTCTGGGATGTCCTCTAGTCCATATATGCTCACTGGCGGTAGGATGGCCCGCACCTTCTCCTCCCAGGGCCTGAGGTATATTGGCTTGGCAGGAGGGCCACTGCCGGTGTGTTGGCTGTTGATGTAGTCTTGCTTCAGCAGTTTCCGTACCCTCCTGCGCACGTCATACCACCTGTTCTGGATGTCGGTCTTTGTGCGCCGACATGGTGATTGGGCGTTCACCCTGTTGATGATCCTCTCCCACATCTTGGTTTTCTGCGACATGGGGGTCTGTTGGACCAATGTGCCAAACAGCTGTGGCTCTACCCTGAGGATCTCGTCTACCAGGACTTCCAATTCACAATCTAGGAACTTGTGATTCTTCTTGGGGGGCATGGTGATGGGTGGTGATGGTGGGTGATGTGTGTGTTGGTGTGCAGGTGAGGGTGTGTGGGTGTGTGTTGTGCTGGGTGTATGTGAGGTAGGTATTTGTTGGTGTGCTGCTGGTGTGTGGCTTGTGTGAGGGATGAGCTGTGGGTGTGTGGTTGCTTTCTCTTGGGTGCTGGCAGTGGAATGGCATTTGCAAAGGCTCATGGTAGTGATTTGTGTCCTTTATATAGGTGGAGTTGTGGGTGTGTCTTTGTTCTCTGTCCCCACCCCCCAGTATTTATTGGCTTGGTAATTGCTTGTTTGGCCTTTTTTTGGTTGATTTTTCCTTTGTGCTGTTTGTGTATGTTGGAAACGTTCTTGTGACCGAGTCGGACCCTGCATTGGTCTCGTACGGTGTTTTCCGTTTCGTTCACGCTGTGTTTGTGCAGTTTTGTATGCTGCGTACGCGTCGGTCGCAGTGTATTGTGTTGCTTCGGCTCGGTTTTGTATGCGTGTCGGTCGTACGGCTTGTCCTCCGTCCGACTCGGTCGTGTTTTTCGCGCCTTGCATCGTACTTTGCGGGTTGGAGTTGGCGGGTACGATTCGGTCGGATTTGTTCCGGGTGCGTGTCGGTCGGTTGGATTCGCGTGTTTTTCCGGCCGGATTGCTATTTTCCGAGCGGCTCGGTCGGTCGGCTTGGTTTCCTGACGTGTCGGTCGGATTTATCGCGGCTTGCATCGTACTTGGCGTGTCGGGCGCCACTGGTACGTGTCGGTCGGTAATTTTTCCGGCTCCGAGTCGGTCGGTGCTTTTTCCGGCCCGAATCGGAATCGACCTCTTAGAGTACCATGGTCTGCTATTGTGTACTCAGAGTACAGCAACCCTCATGACCCCATTACAAATACCCTCATTATCAAGAGCCTCTCATCAATCTACATTATTATTATTATTATTATTATTATTATTTTAAATAATAATAATACACATTGCAAACATTATTCTAATTATTTTATAGTAAGCATATGGCACAAAAACTAAAAGTTAAAAAGCAATATTGCTCCACCTAAACATCATTACTATATGCTTGCAATTAAAAAAATTATTTGAAAAACGTCCACACTAGTTAACTGAGCACTCAGATAGAAGGCACCTAATATGTTACAATGCCGCTTTGGAACATCAACTTTAAAAAAGTGATGGAAAATAATGTAATAATTTAACTGGCATCTAAAGTGCACACAAAATGCATAGTCAGTTTCTAATGTTGATATAAAAAAATAATTAAAATGCACATAATTTTTGTTTGTGAAGAGAAAGGAACTATTTTTAGGAGTGTGCGAAAATTGTGCATTGGCTTTGTTCAGTCACTCACAGTGAACAAAACTAATTGGTAAAGGGGACTCATCCATTGAATGGTGCTGTATGTTGTGTTGGGCAGAAGAAAAATGTGAATGGCAATTAAAAAAACTAATGGATGAAGCCCCCTGACCAAAAGCCCATCTATGCATGTATATTATGGGGCCGATTCTGATGCGGGTTGGAAAAGCTTCCCGACCGAATCGGTTGGGAAATGGTGTCCGACCCACTTGGATCGGGAAAGTCCGACCGGCGGAGTAGGATGCATCCGGATGCTTCCAGATACGATTTGGTTGAACTCCCATTGACTTCAATGGGAACATTTGTTCCTAACCGCATCAGAATTGGGCCCTCGGTCGGGAAGACACGTTCCCGATCCGATTTGGAAGGAGCAAATGCCGTTAGGTGGCCTTCCTAACCGCATCAGAATCAGGCCCTCGGTCGGGAAGCTTTTCCAACCCGCATCAGAATCGGGCCCTGAGTGTGTGGTTTTTTTTCAATTACAATCTGGTGAATCAACTAAAGCTGCAACTTCAAGAGCTCGACATTTTTAGGTCTTGCATACAAAGCGCATGCATTGTGAGCAGTATTGTTTAAAATGAAGTAGGCTTATAACCCGTCCACAGCTTGCCATTATTTGTTTTCATTGTCACTCTCATTTGCAATATTTAGATTGCTTAGCTCCTGTAGGATTCCCTTCCTTTTTTGTGTTAGCTTCTCCTTGGAGCATGGGCCAAGAAAGTGTTGTTCCTAGTCGTTTTTCTTCCTCGTCTTTTTGCAATGCTCCATTTGTTTTATTTTATCTACCATCTCCATTGATGCTTTAATTACTTACACCCACAACTGTTCTACTCTACACCATTCAACTCTATGTTACTCCACTCTACTCTACGCCTCTCTACACCACTCCATTCTACATCACTCTACGCACTCTACACCACTGCAATCTTCTCTATGCCACTCCACCCAATACAACTCTACGAATCTCTACTCTATGCCTCTCCACTTTATACCACTCCACTCTATTCTATACCACTCTATGCCACCCTACTCCACTCTATGATACGCCATTCCACTCTACTCCATTCTACACCACTCCACTCTATGCCACTCCACCCAATGTCACTGTATGCCACTCCATTCTACTCTACACCACTCTACACCACTCTACTCTACTCTACTCCATTCTACTCTACACCATTCCATTCTACTCTATGCCACTCCATTCTACTCTGCACCACTCTACTCCGTGCTACTCCACTCTAAGCCACTCTACTCCATACCACTCTTTTCCACATCACCACACTCTACGCCACTCTACTCCATGCCATTCTAAGCTATGTCACTCTAAGCCACTTCACTCTACCCACTCGATTCCACTCTGTCACTCTAATCCACACTATCTCAGTGTACTCACTTTACTGTTTGCCACTCTATGCCATTTTTACAACACTATTCTATGCCGCTCCAGGCAATGCCACTCTGTGGCACTGTATGCCACTGCACTCTAAGCCACTCTACTCTAAGTCACTCTAATCTACTACACTGTGTTACTTTACTCTATGCCATTCCACTCCACACCACTTCACACAATGCCATTTTGCGGCACTCTGTGACACTCCCCTCTATGCCACTCCACTCTATGCCACTCTGCTCTACACTACTCTTCTGTATGCCACACCTCTCTAGTCTACACCACTCCATGTCACACCACCCTCTGCCACACCACTCTACTCTATGCCACTTTACCCCATGCCACTCTATGCCACACCACACTATGCCAAGTCATTCTATGCCACTCCACTCCATGCCACCCCACTGTACACCACTCTAGTCTATGCCACTCTGCTCCACTCTAGTCAATGCCAATCTACTCTATTCCATTCCACTTCATGCCACTCCATATCACACCACACAATGCCACTCAACGGTGCTCTATGTTACAACACTCTACATTTTGCCACTTTACTCTATGCCACTGCACTCTACACCACTGCACTCTATGCCACGCCACTCCACACCACTCCAGTCCATGCCACTGTACTCCACTCTACGCCACTCCAGTTTATGCCACTCTACTCTACTCTTTATCACTCTACTTTATGCCACTCTCTCTATGCCATTCTACTGTATGTCTGCCACTTTACTGTACTCCACTCTACCCTACTCTACCACTCAACTCTATGCCACTCTATGCTACTATATGCCACTCCATACCATCATGCCACTCTATGCCACTCCACTCTCCTCTACACCACTCTCCTCTACACCACTCTACTCTACGCCACTCTACTCATTGCTGCTTTTACTTTTAGGGTGGTTGATTACCACCAACAGGGGCAGCCCTGTTACCTGAACCAGGAGCAAAGTAAAGACTAGAATCCTAACAAAGGTTCAAGTAATGCATTACATACAACATAAACTAAAGTAATGTGAAATATACATCACATAAAACAAGAAAAACTATACAAGACATAAAAATATTGCCAAGTGATACCCCTACACAAACTCAAATATGTACAAAATTGAATAAGACAGTAATATAAAATCAGAAGAAAAAATGGCGCTCTCTTAGTTACACAAATAAACAATATAAAGACAACAGTGTAAACGAAATACGGGTTAATTTCAGAGTCGTAAATATGACATCTTTCAAAGTGATCAGCATACAAAATGGCAAAATTGGGGGCATAAGAAGCCCCCATAGCAGTCCCCTTAACTTGCAGGAAAAACTCGCCGTTGAATTCAAAATAATTGCGAGTCAAAAGATCAATGATAAAATCTATAGGGACAATGACGGGACCCGATCTTTTGTCTAGTGCTTCCCTAATCACCTGGATCCCCTCAAGCTGAGGGATATTGGTATATAAGGACCAATTGTGTAACTAAGAGAGGGCCATTTTTTCTTCTGATTTTATATTACTGTCTTATTAAATTTTGTACATATTTGAGTTTGTGTAGGGGTATCACTTGGCAATATTTGTATGTCTTGTATAGTTTGTCTTGTTTTATGTGATGTATATTTCACATTACTTTAGTTTATGTTGTAGGTAATGCATTACTTGAACCTTTGTTAGGATTCTACTTTTACTTTTAGCCATTCTGAACAGCAGCCACGCTGCTATACAATATAGCTAAAAGACATTGGTAACGCCAATAAAGTTCACACGAGCGAAGCCTATTGGCTTTGCCATTGCTTGTTCCTTTGAACAGTTGCCTCTCTTTGCAGCATCCTTACTAACCCACTGTTGCAAAGTCATCCTGTGCCCTGGGCACCCCCCAACTTTTTGCTGATTGATACTGGTGGTAACTGACTCTGACTGACCCTGGGCTCTGCCTAACCAGGCCCAGGGCCAGTGCAATGCTGAAAGAGACACATTAGAATACAGTTAAAACACCTACATACACTAGGGTACACAATGGTATGGTGGGGTACCCCTGTGATTGGCATGACCTACCCCATAAGCCCCTAGTATATAATAGGGCAGGGGGATTGAAACTACCTAGAAGTCCCTAGAACCCTAGGGCATGGCAGTTTAGAGGCCAGCAGCTCTTTTTGCACTTGCATGTGTGCACTGCTGAAGCCTGAGGTCAGTTTAAAAGCAGCCCTGGGTGCCAGGACTGCTTTTAAAAAGTAAATTGTGCCCAAACTCGACTTTTGGCTTTGGGGCACTTAAAAATGGATAACCTACCATGTTATGGCATATTAGGGACCCCCAGGGTCTCCCCTAGGTGTCCCAGGAGTGGGGGGTCAGATAATTATACGGTACACCCTTATAAAATGAGTTTTTATATGCCTGGGTAAAGTGTAATTTCACATTTCACTCCCCCCATTGTGGTAAAGTGCTGCCCAAATTCGACTTTGATGCTAGGAGCACTGTGAAGTGAGGATCTGCAATATTTTTACAGATTCAGAACCCCTAAAGTCTCCCCTAGTTGTCCTATGGGGTGGGGGTCCTGTAGATATAAGCAAAGTACTTATAAAATATGTTTTTGTAAGTCCTGGTGCTGGAAAAATGGCCCAAGTCATTTTTCCCATTCAAATCCCCTGTTACATAGGTTAACATGGTAGGAAGTTATTGATTAATAACTCGATAGAAGAGGGCTAGAGATGCCATTCAAAGATTTCCCCGAATGGTATTAATAAATCCAACAATATGATATTGTTGAATTTCTCCTAAAGTGTACCTACAAGAAGTTATAAGACTTTCATGTTTGTAAGTCCAGATTCAGCCTTCTAGTGGTCTGCCCTGATTGGTCAGAGTTAAGTGAATTAGCCAGCCTGCCTGGAGAGGTGATAAAGAGCCCCTGGAGTTATGCAGCTGGGCTGGGAGGGCAGTGTGCTGGTCCACAGGAATGCCAGGCCAGGGGGAGGGGTTGTAAACCATGGGCTTCAAAGAGAAAAGCAGAACCCAGTGACATTTACAACTCTGAACTTTCTACCTCAGGCAGATGGGGGGATTAAGGAAGGTATGAGCAGATGCAGGGGGGAGAGTCTAAGTAAATTAGCCATCCTAGGGGTGTGTTTAGCCAGCTCTTACCTCCTTGCTGGAAAATCTGCCATTATGGATTTGGAAGATTTGATGCACTCTGGGACAAAATAATGCCACACTCTACAGGAAGTGGTCATATGTTTGAGGAGTTACCCTGCTCCCATTGGTCAGGAGTGACCACCTGTCTGACCCAGAGAACATGGAATAAGTATCTGAGAGGGCAGAGCCCTCCAGATCTGCTGCTTGAAACTTACTGAAGCAAGACATTGCCAAGCTGAGAAGTCTTGCTGTGCAAAGATTTCTAAGGCCTGACCTGTGAAAACTGCACCATCTGAAACTACAGCCCTGTGGATTATTTTGCTGAAAAAAGAACTAAAGAGTGGACTCCCTGAAAGCTACAGGTTAAAAGAGCTCATCTGGAACATCACCAACTAAATCTGCACCTTGGAGAACTACCAGTGGATTTGTAAGGGTGACGTCCTAGTGGATTGTGGGAACTGAAGTCCTCAACTTTCAAGGACCATCCTTGAGCTTCCAGACCCTTGGAGTGAGTTTGAGACACTTTGGGACCCTTTGAGGAACTTCAGGAAGAAGTTCAAGAAGTTTGGAGAACTTTGGAGGAACTTTGAAAAAAAGCTCCATAGAGGGACCGACTCAACCTGGTCAGCCAAGCCGCCTGCCTTCAACCGCGAGTCGGCCAAGCCACCCAGGTTCGTCCCGCTAAAAGCTCCGTCGGTCCGACTTCCAGAGTTTGACCAGGAGTAGAAGAAATCTGAAGCCGGCGAACCCTCACCGGATCCGGCTACATGAAGAGCATCGAGAGACCCCGCGAGAAAAAGCTCCAGAAAAGCTTCTAAGTCCGCTCGTAGAAAAGGTGACCGGGAGCAACCGCGAACGCCAAGCCGCCTGTCTTCCATCACGTGTCGGCCTGGGCTCCTGGGTTGCCCCGCTGGAGCGCTAAAGAAAAAGTTTCTAAGTCCGCTCCAGGGAAGTTGACCGGGAGCTCGTCGAAAGGCAATCCGGCGAACCCTCACCGGATCCGGACTGGCTGGGAGCTTCGAGGGGCCTCGAGGAGAAAAGCTCCAGAAAAGTTTCTAAGTGTGAAGGTAGAAACTGAGACTGGGACCTGCCGCAAGCTGTATCCGCCCAGGGCTCCATCGCGGTCGGCCTGAAACTTTGACTTTGCACCGGTCTATCGCGAGCAGGTATCCCAATATAGTGCTATAAACTTCTAAGTGCTATATTTTATTAAATCTTTGAAAATTCATATCTCCGGTTCCCTACATTGGATTTTTGTCGTTTTGGTGTCATTTTAAAGATAAAAATATTTCCTATTTTCATAAATTGGTGTTGGATTTTTATTATGTGTTGTGTCTTAATTATTTACTGAAGTGGTGTTTTTAAATGCTTTACATACCTGTCTTTGAAGTTAAGCCTGTCTGCTCGCAGCCACGTTACCAAGGGTTGAGCATAGGAATACTTTTCTAAGACCTATGCTGAGTCCTACCAATGGTTAGTGGCCTTATTGCCAGTGGCAGACCTACATTTGCCCCTACCAATAATCCACTTTCCAACACCAACACTCTTCATTTATCCATTAGCGGCCCACTTAACAAGGTTTTAGCTCAAGAATCCCTTCAAATATTTTTCACAATCTCACTACAAAGTCACAATCCTCATTTTGTTCACCACAATCTAACCTTGAAGCATTATAACCCCACTAAGCATCCTCACCATATTCTACACACCTAAACCATTTTACAATTGCTGTACAAGAAAATCACCAGACTTGTGCGTTCTTACCACATCTTCACTTTAAAACATGACCACGCAGTCAGTTTTTGATTTGGTTTGATATTCAGAAGAACACAATACATTTGTTTTAGCCTAACACATTGTGTCATCTTTGGAACACTTATACAATGACCAGATTGCAAGACTAATTTGAAATATACGGGAAACAGTGGAATTTTGAGATGGGAAAAGCAAGATGAATGCCCCTTACCTTAGGTTCTGATTACGAGAATACTTTAAAAAGGTCATTTGGGTGCTGCAAAGACTATGGTAGATGGTATCATTTATTTGTAAATTACTTTAAAAAATCTCTACACAAGTCAGTGAGTCCCATATTGCTTTCTTAGTTTTTGCTTTGTGTGTATCTGGGATTCAAACAAGGATTGTTTTGACAGCTCTATAAATACTGTAATTTTGTGGTCCATCCTAAGCCAATGGTGTTTGCATTCAAATAACTGTTTTCAGTAATGGCTAGAGAGAGCTCTTCTTCGAACTTTATTACGAATGCATTCATTTACCCACATGCTTTCATACATTATTTATTCAGCTATGCACCCACACCAAAGCATTTAGCCACGTATCTACCCACCCCAGTACCCATGTTCAAATGCAGTAACACATCCATTAATCCATCTTTCCACATACCCATGCACCATCCATACACATGTGTGCATCCGGCCTTCTTACGTGTTGCCTGAGTTTGTAGGTGTACTAAACAATACTAGAGCAACACAATAATACCACACGAGACTGGGTAAAATACTGCAACAACACACTGATGCTCCTGAAGGAATTCTTATAAAAACTACTTAATTGGTATTTACTGAATCAACAAATATGTGGCTTTGCATTGTATCCTTCGTGTAGAAGTACTAGAACAATCAAGGAATATATAAAGCAACTTACAAGTCCAAGAACAGCGTACACTGTCTTTCTGGTGAACACAATCAAAACATATATTAGAAATTAGTTTTCACTACTAAAATCATCTACTAGTTGCCAGGGAATCATGAGAAAGCACCAGCACACAAATATGTATCCTGTAATTGCAATTTGCCCTATACATAGGACCTGGTGACATATATTCGGGAATCTGCTTAAATGATCAAGTGTCCATATTGTCCGAATAACCTTGTAAGTCACTCAAACTTGATCCAACTCAATGTGGATAGTACATCAATATACAGACAACCATCTAAACAACAGCTGCACTTATAATAAATAATGATTAAAACTTCGGACGAAGGCAGACGGATGCGCGTTGCTTTGAAGTACCTGACCTTTATTGTTGGCTGCAATTATAGAGTGAAGGCTCTAACACGAGACTCCAACCGGCTGGTGGATGTTATGTGTTTCTGTGGCACTGCCCACGATTAAGACTTCAACCTGCTGGTGGAGATCTTCAGCGTACTCGAGTGTTTTTCCACATAGGAAGAATTCTCACAGTTGTACTGCGACGGAATTATTTGAATTCATACTTTGGAGACCAATATTGGATCCCCGCTACGCCCTGACCTCTTGATCTTCCAATAAATCGCAGTTTCCGTGTAATTTCATTGATTGAAGTTTCTGCTTTTGCGGCTGTCCGCCCCTCCCTCCATAGTCCTGAGGAAGACCCGCAGTGACGCTTACCATTCCATGCCGTTTCCAGGGTCGAAACGTCAACACTTTTTCATCACACATGTCTATACAGTTCTCTTGACCAAAAATTAAACACTATTCAGTCTTGCATTACATGTGTTAAATAAGGAGACAGGACAAAAATTCAAAATGTTCTTTTAATTTATGTCACAGATGTATGTTTTGTATATAGTGTACCGTTCACTTCACCAGTCACCACATGTCACCTTCTCACAATCGTCACCTTTGTATTGTCACAATTTACTTGTGTTTGTGACAGCCATTTAATATTCAATACTTTTTGAAATTATAAGAGTAAATCAACTCTACTTGTGAATTCTTTTTCTTGGTGTGTTCTTACCTATATTGTTTTTTCATTTATTGTGAATAAGGAATTGTAATATACCTTTACCGTTGTATTGAATACAGTAATCACAGCAATTGTATCACCTAACAGAACCAATTGTTCTCTATATTACCAATACCCAGGTTCTGAGGGACACCGGGTCGCCCCATTATCCTTAATGTTGCACTTATAATAAGGTACATATTTGCACAATCTGAGCCTTGGTTTATATCTAGTGGTCCAGAATTGTTAAGGAACATGAGGCCTGTCCACTGCACAGTGGCTGGTTTAACATATATTCTAGACTTGTACATCACTTCAGAAATACACCTGTTTCAGTAATTTCTATTTCTATTTGTAAAATTTGTAGAGCGCATGGTGACTCGAAGACATCCCAGCGCTGGACAAGAGGTAGCACCACAAAGAGCAGAAAAAACGCCTAAGAACTGAATTATTTAAAAAGCCAGGATTTAATCGCTTTCCGAAAGTGTAGCTCATTCTCTGTAGCTCGAAAGGCCAGGGGGAGGGAATTCCAGAGCTTTGCTACGTTAAAGCTGAAGGGCCAACCACCTCTTCTAGTTCTTTTGACAATTGGGCTGGCAGCAAAATAAAGATTTGATGATCAAAGTGATCAGGTGGGGGGGCTTAAGGGGTGACCAGCTGGAGTAAAATGGGCGGGTCTCGACCATGTAGAGCATGGTGGGCAATGCACAATTGAAATTCCACTCTTTGAGGGTTGAGTCAGCAGTGGCTGCCCCATGTCCTGCTGCTTACGCCTGCGGCATCTGCTTCCTCAGCCCCGCCCTCCCGCTTCCGTCAGGCGCTAGGGTTGGTCGTCACACGCTGAGTTCTTGCGGTGATGGCTCAGAAGAGCTGAAGGAACCGGAGGAGTGGCCAAAGGAGCCTCGAGAGTTAGTGGTCATCTCTTTCTCGCGTGCTTCCTGCTTAAGGATTAATTACACTCCGATCTTCGTGTAGGCTATGGAAATGAGGCTGCTCAGCCATCCATCAGGACTTTTGCCCACGTTTCTATAGCAGGAGCGCCCGAGTCTGATTGCAGGAACAGGAGCTCGCAAGGTGACCCCTTAAGGTATGTGCTCCTGTTTGGTTGCTGCCTAAGTTTGGTCTCTGCTTACACCAAGCATTGCCGCAGCTTAGGTGATCTGTTCTTGTCTACACTACATGCGCCCTACTGTCATGTGACAACTTCACCCTAAGCTTGCTTCTCCAGTCCCTCTTGTCCCTCCAAAACAACGTAAGAAAGCCTCACAAAGCCGAGTTGCCGGATGGCGTGACAAACAGATGGAGATTCCGGTAGGCGGACCTGTTTTCTCATTTAATCCTGGGCAGACTATGGAAGGTGAGTGCGAGGGTGCAGCTGGTGGTTCATTGCTGCTCAAGTCAAGCATTGCGGAGGCTCAAGCAGAAGTAGCATGCAACTCTTTTTCAATTTCTCAGAAAGCTTAACTCCTTCTCCAGCTCAACTGATGACAAGCGCAGAGCATGATAAAAGTGAAGAGATGCAGCCCTCTCAAAAAGCTAAAACTTTTCCCCTATTTCAGAAAATAGGGCTTAAGCCTGCCTATGCGGAGGGCCATGCTGATGCCAGTATAGGGCAAGCGCCAAGCAACTCTATTGATAGTACGGCATCAGATGTATCAACATTGCCATCAGTAACTGTGGGGGGTGACTCCCAAAAAGAGGGAGAGAGGCCAAACACTAGCGCTCCACCTGTTGTCCAGATTCTAGAAGAATTTTCTTCAGGGGCCTCTTTAGTACTGAGTTCTGGTTTCCAAGCAGCTGCTACTTTTGAGCCTAATGCTCCCTCACAAGTATTTTGCTTCAAAAATCCCAGCTTTCCGCAGGAATTTCTACCAGAGCCTTTCAAATGGTGCTCGATACAATATTGGCTGAGATTCGCGGTTTAAAGGCACAACAAGCTTTTGATACTGAGTTGTTAAGCCAAAGGCTTGCTAAAATGGAGGAAAACTTGTTGGCACTTCCAAAACAAATACAGGAAGCCAAGCAAAGAATCTCTGATATTGAAGATAAGCTGGCACTTGTGCAATCTGGTATTTCACCTGAGTTTGCAAAAATTGCGGAATTGGAGATGAAATTATAATCACTGGAGAATCATTCAAGACGATCCAATCTCACGTTTACCGGAATTCCTGAAAGAAGCGAATCACAGGGCCAAATACAGTACGTTCCTCAACTTATCAACATGCTGATTAAAGATCATACTCTACCATCCGCCCCTGAGGATTTGACAATTATGCTTGCACATAGAGTTCCTTTCCATCAGTCACCACAGGCTGAATATCCACGAACTATCTTGGTCAACTTTTCGGATTTCCGGATTAAGAAACAAGTTCTTTCCAGAGCTATTCAGCAGAAAACGTTTACAGTGCTTAAAAACGCTTCCTTGAAGGTTTTTTCCGATCTTTCAGTGGCCTCAGCTAGGCAGAGAAAGGCCTTTCAAGAACTAGCCTATGAATTAAGGTCGATAGGTGCCCAGGCCTCTGTAGTTCAATCCACTAAGCTAAAGGTTCTCTGGAAAGGTCAATTCAAGCTGTTTATTATTCTTTCGGAAGTGCAGGCTTTCCTAAAGTCAATCAAAAACTAAAGATGTATTTAGGATTCAAAGAATTTTTTTTGGGGCCGTGCTGTTTCAAGGGTGTTGATGGGTGGGTTGAGGGGGGTTGGAAGAGGTGATCTCGACAGGCTTAGGATGCAATTCTATGGCATCCTTTCAGATGGGGGTTCCGCAAGGCGGGATGCAAGGGGGATTCCCGCAACGCGGGTAGGGTGGGCTGGGTGTGGGTTGGGTTGGGTTGGGTTGGGGTTGCAGAGAAAAACAAGTGATCTGGGATGTAAATGTGTAGGCTGGTGAGCAAAGGCCCACGGCCACTTTACTGGCATGGAAGAACACTAGGACCCACCACTCAGAATATTTCCTCACCCGTGGCAGCACAAATAGTGTATATACCCTCAACTGCATTCAGATTGTCACTCGACTTGTCTTTGTGAGTAATAGGGTTTGGCAACGTTTGTTGTTTTGCTGCCACCACTTTGAATTATAACACATCTTTTCATTTAACTTCTGGGCTTTGCTGATGTAAGGTTAGTACTTAGAATAATGTCCCATTCTGACGGCCCCAAGCTATGTGTTTAGTAGAGGCTCTGTCTCTGTATCTGCAATCATACATTTTGTCCCAAAAAATCAGTGCTGTTGTGGGCTATAGCATATTGCAATTTTCTAAAATGCAATGGCCCATTCGAAGAGCTTAATTTACTTTACTGTTGCCTTGGTTCAATCCCTCGAGAGTGCAGGATCCTGCATGTTCAAATGTAGCCATCATGTGTTTCTGTAAAAACAGACCACAACTTTATCAGAAAGTCAATCACAGGTGTAAAGTGCTCCTGAGCTGGGATTCTCATGCCTGTTGGTTGTGTAATTGTGCTTTTATATTTTTATGAAAGTGCACATCTCAGTGACCACAAGCGCTTGGGCAGCTACCGCTGCCAGTCACTGCACATACATGTCTTTTGTTTTGCCTCAAACTGCCTGTGTGCTGTAAGACCCAGCATAGCACATTAGCTTGCTTTAGCCTTGTGGTTAAATTAATCTCATAAACACACTGGATAGGAAGGAGTGGCCATCTTTAGGCCAGATCAAGTGGCCGGAGTGCTCTGTGCTGACCAAGCCACTTGCCCTGCTTACTAATCACGTGCTAAAAAAAAGCACCGGGGCTCCCGCTGTGCAGCAATCATGCCACTGATAAGAGGTAACAGAAGGATTCTCCATCGGTCAGTGGATTCAAATGATCAGTCCCCCACGCTGACCAGGTGACTTTCCCCACACACCAGCCACACGACAAGAAGTGATAGGGCTCCCTGCTACATGCCAACCCGGCCAATGCCTGGACCAAGCCTCTGCCAAGGGTGTGCCAGTCAGCGCTCGTGCACACCCAATTACGGCTGGGCTGCCCCCAACCGCCTCTTTGTTTAACAGATCAATGTTTTAAGGAACAATCTTTTGCTTATTCAACTCTGTCATTCTCTAGTACTGCCATGCCAGAAAAGAAGCCCTAAAAAATCTGTGGCTGCCCCACAGAGGACTTTGCTTTTCTATTCGAATTTAGACTCCTCTACTGACAAAAAAAATTCTCAATGAGGGTGCTATTCCCAAAAAACTAAAGTAAAAGCCAAGAGGGCCAAGCAATAGAAAATTTATTTTAAGGCTTCCCATACCAATTTTTTTTTTTTATCATCTACACGAAATGATGGACCTCTTAAGGCCATATAAATCTAAGATAAGGTGGTAATAGGTATGATATTTTTACGCCAATGATAATAGTTTGTTTTTTACTAACTACCACCCTGGGCAATGTGGAAGTTACATCTGCAATGATATGTGCATGTTAAAATCCTTCTAAGTTTAGGAAGGTCTTGATAAAATTAGAAAAAAGGGTGACTACCCTAGAGCAAGAAAAATCTCTAACAGACATAATTGTAGGGCTGAGGTAAGTGGCCCAACACACTCTGACAAACTATCCGTGTGACAAAATGCAAATCTATAGGTGGTAAAATATGAAAGTTCACACACTGGTCCCATCAATTTCTCCTCACTCATACACCTACTCATAAATTGTGTTTATATACACAGCAGACAATAGACAACTATTAACACAGTAGCTCAACTCCCATGAATCCAATATACTGTGAGAATGTGCCTGGCGGCACAATCTTCCTACAATATTCCACGATACAAGGTACACCATGATAGGCATTCCCTGGGCCATGTTGTATGGGAGTCCCACAGAGAAATGAAGGTGAAACAAAGATTTAACGATTTTTAGTTTAGATGTTTGGAGTTCTAAAATTAAAACAAGGGTATTTGAAAGGAAAAATAATTTACTTTTAGAGTGTATTTCAATACTACGTGCTCTTTTAGAATCACAGGGACCGTTTGGCCCCTTTGTACCTCCACTTATTAACAATAACGAATTACCAACATGGCTCGAAACACCGTTGATGCGATGGCATCCATGAAATTATATGACTTATTTGGACTAATTTTTGTTTCAATTGAATAACTCTGAATCCGAATTTTGAGTTTGTATGATCCATTGCATATGTTGCTCCTTTTGACCTTCATACACATGTGATCACTTGAGCGCCAAATTCTTTCTGAAGGTGAGCAATGAAATTATGCATTGCATTATTGCAAATGTTTTTTAAGGTGGAGAATAATCAGTAGAAAATATTTCTCCTTGATAACTCGTCCAGAAGTGGTGCTAGTCAAACAGTTGTGAAGATTGACAAGCCTCTTCCTTATCAGATATTCATGTATGTATGTATGTATGAATTTATTTATATGGTGGTTTCAATAGACAAATCAGGTTGCCTTATGGTCACTTCAGAAAGCATTTAGATTAGACAGTACATTTGCAAATCACATCTGGTTTCCTAAAAGGTACTAGTGAGTTCTAGCATGAGATAGCTGAGCTTGTATTGTTTCCAGTAGGAAAAAAGTTGTATGGGCACAGGAAAGTGATTAATAACAATAGATAGTTGGAGCGCTCACTGTGCCACTGGAATCAAGCTGCATCCTGCTGATCAGACCCAAACAGGCTGAAACCAGTCAGGGTGCTCCAGTTCAGAGGGGACATGGCCTGGCTCTTCAGACTTGATTGTTTCGACTGGAGCAGGACCAAGGCTGATTTGCATATGGCTGGTTCCTCTCTGAGGTGGCATGGTCGGCAAAAAATGGTGGACTGGAATATGGCCCAAGTAATTAGCAATGGCTGAGATTAATTCAAGCATTCCACCCATCTCTTTTTTGTATTTCTCATTGCAATCAGGTCACCATGGGCTATCTAAAAGAAATAGACGGTCAACTACTGCATTCAACCTTTGCTGAAGTTCTGCCTCATATGTCAGGGAAATATTTCATTGTAAAGTTCAGTTCTTCTGAAAAGGAGTAAGTATAACCCAGCAATCAAAATTGGACAACACTCAGAGTTCATATATGTCAGCACACAAGCCATAGAAATATTTTTTCGGGCACAATAGTGGTTAAAGTTAAGAAATCTGAATGGAGAATCTGAGCGATTTTAAGGCACCTATTGTGACACTTGAATGGCAATGACATTCTTTACATTTGGCAAAGGTGTGGATCTTTGGAGTTTTCTACAGGATTCAGGAACTAAGATAGACCCTGTTAGACCTGTCAGCCTTAGGGTGGTTTTCCCCCAACTTTTTGCATTTTTCCTTCCATTTTTTCTAATCTCGTTTTTTCTGGCATTAGGACTCTGCACACTTTACCACTGATAACCAGTGCTAAAGTGCATGTGCTCCCTCCTTAAAACATGGTAGTATTGACTTGTCCCCAATTGGCATATTTAATTTACTTATAAGTCCCTAGTAAAGTGCACTACATGTGCCTAGGGCCTATAAATTAAATGCTACTAATAGACCTATAGCACTGATTGTGCCACCCACTTAAGCAGCCCTTTAAACGTGTCTCAGACCTGCCATTCCAAAGCCTGGTTGTGCAGTTTTAACCGGCCATTTCGACCTGCCAAAATAAACCTTTTGCCAGGCCCAAACCTTCCGTTTTAATACATATGTCACCTCTAGGATAGGCTTTGGACAGCCCCAAGGGCATGGTGTGTTGTGTTTCAAAAATTTAACATGTATTTTTATGTTTGACATCTCCTGGTAGTGAAAAACTCTTACATTCATTTTTAACTACTGCAGGGCCTTTTTAGAAGTGTCATTTTCAATTGGGAAGAGATAACCCCTTCAAGTTTGGTGTCTATGGAATCACAATTTAAAATCCTTACTCATGGTGAAGTTGAATTTAAAATTGGTATTCTGAAAATGTTACTTTTAGAAAGTTGGCATTTTCTTGACTTAGCCATTTGGTGCCTGCAGCCTGTGTCTCATCACATGACTAGATGTAGTTGGCAGTTGGGTTTTGTGTATTCCTCCTAGACAGCTGTACGCAATGGGAGCTTAGGTGTGACTGGATGGGCAGGATGGGAGGGAGAAGATGGACCCAGCCTCACTTACAGCCTCACTAGGCTGTGTCCTGTCTCCACACAAAGGACTGAACGACCCCGCATTGACACATGAGCCAACTGGGAGCCAGGACAGGGGAGGTAGGGAATTCCATATCCTTCAAAGACACTGTCTAGAACCTTCTCCCACCCTCCAGAACCAGGGCACCAGGGTATAAAAGAAGGACCTCATGCACCGCCCCTTAAGTACACTTCTGCACCTACTCTTCCAGGAAGAAGGACTGCTATTCTGCTACAAGGATTGCCACTCTGCTGGACTGCTACTCTGAAGGAGCTTCTGCCTTGCTGTGCTGACCTGCTGCCCTCTTGTCTAGGGAGGAAGAACTGGACCTGGAACTCATTTTGAACCCAGGACTCCAGAGTGACTCAAAGGGCTTATCTGCTGGCCTTCTGCTCTGAGCCTCAAGGATAGAACAGGCTACCTGTAGCTCCTGAACCGGTCTTCAATGAGTTCCTGACCCCCAAGAGGTGCCTCTTAGGTCCTGGACCTTTGGTATGGCTCCTGAGGTCTTGCATTCAAGCTATTGGGCTCTTCGCGACTGTGAACGGGCCGTTCGCACTGAAACCATGCCCCTTGCACCGAAAATAAGTGAGAGCCGCGGCCAGCCTGTCTCCTCACCAAGCAAGCATCGATCCTCATGGAGGACCGCCACCATGAGGTACCAGCCCGCCCATCTGTGATGCCTGGCCTGGCCTGCTCTTCAAGTCTCACCAACTGCCGTCAGCAACAATCTCCTTGCTCCCGTCAACCATCTTCCATGCAAACGAGACTATTAGCTCAAAACTTGAGAAGGTAAGCCTTCAGCGGGACTAATCTGGGACTGTATGCGACCTGCAGCCTGAAATTTTGACTTTGACCCGGTCCAGCGCGACCAGATATCCCCAGTTGTGCTTTTAGGCGCTATTTACAATTTATTCTTTAAAAATTCATAACTCTGGTTCTACTGATATGAGTTTTGTTATTTTGGTCTTTTTTTATTCATTAACTTCTGCACTATTTTTCTATCCTGGTGCTGGACCTTTTTGTGTGGTGTTTTCACTGATTTACTGTTTGAAGTGTTGCCCAAATACTTTACACACTGCCTCTAACTTATGCCTGACTGCTCTGCGCCAAGCTACCAGGGGTTGAGCACAGGTTAATTTGGGGTTTGCGTGTGCCTTACCCTGACTAGGACTGTGGTTGCTGCTTGACCAGGGCTCACACCACAGTCAACCAGTAAGCTGATTTCTAACAAATCCCTATTAAACCACTTTCCATTTCCTTTGACATTTTGTTTTAATTGTGTAGGTCAAACACAGTTAGTTTTGTGTAGTATTAGATAAACAACGACATGTACCCATGTTATAAGCTCTTTCTATATCAAAGTCTCACAGTTAGAGAGTTCAGAGTTGAGTCAGTGTGTCATTGAGTACCCTTATAAAAAGAGGACAAACACTCTATTAGTCTTGTTAAAGGTGGGCGGTCTTGAAATGTAGATTCCTTTATTACACGTCATTACATTTTGGTTGCTAGTGTGGTTTTTGGGGACTGACACATCCTTCCTCCATCTGTCTATGCATTTTAAGTACTTCTGAATTCAGGCACGGCTACTGCCACTATGGAGTGGCTGGGTGGCAGGGCAGCAAAAGCGTCGGATGGGGAGGGGGGGGGTTGAATTAAAAACATTTTTTAAACGTACCTATTCCTGTGGCCGCCTCGCACTTCAAGTGCTTATTTGTTCTGCTGCTCCCATCAGTCCCTGGGACAACAGACTCCCCCTTCCAATCCAGACTCTGTTCTCATACTATGAGAGCAGCATGGGGATTGGCCTGAGCGGGCTGGTTTTATGGTCAACTCAGGCACAGGGAGTCTGTGCCTTTCTCTAACCCAGTTGTACAATATAGCCAGGATAGAGAATCTAGGATGGCCGACCAAACAGACATACACACTTAAAAGTGCACAATACTACTCCTACCCCCTCTCCCATGGCCTGGCCCCGTCCCTCCTTAACATAACATGTGTATTTGTAAAGCGCACGTTCACCCCAGCAACGGGGCATCTTGGCGCTGAATAACAGATGTTTATTGTTACCCAACTCAATGGTACTCATTTTATCGACCTCAAATGGATGAAAGGCTGAGTGGACCCGCCGGGATTCGAACCTGTGACCATGAGGTCGAACACAGGCCCCTGCAGTGGATGCATTAGTCCACTGACCCACCAGACCCTTACACTCGCTGGCTCAGAGCCAGCAGCTGAAAAATAAAATAATAGTAAAATATTGTTTTATTTTTTAAGCTGCAGGCTCTGAGCCAGTGGGGTGATGCTCCTCGGCCATTGCGGAGGAGTCGCTGTTGTCTGAATTCTGAATTTTGAATTCAAAAGTGCATGTTGTGGCGGCGCTCCAGCATCAATGACTGTCTGGGGAATATTTTGGGTTTAGTTATCCTTCTTTTCGGATCCTCTACCATATGTAATGATCTTTCCCAACTCATACATGCCTGTAGGTCCATTATCAGCTCACCCCTCTCGGATGTTGTTGCAAAATATTTAAGGGCTCATGCCATATACAGCGGATCTTCTTAATTAGTGATGAAACATGCGAACATGTGCCCTGGCAGCTGCCCATGTGACTGGAGACTGCAGTGTGTGGATCTAGCATAAGTGATGACACTTGGATCTTGTGTGTTCTATCATCACGTTAAACGACCTCTTTGGCACACTGTATGCAACATTTCAAGATGACGTTATTTTTTAATAAAGGGGGCCATTCACCCAAACAGAGGCTCAACTGGCTACTCGCCACAAGCCACAGATGTACAAAAACAATTACATAAATACATTCTCTTATTACTTCTTGGTTTGCAAATAACATGGAGCTGGACAAAAACAGTGAGATATTGTCAGTAAGTGAATGTCCTTAAACACATCAATTACTGTCCGTGCCTACGATATACGCACAGGCTTCAAAGCCTTGTAGATCAAAGATGGCATTTCGAATGTAGCTACTATATAATGCATTGCAGCATAGTCACTTAGCAACTGTATCCTGTTGAATTTTTCCAGAAGAAAATAGTCGTTTAAATGCTAGCACCCTGGACAGCTATTCAGAGTGCAGGGAAAAAAGTTGAATTTCTCAAATTCATAAATATTAGGTGCATGCTAAGTAGAATAAGTGCAACCTGTTTACAGTGCCAATCAATCTTCCCTATACATGAAACAACTTTATCCTCATGTTATATGATCATTTTCAGCAGTAAGCTTTACAAACTACGCACTGAGGCCCTCATTACGAGTACCCTCTTATACTCCATTAAAATTCCCTCACTGGCAATGAACATTGAACTGGCCAAAATTCGAACAATATAAGTGTAATTTCGACTGGGAAAGCTGTATGTAATTATGGTCAGAATGCTTGTTCTGTGACCGAGACCGAGTAGATGGCTGTTTGAACTCGTAAGGTTACTGTAAGGACCGGTGTGGGAGATGGTTGTGTAGGCCGCTAATACATAACGGGCGGGGAAGCACCCTCCATCTACCCTCCACCCTATCTATTCTGTTTCGCTATCTTCTATCTCTTTTACAGCTTTATTTCTCATCCAATCTTACTTTCATCTCTTCCTTGATGTGAGTGGGGTGTGTGGTGTGATGGCGGTATAAATGGGTGGATGATATGATTGGTAGCTGAGTGATGTGAGGCTGTGGGTGTGCCTGGAGTCCAAGAGATGAGGTGATGTGCTGAGCGACCCGCAATTGCGGCCTGACGCACTTACCTGGCTCTGGCTGTAAATGTGATATTGGACGAATGGAAGTATAGTGTATGTGTGTTGGATGGCAGTATTGCATAGTGCTGTAATTGATAATAGCATATTGTCAGATCATAACAGCAATTGGATAATATATGTTCTAGCATATAGGCTACAGATGTTGCTGTGGTTTTAATGCTATTGTGTGTTGGTTGGGGTTTGGGGAAAAGGGTGGGGATTATTTCTGGGGTTACAGCAATTGGGAATGCATGAATTGTTGAGACAGTGTCTACCCGGGAGGGGGCGTGGGGGGGGGGGATGAAGTTAAAATGTTACAGAGGGGGAATATTAAGCTCTTAACAGCAGTGATGGTGGCGGACCAAAGAGAGGAACTGCCGGGCCGGGGGTTGATAGCCAGTTACATGGGACAATTTTATGCATCCACATACTCCACTTACGCAAGGGGGGTCTTAGTGTGGGTGGCGCCCCAAGTTCCTTTTCAGATGCACAATTACACAGCGGACATTGAGGGCCGGTACATAATAATACATGGCACGTTAGACGGAATGGAGGTATGCCTCGTTAACATATACGCCCCCAACACAGACGATGGAGACTTTTTCCTGGAGCTAGAAAAACTCCTCATTACTTATGCAGCTACACCCCTCATCTGGGCCGGAGACTTCAACTGCATAGCTGATGGTATCATAGACAGACACCCCCCAAAATGCACACTAAGCCTAGCATGACTGCTGCATTGTGGGACGTGATGCGTCATCTGCTGTGTGGGCATATCTGGCGAGAGACGCACCCGGAGGTGCAGGGATACACCTGCTATACACCGGCAGTAGATTGGACCGGTTCCTCCTCTCCGGCGAGGCCGAACCAGCTACTGTACAGACTTGTTTCCTTACACGATTCCTGTCCGACCACGCCCCAGTCCTACTCAAGTGGGGCCCCCCGTACTAGACCGAAGATGCCTATTTGGCGGTTAAGACCTGAGTTGATTAGAGACCCTATGGTCCATACAGAACTTAAAGAGTCGATTGCTCTATTCTTCAACTCAAACTGGTCCACCCCTAGCTCTAGAGGAATAGAATGGACACACTTAAAGTGGTGATCCGAGGGGAGTGTCTCTCTAAAGTGGGTGGGACGCGGCACAAACTAGAAAGAGAGCTAAAAAAAAGCAGAAGACGAGCTTTCCCGGTTGCAACATGGACCGCAACCAATTGCATTACACAATACCTCCCTACTGCAGACCCACCGCCAGGTGAGCGAAATATGGGACAGGCTTGACTGTCTCACCAGGCTGGAATACCGCCAACTTTTGCACAAAAAGGGTGACAAATCGGGTAGGCTTCTAGCATGGTTGGGGAGAACGCCCGCCCCCGCTAATCCTCATGTTAATGGACCCAGACGGGAGCATTATAAACACACAGACAGGAATTAATAGTTACATGTACGAACACTTAGCCGCAGTATAGTTGGCAACCCCAGAGGCCACAGAGCTCACTAATCTCGAGTTCCTCAAGAGCATACCTCTCCCTTGCATTACGGGAGAGCAGATGCAGGCCTTGGGAGCTGCGATTCAGCTAGATGAGCTACGCGAGGCTGTGCGAACGATGGCCTGATACAAAGCCCCAGGCCCGGATGGCCTTCCGGTAGAACTCTATCATACCTACAGTGACCTATTGCTCCCTAGATTACTGGAAACCTTGCAAGAAGCTAACGCAAATGGAATACTCCCACAATCTTGTTTTATTTATTTATTTTTATTTCCAAAGTTTTATATAGCGCTGGCTAGACCCGGAGGTATCAGAGCGCTTTACATGAGGATCAGCGAGTTACAGGTTACATAATTACATCAATTACAGGAGCCAAGTATAGACATAGGAGAAAACATGAGATTACACAATAATATGAGGTATTAGCACGTAAAATAGCCAAGGCGCATGTCTTATGGGGAAAGGAAGGTAAGGTAGAGGGGGAATGGTAAAGGGTAAGGAATGCAGATAGTCAGGCAGACCTGCAAGGGGGAAAAGTGCAACAGGGGGAACAAAGCAGTCAAGGCAGTCAAAGTGAAGCACAGTGTATGAGGGGAGGGGTGTGGGAGGCAATCTATGAGATGCCCGCATAGTAATGCTTCCCAAGCCGGGTAGAGACAAGCGAGATCCGGGATCGTATATGCCCCTTTCCATGCTAGGAGTAGATGTAAATATACTGGCTAAGATTCTAGCCACTCGCTTTAGCCGTGTGATATCCCAGCTGGTCCACGAGGACCAGTGCAGATTTATTCGAGGAAGGGGAACGCATATGAACATACGCCGCCTCTCACACGTGCTGCACTCGGTGTCGGAGGAGCAGTTAGGTCGTCAGTGGTCACCCTTGACATAGAGAAGGCGTTTGGGACTGGGCGATGAGTTCATCACTTGGGTGCAGTTATTATACCGAGAACCACGTGCTCATGTATGTACGGGGGATCAAATATCGGAATGTATCACTATTGGAAGAGGCACCCGGCAAGGGTTTCCTCTCTCCCCGTTGCTCTTTGCTCTATCAATGGAGCCATTGGCGATCAGCTTGAGAAGGGATATGGACGAATGGGGAATCACAGTTGATGGCCACACTCACATGGTGTCCCTGTATGTGGACGACGCATTACTCTTTATCCGGCGCCTGGAAGAGGCAGTGCCAGCTCTATTGGGCATGCTACAATCATTCAGGCAGGCATCAGGCCTCTGTATAAATCATTGTAAAACTGTCATCTTCCCGCTGGCGGCCCTAATGCAGGTGGCTATACAAGACCTTCCACCGGTGGAGTTCAGCTGGGAAACTGATCACTTCAGGTACTTCGGCATACAAGTGACACATAGGCCTGAGGATCAATATGCCCTAAATATAGGGACAGTAATATTGAATCTGATGGAGTCAATTGGTTCTGGCACAAGCTTCCCCTCTCCATTATGGGGCGTATTGCCCTGGCTAGAGTGGTCATGTAGCCTAGGTGCCTCTACGACTTGCAGAATACACTCTGCCATATCCCGAAAGCCACGTTTGTTACCTTGAATAAATTGCTGGTTTCGCTGGGATGGGCTGGGGGTCGCAGTAGGGTAAAATTAGACATGCTCAAACTGGATACAGACGTGGGTGAACTGGGCCTCCCGGACTTTAGATTATACTATTTTGCTGGGCTGCTCCAATATGCAGCACAGTGGTGTATGGGGGGGACACAATTTGGAGAAAGTTTTACTAGCAAACCGCAATAACGGGTCCGATTTACCCAAATATTTGATGATGGGCACTCGGGCCCCCAGTTCATGCACATTTATAGTCCAGCAATCTGGAAATGGGCGGTCACTTGGGTGGTCCGTAAGGTGCCTTACACGCCCTCACTCCCCCTGCAATGGTTGAAGGGGTTCTGTCAAATTCAGACAGTTATGGACATCTCCAAGTGGTACGAGGGTGGATGCTCAACGGCTGGGGATTTATTCACTAATGGGACCTTTCTGATGTATGAGGAAGCAATGGAATTGTATCAAATACCTGAAGGACACTTCCTGCAATACACCAAGATTGCGCATACTGTCAAGGAAATGTGGCCCTCCTTTCCAGATGAGCCGGCTGAGTTGCACAGATTGGCCCTTCTGTTAAACCCGGGGTCAACGAGAGGCCTGATCTCCCATATATATAAGGCCCTTAAAGAAGACCACATTATGGAGACGTCACAGATAAAAGACAGGTGGTCTGCTGACCTGACAGTCCCCCTCATGGAAGGGGAATGGAAGAGGGCGTTTGCGCAGATCCGGGAGGTAGCTAGTCATGCTCAGTTTAAACTTACCCAGTTCCACTACTTACATCGAACTTATTTGACCCCTCAGAGACTAGCTCGCTTTAATTCAATGCGCCCTTCCCACTGCCCCTGATGCCTGCGCTGACCCTGCCACATTCTTGCATATGAATTGGACCGGTGTCAGGTTACAAAGGTATTGGCATCAAGTTATTTAGACACTCCGCACCACCACAGCAGTTCGGATAGAACAGACGGTTAAACAGTGTTTATTGGGGGTACTCTCGATACCAAAAAAGGGAACACGCACCAGACATAAATTCGCCCTTCTAGGCCTCGTATTAGCAAAATGTCGTATTGCGATACACTGGACTCAAACACTTCCCCCCAAATTTGACGCATGGCTATCAGACATGCGGGAGTGGGGGTTGGCGGAGGAAAGTCGTCTAAAAACAGTCCGCACAAATGAACATGCCGAGCGAGACTTAGAGTACTGGGGACACATGTTGGAAGGGTTGCGAACGCCAGACTCACAGTTGGAATTGGAATCGGATATTACACAAGGAACATATTCAAACACTTTTTTACCAAATACAGAGATAAAGGATAGCCCAGACACACATGCACAGGAGAGTCAGATGCTGCTAAACAGTGAGGCCCCCTCCTCCCGCACCGTTCCAATAACCCCTGATTGATGGGCGGTCCCCCGGTCCCGCGAAATGGATCATTATCAGATTGGTAATTCCAATAGTTAAAGTGAATTCCATCACCTGTCACTGCTGCGCAACGTTGGGATGGGGTGGGGGTTTGTTTTTCTTTATACTGTATGATTCTTATTCTTATTTTTGTAATTACTACATGTGGACAGTAGACTTAAAAGATGAGTGGGTGAGCAAACCCTGGTGTACCACGCATATTGCAATGTAATCCATGTTGAGAGCCCATGGGAAGACTACGAGTAAATGTAGAATGTTATAATTCTGTGATTAACAATGCAGTAGCATAATAAAAATAAGTATAAAAAAAAAAAAAAATCCCTCACTGGATTACCATTTCTGGGGTGTCCCTGCAATTTCAGTGGGCAGACTATTGATTCTCGCACTGTTTTGTGAGCGGTTAATGATTGTTTTGGCACCAGATGGAATTTTCAAATAACTGTGGAACAACTAAGATTATGATTACAGTGTCGGGGTATATCAGCATGACGTGTGCTCCAGTGGCGTAACGTAATTTGAGGGGGCCACCCTGCAAAGTACAGGGAGGCCCCCCCAGACACAGTCAGGAGCTCTCAGGCCATGCGCCTGCCATCCATGCACTTTGCCAGTGAGGGCACATAGAGCTCGGGGCACCCTGGAGCACAGGGGGACCGCAGGGGCTGCAGGGGCTAATGTTATGCCACTGGTGTGCTCCTTTTTTTATTTCTTCCAAAGTGACAATTGCTCTGGCAAATAAATTATCCTCTGGCCATATAAGAACTTTACTGATGAAATCACAGTCAGAGAACTGAAGTTTGCTAATTTGCTCGGGTAGTACTTTGGTTATCGTTCTTTAAAAGGCAACTCCAGTCATTTATACCTAAATATGAAAAACATTTACTTGGTGTTGAACTTGGCACATCCCCACACTTTTTGCCTTCACCCTCCTGGTTTCCGAACCCGTTTTTGTTGGCTTTTAGGACTCTGAACACTTTACCACTCCTAATCAGTGCTAAAGGGCTTGTGCTCTCTCATTTAACCATAGTAGAATTGACTTACGCCCAATTGGCTTATTTGTTTTACTTGCAGGTCCCTACATGTGCTTAGGGCCTGTAAATTAAATGCTACTAGTGGGCCTGCAACACTGATTGTGCTACCCACTTAAGTAGCCCTTTAAATGTGTTTCAGGCCTGCCATTACTGTGTGCAGTTTTAAAGTGCCATGTCGACTTGGCAGTCGATTTGCCAGTCCTAAACCTTCCTTTTTAATCCCCTAGAGTAGGCCCTAAACAGCCTATAGGGGTGGGTGCAGTGTATTTAAAAGTTGGACATGTACTTTTAATTTTTACATGCCCTGATAGTAAAAAACTTCTAAGTTTGATTTTCACTTCTGTAAGACATATCTCTCCCATAGGATAACATTGGGTTAACTTATTACATTTAATAAGTGATAACTTTCAATTGGTTGCAGGTGGACGGTTCGAGTTTGATGTCTATAGAAGTGTTATTAAAAGTCCTCTTTAATAATGAAGTCGGATTTTTAGTCACAATTCTGAAAAGTCCACTTTTAGAAAGTTGCCATTTTCTTGTGCTAACCAGTTGGTGCCTGCAGACTGATCCTGTGTCACATAACTAGGTGTAGCTGGCAGTTGGTTTTTGTGTATTGCTCCTAGACAGTGAGACAAAGGGAGTATAGGTATTGTCTGGATGGGCCACTCTGAGTCAACGAGGGGGAGGAGCTGTCACCTGCCACACTTGCACATAACAAAGACTCTGCCTGCACCCTCCCACAAAGGGTTGTCACTAGTATTTTGTGGCCACAGAAAAGCAGGGGCCAGAGCAGGGAGAAAGGGGATGCCTGGCAACTTATGGGTGGAAACCTCTAGAAGCTTTCTCCACTTCAAAGTGGACACCAGGTATAAACCAGGTTTAAATATTGGACCTCAGACCCCAACTCTTCAGTACACTTCTGGCCCTGTTGACTCTTCCAGGAAGAGGGGCTGTTGTGGTGCTGAGACGGCTGCCACTCTGCTGGACTGCTGCGCTGAAGGACTGCTGCCCTCTTGCCTATATGAGAGAAGGACTGGACTTGTATCTCTAAACCCAGGACTCCAGGGTGACTTCAAGGGCTAGTTGGCGAGCTTCCTGATAAGTAGCCTCAGTTGTTCCAACAACCTTGAAACCAGACTCTGCCATCTGTGAGTCCTGCCTACCCAAGTAGTGTCATCCCAGACATGGACACTTCTACCAACCCATCTGCGGATCCAGCACAACTGACTCATCTCCTTTGCTGTGCGGCGCAACCCCGGGCAGAACAAAAGCATCATCTCTGCTGCGTGAGCTTTTCCGGCACAAGGACATTGCATCATCCTCACCGCCCCAGCCACATTGGAACCACCACTGTGCAACACTTACTCGATGCAGGCCTTCGCATCGCAAGCCCCAAGTCAATGGCAGCCTCGCCAACAGTGCAGGACTCTGCATCACACGCCTTCAATGTCTCCGGAACCAACTGGTGTGCGACGCATCCTCGACACAGAATTTCACATCGCAAGCCCCCTTGCCGATGGTCCCCTCGACGATTATGCATGACCTCGCATCTTGGCCGCACAACTTCCCAGAACCGACGCTGTGCCGCCCTGACCAGGACCTCGCATTGCCTTGGCTGAGCAATGCATCCTCGACGTGGGATGTTGCAACGCTCTACAATGAGGATTTAAGGTATACTTGTTAAGCAGGCATAACTGGGTCCCTGTAGCCGGCCCGCACTCCACTGCGGTTTACCTGATCTTGTGCTTTTGTCCTGGTCTGGCACGATTAGATAATCATAGTTGGCAGTTGGTGCTTTTTTGTGCCATTTTCACTGAAATATTTAAAATTGCATATCTCTGGTTCTACTGATTGGATTTTTGTCATTTTGGTCTTGATTTATTTATTAAAATTTTCTCTATATTTCTAAATTGGTGTGTGATATTTCTGTGTTGTGTTTTCACTTTAATACTGTTTGAAGTGCTGCATAAATACTTTACACATTACCTCTTTTTTTTCCCAGAGTTATATATAGCGCAAACTTGACCTGAAGGTATCAGGTATGAGAGCGCTTTACATGAGCACCAGATGGATTACACAAGGACACATTCATTTTTAGGGAGATTAAGTGATTTGCCCAGAATAACAGAATGTTGAGCATTATTGCCGAGACTCGAACCGGGTTCCCCAGATTTGAGATCGACCGCCCTAGCCGTTAGGCCACATCCTCTCCTCAATGTCTCTAAGTTAAGATTGACTGTTCTGTGCCAAGCTACCAGAGGGTTGAGCACAGGTTAATTTTGCATTTGCTCGTGACTTCACCCTGCCAAGGATTGTGGTTTCTGCTTGAGTAGCGTTCCACGCCCCTCAACCTGTAACGCCTAATGCTCCACGCCAAGATGGAACAGCAGCCCACCCCCCTCCAGTGCCTTGAGACCCTCACAGGTGCGTAGCCCGCTTTGCAAAGTCCTGACTGAGTTTTCTAAAGCAGGAGGGAATTAAAACGTGTATAAAATGGTTTGTGAGCAGCCATGTTAGAATGGAAGGCCTTCGAGTCTAGGAATCCATGGTCAGCCTTCTCTCATATCATTGTAAAACGTCAGCTTCTGCTGTACAGTGTCCGAGGTAGAAGTGAGTCTGCCGATTCAACTGTACTGACCCCGGTGTGGGTTCAGTTGTCTATTAATTGCACTTTCATGCACTCTCCAGTGGAGTGTCATTGTATGGCTTAGGATATTGCCATGAGAAGGAGTTCTGTAATAACTCATGCTTCTGGATCTGGAATCTGAAGTACTGTAATTCACAGCTTTAATCCTTCTCCCTTTCAAGTAGCTTCCTCTCTCTGCATGAAACCGTCACCTTACAGTGTTGAGATGGTGCAGGAGAGAGATGATCTCCAGTCATTCATTCAGACTGCATCCTGCCTCCAATCTTTATATGGTGTCCGCTGTAACCCGCATCTCAGCAGGATTGCATAAATGATATATTGTTCTATTGAAGTGGACTTTTACTTTCAAAGAGATCCATAAGTAAAAGATAAATGTAAATACATGAATAGAAAATAAATGTGATGCTACAGCGGGTACAAACTCTAGCTCTGTGGGGATCACACTGATTCTCCCATCCAATATCCTCCACATTATGTTCCATATAAACTTTCTTGCCTTCAATGGGGCAAATTTGAAGAACATACACAGCAAAAAAAAATGTAAAATAAAAAACAATGAAGGAAATGAGACAGAAAAATAGGAACAGTCAAACTTACTGTTCTCAACCAGCAATCCCACCACACCACCAAAGACCACTCTCCGCAAAGACAGAAACAAATGTGCTGCATCTCAAAGGATTATAGAAAGGATCTAATATAAATGGCAGGTTGAGATGTCACAAAGAATTGATATTCAGAGTGCCGTGAGAGTCTAAAGATGGGTGGGAGAGAGAAAAGCTCTAAGCAGTCTGTCATTTGCTTTAGATTTTGTTCACTGGAGATGTTTACATCATATCTCTGGACCTTGTTATTGCCTTCACAGAGACAGATTAGTTATTTGAGGATGTTGCACTGAGGTTAGAGTAGGGCAGAGCACCACATTCCAGAGGAAAGAGTTAGCATCTTTGGCGAGGTCAACAGTATTACAAGTTAATCGGCTGGAATGTGGATAGTGCTATTTTAAGAAATCTAAACAATGTGATGGATTTCATGAATAAGAAACGATTGGCATCTAAATCCCCTGTCTAGAAAGGAAATTTCCATAATTTCCATGTTTACATATTACATGGCAATGCCCTCCAGTAAACGCCTTCTTGGGAGAAATTAAAGCCCACTTTTCCAAAAATTCCATCAGTTCAACCATTCAAACAATGCTACTGTGCTTTTGGGGACCATGCCTCACCAAAATGCTGTTAGCCATTCTATGACACTGGATTGATGGTGGCCAAATGGGATAAAGCCAGACTATGAGGTAATCCGACAGCTCAAGATTTGACCTATTGTGAACTAATCTGGATGTGTGTATGATTACCGAGTAAGGTGGAAACTAAGGCCAATAATACCACGAGACATTTGCTAAGGTGTAGGAACAATGCATTAAATTCCATGGTCTTAAATGAGAGCCACTCACAAGTATTAATGGAGGGTGGATGAGGGAGGAAAGGTGAAGATGTGACTTGGTAAGGGAAACATTACATGCTCCTCATGTGCCTTGACTGAGGGTTAGAAAAAGGCTGGGAAACCGATCGGCCTGAAGTGCAGCCCATTCCCCAAAGCAATTTTACCTGCTAGAATTTCCAACTGATAAAATCAGGGATGATGTTCCTGCAACCTGACAATTTGAGTGTGAGATCAACAGCCAGCTTATGATTGATCAAAGTAGAATTCCACAATGGGATTTTGCACTGCTGTAGTGGAGACGCCATGCAGTTTGTAGCTTGAGATGTAGGTTTAATCTTGAAGTACATCCATCCATGAAGGGGCACTGGAGCAACTGACTACAAGCAGAATGCAGAGCTCCAGTGACTTCATGACATTCCAAACCCCATGACATTCCAAGCCTCAGGCTTGCACAATACCACATATCTCCATTTTTATAAAAACAAAGAATAATGCAAAGTAAATAACAAAGATGCTGTCAAAGTAAAACAAAGAAGATTTCTTTTAAAACAATTTCAACAAATACAACACACTGTACCCACACCCCCTCAAATAGGAGAGAGGAAAGAGAAAGAAAAAAAAATTCAAAACAGTTAACGCAAAACAAAATCATTCCACTTCTTTGGCCGCACGGGAGTGCGAACACTTCTTCTGATAGTTTGTGTCAACATATTATTCTTTGAACATTTCTTGGTTTTATTAGGCAAAGCAAGGTTCTGAGGAAAACATTTCTTGGTATCACCAGACATGGCAAAAGTATGAGGAACCAAAGCCACACGAGAAATGCCTCACCAATTCCCGTAAGGAAGTTTAACAGAATTCTTCCCTAGTTCACATACCTGAACAGGATCTTTGAATTTAGATAAACCTTTTCCAACAAGCACAGGATTTTTCACACGTACCCAGTCACCTATTTTTAGTCTACACTCTTTCCTTAAACCTGGATTAGCTTTAACAATTCTTTTTAAATTGGCAAGGTTTGAATTAATTTCATCAGATTTCCACCAACTATCAACACTCCCAAACTTTGGTGGAATTTTTGTAGTCCATTAAGGACAGAGTTCCGTGGCAGGTTCTCTACTCCTCATCAATTCAAATGGGGACTTCCCGGTTACTGAATGCGGTGTAGTGCGGTGGGACCAGACCAAGTCTTGAATGGACTTGGCAACACATACATTGCTTTTAATAGAAAATTGAATGCATTCTACTAGTACTTTGTTAAAGCGTTCAACTTTCCCGTTACTTTGAGGATCATAAAGAGGTGTCCTCAAATGTTTTATGGCACAATTTTTCAAAAATGAAGAGATTTCAGTTGAACTAAACTGAACTCCATTGTCAGTGACAATCTCTCCAGGGAGACCTTCTCTTGAAAATACTCTCTGGAAACATTCAATTACTTTTGGTGGTAGGTTCAGAGACTGGTTCAACTTCGACCCACCTAGAGAGATGATCTACCATGACAATGAAATATCTCATGCAGTTAGGTAAGATTTGATAAGACCCAAAAAACCTACACCTGCCAAGCTCTCTTGGGGCAAAAACTGACCGACTCTACTTGGGGTTCCGTAATTAATACTTTGTCACTAAGTTTGCATTTGGCACAATTGGATACAAACTCCTCAACCTCAGTGTCCATGCGAGGCCACCAGAACCTTTCTCTGATCTTCCTCTTTGTCAAAGTGGAGCCTAGATGACCACTATGTGCCAAACCAATCAACCGTTCTCGAAAACAGGAAGGTGCAACAAGTTTGTCTCCAAGTACTAAAATATCACCCTCTAAAGAAAACTCATCTAATACTTTCCAAAACATCTGTAGTTCATGTTGCAATTGAGTCTCTTTGGGCCAACCAAATTTCACAAAGGCAACAACCTTACTAAGGACACAGTCAGATTCAATGGCAGAGATCCAATCTTTCTCGCAAATGGTGGCATCCCCTATATGAGCAATGAAACACTCCTCAATTTCTGCTTCCCATTCAAGATTCTCAGGTTCTTCAATGGGGAGCCTGGACAAGCAGTCTGCACGAGAGTTTTTCCCACCAGGGATATACTCAATAGAAAAAGTGAATTCCAAGAGATTTGCTGCTAATCTTGAAATTCTGCCAGTGGTGCGTTTGATCTTTTTGCCAGAGAGTATGTTCACCAAAGGACAGTGATCAGTTTTAAGTATAAAGGGCCTGTCCCACACATATGGTTTAAGATTTTCTACACTCCAAACACAAGCTAAGAGCTCCTTTTCGATTACAGAATACTTGCGTTCAGCAGGTCTAAGTGTCCTAGATGCAAAGCCTACGGTAAACTCACGCCCATTATCAACTTGAGTAAGAACAGCCCCAAGACCATATTCACAAGCATCAACAGTTACCACAGTGGTTCTGCCCTCAAGAAATGGCTGTAGAGCAGAGACATTCACAATTTTCTCTTTGATGATTTTGAAAAAACGTTCACAGGAATCTGACCAGACAAACTCTGCATTTTGCTTTAAAAGAGGCCTGAAGCATTCTGTCAGGTTGGCAAAATTCTTTAAAAACAGCGTAAAATTTACACATGCCTAAAAAAGAAAGTAATTGTTCCTTATTTTTGGGAGCAGGAGCATCTAAGATGCTTTTCACGAGGCATGGCTTGGGTTTTACTCCTTGGGCAGAAAAGACATGACCTAAATACTCAATCTCTTTGGTCTTGAAGATACACTTGTCTTTCCTCAAAGTAGCACCTCTAGATTCAAGTATGTTCAAGACTTTCGTTATTAAGACATCATGTTCAGACTCACTTTTAGTAAACAGTAAGATATCGTCTTGAAAAACAGACACTTGTGAGATGCCATGAAACATCTCAGGCATCAGTCTTTGAAAGACTGCTGCAGCTGAAGCTATGCCAAAAGGCATCCTGCAGAACTGGAATGTGCCTTCTGGTGTGACAAAAGCAGTAAGATGACGGGAGGCTTTGTCTAATTTGACCTGGTGATAGGCTGATCTAAGTTCCAGTTTGGTGAACCAGCTAGACTGACCAATCTTCGTGATGAGATCTTCTATCCTAGGTAAAGGAAAGTTGTCCACCCAGATGGCCTTATTGACACTTCTTAAGTCCACACACATCCTAAGTTTGCCTGTCTTCTTCTTGGCTAAAACTATGGGAGATAGCCACAAGGTGCTCTCAACTTTCTCAATGATACCTTGCACACACATGTCAGACAGCATATCAGACAATTCTTTCCTGACACTTAAGGGAATGTTACGTAACTTGTGTTTGACAGGTACTACATCTCGCTTGACTTTTACAGAATATACACTGTCAGTCATTCTCCCTAACTTATCTTGAAAAACTTTTGGAAACTTCCTTTCCCAGTCGTTGTCAACATTAGTAACACACTTAATGTAATGCTTACCGCAGACAGTGGTGTCGGTACACATCAAGTCATGCTTTTCAATGGTAATGGGGTTACTAGAACCAGGTCTAATGGTTAAATTTAACTCAGCTTGGTGAACAAGACCCAAAACATTAATGCCTTTGCGTGCAACATAAACTTTTCCATTGATAGAAGAATGTAGAAATTTGATGGAGGACCAAAAATAGCCAATGAGATCCACTCTACTGCCTTCAAAAGCCACTGTCATAAGATATGGAGGTTGTAAAGATTGTGCACCCTAAAACTGTGTGTACTTAGTATGATCTATAATGGTAATACGAGCTCCAGTGTCTACTAAAAGTTTAATAGGAGTTCCACTGATCCAAACTTCAATTTCTGGATCAGCAACTGAAGAGGATTTGTCTTGTTTCATACATCTCACACCTAGTAATAACTCTTTGAGTGTGTCATCATTGTCGTTGTCATCAACTTCGTGATCTTCACTAACTACACAGTGAACAGGGTTGTTATACCTACCCCCCTACATACTTTTACAAAAAGGCCCATTTTCCCACATTTCTTGCATTGTTGTCCAAGTCCAGGACAATGTTTAAAAGTAGAAACGTGATTAGGCGACCCACATCTAAAGCAACTAACTTTCCGTGTTTGAAAGGTTTGGGGGTTGGGTTTAAAAGAGTTCTTGTTCTTTTTGTTTTCTACATTGGAAATGGGTTTGTTGATGACCGCACCTGAAATGGCCGTTTTGTTGAGAGATTCCTCTAAAAATTTCACGTCTTTGTACAGGTGAGGAGACGTTCTTGAATTTTTTTCGAACTACATCTAACTACAAGCTGATCTCTTATTAACTGCGAAGTGAACTCTTCAAATTCACAAGTTGCAGCTAATACCTTCAGAGCAGTGACACCACCAATACAACCACCACTAGCAATACCAACAATACTACCAATACCACCAATACCACCACCAATACCACCACCAATACCACCACCAATCCACCACCACCAATACCACCAATACTCCCACTACCACCACCACCTATACCACCACCACCAATACCACCACCACCAATACCACCACTACCACCACTACTAATACCACCACCACCAATACCACCACCACCAATACCAATACCACCAATACCACCACCGCCAATACTAATACCGTCACCAATACCACCTCCACCAATACCACCACCAATACCACTACCACTACCAATACCACCACCACCAACACCACCACCACCAATACCACCACCAATACCACCACCACCAATAGCACCAATGCCACCACCACCACCACCACCACCAAAACCACCACCGCCAATACCACCATCAGTATCACCACCGCCAATACCACCACCAATACCACCACCAATACCACCACCACCAATACCACCACCAATACCACCACCACAGATACCACCACCAATACCACCAATACCACCGCCACCACCAATACCACCACCAATACCACCAATACCACCGCCACCACCAATACCACCACCACCACCAATACCACCACCACCAATACCACTTCTACCACCAATACAACCACCACCACCAATACCACCACCACCATCCACCAATATCAATCACCACCACCACCAATATCAATCACCACCAATACCACCACCACCAATACCACCACCACCAATACCAATACCAGCACCACCAATACCACCACCAATACCAACACCACCACCACCAATACCACTACCACCACCACCATTTCCACCACCACCACCAATACCACCACCACCATTACCACCACCACCAATACCACCACCACCACCAATACCACCACCACCAATTCCAATACCACCACCATCAATACCAATACCACCAATACCACCACCACTAATACCACCACCAATACCACCACCAATACCACCACCACTACCAATACCACCACCAATACCACCACCACCAATACCCCACCACCACCAATACCAACAATACCAACAATACAACCAATACCACCAATACCACCACCATTGCCACCACCACCAATACCACCACCAATACCACCACCAATACCAGTACCACCACTACCGATACCACCACCAATATCACAACCACCAATACCAATACCGCCACCACCAATACCACCACCACCAATACCGCCACCAATACCACCACCAATGCCACCAGCACCAATACCACCAATACCAGTGCCACCAATACCAGCACCACCAATACCACCACCACCAATACCACCACCACCAATACCACCATCAATACCACCAATACTAATTCCACCACCTCAGTGCCTCTCGCTCACTAGTAATAGCAGGGGCACATTACAAGGCCGGAGCTGCAGCTGAGACCACCTCTCCCTCCCTCCATGCCTGCCAAAAAGCACAGCCCGCCCTGCACCAAGAGGTGAAGCCAGGGCCCTACCACAGCTGGAGTGTTTTTTATTAGGCAAAAGATAGCAATGACATTATGCAATGCCACACTGCACATTCAAATCATCTGGAGCCGCACCAGTGTAATCACAGAGCGAAAGGCATTGGAGCGCTTTTTTGTTAGTGTTTATAGCTCGGATCATATGTAACTCTCACTTCACACTTTGTGTCTGTGTAATTTACAACACTTACACATCTTCTTCACTACACTATTTATCACTACATTGAAGACGTAGCAGGCCGGTTTCTTCCTCTGATATTAACAATCTAACAAGCGGTTGAGAAGGCCCTTTATTGCAATGCAATAGGTCTCGCATTTGCGAGAGTTTAAGCTATTAGTATTGTAAATGACAATGCCTTTTATTTATGTTTTAAAACCCAAAACATAAATAAAAGACATTGTCATTTACAATGCCAATAGCTCAAACTTGCGTGAATGCGAGACCTACTGCATTGCAAATGCTTGTTTTGGGTCTCTGCCAGAATGACAGCATTGCTCTCCTCTCAACCCCAAAACCTTTGGCCTGGGACTGTATATTCCTTCTTACACTCCCTAACACAGAGAAAGGACAAACATTTTTTTACAGATTTTCTAGAGATCCTAAGTATTGTTCAAGCTGAAAACGCTGGGCAGCGTGAACAAATAGCAATGGCTGAATGTGAGGTATGCAGGTATCTGCTTTCAGGGGCGGAAGCAGGTGCACTGCTAGACAGCCGACAGCACCCTGAGGAGTGTTCTGTCCTCTCAGTGCACCCTTTGGAGTGCTTGTAAACTGTGCTTTGACACTTGTATTTAACCAACTCATTTATGTAACAAAGAAGGTGCACGGCTCAGGCAGCCATGACCACTAGCTTCCATGGTAACCTGCATCTGGTGAACTTTAAGATAAGGTGCACTATCATGGACATTGTGCGCCTGTGCAAAAATTGTTTTTTTATCTTTTTCTCCTGCACCCCTTCCCGCAGGTGTGTTTCTGTGATTTATATGCCTTTATTCAGTTTGTCATGTCTGTTGTGATTAATGTGCACATTTTACGGCGTTTTTCCTAAGGGAGAAAGTTACTGCAATATTTTTGTGATTGCATTTTCTCAGTTGGGAACAATTTCATAAAATGTGCTAACTGATGAAAAATGTGACCAACACTAGTCACAACAGAGGCCATGTGCCCAAACTAGTAATTATGTACATAAATCATAGTAACAGCACTGCACCTATACAAACAGAGGTGCGCACACCAATTATATGCGCATGCGCACATTGCTCATGATGCAGCTTTTGATGATTGGTTCCTGTAAATGGCAGAAGCGTGGCTGCCCTTGCGCAGATGGTGGAACGCAAACCAGCTTGCACACAGGCGCTCAGTGTTCATGAATCATACAGCCCAGCCCTGCCTGCTTAAACTAATACTGATGGGCCTGTGTTCCAGCCCATTTGCTAGAGTGGACCTACAAGCAGTGCGAGATTGTATATGGGACACTATTAAATATATATTGCAACTAGCAGTGTTTTCTACTCTGCAATGGCTCGATTGGGTCTTTCCTGCAGCAGCTCCACGCCTCTGGAATTTCTTCCTACCTCTGGACAGTCAGCTTCTTTCCAGAAATCTCTTTATCTCGTTTTTATTTGCGTTGATTTTTTTTTAATCTTGATTGTATTTCACTCCTCGCTGTGCTTCATTAGAATTGTTTTACCCTCCAGATTGCTTTTGACCAGAGAGCCCCTTCACAAATTCAACAAATGTTAAATAATAAATAATTTAAGAAAACAAATAACGATGAATAATCTAGGCGGTCGCTGTAATTGATGGCTACGATCTATCAGTCTCGAAACCAAGTACATGCAGGGTAGGACTGAAAATAGCCCCGGGCTTCAAAATAAACTTGACCCACATTAGCCAATCAGATGACTAAAACAAGCACATTTTAAATGCAATAGGTCTCGCATTTGCGAGAGTTTAAGCTATTGGCATTGTAAATGACAATGCCTTTTATTTATGTGTTTTTCAAACCAACACACATATAAAAGGCATTGTTATTTATAATGCCAATAGCTCAAACTCTCGCAAATGCGAGACCACTTTAATAGTTGCCGCGCCCCTTTCTTTATACGATGCTCGCCATACTCAGGTTACAATGAACATTATAGTGAAAGCGCGGTATGGGGCGCTTTCACCCAAAAATACAAAATAAATAAAGTAAGGTTCTGTAGCGTGGCCGCTAAAGTTAAAGCGGACCGCACTGGAATATTAAATAAATAAAGAACGCATCCATTATAGATAAAGCGGACCGCACTACAAATTAAATAAAGAAATAAGCGTGGCCGCTATAGTAAAAGCGGACCGTGCTGCAAATTAAATAAATAAGCGTGGCCGCTATAGTTAAAGCGGACCCGCAGCCAATACTATTAAAAATATAAAAGCGTAAGCGTAAAATGATGTAGGAAAGCACGTCGTGGGTGGAATAGTAGAAGATTATTAAGGAAAATAGTGCTCACAGACTAGATAAAGTAGACCATGTAACAATACAAGTAAAAAGTCCAGTCCTTATGGGAGATTACAAATGCAGACAAGGCGGTACCAAAGAGGGACTACTAGGCCTATTTATCAATCAAAAGCAACGATTTTGAAAGGACAGTAACAGGAGCCAATTGAAAAGATGGGCGGGAAATGGGCGGAGCTTCTATTCCATGCCTCAATACAGCATGCCTCACAGAGCAGCGCATAAGTGGTCCACAACCTGCAAATCGGTGTAGTTTAAAACTTGTAAAGACAAACTGTAGAAGTTGTTTTCCAAGGAGAATGCAAGCATTTGTGCATGCTGCAGGTATTGTTTGAGGTAATATCAGAGAAATCACCAGTAAAACCTGCCCACTAGACCATTACACAGCCTCACAAACAGCCAAACACCCAGCCCATGCACTGATGTGTCCGACCAGCCCTTCCGACACTGCCAGATTGCCCTATAGGCCGGTCCGACTCTGGTTATGTGGCAATAAGTGGAAGTGTGGCTGAACTGTCTGTTTCTATCCGCCTACATGAAATTATGTTATTATTATCAGGAATAGCCCTGGAGGTGTAATAGGCGCCAGGCGCATGACTGTGACCATTCATCATGACCTGCATTTACTTACATTCATTGGCAGCAGCTGATGGCAAGTCATGAAGTTCTTTGAAAGTGAACCAAGACCCGAATCCTTTTCAAATCACATGCCCCGTCTAACTGTGGGCTCCAATATTTATTTTCAGTCGTTTTAGATTTAAATAAAATAGTCTTTACCCTTGCAGGAAGTGATGTACGGGGGACCTCTGTAGATGGTGGCTGAAAAGGAGAGCCAATGGCCTGCCCAGGTGAAATGGCGCATCTGACCAGAGCTGAAGTACTGTTAGTGTAACAGTACCGGCTCTTGGCAGCCTTCCTACCGCAGTGTGAACAAGACAGCGCAAACACTTTTGAGCGCAGTTGCCATTCGTTCCCTGGACAGCACCTGCCGTTCGAATCAGGTCTGGTATAGTGTTATCTGGAGAGTACATACACTTGTCAACAGTACTGCTGCTTCTCATGGAAAGTGCTTGCACTCTCAGCTGAGCAAACATGACTTTAATTGACAGCACCAACAGAGCGTTTATAGTTTAATCTAACTGTTCTAATACTTATGAACGTGACTGCTGTACATTGAATGGAGAGTACGAGAATGTCTCATTAGGTTGGGTATACATTTAATAGTACTGGCACAACATAACAAGGCTGGCATAGTTGCAATGGGCAGTAAAGGCACTTCTCAGCAGGCTCTTTGTTTTTCATTGACCACTACAGGCTCTTCTCAGCAAGGCTGATCCACTATTAAATGTGCCCAGGTTTGCCATGTTTAGGTCTCACTACAAACAACTTTAGTCCTTCATTCATTGATGTTATCAATTCTCTAAAAAATACAATTGGAAGTAGAAAGAGAGGGGGGCATTGGGTCAGACCTCTTCAGCCGTTAGCTTGCATGTGTTTATCATAGTTTCCCATTAATTGGATAGTCTTGGATGTCATTCATGGCTGTGGCATTTTGAGGATGGTTGCATTGTCCCTTTTGTGTTCCCATTAGGTTTTAGTGTGCCTCCTTTTATTAGACTGCAGATGTGGCATTCAGCCTGTAATTGACACCCTATATGTCTTCTTTAATCGAATTACTTTGCTGACACAACGATATGACTTTATTGTTTAGGATATCCACATACCATGGATGACTTACCCTGTCATAAAGACACAGCCCTACTCACTAACCAACTTTGATGTTAATTTGTTTCACTTTGCTATTATGATAACATGCTGTTGGATTTACAGCTTTTTGTTCTCAATGAAAGATGTATATGCACATAGATTTTCTTAAAGATGCAATGAAAATGCTACCCTGTTGTCAAAATTATCTACTACTAGCCAGTATTTTGTTGTGTATTCTTTTAAGTTCACCACTCACAATGCAAATTTAATCTTTTGATTCCTTTTCATCACCAAAGCATATGGAAGAAAGGGGATGGCTCTATCAAACCTCCATTTGCTACAGTGCATATGTCAAAGACAGTAGTTAGCTAAGTGTAGGCTGTCACCTTAGCTAATGGCTGCATAAGTGGCGACTGGGAGTTGACTGGGCCTTATCCACCCTCTGTTAATCAGCTAGCCATGACTTCTGCATGCAAGGAAAAACGTTATAATCTTTAACCTTGAGAAAACTAAACATTTTTTGTTTATTTTATTTGTATGTACCTATAGAAAGTGGACCTAGCTACTAGTTTAGCCAAGACTTCAGAGAGAACAATGCTCACAATCAAACAAGCAAATACATTAGATCAGAGGGACAGAAGGTTGCAAAGATTCGGGTACATGGATGGTAAGTTAGATCTTATAAGTCATCTCAGTTAGTTATGAGTCAAAGTGGAAGGTAAAAGCATTATTTTATGGGCATTGCGAAATGTCTCCAATAACGGAATTAGTAGAATTTTCTTAGGTAGTATATTCCATAGGATATTCCATATTTTTAGTGTAAAGCATGGGAGGTTTTTTTTGTTTTTCCTTTGTTAGGTTGTGGGGTGTGGGGTGTCTCCGGTCGATGTGCTTTGCTCCTTGTGTTTGCAGATCCATAATTGTTCCAAGTTATTCACTTTGTGAGTTATGCAACAGATCTTAAAGGTGATGCACACTTCCATAGAAAGCCACTGAAGATGAATGTTAGTAATATGGTCAGGTTTTTTGCCCATGACTCTTCATGAACTGCTGTCTGTCAGCCCTGGGATACCTTCTGGTTGCCATGCGCTTTATAAATCCCCCATAACCTAGGATAGCAAATGAAGGATTCATTTGAAGTGAGCTAGCATTAAGGTAGGTAAGCCCAGATGGATCTCGTTCCTGCAATCAATGTGAAAGGAGCTAGGGCTTAGATCATTGGTCTAAAGTCCTCTTTTGGAATGTGAGGTTTGATCATTTGGACGAAATATATATTTTTCAGTTATCACCCTTACTGTCTCTTGAAAGATTTGGGGATTTTACTTTAAGTATGAGCGGTAAAGGGAGGATGATGAGTTCTCTTTCCATGACATGAGTTGTGAGACCAAATGGAGCTCAGACCTCTTTGCAGCTCCTCTGGTAGGATTCAGCATTGAAGCGCAGCTTCTGCTGACCCCTGGTGGGATATGCCCGCTGTGTAGGTGAGTCTTTGGAGAAAAGTGATCCAGGCCCCTCAGAAGTCTCACTCACCCTGAGACTAACCCAACATAATCTATGCATGCTGATGGGCATGTTATCAAGTGGCAGTGCCATGCTCCCCACCCGCATACGGTAGGTAAAGTCAGCCAGGGCCATGTCCTGCTGTTTGCAATATATATATATATAGGTTTGACTTTTGGCTGTGAAGTGGAGGTGGATACTTTATCCCCAAAATGTTTTACTTTAAATGTTGGGGTGACACCTCTATCCCAGGCGTATGTGTGATATTATATCCTGTATTATTGACTGACACCATAATTTTGCACGATTTGCCATAAACTTTCCATTTAACCGTAGCATACTTCAACTGGCAGATGAAACTACAGAAAAAGCCTCTACCTTTAATATATTGATTGTTAGGTCCCGGATTGTGTGTACTTTACAAGGTCAACATGTGTATCATTTATTGTTTGCAATGCTGCTGACATATTCTCTATGACATTTACTCATTTTGGGAATATGATGAACCACCTAACAAAACTAGTGGTTGTGTCCCCTTTAAAACTGATATCTGTTTTTAATTGGGGGTGGTGAAAGGGAATGTTTTCCCTTTAAATTGACACTCTGCACCTTACTCTATGACCCAGTAGAAGGCGCAAGCTGAAACGCGTAGGTCATTTTTGCTTGTATGCACCCCTGCACCGTGATGAATGGAGGCTGATTTAACTTTGAAAAAATAAACGAGTTACCTCATTACGAAGGATTTGTCTGTGCTGTTCTGCTCACCCTCGAGACGCCCTTGAGACGCGTGGAATATTAGAGGGTGGTTTGCATGAAGGTGAAAAGAAAATTTGAAACGTAGAGCTGGTCTACGTGAAATGAACACCCAGAAGTGAAGCTGCTCTGCAAAACCGGCAAACTGTGGCGTTATAGCGAGAGAAAGAGGGAGACTGCTCCGACTACTGAGTCTCAGCGGATTAAGGAGAAATGAGCATTGGAGATCGAGAACTGCACAAAACTGTGAGAGGTTTGGCGGTGGGGCAAGGGGAAACAGGACGGCTGCAGTGTCTCTGGTAGGCGTTGTGTGAGTGCCCTGCTCTTCGCGCCTCTCTGCCCGGCGTACTCTTTACTTTAAACCCGTTTTGCAACATTGTATCCGCATGGAGACTCTGAGGCTCTGAGAGTCGTTTTCCGGGAACACAGCAGGCAGCACGAATCTGAAAGGCAGTCCTGCGAGTGTTTGACAAATCCGCTATCAATGAGGAGACAATAATACAAGAAACAATATTTTTGGAGTGCATACTTGTAACATTGATATTGACAAGAAACTGAGGCACATCGCTTTCTTAAAGGGGCACATTGCGGCATTGCACCTTTAACAGGGACAACAATTACGAGGCTTGCCTTTTGAGAACATGGCTGACAGGTGGAGTAAACGCGAATCAATGCTAAAGGATATGTTCAATGATGACGGAGACTCACAAGAAGGACCAGGGTGTAGTCAACTTCCAAACACATTGAATACACCAAGACAGCAGCTAAAAGAATTGGAGCAAGCCAGGATAATGGAGGTGAATAAATGGTGGGAAAGCGTCAACCTTAAGAAATACATCGAATGCAAGCGCATTCCTAGGGGATTAAGAATTTTTGTCCTGCCAACCCTCAGTGACCTGGACTCAGATCTGTTACTCAAATGGCAGAGTGACACCACGGAATGTTCTATGAAATTAATAGAGACCCTGATTATTCATGCAGAGAGGAGATTAAAAGCAGCAATGGAGAAGGTTGCAGCATTGGAAAAATCTCTAGAAAAATTCTTTGAAACTGCAGAAGGGAAAAAGGCATCAGAAGAACTTGAGAATAGATTAGAAAAACATGAAAAGGAGATCCAGCTGAAAAAGGTGAAGAAATTCAATAGAGACAGAATTGACTATGCCACAGGCAGAGTCTATACATTTACACACCTTTATGATTCAAACTTTAAGAAACAAACTATGGAACAGATCCAAGTACAGGAGCAACGGAGAATCTCAAGTGTTGAAAGTTCTGAGGTTAGTCCGGGGGACGAGGGAACCCAGATGGTCAGATCAAAAATGGATTTTCCAGGGGAGATGCGGCTGCTACGCATGACGACAAGAGGAAGGGGAAAAGATTTCCCCACCCCCCCACCATCCGGAACGGAGGAACAAAAAGAACAAGGCGCAGCAGGAAAAGGCAGAGGATGAGGAAAGAAAGGGAAATAGCAAGGAACATTAACCCTGAGTCCGAAAAAGAAGATAATTTGGTGATCAATTTATCCAGCAAGAATCTTAATGAGAAACACACGAAGCTGCTAAATAAGGGACTGACATTTTGCCCTGACTCTGGCATGGACCTTGCATCAGCCCGGGTGGACCTTTATAAATTTTGCAGAAAATTAAAATTGAGGACGTTTTTTGCAAATAGGTCCATTCAAATGCCAAGGACTACATATAGAACATCTCAAACTAACCTCACGGGAGAAGACATCGAACCCTTGAGGACAATGCAAGATCTAATGAGCGAAAATGCATCACATGTGTCCATGCCTGAGGGGGCAAACACCTCGGACCTTTGCATAGCCATGGGAATTTATATTAATATGTCTGTGAGTAGTGGACGCAAAGGGAAATCCAGATTCTGCCCGCAGTTACCTCCTGGTAATAGGGTGGATGTCTTTCAGGAACTGGTGGCAGAAGACCTGAGGGACATCTATGTTAAAGAAAAAGACCATAGAAATCGTAAGAACCTCAATATGAAAAAGGAGGATTGGTGGGCACTCACAGACTTATGGCAAGACATGAATATTATTATCAAACAGTCCGACAAGGGCGGTAATATCGTGGTGATGGACCGCAACAAATACCATCAGGAGGTCAGAAGACTGTTGGGGGATCCAACCAACTATGAGAGATTAAAGAACAATCCGATCCACGATATCAAGTCCACCTTCCATGCAAAGTTATATCAATGGCATGAAGAGGGTCTCATTGATGATGGTGAATTACAGTATTTAAAGATAGACAATCCAATTATGCCGACCCTTTATGTACTGCCCAAGGTACACAAGAGTCTTGAAAATCCCCCTGGCCGCCCAATTGTCAGTTCGTGTGGGTCTCTTCTCAAAAACACTTCTAGATTCATAGACCTCTTTATCTTCCCTTATGTCGCAGATCTACCATCGTACATACGTGACTCTATGGACTTTTTGAACCGGATTAACAATACCCCTTAGAAACCAAGTTACATTATGGCCACGGTCGATGTGGTCTCTTTGTTCACCTCAATAATCCATGAGGATGGTCTTAAAGCATGTGAATGTTTTATGAGATCAAGGTCCCTCAACTTATTGAGTCATACCAAAATGCTCCTCGAAATGATGTCCTTTTGTCTTAACAACAATGTTTTTATCTTCGATGGCAAGTTCTATAAGCAGAATCAAGGGACTGCCATGGGGACATCATTCGCTCCAACTTACGCGAACTTGACCATGGGCTTTTGGGAGGCACAATGTTTGTCGTCAGAGAGTAACAACATCAACTTGGAGAGGGTGGTGCTATGGGTCCGTTATATCGACGACCTCTTCCTTATATGGGAGGGAGAAGAGGATGATCTGAAGGATTTTTTATCATCACTTAACGACAATTCCCTCAACCTACAGTTTACATATACATATAGTTGGAACTCTGTAGATTATCTAGATATACGGATCTACATTGAGGATGAACGAATATGCACCACCCTCTTTCGCAAGACCACATCCTGCAACAGCATTCTATCAGCAAACAGCGCACACCCAAAAGCCCTAATGTGGAGCATCCCGTACGGAGAGTTCCTGCGGGCCCGCAGGAATTGCTCCGAGGAGGGGGAGTACACGAGACCAGTAGATATGATGTTTGACCGTTTTTTGAGGAGAGGATATCCGGCCATGGTTTTGGAAAATGCACGATTAAGGGCCACCAACGTGAAGAGAGAGGACTTATTGCTGCCTAAAAGCACTGTGACACCAATCGAATCCACTGCTGAAACAAAAAGGTTCATTACAGGTTTTAACAGATTCAACATCAAAGTTAAGCAAGTAATAAACAAACATTGGAATATCTTAAAGAAAGATCAAGACCTAAAACCGTTTATTACACAACACGCAAACATCACCTACAGAAATGTACCATCTTTGGGCGACTTGCTAACACAGAGTTATTTTACCAACAAAAATGCATAAAAAGGTACTTGGCTATCTCACAAGGGGTTTGTTAAATGCCACAAATGTAAAGCCTGCAACTATGGGCGCAATATGATGGAAATAACAACTATCCAAGGTTTCAAAAAACCCATCAAAGAGAGGATCACATGTGAAACCACGCATGTGGTTTATTTGCTGGAGTGTGGATGCGGTCAACGTTACATTGGGAGTACTGTGAACTTACTTAAATTACACATCCTCCAGCATTTGCGGGCTGTGACCAACAAGGATTTTACGTATGTGATGGCCAAGCACATTTGGAAAGAACATGAAGGCATTCTAGATACAAACCACCTGTTTTACTCTGGCATTGAACATATCCCAATAAAGATCTGAGGAGGGGATTGAGAATTAGCCCTGACACGTGCCGAATCAAGATGGATGGTGACTTTGGGCACAGAGAATCCGTGGGGTCTGAATACGGACGCTGAACTATATACCTTTCTGTAAGATTCTTTGATGAAATGTTTGAAAGCATCTTTTATTGGATCAGAACCTATAACAGCAGTGGTTTTCGCATTTCTCCTCCCTGCGCACGTTTCTGTATTTTAGTCAATTTTAATGCTATGATCTGGCTTTTGAAGTAATATTTGTTAGGATATGGAATGTATCTTATTGGTGTCTTAACATTGCACGAGTCACTTTCTCTACAACAGGGTACTGTTGCACTTTGCACTTTACAATTTCTGAGGGATATTATACCGAGCACTTTATACGCATAGACTTAATGTTTTTAGAAAAATGTTTAAAAAAACAACAACAAAAAAACACAAAACCGAGAGTAATTGATTTTCCCGGTGAGTCTAAGCGTTCCAAGAGCTATGCACCATGCACTTTATTCAGAATGTTTATGTGAGCATCAGTCACTTTATGAGCAGTTATTGGCACCTGGAAATTCTGTTCCTTTCTGTAAATATGCAGATGTATGACTTGAGAACTAGTAGTTATATCTGCATTTGATAGGAAACATGCACGGTGCACTTTAACATATGGTAAATGTGTTCTTAATATTTATCATACATATTTGACCACGAGCTCTTACTAATCTGTTATTTTGCATTGGAATACGTTAAAAATATGTGCTCAATGTATATCCGATACACTTAGTTAAGAGTATGAACTAATTTGATTTCTGGCCACAGAGAAGCTATCCTGTTGTGAGGTAGAGATGGATACTTTATCCCCAAAAGGTTTGACCTTTGGCTGTGAAGTGGAGGTGGATACTTTATCCCCAAAATGTTTTACTTTAAATGTTGGGGTGACACCTCTATCCCAGGCGTATGTGTGATATTATATCCTGTATTATTGACTGACACCATAATTTTGCACGATTTGCCATAAACTTTCCATTTAACCGAAGCATACTTCAACTGGCAGATGAAACTACAGAAAAAGCCTCTACCTTTAATATATTGATTGTTAGGTCCCGGATTGTGTGTACTTTACAAGGTCAAAATGTGTATCATTTATTGTTTGCAATGCTGCTGACATATTCTCTATGACATTTACTCATTTTGGGAATATGATGAACCACCTAACAAAACTAGTGGTTGTGTCCCCTTTAAAACTGATATCTGTTTAGGTCTCGCCTACGCAGCGCGCATGCGCTGCAGTAGGAAGAGACCTCTTGGAATTGATTTGCTTTCTCGGGCAAAAACGTGCACGCGTTGCATTGCCTTCAATGGCAACGCGTGCACGTTTGGCGATTCCCTTGCGGGAGCGAGCGGCGCCATGTGTTAGGAATTATCGCGCTCGCTCCCGCAAGGTAAACGCTGCGCGTCCCTGCTCTCAGCCGCACTCCCCCACCCCCTACTTGCGCGACAAGGCTCCCTCAGAGGCTGTGTGTGCTCACAATTGCACAGTGGCGCTCTCTGGAGCACGGGCAGGATCAGTGGGTGAGTGTAATGCAGAATCACACATCGCTGCAAGCCCCTGGCGCAGCTTCCAGTGTAAGGAGATACATGTGGCCTCTGAGGGAAGGCTACATTTAACCACGTTGGTCGCATCCGTCTCTTATGCCTGCTGTATCTGACTTGCTTGTGTTGCTCTTCCCAAGGGTGTATCCAACCGTTCGAGCTAAACAGCCTCTTATAGGGCGGCCAAGACGACTTCACATATGGTTGGTTCTGGGCGAGAAAAACATGGAATGGGGAGCTGGTAGCTGTTCTCCTCAGACAGCCCAGAGAGTGATTAGTTGCAAGAGTGCCTGCCTCACCAGGAAAGGCGGTGAACACTGGAGCTCTGAGAGGGGGGCACCAGGGCCCGATTTCCAGGCTGGCCGTGCTGGGCTCCCTTGGCAGCAGTAGCGCCCCTCCTTCCGGTGCTTGGCTGTAGGCAGCCCCTCTCTCTCAGGGAGCTCAGAGGGCGCGACGAACACTGGCACTAAACTTTGCCGCCTCTCCCTTCGGTTCCAGGATGCTGGCGATGGGCGCCAGCACGGCCTTCCTCGGCTCCCTGGGTCTCATGCGCCTCATGGGACTGCCCTGGTCGTAGAGCCTCGCCGCCACCCTGGGGGTCTACATCGGCAGCGGCGGCTGGCGCTTCCTGCGCATCGTCTTCAAGACGGCAGTCCGGGACGTCTTGTGAGTGACCCTGACACGCGACCTTGTGTGACACGACGCGTAATAAGCAGCGCGGCGTAGATGAATGCAGGTGCCTCACTACTTTTGAGTTATATAGCGCCGAGATGCGAACTGGTAGCTATACTGATGCCTGTGTGATAACAGGACTCCAGCTGTAATCCCAGCTTCCGTGTGCACACCACTTTATCTGCACTGCTCTATTTCCCTCATCAGAAAATTGTGAATGCTGAGAGACTGAATAGCAGCCATGTGAGAAGTTGGCCTGGTATATGCTGTTCACTAATTAAAGTGGACACCTTGCACCAGGGCAAATCGACTCTTATGGTAGATAGGTTTAAGACAACCTTTTAAAGAAAGCTATCCTAGTGGTAGCTGTGGAGAGCAGCCTTCAGGCTAAGTCTTGAAGGAATGTAAAGCAGCTTGTTTTACCATATAATCTCTTGAATCACCAAATGAAAAGACACCACACAGGTATATATATCAAATATATATGTATTTATTTCTAAATAACTCTCTACTAATCTCTTTATGAGATTAGAAGACAAACATATGCACAAATCAACGTTTCACAATAAGTTAAGCAAAAATATGGCTGGGGCCCTAGGGGCGTACCAGACCATATACTCAAAAAGGGACTTAGCAACAACGACTTGCAGGGAGACAAGGCCTAGGGCCTTCAGAAGTGCTGGGGCCTCACGAAACCACCCAAGGCAGGTAAGTAAAGGACCCACGGGGGACGCGTGCAGTGTGGATACACAGGCGCGGATCGCCGTTAACTTCAATGGGGCAAGTCGCGGTTGGAAATTAAGAGTTCTAGGATACTTCGGGAGGACCTACAAGCAAGTCACTTACAGGGTAAGTAGTTCTAGGGCCCACACCCACAGGAGCACTGTAGTGCTGGAGTTACCTCACCCAGGGAAGCCGGGTGCATAGGTGTCCTTTGGTGTCGGGTCGCGGCGTCGTTTTCAATGGCGAACAAAGAAGACTTGCTGCTTGCGGGAGCTGAAGAAGTGTCCGGTGGAATCCAAGCCTGGATTCTGAAGAAGGATGACCTGAAAGCAGAGGGGACAGTGTTCAAAGTCACTTGGCAGTGACCCGGGGCAAGGAAGATGGATGCCCACCGTCGTCGGTTGATTCAGGTCGGTTGCGGGTGCCTTGACTCTTCAGCCACGTGGTCCAGGAGGTGTCGACGATGACCAGGAGCTAGATTCGGTGTGGCCCTCGACGTCTGCAGCTGACTGCAGTGTCAGCAACTCGATTGGAGCCAACAAGCCTTGGCAGCAGCAAGTCTTGGGGAGATGAAGAAAAGTCGATGGCGCAGACCAGCAAGGTCTGAGGGACTCACCCAGCGAGGGTAAGTCAGGGCAGGCCTGGAGCAACCAGGGGAGCCCTTTGTTTTCTTTAAGAAGTCTTCTGGAGACCCACAAGCCGGCGGGCAAGGGATCGCGAAGACACCTCGGGCGGAATCACTCAACAGGGGCCCACGGTCACTCGGGACAGTGTAGGCCTCTGATCTTCGGAGGATTCCTGCTGGAGGTCGGGACCACACGTGGTCCAAAGCACAAGTTCGTAGAACGTTGTGAAGGGGTTGCACTCGACAATAGTGCACAGTACCCAGGGGTCGCGGTTCCTCGTTACTCGTGGGGTCCACTTGCCTCAGCTTCACTGGGGACTCACGATGGCCTGGGAGAGGTCAGGAAATCCACTTCTTGGGCTGCAGGGACTTCGGACTCCGGCGGGAGCGGCGTAGTTTGCGACCGTCGTTGTCGTTTTTGGTGCCTGCCAAGCAGGGGAGTCACTCCTTGACTCCAAGGGAGATTCTTCTGTCTTCCAAAGGTAGTGGAACGTCGAAGGGCCAGGATTCTTCTGTAGAGCGTCGTCCAGGGGTTATCTGCCTTGCAATGGCAAGGTTCCCCTCTTATACTGAAAAGAGGGGATGGACTAGCTCTATGACCCCACCTATGGGAGGGTCAAGGGAGGGGGTGGCTACACCCACTTCCCTTTGTCCAGTTTCACGCCAGAGCAGGGGCAGGTAGCCCCTGAGCCGGTGTGAACTGGCATATGCACAGAGGAGCCTTCTGCTCCCCCAGTGCAGGACTTCAAAGCACTCTAAGAGTGCACCCACCCAGCCCCAATACACTAAACCCTGTCTGGGAGGTGGTTACACCTCCCTGTGACAGGATGCCTATTGTTGGGCTTCCTCCACTGCGAGTTTCGGTCATCAGCAGGAGGGCAGCCCAGTGTCTGTGACTGGTGGCATCCATTTTGTGATGCCAGGGCTCTTTAGGATTCTACCGCGTTTCCACAGCAGGTACATGTCTTATCCCTCTAGAAGGGTGGAATGCTACCCCCGCCGCCAAGATTGGCGGGGGGTAGTATTCCAAGATGTTTGACACCAAACACGACATGTTTTGATGCAGCCATTCCAAAGTTAGCATTTTACCGCGAGGATATAATGCACTTAATAGTATATGGTTTAACCGCATCCACAAACAGCACCAGAGAATAGACTCTGAGAGCTGCAGAGGGGCCCTGCTCAGGCAGAGGCACCCCCTCACATAGAAGCCAAGCACCCTGCCCTCAGGATTGATAGGGCCTGCCTTAGGGGTGACTGATAGGTTTATATGTGTGTGCAGGAGAGATATAGGTAACCTATATCTCAGTGAGGGGTGCTAGCACCACCTCACCCAGGCTGCAGTAGCAGGCCTGTGGTGTCAGATTTAGTCTGCTTCCCAGGGGTGGCATAATACATGCTGCAGCCCCTGGTAGGCCTGTGAAGTACCTATGCCCTTGGTACCTAAGGTACCATATACTAGGGACTCATAAGGCACCACAGTATCCAATCACTAGTGCACCTAGAGTGCACTCCATGTCGTTTAGAGAGAGCAGATAGACTGGGGCCCTGAATAGCAGGGTCCCAGTCCAACTAAGTCATAAACCAGCAAAACACCAGGAAAAAAGTGGGGGCAACCATATAGTCAGATTCCACCTTCCTACATAACCCCCCCAAACGAAAGGAGATAAGGCTAACCTTGACCAGTTGAGCCTTTATTGATTAAGTGGCCATATAAGGAAGCACCTGCACTAGCATGGTTGCCCCCTGTCTTATGGTCCTCTAAGCAATCCCTCACCCTAAGGGTATGAGAGGGTCTCCACCATGGGGAATCACTACCTCTGGTGTGCTTTGGTAAAGTACAAGGCTGGTGGGGTGTCTGAGTAGGGAAGTGAGGCCCTAGGAAGGTTGGCCTCAGCTTCCTCAGATCACTGGTCACCATGTATGCCTGTCTTTCCATGACTGAGTTGCACTTTGCTCTACGGGTCAACCTTTGACTGCCTACAGCTGGGGGTTGGGTCCCTTTGGGTGGAACACTGGAGGGACATGGCATGTTTGGAACCTTTTGGTTCCAGGTTTGCCCTTGCCTAACAGAGTCCTTCTGGGGGTGGTCCCTACATAAAGGTATGGGGGATCCCTCAGTGGGTTGAGGAATTTTCACCTGGCTAGGGCTACTAGACTGGGTGCCCCTAATCTGCTGATGGGGGGTTCCTCTGGACAGGGGGCCCTGGGGGTCCACTGACCTCCCTGACCTCTGCAGCCCTGGGCTGACTGAGGCAGGGTAGAGAGGGGCAGTTTACCTGCTCCAGACTGGGTACCACCTTGGAAGGGTCCTCTGCCATCAGGGGTGGGGCCAGGCCAGGCCGGACTACCTCTGTGGCAGTTCCTTCACTAGGGGAGGGTCAGTTCCCTGAGGAGGCTGACCCTTACCTACTGTCTGGAGGGAAGAAGACTTTTCTTCAACCCTTGTGCTCTCTTCTGGGGGAGAGTGGGCCATTCTTCCAGGCTCCATCTCTCCAAAATCTTGGGCCGGGGCTGTGGCCATCACAGCCCCACTAACCTTTACAGGGACACCCAACATCCTCAGATGGGTTTGGTGTTCAATTTCAGCCCAGGCTGAAATTTCCAGATCATTGCCCATCAGGCAATCTACAGGTAAGGTTGGGGACACTGCCACTCTTTTTGGGCCTGTGACCCCCTCCCAGCTGAGATTGACTATGGCCATGGGGTGCTCTGTTCTGACACCATCAGTGTTGGTCACCTGGTATTTAAACTCAGGTAAAAGCTGGTGAGGGGGGACTAGTTTCCCTGCCACCATGGTGACACTAGCCCCTGTGTCCCTAAATGCCACAGCTTTCTGACCATTAATTATTGGCTCCAGTCTGTACCTGCCCAATGCTGTGGGACCCACGGTAAAGGTGGCAAATCCTATACCACCATCAGAATCTGAGGAGTCTGTTGAGGGGTCCTGTCTGAACTAGGGCCCACCTCTGTTCCTCTTGCAAAAGCACCTAACTTTTTGGGTGCACTACTCCCAACTGGAGGATTACTACTGGTAGTACCAGGAGGGGTGGTAGTAGTTGTTGGAGGAACATTTTCTTTATTGCCAATCCTGGGACAACTAGGATCAGATTTCCAGTGCCCAGGCTTTTTACAGACATGGCAATAGGGTTTCTTTTCAGGAGAGGAAGGAGTTTGGGACCCACCCCCAGAAGAGGACTTTTGGGGCCCTGTAGTGGACTTATCCTTAGATTTATCCCCACCTTTCTCTTGGGACTTGGTAGAATCTTTCTTGTGGTCACCACCCTGATTCTTAGGCCTTACTCTGGTTCTGACCCATTTGTCTGCCTTCTTTCCCAATTTTTGGGGAGAGGTCAGATCAGAGTCCACCAGGTACTGGTGTAAAAGCTGGTTTTGACAATTATTAAGGATCTGTTCTCTCATTGTTAGATTATAAAATCCTTTGAAATCAGTAACCCTACTGCCAACCAGCCAACCCTCCAGAGCCTTGGATGCACAATCTACAAAGTCTGTCCAGTCCTGAGTCTGTGCCTTCTGGGTATCTCTGAACTTCAACCTGTACTCTTCAGTGGTTAAGCCAAACCCATCTATCAGTGCACTCTTCAGGACCTCATAATCATCAGCATCCTCCTCTCTAACAGTGAGGAGCTTGTCTCTTCCTTTATCTGAAAAGGAGAGCCACAAGATTGCTGCCCACTGCTTTTGGGGGACCTGCTGTACTCTACAGGCCCTCTCCATAGCAGTTATCCACTTGTGGATATCATCCCCACTCTGGTAGGGAGGAACAACCTTGCTCAGGTTCCTATGGTCAGGAATATATTCTCTGCCTCTAGGGACACTGTTGCTGCCACCAGGGGGTTCCAACCCCTCTTTTCTAGAAGCTCTCTGGATCTCCAGGGCTTCCCTATCCAGGGCCAACTGCTTGGTTCTGAGGGCCACTCTGGCTTCCTCATACTGGAGCAGTTTGCACCTTCTCTCAGAGGAGGTCTCTCTTAAGGAAAAGTATGAGCTCCTCTGCTGGACAAATTCTCTGCCAGAGTGATAAGAGTGGTCAGATTCCCTGGAAGGGGATCTGTGCCTCTCCTCCTCTCTGTCAGTTCTCTTAGGGAGAATTCCTCTGTCCTTTTCAGGCCCCTTGAAGCCTGGCCCTTCAATCACAGTGTCTTGGTCATTCTGATTTTCATCATCTGACCCAGATACTATGACTGACCCACCCACTGATTCAGACCCTTTAGCTCCTAGAGCCAATCTAAGGTCATCTGCTGTCAGCAGATCTATCAGGTGTAGTGTTGAGGGACTCTGTCCTAGCCTCAGGTGTCTGTCAACACACATGGCTCTCAAGTCAGAGAAAGCCATGTCCTTATACTGAGGCTGAGTGGATCCACTAGGTCCACCCCTTAAGGACATTCTAGTGTTGTGCAGTGTTGTACTACCTACACTAGTTTGTGGCCTACTGATCCTAGCTTGAGCTGTGGAAAGGGTGTGCTATCCCTTGGCACACAGCTCTAAGTTCAGTAGAACTTATTGATACTAAGCTTGACTTTATATGTACCTTGAGTACCTATAATGGTTTTCAGTTAGTAATTCAAATAGAGATTTTCTGGTAAAACAATGGCAAGCTGGAATCCCACACGCTGCCCACCAATGTGAGAAGTTGGCCTGGTATATGCTGTTCACTAATTAAAGTGGACACCTTGCACCAGGGCAAATCGACTCTTATGGTAGATAGGTTTAAGACAACCTTTAAAGAAAGCTATCCTAGTGGTAGCTGTGGAGAGCAGCCTTCAGGCTAAGTCTTGAAGGAATGTAAAGCAGCTTGTTTTACCATATAATCTCTTGAATCACCAAATGAAAAGACACCACACAGGTATATATATCAAATATATATGTATTTATTTCTAAATAACTCTCTACTAATCTCTTTATGAGATTAGAAGACAAACATATGCACAAATCAACGTTTCACAATAAGTTAAGCACAAAATATGGCTGGGGCCCTAGGGGCGTACCAGACCATATACTCAAAAAGGGACTTAGCAACAACGACTTGCAGGGAGACAAGGCCTAGGGCCTTCAGAAGTGCTGGGGCCTCACGAAACCACCCAAGGCAGGTAAGTAAAGGACCCACGGGGGACGCGTGCAGTGTGAATACACAGGCGCGGATCGCCGTTAACTTCAATGGGGCAAGTCGCGGTTGGAAATTAAGAGTTCTAGGATACTTCGGGAGGACCTACAAGCAAGTCACTTACAGGGTAAGTAGTTCTAGGGCCCACACCCACAGGAGCACCGTAGTGCTGGAGTTACCTCACCCAGGGAAGCCGGGTGCATAGGTGTCCTTTGGTGTCGGGTCGCGGCGTCGTTTTCAATGGCGAACAAAGAAGACTTGCTGCTTGCGGGAGCTGAAGAAGTGTCCGGTGGAATCCAAGCCTGGATTCTGAAGAAGGATGACCTGAAAGCAGAGGGGACAGTGTTCAAAGTCACTTGGCAGTGACCCGGGGCAAGGAAGATGGATGCCCACCGTCGTCGGTTGATTCAGGTCGGTTGCGGGTGCCTTGACTCTTCAGCCACGTGGTCCAGGAGGTGTCGATGACGACCAGGAGCTGGATTCGGTGTGTCCCTCGACGTCTGCAGCTGACTGCGGTGTCGGCAACTCGATTGGAGCCAACAAGCCTTGGCAGCAGCAAGTCTCGGGGAGATAAAGAAAAGTCGATGGCGCAGACCAGCAAGGTCTGAGGGACTCACCCAGCGAGGGTAAGTCAGAGCAGGCCTGGAGCAACCAGGGGAGCCCTTTGTTTTCTTTAAGAAGTCTTCTGGAGACCCACAAGCCGGCGGGCAAGGGATCACGAAGACACCTCGGGCGGAATCACTCAACAGGGGTCCACGGTCACTCGGAACGGTGTAGGCCTCTGATCTTCGGAGGGATTCCTGCTGGAGGTCGGGACCACACGTGGTCCAAAGCACAAGTTCGTAGAACGTTGTGAAGGGGTTGCACTCGACAATAGTGCATGGTACCCAGGGGTCACGGTTCCTCGTTACTCGTGGGGTCCACTTGCCTCAGCTTCACTGGGGACTCACGATGGCCTAGGAGAGGTCAGGAAATCCACTTCTTGGGCTGCAGGGACTTCGGACTCCGGCGGGAGCGGCGTAGTTTGCGACCGTCATTGTCGTTTTTGGTGCCTGCCAAGCAGGGGAGTCACTCCTTGACTCCAAGGGAGATTCTTCTGTCTTCCAAAGGTAGTGGAACGTCGAAGGGCCAGGATTCTTCTGTAGAGCGTCGTCCAGGGGTTATCTGCCTTGCAATGGTAAGGTTCCCCTCTTATACTGAAAAGAGGGGATGGACTAGCTCTATGACCCCACCTATGGGAGGGTCAAGGGAGGGGGTGGCTACACCCACTTCCCTTTGTCCAGTTTCGCGCCAGAGCAGGGGCAGGTAGCCCCTGAGCCGGTTTGAACTGGCATATGCACAGAGGAGCCTTCTGCTCCCCCAGTGCAGGACTTCAAAGCACTCTAAGAGTGCACCCACCCAGCCCCAATACACTAAACCCTGTCTGGGAGGTGGTTACACCTCCCTGTGACAGGATGCCTATTGTTGGGCTTCCTCCACTGCGAGTTTCGGTCATCAGCAGGAGGGCAGCCCAGTGTCTGTGACTGGTGGCATCCATTTTGTGATGCCAGGGCTCTTTAGGATTCTACCGCGTTTCCACAGCAGGTACATGTCTTATCCCTCTAGAAGGGTGGAATGCTACTCCCGCCGCCAAGATTGGCGGGGGGTAGTATTCCAAGATGTTTGACACCAAACACGACATGTTTTGATGCAGCCATTCCAAAGTTAGCATTTTACCGCGAGGATATAATGCACTTAATAGTATATGGTTTAACCGCATCCACAAACAGCACCAGAGAATAGACTCTGAGAGCTGCAGAGGGGCCCTGCTCAGGCAGAGGCACCCCCTCACATAGAAGCCAAGCACCCTGCCCTCAGGATTGATAGGGCCTGCCTTAGGGGTGACTGATAGGTTTATATGTGTGTGCAGGAGAGATATAGGTAACCTATATCTCAGTGAGGGGTGCTAGCACCACCTCACCCAGGCTGCAGTAGCAGGCCTGTGGTGTCAGATTTAGTCTGCTTCCCAGGGGTGGCATAATACATGCTGCAGCCCCTGGTAGGCCTGTGAAGTACCTATGCCCTTGGTACCTAAGGTACCATATACTAGGGACTCATAAGGCACCACAGTATCCAATCACTAGTGCACCTAGAGTGCACTCCATGTCGTTTAGAGAGAGCAGATAGACTGGGGCCCTGAATAGCAGGGTCCCAGTCCAACTAAGTCATAAACCAGCAAAACACCAGGAAAAAAGTGGGGGCAACCATATAGTCAGATTCCACCTTCCTACAAGCCATTAGTGCTAATTTAAAACACACACACACTTTCACATAGGTACTACATAAATATGTAAAGGGGCATCTATCCACATGTACACTTCCACAGCGCCGAAGCAGTTATCTAGGAAAAACCGTATGGGTCATGTTTTCACTGTATAGCTCCTCAAGCAAACACCCTTTTGCGCTCCATTTTCCATGTTATGCATTTGGAAATTAAGTCACGTGACAGCAATTGTGTAATTCAGAGTTGAGCTCACAATAGCTGTTCACAACACGGCTCCGAGTTGTGCCTGACGAGTCTGCCATGGCTGCCAGTAGTGGGGTAGGGTAGGTTAGTGCATTTGCGTTCACTTCATATATCTGCACATCACAGGTCTGGGTCAGTGCTTCATCCTTTCGAGGCCGATTAACAGAATACCATTGAGGTAGCACCTTCTACTAATGTGTTACAAACGTATACAACCCTGGCAGCAAGCGCCACGTGGAATGCAAGCCAGGCATATTCTGAAAACAGGCCTACTGAACACAAAACGTGTTAAAAAAAAAAAAGCACCATCGTACTTCTATGGGTGACATGGCAGCTCTGCTGGTTAATGCATCTGCTACAAAGCTTTGCTTGTAACCTGTTGGTCAATGGTTACTGTTCCAGTGGAATGGACTCTGCCCTTCACCCATCTGAGGTTAATAAAATGAGTACCATTGAGATGAGGAATGGTGTACAGCAGGGCCAGACAAGGACAAAAAACAGCCCCGGGCAACAGTTAGCGAACCAGATAGCTGAAAAAAACATTTGCAAATCAAGCCAGTTTTGAGCTAATAAAGTCACACTGTGTCTTGCAAGGCTTGTGAGACTGCATGTATGTGTGTTTACAGTTTGATGCAGGCAATGTTTATGGTAATATCAGGGAAATCAACAGTAAACAAGCATTGGCATAGCCAATAGGTCTCGCCTTTGGGACCTATTAAGTGTTTAGCCATGCAACAGTTGATGTTGTTGCACCAAGGATATTGTGCTGCATAACTAAATACTTATAAGGTCCCAAAAGCGAGACCTATTGGCTATGCCAATGCTTGTTTTAATTGGTGGTGGTGAAAGGGAATGTTTTCCCTTTAAATTGACACTCTGCACCTTACTCTATGACCCAGTAGAAGCCGCAAGCTGAAACGCGTAGGTAATTTTTGCTTGTATGCACCCCTGCACTTTGCTGGTTATGACCCCGTGATGAATGGAGGCTGATTTAACTTTGAAAAAATAAACGAGTTACCTCATTACGAAGGATTTGTCTGTGCTGTTCTTCTGCTTGCCCTCGAGACGCCCTCGAGACGCGTGGAGTATTAGAGGGCGGTTTGCATGAAGGTGAAAAGGAAAAATATATACATATATATTATCTACTGGCGGTCGCCAGTAGATAGTTATAGTTACAACCTATTATCCATAGGAAATCCGCGACATTCTATTTGAAATAACTCTGTTGCCGGTTGACGTATCTTCGCGAAATTTTCAAACTTTGTGGCCCGCTCCGGTCCGCTCCTACCCTGAAAGTCTCGGGGGATTCGTCAAGCGGGGGCCGAGAAAAAGGGGGGTCCCAAAACGTGTTTTCCCCATGCACTTTTCCATAGGAAACTTTAGACACGGCTACAGCCTGAACTGCTGAACGGAATTACACCAAATTTGGCAAAGAGGTAGTTCTTGGTTCAGAAAGAACCCTTTTGTTAAATGGTGTAAATCCGTTCAGTAGTTGCTGAGAAAATGAAAAGTAAAAAGTTAGTGATATCTATGGCCGAGTAGGGTCCGCGTACCCTCAGCGCACCCTGCGCGCACCGTCCCGATCACGAGCTGCATGTTAATTGGCTGTCAGCTGGCTGTCAACATTCCGATTCAGGAAATGTTGGCAGCCATTTTGTCCCTCGGTAGAACCGAGGGACAGAAACAAGTGCGCAAAGCGCACAAAGGGGGCAGGGTAGAAACACCCTGACCCCCTAGGTTTGCTCAGGGGGTCCCACAAGGACCCCCTGGGCAAAAAAAAAATAAAAAATTTTTTTTAAAAATCAGCAGGATGCGCTCAGGGTGCGGGAATCCTGCCGAAAAAAATCGAAGCGCGGTCTCCCGCGCTCGATTGTATTTTGCCCCCGGGTGGCCCAAGTCCCGGGGGCATGGTGGGGGTTTAATTTTATGTGTGGGGGCCTCAAAGGGCCTCCAAGCCCCGGGGACCACCACCTCCCCGGGGCTTTTAAAAAAAATTAAACAACCTGTGTGGGGGCTCCAGCCCCCACACGCCCGGGACCGCCACCTCCCCGGGCACTAACAAATTAAAATGGGGGTCCGTTTTGGACCCCCGAAGCCCCGGGGACCACCACCTCCCCGGGGCTGTGCTGATGTAGGAGGGGGCCGCGCGGCCCCCTCCTGGAGCCCTTGATGGCCCTGGGGACCGCCACCCCCAGGGCCGGCTCCTGCAGTGTCCCGGGGTGCCTACCCCCGGGACACTGCTGTTTGCAATGACAGGACGGGAGCCTCGCGGCTCCCGTCCTGTCATTGCAAACTTGCTTTGGATATTGGAAGAGAGAGCAGGAAACCTGCTCTCTCTTCCAATATCCAAAGCAGATTGCTTTTCCACATGGGGAGCAGCATGTCAGCTGCTCCCCATGTGGAACAGCAATGCCGGCTCCCAAGGGACGTGGGGAGCCGGCGGGACTGTGGGGGCTTGGGGACCCCCACAGTCCCCAACGGAGAGGGCCAGCCCCGGGGGATGGGGTCCCCGGGGCAAGTAGTGGCCCAGGAGGGGGCCACGCGGCCCCCTCCCCAAAAAATAAAAAAAGAAAAATAAAAAAAAATGGAAAGGCCGGCCTCGGGGATGGGGTCCCCGGGGCCTTAAATGGCCTGAGGAGGGGGCCACGCAGCCCCCTCCCAAGAAAATAAAAAAAGGCCATGCCCCGGGGATGGGGTCCCCGGGGCCAATACAGGCCCAGGGAAGGGGGCCACGCGGCCCCCTTCCCGTTTTTTTAACTAAATTAAATTTAAAAAAGGGGTAAGGCCCTGGGGGATGGGGTCCCCAGGGCCCAAAAACAGGAAAAAGGAAGGGGGGCCACACAGCCCCCCTTCAGGGGACAAAATTTTTTTTTTTTTTTTTTTAAACGATCGGGCCCGCAGGCCCCGCCCAATTCCTTCACCACTCTGCAAACGCGCCCCTGGCGCGTTTGCAGAGGGGAACGAATTCCCCTTGAATACTGGGGGTCCCTGGGGGCCAACTAGCCCACCAGAAACCTCCAATATGCGTCAGGGGCTGCGTTGCAGAGACGTGTAGAGAGGCCACACCCCTTTTACACCTCTCTGCAACGCAGCTCTGTGGCGCTTTTGGAGGTATATGGTGGGCTAGTTGGACTCCGGGGACCCTCAGGATTCAAGGGACTTAATCCCCCAACTTAAACGCGCCACGGGGCGCGTTTGCACAGTGGTGAAGGGAGGGGCGGGGCTTCAGGTGACATGTGTGCAAACAGGCCCCGTGGCGCGTTTTAAGATGGGGAATTAAATCCCCTTCAATCCTGAGGGTCCCTGGGGGCCAACTAGCCCAACAGGTACATCCAGAAAGCACCACAGAGCTGCGTTGCAGAGAGGTGTAAAAAGGAGTGTGGCCTCTCTACACGTCTCTGCAACGCAGCCCCCTGGCGCATATTGGAGGTTCCTGGTGGGCTAGTTGGCCCCTAGGGACCCTCAGGATTCAAGGGGACTTAATCCCCAACTTAAAACGCAACACGGGGCGCGTTTGCACAGATGTCACCTCAGGCCCCGCCCCTCCCTTCACCATTGTGCAAATATTCTTCTAAAATCATCCGAAATACGAATTCCGATTTACTCACCTGTTATCAGGAGAGACCTCAGTGCTGTATCTTTCAGCCCAGTACTGGTCCTGAAAAGTAATTTTAACCGTACTTACCAGTAACTTGAATTTCCTTCCATAGGCTAACATTGACTGGTTTCACTTGGAAATTCTTCTAAGTGTGGAGTTTTGGAACTTTAAAATATTCCTCTAAAATCAGCCGAAATACGAATTCCGATTTACTCACCTGTTATCAGGAGAGACCTCAGTGCTGCATCTTTCAGCCCAGTACTGGTCCTGAAAAGTAATTTTAACCGTACTTACCGGTAACTTGAATTTCCTTCATAGGCTAACATTGACTGGTTTCACTTGGAAATTCTTCTAAGTGTGGAGTTTTGGAACTTTAAAATATTCCTCTAAAATCAGCCGAAATACGAATTCCGATTTACTCACCTGTTATCAGGAGAGACCTCAGTGCTGCATCTTTCAGCCCAGTACTGATCCTCAAAAGTAATTTTAACCGTACTTACCAGTAACTTGAATTTCCTTCCATAGGATATCATTGCCTGCTTTTTGCTGAAAAAGTTTCTAAGTGTTGATTTTTGAAACATACAAATATTCCTCTAAAATCAGCCGAAATACGAATTCAGATTTACTCACCTGTTATCAGGAGAGATCTCAGTGCTGCATCTTTCAGCCCAGTACTGGTCCTGAAAAGTAATTTTAACCGTACTTACCAGTAACTTGAATTTCCTTCCATAGGCTAACATTGACTGGTTTCACTTGGAAATTCTTCTAAGTGTGGAGTTTTGGAACTTTAAAATATTCCTCTAAAATCAGCCGAAATACGAATTCCGATTTACTCACCTGTTATCAGGAGAGACCTCAGTGCTGCATCTTTCAGCCCAGTACTAATCCTGAAAAGTAATTTTAACCGTACTTACCAGTAACTTGAATTTCCTTCATAGGCTAACATTGACTGGTTTCACTTGGAAATTCTTCTAAGTGTTGATTTTTGAAACATACAAATATTCCTCTAAAATCAGCCGAAATACGAATTCCGATTTACTCACCTGTTATAAGGAGAGACCTCAGTGCTGTATCTTTCAGCCCAGTACTGGTCCTGAAAAGTAATTTTAACCGTACTTACCAGTAACTTGAATTTCCTTCCATAGGCTAACATTGACTGGTTTCACTTGGAAATTCTTCTAAGTGTGGAGTTTTGGAACTTTCAAATATTCCTCTAAAATCAGCCAAAATACGAATTCCGATTTACTCACCTGTTATCAGGAGAGACCTCAGTGCTGCATCTTTCAGCCCAGTACTGATCCTCAAAAGTAATTTTAACCGTACTTACCAGTAACTTGAATTTCCTTCCAAAGGATATCATTGCCTGCTTTTTGCTGAAAAAGTTTCTAAGTGTTGATTTTTGAAACATACAAATATTCCTCTAAAATCAGCCGAAATACGAATTCTGATTTACTCACCTGTTATCAGGAGAGATCTCAGTGCTGCATCTTTCAGCCCAGTACTGGTCCTGAAAAGTAATTTTAACCGTACTTACCGGTAACTTGAATTACCTTCATAGGCTAACATTGACTGGTTTCACTTGGAAATTCTTCTGTGTGTGGAGTTTTTGAACTTTATAATATTCCTCTAAAATCAACCAAAGTACGAATACCAATTTACTCACCTGTTATCAGGAGAGAACCCAGTGCTGCATCTTTAGCCCAGCACTGACCCTGAAAATTAATTTTAACCGTACTTACCAGTAACTTATATTTTCTTCCATAGGAATCCATTGTCTGGTTTTCAGCAAAAAGTTTCAAAGTGTTGATTTTTACAAACTACAAATATTCCTTAAAAATCACCTGTATGACTTAAACGCATTCTTTCAACTGTTTACAGGAGATGCACCAGTGCTGGATCCAGGATCCAACACTGAGTAAGAAAAAGTAACGATAACAGTTTTTACCTGCTAAGTGAATTTCCTTCCATAGGATAACATTGGTGATTCTATGAGAAAAAGTTTCTAAGTGTCAACTTTTAAAATACAATAATATTCCTTAAAAATCACGACTGTAACCAAAACGCTTTTACTCAACTGTTTACAGGAGATGTACCAGGACTGAATCTAGGATCCAGTCCTGTGGTTAGAAAAGTAATCCATAAAGTAACTAATTGCATTTAACTAGAAATTCACATTGAGCTGAATGTTGCATTGTGTTTGAAAATGTGTTGCCCATTGCAACAACTGTAACTACTGTACTTAAAAGTCTATTGCCTATGTGCAAAGTATTTAAACTAAAGTAATTCATTCTGAGAAAGTATTTTTGTAATGTAATGTATAATGTAATTACAATGTAATTTAAAAAATAAAATATGTAAAAAAAATTGTTTCTAAAAATGTAGTAAATCAGTATGAAAAAAATTAATATAACAATTAATACATTTAAAAATTGTCATTTACAAAACCTTTGAAATTCACTGAAAAAACCGTAGGTATCAGGCACGTTATAGTTAGAAATTAGCATTTAAAAAACCTTTGAAATTCACTGAAAAAACCATAGGTTTCAGACACGTTATAGTTACAAATTAGCATTTAAAAACCTTTGAAATTCACTGAAAAAACCATAGGTTTCAGACACGTTATAGTTACAAATTAGCATTTAAAAAACCTTTGAAATTCACTGAAAAAACCATAGGTTTTAGGGACAGTTATAGTTACTTGGACATTGCACTCGTACAAAACCCGTGAAATTCCCCCGTTATAGTTAGTTCAGCTAACTATAACTCGCGCCCGCAATGCACTGCTGATGACGTCACATATTACATCACTCATGACATGGTCAGTGACATCACTGATGACATCACTGATGACATCTCAAATGACATCACTGATGACATCATCCACGTGATAATCTGATGCACCTCCTCACACCCTAATATAATCTTTGATACACCCACTCTAAATTACAGACTGCCATTCGCAAAACCATAGACACTCCAACACCAATAACTACATACACACTCACTGATTCTTAGGTCTACACACACACATCCACTCACTCACCCGTACAGTAACTCATACTTACGGTCACTCAGTACAGGACTATCATATGCACTCTTACTCCTATATAGACACTCAAACTACGCCACTCATCCATAGAGATACTCAGACACCTAGTCAGTCATGCAAATAATTAAACACACTGCCATTTACTCACCTATACAGTTATACACACACCAGCTCACTTACTCATACAAATAGTAGCACATTGTTACGCTCTTATACAATCACTGATACAAGCACACACTCATCCATACAGCCACTATCACAATCACTCACTCTTGCTTATAGCTATTTATATACTCCAACACACATATATACTGCCTTTCACATATGTAGTTACTCACACATGAACCACTGGGACATACATTCACTCACTAACACACTCTTACACACACTTACCCACCCATACAGTCTATCACAGATGCACTCTTGAAACCATCCACCCAGTGAATTACCCACTCACACATCTATGCACAGAGTTGCACACACCCCTCCCACACAAACACTCAGGCACCCATACAGATACTCAGACAAGCATTCAATAACTCATATAGACACTCATTTAGCTATTCACAAACACATGCAGCCACTTACACAGCAACAGACAGACGGATACAGACATTCACCCAGATTAGTCACTAACCCATGCATTCAGTAAGATACGTTAAATCACTCACTTATAGAGTCAGTCACGCACCTACTAAATCATCCATACAGACACTTACACACCCACTCATTCTTCAATACGTCTTTTCCTATATATATTAAAAATATTTAAACTTTACAGAAACACACAGTCACTGGATGATGTCATCAGTGATGTCATTTGAGATGTCATCAGTGATGTCATCAGTGATGTCACTGACCATGTCATGAGTGATGTAATATGTGACGTCATCAGCAGTGCATTGCGGGGGCGCGAGTTATAGTTAGCTGAACTAACTATAACGGGGGAATTTCACGGGTTTTGTACGAGTGCAATGTCCAAGTAACTATAACTGTCCCTATAACCTATGGTTTTTTCAGTGAATATATATATATATAGATATATATATATATATATTTTCAAACAAGATCGATTTCCAAAAATCAAAGAAACCAAATGCCACGGCCACAAAAAATCCTTTCAGCGTGATTTTATTTCTTTCACCAAGTCACTCTATGCGTTTCGGAATCCTTACTCCTTGCTCACGAGTAAGAGTGCAATGCAAATCATGGTGTTTTAAACACAACATGTGACACACCTCTAAACAGTTAATAGTGAAAACAGACTCCACAGTGTTTTAATACTCACGGAGGGAATGGCAACATATTACTTAAACATTTTCTGCAAAATAAATCTGGTGCAGTTAATTTAAATGAAAATACATTGTCAGTAAAACAAACTTAAAAATAAAATTTGCAAGTGCGTGTTTCCCAATAATTCTTGGAACTGCTCAAGGTAAAGACACGGTACTCGAGAGATCAAATAAACAAGATATGATGACAGTAACAAGTGCGCTGCTCGGTAACTTATAAATACAAGTCTTATCGTGTCCGTATTTTCAAACAATCACACATGGTGCCTAATTCAAAACGGAACCATGGACATATTCTAGCCCTAGTGGGCTTCAATAAACTACAACAACGGAGCCTTGCATCTCATTTTAAGATATACACAAAGCCCCCAATGTCACATTAATAAACCAATACGGGCAACAAAGTTCATCAATCTCGAATGCCTAATGTTTCATCTCGCCCCAGATGGCCTGCTCCAACAAATTGTGGCTAACCCTAGTGGGTAATTTTGACCAATTTAACATGACAGATCTCTATTAACAACACTCATGTCTCTAATTCACATAGACATAGAGAGATATTTTCACTCGTTTTGCCTTCCACTTGCCGTTTGTAATACACCAGAGACCTGTAAAAAATAATAAAAATAATAGGTGAGAAACCATATCAAACGTACATATTCATTTACATTCACTAAAATTACTATGTACAAGGTAAGTGAGGAATAAAAACATTATTAAAAACAATTGTTTTAACAGCACAGCAGTTCCAAAATAGTAAAACTCAAGAGAAACAAAGCAATACGATCTTCATCCTAAATGCACTGACAGCGCCTCATCACTATTGTGTCCATCTGGGTGCATTGTATGGTATTTAATAATCATTTTCGATTCGAGTCGTCTCAACTCTTGCACTCGATCGCCCCCTCTTTCTCTAACAGGGACATTGTCAAGGACACAGAAGGACAGTAATGAACTGTTTTTATTGTGGTGGCTTGCAAAATGCCGTGCTACCGGGTATTGTTTGTCGTTATATATATATATTGCAAATAGCAGTATTTTCTAGTCTGTAATACTTTCCTCTTTCTTTATTTCTTTTATCTAACCGGCATGATGTGCCTCTATATTCTGTAATTGCACATTTGTACTTAATCTGCTGCTTTTAGCAGATTACGCAGACAGCGAGCTGGCCCTTTCTCTTTCACTTTCAGCTCACAGTAACGAATGACTAAGCGTTCTGGTGCCTGACCTACTTACCCGTGAAGCAATCTCTGTTGTCTCCGAGGAGATGACGAGTGGTGATAAAGGATGGTTTTCCTCAACATTGCATAATGCAGCATATGAGTGCAAGAGCGCAGTCGAGAAGAGCTACGGTTGTGGAAAGGCTGCACTGTAATGTCACATCGCTATGACAGCTCTGCGGTTGATATCGCGAGCAGGGACCAGGAAAGATGAGTTTTCACAGTCTCATATTTATATGTATGTTTAAACACTTTCGGTGGGATATCTGGTTCCGGAACACTTATCACCATATGTAGCCAATATATACCTGTATTCCCCATTGGTGCACGTTTCAAAAATGCACAACCTAGTGAATAAATTCTCTTGGGCTATAGTCCCCCAAACCTTCAATGACTTGATGGCATCATCGGTTGTAGAACACTAGAACCTCTCGGGTGCATGGACGGGCCTGTTAATATTTGGAATGATGCCCAAGTTCCCACAATCCAAGCAAGTGCATAACCAACCATGGTGATCTGCAGCTCTCTCCTAGTCAGTTAGTTGTGCAAACCATACAGTTCGGTTAACACTGGATTGAATGCCTTGGTCCTCTCTGTTTATGAACACAGAACGATAATCTCTCTCCTCCCACCTTATGTTTACGGGGGCAGAACACGTCATACAGTTCTACTTTCCCATAATGCAGCTCTAACTCCTATCAGGTGAGGTTCCAGACCCAGTTTTCGGTTGCATTATTGCAGCTGTGGATTTGAAAACATAATTCTTGTAACCAGGAGCAAAATCTTGGGCTTTCCTAATGATGTTTGTCTAACAACTGGTTTAAAGGAAAATGTTTCCATACCATAGTTAAATAATATATTTACTGAACATTATTAACACTCCCTTGAATACTGGCCCAGTTCTCCAGAGTGTAAGGAAAGCTGCATAAGAACCATTATTAAAACAAAAACACGAGATGTGACCCAGATATCGCCAATTTCAGGTTCATGATGAACCTTGCAATCAACCTACGTTATTAGAACAGCCTCTTCACGACAGTTGCATAGACTTCACCGCACATTTCTCACTGGCATGCCTGGTGGCATCTGGCATAAGCACACCGGCCTCTGACTCCGTTCACAGCATCCCCCCAGTATCAGCACATGAGTCAGTCTTGCACCAGTCTTCAGGACAGTGGGTGAGAGTATCCGTAGTGAGAGGCTGGTCTACGTTATGTTATGTTATGTTATTGACACTTATATAGCGCAAACTGTTACCCAAGGGTGTCCTGGCGCTCATTGAAGTCATAAAGGGAAACCTGAGTCAAAGAGCAGAAAGTTAAAAGCCTAAGACTATGCGGTAAAGAGCCAAGTTTTCAGAGCCTTTCTAAAAGCCAGCAGATTTGGCTGAGATCTCAACTGCAGCGGAAGGCCATTCCATGCCTTGGCTGCGCCAACCACAAAGCTTCTTCCACCCCAGTTGGCCTTTTTTACAAAGGGCACTGATACCAGTTTAGCTTCTGAAGAGCGTAAACATCTAGTTGGTGTGTACCATTGGAATTGCGTGATGAGATGGTTGGGCCCAGTTTTATGCAGGGCTTTATGCACTACACATAGGGCCTTAAATTTTACCCGTTTTCGCATCGGCAGCCAGTGAAGTCTTTTAATCTCTGCTGAGATGGAGGCATGTTTAGGGATGCCGGACAGTAGTCTGGCCGCTGCATTTTGTAGAAGTTGCAATTTGTTCATCAAACCTTCCTGAATGTTGAGATATAAACTGTTACAATAATCTAATCTGGACATCACTAGAGCGGTAATCACTAACTGACGGCTATCATTAGGTAAAACATGTATGATCTTCTTACAAGTTTTTAATATATAGGAGGTGGATGAAACTACTGCATTCACCTGATCCTTGAGTTTAAGTTTATTGTCTATCCAGACTCCTAAATTCTTTGCCTTTTTGGCAGGCGTGGGAAGAAGACCTAGAGAGTCAGGCCACCAAGTTGAGTTCCAAAAGTTAGCATCTTTGCTGAACAAAACTACCTCTGTATTACTGGAATTTAATTTTAGGCAATTTTGTGCCATCCAATTGCCCACTGCTATCATGCAGTTGTGAAATCTAACTGCCGTTCCCTGCAACTCTCCTGGCCTCAATGACACTACAATTTGAGTGTCATCTGCATATGATGTTAAGTTGAACCCAAATGATTCAATAAGGGGAGCTAAGAGCGACACATAAATATTAAAAAGTGTTGGGCTCAGGGACGACCCCTGAGGAACCCCACAAGGCAGAGAAAAAGGTTTAGATGAGAATTCACCAAGAGTGACTGTCTGTTGTCTGTCTGAAAGGAAGGATTTAAGTAGTTTCCATGCTAAGCCCTGTACTCCGATCTCTTGTAACCGGTCCATCAACAGGGCATGATGGACCGTATCGAAGTCCGCAGAAAGATCGAGCATAATCATAGCTGCTTTTCCTCCCCGGTCGAGAGTAGTCCTAATCTCTTCTGTGGTTTTAAGTAACGCAGTTTCCGTACTATGACCACTGCGAAAGCCATATTGAGTAGAGTCAAGTATCTGAGCTTCTTCCAAGAAGGTGCCCAGTTGTTCATTCATCATTTTCTCTGCAATTTTCGCCGGGAGAGGGAGTCTGGATATAGGTCTGAAATTATTCACATCACCGGGATCCAGACTCGTTTGTTTTAGCAGTGGTAATATTAGTGCTTCTTTCCATAGCCTGGGGAAGTGTCCCTCAGTGAACATAGCATTTATAATGTGGGTCAAAATAGGAGCCACAGATTCAGCTGCCAATTTTAAAAACGAGACTGGGCATGGATCCAGAGGTGATCCCGTTTTCATTTTCAAGAGTACATTTAAAATGTCCATGGTGGTTGTTGCCGTGAACTGGACAAGTTGTAGCCCAGTACTTGTTTCTATTTCAGAGTCCGGATTTTTAATAGGGATCATATTCCCAGAACCAGTAAAGGATGAGAAGATAACATCCACTTTATCAAAAAAGAACTTTGCAATTTTGTCACATAGTTCCTGGCTGGCCTGAATAGGTTGAGGAGCTGGATGCGCTAATGCATTTACAGTATTAAAAAGTTCTTTAATAGAGTTTTTTGCTAAGTTCATTTTTTTCACAAAAAAATCTTGCTTTGTTTCTTGCAACATCTTTTTATATTGGACTAATCCATTTTTATATTCATGTTTTTCTTTGTCCTTATACTCCCTCCTCCATGATCTCTCAAGATGCTTACAGATCAGTTTCTGGTCTCTGAGTTCCTGGGTGTACCATGGAGCAGAGGGACGTGCTCTATTGGAGCGAATACGTTTTTCAGGGGCAAGATTGTTACCGGCTGCATTCAGCCAGTTGGTGTATTGCAACGCCACCTCATCCAAATCTGTATGAGGATTAAAAAGTGCGGAGGTTAACATCTCCTGTAGTTCTTCTGCGCTTACTTTATTCCATGCCCTACTTATTAGTTGTTTAGTAGCAGATTTTATCACATGTCGCTCTGGCACAGCCATTGTGAACAGCACAACTTTGTGATCTGACCAGATCACTGGGAGAAGATCTGAAACTAATATTTGCATGTTATTTGAGAATATGTCATCCAAAGTATGTCCTGCTTTATGGGTAGGACCATTAACCAGTTGTTTTAGATCAAAATTACTCATCATCTCTAGCAAATTTAAGGTGTCTGGGTCTGTTTGTGCTTCCAAATGGAAGTTAAAATCTCCTAAAATAGTATAAGAGCTGACACTTAACGCATTTTCAAACATACAGGCAGCTTTTATAATAAACGGGTTTCTCGGGCCCGGTGGTCTGTAAATGAGTGTGCCCTTGAAAGTATAGTGATTTGAGATATAGAACTAAAATCCAAAGCTTCACATTCGTCATTTGATGAGGGCTTAAATGAGGCTGTAATTGATTTATGATAGATTACTGCCAGACCGCCCCCTTCTTATGTGATCTATTTAAGGTAAAGGAGAGATAGTCCGGTGGTGTTGCTTTAATCAAATCCGGACCTGAAGCATCATCCGTCCAAGATTCAGTTATAAATGCAATACTAATATTCTCATCTTCAATGAGGGAGGAGCATTCCAAACTATGTTTAACTAGAGACCTTGCATTAAACAGAGCGTACTTCCCAATTTTTACTTCCTCTTGTCGTTTTTTGTTTTTACCTGTACTTTGTCTCTCTTTAATCATTTCAAATACAAGAAACGGCAGTTTAATTACACAGCCAGGGCAGGTTAGTTGAGTATGCATGGGCCTATTGTCCATTGAAATGCATAAACAGTCAGCTTTAAGAGGAGTATTGTTAGGATTAAGATTATGCAGATCCCTACTAGAGTAATTAAGTGATTGGGCTTTACCTGTGCCACATCCGGCATGAGGACTGGCGCTGGACGCGATCGGTACGCGGACGGGCGCAGACGGGCTTGCCTTAGGCGCGCCCGCTGCGCGCGTCCGCTGCGCGCTTGCGCCAGCCTCACTCTAAATATCCCCCGGGCTGTGAGAACTAGCCCGCTAACCCGCGACTTTTCCCAAAAATGGCGGTCCCGCGTTAACAAAGCGGACCACCAAGTGAGATTCTCTCAGGACGTGCAAAGTGCAAGTTTCTATTTAAAAACTACCAATACCATTAAGTAATTGTGCCCCCGCAATTTTAAAAGTCGGTACTCAATGTCATCAAAAATGTGCAAATAACAGTTTTAAAAACAATAATGCAGCAAACAACAGTTTTAAAATCGGCCCGCTTCTCAACACACACGAGTTTGTACTTCTCTCCCGGCTCAAGCCTCAGGAGGACGTCCATCTGAACTCAGCACCCAGTCGGTCAGGTTCAAAATATCATGTTACCATTTAGGACAAACTTCTGATTGTGTATTCTAAAGCTTTCTGAAATTGTCTAGTTCATAGTAATATTTATGCAGGGCATTAAGCATGGCCAAAATTACATGATTAGACCATTCATTTATTCTTCCTATCGAACTGTTATATCCAATAATCCCAGTAATCCTCTTTTTTATATCATCTAGGTCTGTTTGCCAATTTCTTTGCAGATACTTTTTACTTTGAAAGTAGGAGTGTACATTTAGAAATAGTAACATTTTCTGAATGAGCTTTTAGTTTTTATTCAATGCATTCTGTCCAAAGCTTGCAAATCCCCAATTTTTAGGTGTGGTCAATGCGTATGTAGTGTTCTTTGTAAATTTGTTGGTGATTCTAATCTGTTACATATAGTGAAGGTATGAGACTTTAGATATTTTTATCTCTACTTGACATAAATGGTGAAGTGACATACTAAATAATCTGACCTCTACTAAACCTTTGGCACCCAAACTATAGTTGTGTATGAGAGGTTTAGTGAAGAAAAGAGTGGATACAAATATCACTTGTGTCTATAAATTGTAAGTATCTATCCTTAAAGCAAAGTCAGTTACAATTCACTGTTGGGTAAATATATTATTTATCTTAAAGACCAGTTTTAGTCGACAGGACATGTTCCCCTGTGTTTGCCCAGACATGTGCAAACACAGGGGAACACACATCAACTAATCCCTGCTCCCCAACTCCAGACCATCCAGAACACCGCGGCCAGACTCGTCCTCGGCATCCCACGACATGAACACATCACCCAACACCTATGAAACCTCCACTGGCTTCCCGTCGAGAAGAGAATTACCTTCAAGCTACTTACCCACGCCTACAAATCCCTCCACAACACCGGACCCCAATAAATCAACGAAAGAGTCTCCTTCCACGTACCCAAGAGAAACCTCTGCTCCGCCGACCTCGCCGAAACCCCGCGCATCCCCAGAGCCAGAGCGGGTGGAAGAGCCTTCTCCTACATCGCGGCTAAGACCTGGAACGAGCTCCCAATCGACATCAGACGCTCCCCCACTCTGCACACCTTCAGGAAGAGCCTCAAGACCTGGCTCTTCGGCTGACTCTGAGCTGCACCCAGGGCTGGACTGGCCATAGCGGGCACCGAGCGTTTCCCCGGTAGGCCGCTAGGGTGGGGGCCGGTTTTGGGCCCCTGGGGGGCCGTTTTTGTTACCGGGGGTCGGCAATATCGCCCCCCGGTAACAAAATCGGCCGAAACCGGCCCTTGCAAGTTGCTCGGCTGCACTCCCCCTCACCCCAGGGGGGGGCCGGCTGAGCAGTTTGCCAGGGCCGGTTTCTGTTCCCAGTCCGGCCCTGGCTGCACCCCCTCCCCCCCCCCCCAGCGCCTTGAGACCCTCACGGGTGAGTAGTGCGCTTCACAATTCCCTGATTGATTATTGTCAGTTTTACAATAATATTCAAACTGCTTCACCCCTTAAAAATAGGTTTATGAATGTAGGTACTTAGAACATACTCAGAGACATTTGCGCACACATTCTGAAATGTACACATTTTTAAAGGTGCACAATCTTAATGATTTCGAAGCGGAACCAGGGCTTGCCACATCCACAAGATTTTTTAGAGCCCCGCAAATTGCCACTAAAAAAGACAGCACTGCAAAGTAGAACTGGAAATGCTCGAGGCCCCAGGAAGCCCTCTATAAAGTGCCACCATCCAATCTTCTGCTAGGAGCTTGTACTGCTGCATTTCCGAACTGGAGCAATGGAGAGCTCTACAGCTTTGCCAATGTCCGACACTAGCTGCCAGCACTCAGTCATTTTTATTATAATAGGCACTTAACTCACTCAACCATTCACTTGGTAGAGGCAATATCTAGGCAGAGGGCCTCCTCTCTTGAAAGACCTACCTTTCCTACAGCAACACTGACTGTGCTTATGTCCTTTGCAGAACTGTCGGAAAGTAGTAAGTCTCCCAAGATCCCCGCTTCATGCAGATGATCGAATTAGAAGGTGATTATTACTCCTAAACCTACTGAGCTGTGTAATCCATAATCATGTCAGCACTGATAACAAAGTACTGCAAAGAAGCCACGGTCATTACTCTGCTTAAGAGACCTGGTCCTGACTCTCTGACTCCATCTACCTGCCTTTCATACAGTTTTCAATTTCCACTGTAATTATTGAATTTGCAGTTATTTCGCAGTATCTGTTGTTAGAACCAGTTCAGACTGTCTCCAGACCTTCCCACGGTACAGTCCATCCCGACAGGTGTTCTGAATGACCTACAAGGCTCATTGGACACAGACAAGTTGGTTGTCCTGGTCCTTTTGAATCTGTGTTTTGCCTTTGATACCGTTTTCACATCCTTCTTAAACTAACATCTATGAAAAGTTGGAGTTGGACGTACAGAGCAAGAGTATAGAGCTTCCTTCTTGGACGGGCACTCCTAGACAATTTCCCTGTGACCCTGTAGACCTCCGTAACAGCCTCTGAACTGTGATTTACCTCACGGCTCTGAACTCAGCCCCACTCTATATCATTTGTATCTAAAACCTTTGGCTTCCTTGGTTGATACGTTTGGCTTCACCTCGTACAGGTTTACAGATGATACCCAGCAGACTATCACCAGAGGATTGAGTGGAATCCATATAGTAACTGTTTCCACTGTGTATGACAGTAACAATTTAGTGGATAAGCTTAAATGCCCTTCAACTAAACATGAATCTGATGCTTGGTGGCTCACTTCTTTAGACTTGACTCAAATTCCTGCTGAGTCAGTAAGGAATTTAGGGGCGGAGTTACTAAACTGTCACCCAACGCAGCCGAGCAGCTAAACATGCTGCGCTGTGTTGCGTAACAGGGAGGGAGCAGGAGCTTGCCATATCTACAGAAATATGGCTCTCTCCTCCCCTCTCCCTAGCCCAGGCGCAGAGTTTTGCTGCAGTGCGCCAATCACACACCATTGCGCATATTGCAATGATGCGTGCGAGAATCTAGCATAGGTTTTGTACCGGAAGGGTTTCCTTCCAGTCCAAAATATTATGCCTAGACAACTTCTAAAACTTTTCCTACTTTGTATGAGTGCTGTACAGTGCAGCACAAACACAAAGTCGGAAAAGAAAGGAAAAATGAAAACATTTCTCCTTTTAACACCTGGTTTAAAAAGGTGCTATTTTTTGATGCAAAACTGTCTCACATTTTTGGTAGATAGGGTTTTGCGTCAAAAAGGCTGGGTGATTGCATGTGAACGCCCAAGTAACGCCCCCTTGATGCTGGAAAGTAAATAATAAACAAACATTTTGTGCTGGTTTGCGTCACTTTTATGATGCAAACCCAGAGCAAAATGTTAGAATTAGTTTCATATTGGATCTCATTTGAACTCTCAAAGCACATACAGACAGTGTCATCCATTAGCTTCCTCTATATCAAAAACATAAAAACAATTCTACCTCTTGCCCTGCTTGACTGCTAAAAACCAGTGTCCAGGCAGAGACTGTCACATTAGGATTATGGCAATTCCTTGCATGCATGTCTTTCAGGCTACCTAACTAAAATGCGGCTTATTCAACCCCCAGCAGCCATGTTTGTTTGAGTCTAAAAGCAACAGGTCTAGTAAGCTATCCATGAGCTGATCTACACTGTCTTTCCGTATCAAAACGGGTACTGTTTAGGTGCATGTGCCTTTTCTGGTATTTACTCAGATGGGATACAGAGTCGGTTCTGTAAATACGTTCCTGTACACGCTGTTCACTCAACTCTGCTCACCTCTTTCAGTTGCTTAATATCAGATGTGCACCATTTGTTGAAATTATCTGTTCTGCTATGTTTAGCTTTTGCATTCTGGTTTAAGCCCCTTATAAAACAGTGTCTCCTGCAGCCACTGTATATTTGTATACTTATTATACTTATAATAATAATGAATATTATTATTATTATTGTTGTTGTTATTGTTACGAATGGTACATAGGCCTATTTTCCACTGGGATGAGCTGATGCAGTGAGCTTTAGGAGTTACTGTTTGCATTTTACACCTAGTATTCATTTCTTTCTTTCGTTTCATCACTTTAATTGAATTTTCTAATTCGAACTTCTCTGTCTGCCCAATCTACGCCACTATAGAGCTAAATGATTCCTTTTATTTAATAAACTGAAGTTGTAGGCACTCTATATAATGTTTGCAAAATGTGGCTTTCATTACAGATGTCATGTATTCCTGTTTCTTCTGTCTTCATCTCTGTGCTGAAATGCTCTCTGACATCCTATGAACATTTATGGGTGTTAGTTTTTCATAAGGGTGGAAGATAGAATCAATAGGTAAAAAGTGAGAAGCAAGTGTCCGGAAGAACAGCAGTGCCACTTGTATTCCAACAGTGTACTTTCTGGCACCTACCTTGCTCAACCTGGGTTTTGAGCTGCTGAGTGAGTTGGTTGAGGGTGCTGGAATCTGAACCCTGCAATATACTAGTGAAGCAAAATGTATTAAATCTGGGACATATATACCTTTCGTGCCTACTTTACCTTACTGCAAACGTAGGTGTCTGACAACATCCTGATACTTAATCAAAGAAAACAGAATTCCACCTCATTTTTCCAAAACACAGCCAAATCTGCCTTTCGCTTTTTGGCGCGCCATAATTGAAAGTCTTCTCTTCATAATTGTCTCCAAAAATGAAATCTCTGACTTTACATTAGACCCAGCTCTGCCACTCACCACTGATATTACCCAAATTAATGTATACATTTTTCAAGAAATATGGTAAGTAAAATCGTGGCAGGTGAACACATATTTTTCTTATCGCTCTGACACTGTGTGAAAAAAGGGAGGAAGCTGAGGAGGCATACAGACGATCTGTTGACATGAAAATGTTAGCGAAGTGGGGAATCTATACCAATCCAATGAATCTATATCAATTACAGACAGACACCTAAACATATTTTCGTTCTCAAGGCCATTAATATTTTCACGAACTGTACCAGTGCTAAACAAGTTCTCACCCTCATGAGGACTCCAGAGGAACCAGAGAATCAATGTAAGAAAGTACATTTTTAAATGGGGTGGATGGAAGCACACCAAAAGTAATATACTCACTAACCTTTTAAGTCCTGCCCCTGGTCAGCTGGGCACTTCAAGGAAAAGCCTCTTCCAACTTGTTGAGTCACAGTAGCCACACAGGCACTGTTCCAATTGAACCTTGAAGTCCACTTCTTTGTCCTGAGTACAATCAGAAGCATGTTCAGCCCTTCCCACAGGTCTCAAGCAGCAGGTGCTGCCTTCCTTTGTTGTTCCACAAGTCAAGAAGGTGTTCTGAGGAGGGTGCCTTGGGGTACCACATTTATGGATAGCATGAGCTAGTGGGTGGGGTGATTCCTGGCTCCTCCCTGACCAATGAGGTAAATGTTCCCAGGGGTAACCCTATTGACATTTGCAGCTGTTGCTGTTTGCCATTCTGAAAACAACCCCACAGTGCATCCCTTCTGCAAACAATCTCACAGTGCATCTTACTCCCAAAATCCAAGATGGAGAAAACCTTCTCCCCTTGCATAGAGTCTGTGAGCCCACCCACAAGGGTGGTTGTGGTACTAAGCAGTCCCATACTCTGTGGTCTCTTGAAACACGTTCTGGGGCTAGGTCTCCTCCCATTGGATTTGGTGCAAGTCTGACGGGGGAGTGGGGCAAAGGCTGTTCCTCTCCAGGTGTCACCTGAAATTTTACTTATGACAGGACAGGCCATTTTTACTTTCATTTGGTTCCTGAGCTCACCTTAATCAGCCTTCCTGCCACAGGAAGAAAACACCACCCACACCTAGACCATTGCCCCTGCTCTGGGTGCAGTTTTCACACCTCATTACAGTCAAGCACTTGCTGGACAACTGCTGGAGAGCTAATGTAAACTAGCCTTCAGGAGTTTCAAGCAGGGAAAATATAACTTTCAAAAACTATTTTTTCTAAATATTCATTAAAAATCTCACTTCGCCATTGAAATGGATTTTAATAAACATTAAAATGAGTGGGTTAAATATTTTTTTATCTGGTCCCAAACTAGAGATAGCAAAATTAATATCTTAATCTGTACAACACAAGACATCACCGTCTTCACCGTCATCTCCTACACCGATGACGCCCAACTCATCCTCTCCCTAATGGACAAAACAACCACCACCAGAACCAACTTGCCCAACTTTATGACCATGGACTGGATGCGAACCAACTGCCTGCAACTCAACTCTGACAATATAGAAGTACTGGTCATCTGCATCAATACCTCACCATGGGACTTCACCTGGTGGCCATTGGAGCTAGGACCAACACCCACACACAGACCATGCAAGAAATCTAGGGATCATCCTAGACGACAAGCTCAACATGACGGCTCGAGACAACACAGTGTGAACCTCCTGCTACCACATCCTACCCATACTGCCTACCAGACATCTGTGCTCTGCCTCACTCTCACTCTCAGGCATTCCCTGTCTCTGAAAAAGCAAAACTGGTGGTCGCTTATTCTCCTACATCGTTCCCAAGACATGGAACAACCACCCTCAACACATCTGAGCCTCCTCCTCACTTCTTGAGTTCCTCAAGGAGCTGAAGACCTGACTCTTCGTATAAGCACCAAGGAGACCACAAACCGACACACCTGCCCAAGTACCTGAATACCCTCACGGGTAATTAGTGCACTATACAAATCAATATAACATAATGTAACATAACCAGAGCCTGTCAGAGTGAAAATCTATTTTGAGGGTTGTTCATTGCAGGTACATGGTAACATTAAATTGCTACTTGTCGTTTGGGCTACAAGGCCTACAGAGGGGTGACTTATTAGTATTTAAAAGGAAGGATTTTCCCCTGTGCAATGGGTTATTTTGACAGGTTGGGCTACAGGTTTAGTAGAAGAGGAATTGCTGGCAACTGCTGGGGCTGTTTGCCTCACTGTTCTTGCTGACACTCTGGCTCATAATGCTGGTGACAGCAACAGCATGCCTGTCCCGAATAAATTCTACATGCCTTCAGACATTTGAGAGCCAGCTTCAAAGGAGAAGTATTCAGGCTGTTGGACCTCAGAGTAATCAAACCTTTCAGCAGACCATGGTCCAGTCCAGTGAAAGATACTGGTATCCAATGCCACCACCCAGGGAAGTACTCCAAAGTTGATATCCTTTGTGAACTGCTGGGTGCTCAATGCAATCATCAAGACTCACACACACCTGATACCTGGAACTAATGAGCTCATTGACAGGTAGGGGTTGCCAAGTTTTTAAAAACCTTAAATTTGACTTTAGGATATTATCATGTTGCCCTAACAGAGGGTTCCAAGGATTGGACAGCGTTTTCTACTATAGAAGGACACTTTTAGCTCACCGTGATTCCCTTTTGTTTAAAAGACTGCCCCTGCCACCTTCCAAGGGTTGGTCAATCCCGCCCTTTCTGGGCTGGAACTTCAGTGTTGCCTACTTAGATGACACTGCAGTGTTTCGCTTCAGTTAGGAAGCCCACCTGGCCCACTTGAAGGGCATGATTCAGCCCTGCAACAGGCAGGCCTGGAAATCACAGCCAGGAAGTACCAGATACGGCCATGCTTGGTGGTGTACCTGGGCCACCAAGTTGGCAGGGACATATGCAGCTTCTCTATACCAAGATCCAGACCATCATGGCCTGGGAGCCTACCAAGATCCAGACTCAGATGAGACCCTTAATTGACCTTCCTGAGAATTAACAGAGATTTGTTAAGGTGAACAAGACGGTTCCAAGGATTGGGCAGCGTTTTCTACTATAGAAGGGCACTTTTAGCTCACCGTGATTCCCTTTTGTTTAAAAGACTGCCCCTGCCACCTTCCAAGGGTTGGTCAATCCCACCATTTCTGGGCTGGAACTTCAGTGTTGCCTACTTAGATGACACTGCAGTGTTTCGCTCCAGTTAGGATGCCCACCTGGCCCACTTGAAGGGCATGATTCAGCCCTGCAACAGGCAGGCCTGGAAATCACAGCCAGGAAGTACCAGATAGGGCCAGGCTTGGTGGTGTACCTGGGCCACCAAGTTGGCAGGGACATATGCAGCTTCTCTATACCAAGATCCAGACCATCATGGCCTGGGAGCCTACCAAGATCCAGACTCAGATGAGACCCTTAATTGACCTTCCTGAGAATTAACACAGATTTGTTAAGGTGAACAAGAGCATTAATGCACCTCTCACAGAGGTGACCTCGAAGAAAGAGCCAAAAATATATCCTGGACTGAGTGGTGTCAGGAGACCTGCCACACCCTAAAGGAAACACTGTGTACTGCACCAGTCCTCCAGGCACCCAACTTCAGCAAGGAGTTTGACGTGCAGATCGATGCTTCAGATCATGTTATAGGGTTAGTGTTTTCCCCCCTGTTAAATAATGAAGGGCAGGATCAACCTTTGAATTCATAAACAGATGGCTACTACTCAGAGAACAGCAGTGGAGTGCTATTGAGAAAGAGGTCTTTGCAGTGGTTAAGTCCTTGAAGAAACTGACGCAGTATCTGTTTGGGTCTTATATCTAAGTTCAAACAAAACACAGACTCCTTAGGTAATTGATGTGGATGCAAGGGTAGAGCCCAAAACTATTGAGGTGGTCCATCTCACTCGAAGGTATGGACTTTACCATGGAACACAGAGCTGGGGCTTACCACACCAATGCTCATAGCCTTTCCAGGTTATTTTGCATTAGAGATGAAAACTTCCAAGGTAATGGTTAGTCATCACTGTTTTTTTCTGGAGGGGCCCATGTGAGGACTGACATCATTTTGTGGTGGTCCTCACATTTTGTCTGTCTGGTTGTGGAAATGTTAGAGCTCTGTGAGCTTTGCCACTGGTCAGCAGTACTGAAGTGCCTGTGCTACCCCTCTAAAAGGTGCTGTGCAATTGAAACTCCCATTTTGGTCTACTTAACTTACTCTGATTCCACTGTAGATGGTGCCTAAAATGCACCCATGGCATGGAAGGTTAAATATTGTAGGCAGGTTGCAGTGTGTATTTATAGCACCCACATATATGACAAAAATATATGTCGGCTGTAATTTAAAGGCACTGCTCTAACATATGGCAAGGGAAAGTAACTCTGCCATGCCAGGAAACCTTTTTTTAGATATTAGGTCTGCCTTAAAGTGTACCCTATGAGCCCATATAATAGGGTGTTTATTATATAAAAAAAAAGTGGCACACACCATATTTAAAAAGTGTGCCCTCACAGTGACTGAAATCTAAATCTATTTCATTGTGTAGTTCCAGCTACCTTTCCCATAGGACAGGCCCAGGTGTAATTAAAATATTGAATTTCATATCTCCATCTGGGAAATGTTAATGACTTTGTTTAAACGTATTTCTTACTTAATTTTCAAAATCTGATCTAATGGTGAAATCACATTTTTGATGAAGCAACCTTCTAAAAATGTACTTTAGGATACCTGAGCCACAACTGGCTTAAAACCACTTCTAAAACTCATCACACCTTTGCAGCTAGAATACACATCCATAGCTGGGAAAAGTTAGCAATTTTGGATCAGAAGACAATTGCCAAACCCTTTGCCCAGGATGGATAGGGAGGTGTTAATTACTGAAAACATAGCAGGAAATAACTATCTGGAAGTCAACAGGAACAGCTGGCAGAACAAAGGCAGCCTTAGCACTACCTCTTATGACTTGGAGTTGTCAAGGAGGGCTTCTCCTATTCATTCCAAGGACCCCCTTGGACTGCCAAACCACAGTCACACTAGGGAGAGAACTAGGTTGGACACTGTCAGGTTGAAAGAAAGCTCATCAAAATAGGGGAGAAGTCAAGGAGGTAAAGATCATCCTGCCTGGTTTATTGAAGGGTTACAACATATTGAAACAGGGGCTCCTCGGTAATTTTACAGTAAGGCAAAAAGGAAGTCCTTCAAAAGGATGAAAGAGGCTGTGAGAATATAGTTAGGATTGGGCTGCAGAAGTTCTGCAATCGCACAGGATAAATTTGCAATTTCAACCAGCTCCTGCTCAAAACATTCCTAGACCTAGGAAGATTCCACTTGAAGAAGAAGATCCTCCTGGAAGAAAGAAGACACCCAAGTCCTGAATTCTCCTGAAAGACGAAGACTCCCTGGAGCACTAAAGGACTTCTGACTCCTGCTGGCACACAGGGAGTGGAACTGCTCTCCAAGGATCAAGTGGTTGGCCTTGTGTTTGCCTATTTCATGGACACAAAAACCATTCAGGAAAAATGGGGATTTTTTTCAAGGTCACACATGTGCAATAGGTATTGTTTGCGTAGAACCAAATATACACTATGTTGCCGTGATGCTCCAGGTCTCTCTGTCCTTCACTGCTCGACAACAATCATCAGTAGAATCATATGAGTCTCACTTTCATTGGGTTTACCCAGTATCTTAAATCCCTTTACAACAGCTAGTAAACTGCTTCAGATCTTGATGTAATGATACACTTCAGACCCTCATTCCTAGGTGGTCTTATTTCTCACCTTTCAACTTTCAAATAATATTTATTTGATCATTAAAAAAATAATCATAAAAGCACAACAGAGCCATAAAAAATATAGAGATAAAACAAATGTGCTGCAATGCATTTTTAAGAAAGATGCAAACACTACAGCACACCTGAGGTGAATTAAGCATCTCAAGGTAGATCAGGGTGGGTTTAAATCGCGTGCAACCTGAGCATTTAAAGATGGGAAATAAAAATCTCCTTGCAAATGGTCAGCAAAATGTACAAAAAAATATAAAAAGGAACACACTCTGTGGGGAAATTTTATCACATGGGTAGTCGACAATGGGCATTGTGTCTTATTGGCCTAAGACTCAGCAAAGGAGGCGCCTAATGGACCTCAGTCTAAATCTTTTCAAGAGTATCCTGTCCCACGTATTAGTCACCAGTTCCAGGTAGGGCCCCAGGCCAAGGGAAGTTTCACCAAAACGTCCTCTCATTTGGAACACTACCTTGTTTCTCATCTAATATTCTATGGCTGGAGATCAGCATAGATAACAAATACAAAATATTTCAGAATGTTGGAGATTATTTTATTGAGTATAGAAAATGTGTCAACTTGAGAAGTGGATGAGGAGTGGTAAATTCATATGGAAAAAAACTGCATTTTTCAAAGAATCTGGCTAGCCAGTGAACACTTAAGGTACATTTAGCACACCTAGTGTATCACTGAGGGTTGTTGGTTCTTCGTAGATACACTGACGACACTCCTATATTCAGCTGCCAGAGCCACTTGGATCCCAAAATATAAATACAAAAAATGTTTTATGCGCCCAGAAAGTATTTATGAAAAGTTAACACAAGAGATATTACACCTTCTTCTTACGTAATCAGTAATTATTTCCTTTTTCTCTTTTTTTCCAGTTTCCATGGACCAAATTGGAGAAAAGGGTAAGTTACTGACATAGTAACTTGAATTGTATTTAGAAAGAGCAGCATAATCATTTTGTTTCAAGATGTTAATAGCTGCATTTTTCCAAACAAAAGGAAGTGGCTTTGTTTGTAGCTCGGTAAATGTCAACTTTCAGTGGAGCTCAATTGTGAAGAAAAAAAGATAATTATGAAAAGTGAAAACCTGGTTATGTTAAAAGTCTCTTGGCCAAAATATAACATGATTCATGGAAAACAATAAAGAGTCTGCACTGCCTGCGGTGCATCTTTCTACCATTAGGCATTCGGTTTGACAGAAACTATATGCAAATAAGATGTGTTTTAAACTTCAGCGTTTATATTTCCCTTTTCTCCATCTCCCCTGTTCTCAGTAGAGATGCTTCTGGATCAAATGTGTTTTCCAGTTATTGTTCATTATATGTGTGTTCCAATTTTTGTGTGGTTTCTAATCTATTCTCAAATGTATGTGTGTATGCATGCACAATTTGTATAGCACAAACCTGGCCGAAATGCGGCGGAGCACTGTACAGGCTCAAAGGTAAAGCTAAGTTAATGAGCTGGCGTTTCTGAGCTCTTAGGGCCAGATGTACGACCATTCCATTTTGCGGGTCGCAAATTGTGTTTTTTTCTGACTCTCAATATGCGACTCGGAAAAACGGACTGTACTAATGTGTCTCAGACACATTTAGCGATTCCCAATGGGTTAGCAAATGATCTGCCTCATCAATATTCATGAGGCGATTGGGGATGGGCCACAAATACAGGTATAGTGGCCTGGGTCATAAGCGTGCTGCCGCCCTGTACTAGATGCACAATGCTGTGTTAAAAAGCTAGCTTTCGTACCTTCATAACTGCTTCCAGGTAGGTACGAAAGCTAGCTTTTTAACACAGCATTGTGCATCTAGTACAGGCGGCAGCACGCTTATGACGGGGAACATCTTGTTTGTCGTATCTGATAATGGGAAAGTCAATTTAGGAGGGGAGATGGAGTGTGATAGAGGCTCTTTCAGGCAAAACTATTGGAGCGTATGATTACGCTTACAGAGGGAAAACGCTGTGCAGGGCCAGTTGTAAAACACGGAATGGTTTCTTACATGATGTTTAATACTGCTTGCGAAGACTTGGAGATTTTTAAATCACAAAATCTAATGGCATTGTTCTTTTATTTGTAGTAAACCCCTGACGAAGGGCCGTTATTGGCTTGAAATGCATTGGGTATAACATCATTTATGACTGAGGATGTTTGGTGGATTCTAGCGTGCCCAGAAAAAGGCCCGGATGGGCATATCTGTTGCATGAGAAACATTGTCGAAAACATCAGCATCTTAGGTGTGTTATGATAAGAACAATAAATAAGTGAATGAAACATATTGGAGCAGTTGGAATAATCATTTTTGAAATTGGAAAAATGGAAAACATATACGTGTGAGAAGTACGTAATACGCTGTGCGCCTGGAAAAGGAGTGTAACTTCGCTTCATTCATATTTGTATCTACGAATGCGTGATACTAGGGTGGATCACGTCGTCCAGGCTGCACGCAAGAAGTTTAAATTAACAAATTCGATGAGCTATGAAACAAATGATGAAAATAGGTGTGCACTGTATCGCTTTTGTACTCAAGAGATTATGAGCTTGTCAGACAGATTGATGAGGTGTTGGTCATTGTTAGACTTGGCATCGTTGGCGTGGTTTCCCATGACCTTTTGCCTCTACCTCCTGTATTTTTGATGCTGTGCTGGATTTCGTTTTTACTGGCTTAGATGCTTTGGGCACTTTGCCACTGCTGATCAGTGTCAAAGTGCAAGTGCTCCCGGTGTAAATTGTTGTTACACTTGGTTCTCCATGATTGGCATATTTGATTTACTGGTAAACCCCTAGTAAAGTGCACTGAAGTGGTCCAGGGCCTTTAAATCAAATGCTACTAGTGGGCCTGCAGCCCTGATTGTGCCACCCACATGAGTAGCTCTGAAAAGGTAACTCAGACCTGCCACTGCAGTGTCTGTGCGCAGTTCTTAACTGCCATGTCGACTTGGCATGTGCGCCCACTTGCCAGGCCCTAACCTTTCCTTTTCTTACATGTAAGGCACCCCTATGGTATGCCCATGGTACCGACCTGGGCAGGGTGCAGAGTATGTGAAAGGTAGGACATGTACTGGTGTGTGTGACATGTCCTGATAGTGAAATACTGCCAATTTCGTTTTTCACTATTGACAGGCTATCTTGCCCATAGGATAGAATGGGAAATGCTTTGTAACATCTTACAAGCATAAATTCCCATTGGGACTAGATAGAGAAATCAAGTTTAGGCTCTCTGAACTCAGAATTTAATAACGCACCTTTTAGTAAAGATGGTTTTTAAATTGTGTGTTTGAAAATGCCACTTTTAGAAAGTAGGCATTTTCTTGTTTAACCATTCTGTGTGCCTCTGCCTGTTTGTGTATTGACTGTCTGGGTTTGGGGTGACAGGGGCTGGGGATGTGCATTCACTGTAGACAGCCACTGGAGGGGGGGGGGGGTTGAGGTGTGCCTGGCCCTTCCTGGATGACTCAGAGCTGAGCTGAATAGACCGTGGCTGAATTTAGAGTAGTGGGAGGAGATTTCTTTGCACCTGAATAGGGCCTGTCTCCCTTGCACAATGCTGTCTCTATCCCCTGTAGTCATACTGCACCAGTGAGAACAGAACTGGTTTGGACTGAGCTCAGAGACCCTTGCACAAAGAGAACAAAGCCATTTTGGGGTATAAGTATTAGACCCAAAACCCCTGAACTTTAAACTACTTCTGGAATCAAGAGGAACCTTTGCCAAGGAGAAGAGCTGGAGAAACTGGAGGAGGAGTACTGCCCCTTTGGTGTGTGCTGTCTGGGGTTGACCTGCAGTAGCAGTTTCTGCCAAGGAAAGGACAAGGACTTTGCTGTGTGCTGTGTCCCCCTGCTTGAGGATGATCTCCAAGGGCTTGAGTAGAGCTTGCCTCCTGTTCTGAAGTCTCAGGGACACAAAAACTTCACCCCCAGCTCCCCTGAACTTCATTGCTGGGAGTTCTGACCTGCCAAGAGGTGCCTGTGACTGTGTTGGGCCTCTGGAGGTTGTTCCTGCTGTTGGGAGCTGGAAAAGCAACGCAACAACAAGAAAATCGATGCATCGCTCTTCTTGCGGCTGTTTTTCCGAAGAAGCACCGCTGTGTGAGAAGAATCTCCACGCATGGCTGTGCCGCTGCCGAAACCAACACAGCGCCTGTCGCCGCTGCAAGAACCGATGCATCGAGGGTTCACGGCTGAAGAAACCTGAGCAGTGCCACTCGACGCTGCCGCATCGATCGCTGACGAATCCCGGATTTCTACGCATCGTACCTGTGTGGCAAGTTTTCCCGACGCATCACCCATGGACCAGAACCATCTCGGAATCGACTAATCACTTTCCCCTACAGACCGGATTCGACGCATCACTTCTCCTGCGTGCAGCAGAACTGTCGCATCGCCTCCCCATGGTCTCAGGAACTGACGCATCTCTTTGTTTTTCGACACTTCCCATCTCTGGCCTTGTGAATTTTGTCACAACTATAGGTACTTTGAGAGAAATCACACATCCATAGTTTTCTATGGACTAAGTTGTTTGAAACCTTTTAAAACTCATATTCTTATTACATGCATGTTGGATTTTTGTCATTTTGGTCTTGTTGAGTTTAGATAAAGATACTTTATTTTTCTAAACTGGTGTGGTGTCCATTTGTGGTGTTATCACTGTATTACTGCATGTTTTGAGTACAAATACTTTACACATTGCCTTTGGGATAAGTCTGTCTGCTTGTGCCAAGCTACCCAGGGGTTGAGCAGGGGTTATCTAAAGTGTGTATCCCCCTTACCCTGACTAGAAGCAAGGGTCCCTATTTGGACAAAGGAACCTACCTCTGCCAACTCGAGACCCCCATTTCTAACAGTCATGATAACCTTGTTATATGATGGTTGTGGGGGCCAGCAAAGGCTGTGAATAGAATTTCAATAGATAAGGGTGATGTGGTCATATTTCTACAGGCACGTGATGAAGTATGCTGGCTGATGTAAGAGGTGGGGGTTGACAGCCAGTTGAAACCTGGGAGACTGTGGAGCAGGATATTGCCACCACCCAGATGCAAGAGCATGAGAGCATGGGTGGCAGTTCAGAAGGCGCTAAAAGAAACTTCCACTTTCTTAATGCTTTTTTTAGGAAGATAAATTGGCAATCAAGTACAGCGTGGTCATTCTAACACAACTCATTGATGTGAGCATTCTCAAATATGCTTTTGCTCTTCATGGAAGCATAAAATGGTTTCTTAACTCAAAAACTTGAAAATGTGGTCTTGACTTAAGGTACTGCCTTTTAACTCTGAGATGCATCGGTTTTAGATATATCTCTCAGATTGATCAAAGTACAAGGCCTGATTATACATTCTACACAACACAGAGAACGTACGTGTTTAGGCTGATTCTTGGTCAGGACCGGAGGTGAGGATTATGCATTCTTTCTTTGCTATATTTTTTACAGCAGCCTTTTTGATACATCAAGATAAACTACCTTTCCCATCTAACTAGGAAAAGGAAATATAAACCAACATCCAATAGGAGTACTGGCCGTCCAACAATAGTCGATCTTTCTTCTCTCCTCCCCAGCCGTTAAATAAGTTCCTCCTTTTCTCTTAATGGGTTTTGTGTATTCTTATGTTTTTAATCACTCTCCTCTTTCCTCATTGAGAACAGGGGCGCAGTGGGAATGCAGTTCAGAGTTCCTCATGTGGCGCCGTAGCTGCATTATTTGTGGGCCGGGTTTTGCTGCAGTGTAAGCCTCTGACCACTAGAGGGCACTTTCATCTTGGCTTGCATGCACCATAGAGATGCACCCAAGGCTGCTCTGACAGCGCATGCCGCTCCATTTGAATGGGAGCTTCATGTCCGCCTCGAGAGCCTTAGCCTGCAGCACATGGAGCGAGACGCCCCGGCTGTATAGAATGTGGCAGCTCAGCCACCTGACTGCGGTGTGGATGCCCGCGAGGGTCAGTAATACTGATATTGGGTATTAAAGCCAATTTATTTTCCTGTGACGCCCCGGCTGGGGTCTATATTTAGGAAACATGGTTTAGTACCTGCTCATACACCACAGGGACAGCACAGGTGAATAACCTGAATAAATAAGAGGGCCTAGTTGTCCTAGGGCGCAGACCCCTCTTAGAGCCAAAGCTTCATAAATGATGTATCCCTGCACCACATAGCAATCTCCGCGGGCCACTACAATTAAGCTTGAACCTTCGAAGGCCAAAAAATGCAACAGGCAGAGGTAGCCTATGTGGAGGAAGAAGGGAACCCTCCTTACTTCCCCTTTGATGATGAGGTTTACAACGCTGTGGATGCTTCAATACATCAAGCGGTCGCTTCGACCATCGTATCTCTAGAGCTTGAACTCCTTCATCTAGCCTATTGTTATCCTGAACCCCTCATCTTAATGGATACTCCAACTCTTCATAACCCCTCAAAACAGACAGGGTTTCCAGACAAGACCCCCTCGAAGGTAGGGGCCAAGCATAAAAACATTCAAGGGATGGATATGGATGCCTTTGATTGCCTCATGTGGGTGTTTTTGTCTCAATCTCTGGCTTCCAATAACCCAGAGTCCCAACCCCTTTCCCCATTGGGTAGTACACTGGGAGAAGCTGCACCCCAGTCCACCACGATGCATACTTCCCCCCTGAAGGCAGATGATTCCCATGTGGACGATTCTCACTGGGATTTGGACAGAGACCCAGGCCCTTCAAGGCTGTGGCGTCCATCTCCGTGCACAGGGGCTAATCCCCTCCATAAGTCTCAATCCTCAGATGCCTTCAATATGCTGGATCTGGGTAACCTAATACATGCCCGCTCTTTGGAATTGTCTTCGTCAGACAAAGTAACAACGTACCTTGGAGGAAGGCTGAGGAAACCCCTTGAAAAGGAAACCCGGGCTCGCCTTAGGGCAGAATGTCACACCCCTCGCTCAAAGGTAAGGTGATCCTGACCCCAAAAATAGATGCCAGGATGGCTACTTTCCTAGGGAAATACATATGTGATCCCAAAAACGGCATTGACCGCTGATGGCGCTCCTGCCAGGATAAGCTGTTAGACATTACAGGGCCCCTCACAAAAATCATTGATATGGCCGAAGAAGCCAAGCAATCTGGTTCCCTCATCTTTCCAGTAATTTTTATCTGGTTGGGCACAACGCACGATCCCCTTCTTAGGAAACACCAACTGTACCCTGTCTACTGAGCGCAGAAGATCTTTTCTGATCAAAGTGGATCCCAAGTTGGGAGACTTTGCGACTTCAGAAGCAGGTCCCATTGCCCAAGGGGATTTGTTCGGTGACCCTTTCGTGAATTAATTGGGCAAGTTTGTCTCCACCTTTACTTCACTGGAAAAAGCACAGGCATCAATGAAACGCATCTTTACCTTGAAGGTTTTCACAGGGGCCTTTAGTGGTAGAGGGCGCTCGGCCGGCCGCACACTAATAACAGCCCCTTCCAGCAGCCAAGGCTCTCGAAGCGGTTAGTGGCAAGACCACTCCAGGTTCGGAGGTTTGTATCCTTCAAGGAGACCTCACCCCGAGGAGGCAGAGGGAGACCACGAGGAAATTCACACAGAAATGGCTCCGGTAAGTGTTCTCCATTCTTCATGACTAAAAGTGGGAGGGCGTTCGGCTCAGTTTGCATACTGTTACGAACGGCTCATATCAGAGGCCTGGGTCCTCCAGGCAGTAAAGGGTTTCCAGATAGAATTTATATGAGACTCCAATGCAAGGGCAACCCTTCTTGACCACTTGCATTTTCAGAATCAGATTTTCTTCTGATATCTCAGGAACTGGAGGAATTTTTGAACAAAAGGGCTAAATCCCCTACCACCCTACACCCAAAGAGTTTCATAAGCAACCTTTTCCTAGTTGAGAAAAGGGATGGAGGTCAATGGCTTGTTATCAAGCTGCAAGAGTTCAATGAGTGGCTGGTCTGCCACCACTTCAAGATGGAAGGAATCCATCTCCTGCGAGATATCCTTTATCCTTCGGACCGCATGGGCCGCTTGGACCTGAAGGATGTGTATCTCACAATCCCTATTTTCCTACTACATCGAAGATTCCTACAGTTCATGTGGGCAGATCAGCCTCCCCGCAGTTCGGTCTCTCCCCCATTCCTTGGTGCTTCACCAAGGTGCTGAGGCCAGTTATGGAACATCTGTAGGCTTAACGGATCCATTTGATAGTCTGGACAACATCTTCCTTCTGTACCAATGTCCAAAGAGACTTCGAGAGCTCCTTCAGACAACTGTGCACCTATTGGAAAGCTTGGGGTTCACCATCAATGCTATAAAGTCGTTGTCGAAGCAAGCTTAAAGAACAATATTTCTGGGATTTGTTATAGTCTCCTGTGAGGCCACCCTGAGTCTTCTGAGGAAGAACATGGTGAAGATCAGCCAACTGAAACAAATAGCTCACCCGATAAGACTCATTTCCTGGCTTATTCAGGCAACTTTCCGGGCCAACTCCATTACCAAGCCCTTCAATACATGAAGGTCCATCACCTTCACAGAGGTATGGCATATTCGGAGAAGGTTCCCTGACAGAAGAGGTAAAGGAAAAAATTAGATGGTGTCTCACAGATATGGAGGCGTGGAATGGGAGAGCAATGTTTGGTTCCAATCCAGACATGGTTATAGAATCGGACGGCAGCAGAGAACGTTGGGGAGCTCGTTGCAGAGAGTTATACACAGGAGGGAAATGGTCCGCTCGAGAATGACAGTTACACATCAACTGTCTCGAACTTCTAGCAGGTTCATTTGCTGTATGTTGCTGGACAAAGAGAGAGCAAAATGCTGCGTGTTACGGAAGATGGACAATGTCTCAACAACACAGTATATCAATCATCTCGGCGGGACATAGTCAAAAGCACTAGCCGAGCTGGTGAAAAAATTCTGTCACTTTTGTCTGGACAACAACATCTCTGTGACTGCGGAGCATCTCCCGGCAGGGCCAATGAGGGGCAGTCTGGAGCTCCAGCCATCTCTAGTATTTGAGCCTGTGGAAACTGCACCTGTCAATCTTCAAAGCCATAGAAGGATGATGGGGCCTCTTCTCAGTGGTCCTGTTTGTGTCATGACTGGATCACGAATTGGAGCAATTCTTCACCTAGAGAATAGACCTGCTAGTGGTGGTGATAAACACTCTTCTCGAAGATTGGAGTCGGGAGAAGGGTTACACATTTCCCCCATTCCCAATTATCACAAAGCTATAAGACCAGGTATGAAGACAGGTCGCGGACTTAGTGGTGATAACATCAAATTTGAGGTCGTAAGTCTGCTATCCAGTTCTGATGGAACTTTCTTGGGATTCTCAAATCCTTCTCCTCCTAGTTCTATATCTTCCTGGACCCCCAGAGGAATCCATAGCACCTAAGGAGGACAACTGTCTTTCATGGCATGGAGGAATACAGGGAATCATGGAAGGTCCACAGGATTTTTCAAGAAGCTCAATGCCTCTTATCAAAGGCAAGGTCAGACAGCACAATGAAGAGATATTAGTCTACCTCGTCGAAGTGGCTGGGTTGGTGCCTCCAGTGGGGCCTGGATCCCGTGCGGTCCGATGTTGTTCCAATATTTAATTTCTTATCAGCTTTGGCGTCAAAGCACTTTACTTACAGATCGGTGAGCACTTTTCACTAGGCTAATTTGGCGGGCCACCCTTCGATTGAAGGTCATCCGGTTGGTGAGCATCCGTTATTACAGAAATTGATGAGAGGTATCCGCTTTTCCCTTCCCCCAGAACCAAAGAATTCAGTGATCTGGGATGTGAACGACATTCTTAACCTTTTCCTGTCATGTAAAAGCAATTCTCTGAAATAACTTTCTGGTAAGTTGGCCATGCTGAAATTCCTCACCTTATGCAGAAGGGTATCTGATGTCAAGGCTGTGGATATTACAGGTATGGTACTTCCCCCAGAAGGGGTTACTTTCCGTCTGTCTAGACATACAAAGTGTAATTCCCGGTTGAGTTATTACCCAGCATTTGATGACTGTCCCATACTATGTGTGGTGAGATGCATTAAAGCATATGAAGATATGACTAATGAGTTCAGACCCCTAGGAGGATGTCAACTCTTCATTGCTCTGAGGAGACCATTTCATGCAGTCTCATCTCTGACCATTGCAAGATGGGTTAGATGGGTGATGCAGGAGGAAGGTATTGGCACCTCCAAGTTTGGTGCATATTCTGCTAGGGCTACCATGGGCTTGAAATCTTTCGCTTTAGAGGCTCATCTGCAGGACATTCTGAACACTGCAGACTGGAACTCAGACTCTACCTTCAAACCTGTGGTACACATGGCATCTTTAGTCATCACCAAACGTTCAACAAGCATAATCCTCGTCTGTGGTCCTGACATAGAATGAAATATGTCCTTACTTTTGCAATGGAAAGTTTCAATTCAATGAAAGACTAGGAGGGGAGGATTATCCCAAATGGATTTAAACCAGTTCCCACACAAATTTGTGGGTCAGATGTGCCTCTTCAATCAACGTCTAGGTAGTACATAAAACGTTTACATTTCTTGCATGTTGAAGATAAAGCAATTGATACCTGATATTTCTAAGGCTTCTTGGTATGGTTCAGTCAGTAATTGTAAAGTGTTATAAGGTTTGATGCATCTTCTGAAAACTCTGTTTTATTTAGGTTTTTTGTTCTATATAGGAAACGAGGTGGTGTAGGATGCTGGCTTTCTATATAGTGCACTAAAGTGAAGTACACTGTGCAGAGAGTCCAGTAGATCCCCAATAGATATGCAGAGGTAAAAGTAGATAATTTCAATGTACTTTAGTGTGGGCGAGCAGTCAGGTTTATCAGAGGGTAGTGCTAAACATTTGTTGTCAGAGGCAATACATGAGAGACACACTTGGGAATAAATCCGAGACCAATTAGGAAAAATAAAATTGTATCTTTATATATATTTTTAGAAACCGAGAACTTTGTTCAACAGTTAATAAATCCTTTGTATGTCGATTTTGAACCAAATGAAGTTCAAGACACAAATGCTTACAGGTTTTAAGCAACAGCAGTCAGTACCGTCAGGCAGGGACCGTCGCAGTCAAAGGGAAGAAAAGCACAGGGTTAGATAGCGGAGTACCGCCAATACATTTACCATCACGGTCGATGGAAGCAACACTCTGCTGCGGTGTCAGGGGAAGTTCTACTCCAAGGAAGTCAGAGTTTTGGAAGTCCCATGGCTCGGGCACAGCAGGCAGTTCTGTGTTACCTGGATCAGAGGTGCTGGAGGTCTTTTGATGCAGAATTGGTTCTTCACCGGCGGTGTTCAGCTACAGGTGCGGTAAGGGCAGTCCGTTGCGGTCAGGGCGGTTGTGCCCAAGTTGCTGCTTTCATGCCGGTTTCTTCTGCAGCAGGGCTCAATTCCTGGATCAGCAGCATGTCTTCTTCCTTTGTCTTCTTTAGGGCCATGGAATCTGAAGTCAAGGTCTCAGGGAGCCACCTAAATACTGAATTTAGGGGCGTTTTAAGGGGAGACAGGTTGTAGCCAATGTGATACTCACCTTTAGAGTGCCTACACCCTCTAGTGACTACTTCCTGAAGGGAGAGGCACTACCATAGCCCTGATTGGAGGTTTTCTCACCATCTCAAGATGGTGGAATTTCCAGGAGAGGGGTTCACCTCGCCTGCCCCACCATAGGGGTAATGTAGGTTGAAGGGGGACCCTTCTCCTCATTTAACTAATTTTCCCACCTTTCCTCCCGCCAAACGTGAAGCAGGAAAGGGGGCTTGGCCTCCCCCACTATCTGAGGGTTCCCGGGTTGGATTTCAAAGGCGGCATCGCCTTTGAAGCTTCCCGCCCAGAGCAGGTATTGTTTCTTTCCTTTGAGAGCGCTAGCTCTCACCATGAGAGGCTAAAAACTTGTCTGGTGGTGGCAGGATGGTGAACGCTGGCCAGAGACCCCACTAGTGTTTGGTTAGGTTTCAGGGGACCCTCTAAAAGGGTCTCCTGTGGGAATTTATTAATAAATCCAACATTGGCATCAGTGAGGATTTATTAAGACAAGATGTTTGATACCAAACTCCTTAGAAATCAGTGAAGACATCATGGAGCTAGGAAACTCGTGTTGACGAGTATCCAGCCCATGTACTCTTTTTGGCTTCCCTGTTTACTTACAAGATCACAGAATAGGCTGGACATTGTAAGGGCCTATCTGCTCATGCAGATAGGCCCACACATAGTATATAGTGCACCCTGCCTTAGGGCTGAAGGCCTGCAGTAGGGGTGGCTTACCTATACCTTATGCAGTGCATGGGAGGCATGGCACACAGGGCGGTGTGCCTTGTCGACTCTTCGGATTTTCGTGCACCAAGACAAGCAGCCTGCAGTGGCTGAGTGCATAGCCTTGGTGAGGGGGCCCTGGGGTGGCGCAATTAGTGCTGCAGCCCCAGAGGGCCTTCTTCAGCACCCATGCCCTAGGTTCCAGAGGGACCATTTACTAGGGACTTATAGGGGTGGCTGAAGTTGTGCCAATCGTGGTAAAGTTTGCGGAAAAGAGATCTAACACTGGGAACCTGGTTAGCAGGGACCCAGTGCACTTACAGGTCGAAATCACGTCAGGCAAAAAGTGGGGGCTAACCATGCAAAAAGAGTCACTCTTCTACATCTGGCTAAATAGAAATAGCACGCAAGAGAAAATAGATCTTGGTCACGCGAAGAAAGAGAGGACATGACGAAGGAAGAAGGACTACTGTATCGATTGCCAGTATTCCTATCGGTTGTTGGATTATATTTCCTCCCCCTAGGTTCGATGGGAATGGTAGTTTATCTTGATGTTTTAAAAAGGTTTCTGTAAAAATAAAGCTAAGAAAGAAAGCATAATTCTCGCCTCCCAGTCCTTAATAGAATTGAAACATTCCATTACCAAAGCTAGGACATTTTTAATTCTATAACTCAGTGCTCCCAGCTTGTATCATAACGGGACCCTAAATTTAGTCCAGTGAGGAAAGGTATGTTGGTTTTCTATTTTAGAAAATGTGAATCAGGTATTGGCATTGACCACTGACAGGGAGGTGGCACCCATAGTTTTAAGTGAGTGGGTGCTATAAGACAAGTATACTGATCGCAGTCTTACACTGCTGATGGCTACTATGGATGAACTCTTGATCAGAACAAAAATAGCACTTTTAGAGGAGTTACCTCCTTCTTCCTGTACCAATGGGGTTTCCTTGTGCTCTTAGGAAAGAATTCACCCTAGCAAAACTCCTTCTTGCTTAACTAGTTGTCTTGCTTTCTTGCTACTTGCTTTCTTGCTTCTAGTCTTTGGGGCTGGTTTAGAGTTTGGCAGAGAGGGTACTCCATTGCCCTCCCCGCCAAACTGAGGGTCCACCCATCTCATTTTGAGTGGGCTGAACTTAAGTATGCGAGCACCGGATACTACTCCATCTCCATCTCTGCCTTTGACTTACTCCTCTGACAGTCCAACAAAGTCTAGCCTTCCTCCTCTAAATAGGGCAGGCAGACAAATGGCCAAACAAGTGATGGCTCCTATTTTGCGGGGCCGTCAGAGGTTTGGCCACTTCTCCGCCTGCCCTATTTAGAGGGGGAAGACAAATTACCAGTTTTTACTTCACACTGGCATCCAAAATGTGGAAGTAAGTGAAAGTAGAAACATTTTAATGATCCCTACACCATTAAAAAAAATTCCCATGGCGAGGATGTCACTGCTTGTTTTATTCTCAAAAAGAAAATTCTGCTTTGTGAATACAGGCTATTTTGGGATGGAAAAGTGCTCTGTATGGTAATGGATATGTACCCCTACTCTGTGTACTTGATGTATGTTTACCTGTGAGTAGTGCAATACATCAAGGGTATAGTGTTGGGTAGCACCATATGGTGAATGTGTGTACTGGCTGCATGTGCGCTTGCAAGTGGTAACACAGAAAGACTACAGTACTGAGCAGTTCACACAGAGTGAATGTGTGTGCTTAATGTATGTGCGTCTTTGCTGGCACAATACATGGAGGAAACAGTGCTGGATAGTGTGTGTGCTGTGTACATATATTGAATGAAAGAGTTCCGGTAATGGTTCATTACATGAAGGACCCTGGGTTCCATCTTCAATGGCCCAGGCCTGCGTCGTGAAGACATGATGATGTAGAGGAATACCCCCAGACAGATTTGTGTATTGCTGCATTTCTGTGAGCTGGATGGGACACACTGGAAGAGGGAGAGTTAGGCCCCCCCCTGTACACTTCAAAGGGTGCTTGTGATTCAGTAAGAAATCACAAGGAAAGGGTCTGGACAAATCTCAGGAAGAAGATGGGGCTGATAAGGGAATAATAGAGCGTGAGACTGTGAGCCCCGGATTAACTAATTAATTAATGAATTATAAATACATTTCACTGAGACTGACATCCAGGTGTGAACTCTAGTCACTCCCATGTCCTGTGTTGTGGTACTATCAGATTCGGAGTCTCTCCTGCTGTGAGTGACAGTTTTTCAAGAGGAAGAGAGAGGAGAAGTATGTACTTCAAAAGAAAAAGAAGCAGAACCCCAATGTAAAACTTCAAAGACCCAGACCCTAAATCACATTTGATGTCTAGAAATGGACTATAAGATGGGGAGGTTTAAACAGGGCTGGGGTTCAAGGCCTGCTAGTCTCCCTGCTCGATGAGTGGGCATCACCTATAGAAACCAATACCACTTGCTCTGGAGCCTGGAGTACCTGCGCCTGCCTACTCGCCAAGACCAGTTTGCCCTGTAAGTAAGAGGAGAGCACTGGTGGGAGCAAAGTCCAGTGGGTGGCCCTGTCCATTCACATGGACTACCGGTGCGAGATGTGAGGAGACAGCTGTTGCACTGATCTTGTCATTGCCCATATGCAGACTGATGCTGCAACCCCCGTTTACCATGAGAGGCCTGCTGTGTAAAGACTGCTGTGCTATAAGGGCTGAAGCCTGTGTGGCACCATTGCTGTGACCCCGTATGCCAAGAGGAGCAGCTATGGAAAGACTGCCTTGCAGAGACGGGCCAAAGCTGTACGATGCTGTAGTGGCAAGCCAGTATTCCAGGAGGGGCCTTCTTTGTAAGGACTACTGTGTGGAAATGGCCAAAGCCTTGTGAGGCAGTGGTGTGACAACCCTGCATGCCAGATGGGGTTGCTGGGAGTAATTGTGCTGTGTCGATCAGGCAGGAGCCCGCGACCTGTGCGCAGCGGTGAGCCATAGGTCATTAGGAGCAACAAGTACTGCATCCACCCTTACCCCATGGATCAAGTGAGGACGCTGTGAAAGTCTCAACTTTTTCAAGGTCAGGTGCATCGGAATCACCCATGCCCAGGGGCGTGTGGACACTTACCCTGCAGGAGGAGCTTGAAAACACCTCTGAATGCTGCTGGAGCACGACCATGTAGGCTGAAAGGAGAGCCTACACTTGCTGAGTGCTGCCGTGGTGCACCTGCATGCCTCCGACTCACCTGAGCGAAATCGGAGCTGTTGAGAGTGCAGAACATTCAGAATAGTATGGAGTGAGGGAGGATGCATAATTTTGACATTACCCATTTGGCTGTTATATTAACATTTTAAAACTTCTATTTATTTATTTATGCAATGTTTTATAGGGCAAACTTGGCCCATTGGCATTAGAGTGCTTTTCAATGAAGAGGACAGAAATTACAAGGTGACATAAGATAATCACAATGATAATGATAATAATACAATTAAAATACCATATACACAACAAACTCTAATTATTGTAATGGAATCAGAGCAAATTAAGAACATTTGAAATATCTTAGCATCATTATGCAGACTATTTCATTATGGTTCAGGAGGGAATTCAGGGGTGATAGCTAACAGACAAGGAATCATAAAGAAGAGGTCAGGAAGATTGTAGTTGTGAGAAGAATAGGGTGAGGAATAAATAGGAGGAGGGTTAGAAGGAAGAAGGTGTAACCAGTAAGACTAAATCTGAAAAATGGGTTTATCAAAAATCTGCCAGGTGGTGCCTTTGGAAGAGAAGAATATTCAGCTCATTCTTCAAAGCAGCTAACAAGGAGGTGGTGCGAAGGCTTGAAGGAAGAGCATTTCCAAGACAGTGCCATCATATATCATCACGTTTTGAGGCTAAATACCAAGGAGTGGAGGTGTGTGAGACCTTGCAAGTAATACAAGCGTTCTTGTAGAGTACTCTGGCTTCCGAGGAAAGTAATTAAAAGGGCAAAAGCACAAGAGAAATATGATTACATGCAATTTCGAAAAATACTGTCTGCAGGTGGGGTGAGCTATACTTTGAGAAGACAAAGTCAGATTTGACCTTCTAAAGCCAATCCTAGAGAGCACAAGTAATTGCATAAAAGTCCTGAGGTTTTGTTCTGGAATATACAGAAAAACCCTATAAAGAGGTCTCAGTTGAAAGTGGACACTTTTAGCCATCGCATTGTTTTGTGATAGCAGATTTAGTATTTTATGTAAGATCAAACATATATATTTAGCACTGTCAATGATTACATGTTTAGAATCCAGAACGTAACAGGATTCAAACCAAGAATATACAAATAACATTGGGTAGACTTAGTTTCATAGTCATTTATTTCTTGCACCTTTTGCAGAGTTTTGGCAAAGTGTAAGACCTCATTACGAGAAGAAATCTTAATCAAACGTGTCATTCATATATTGTTAATAGAATATCCCTGAGTTTTGGGCAACAAAAGGTTCTAAATACAACTTGAAAAGAGTAGGAGTCAGTTTGGAACCTTGCAGGACCACTATACCAAAGAAACCAAACTGGAGACGGAATTGTCAGTTTTAATCTGATGTGCCTAGTTGGTCAAGTTAGAGGTGAACCATTTGAAGATAATACCTTTAGTGCCAATGACTTCTTTAAGAACCTAGTGAGCAAGGAGTAATTGATGGTGTCACATGCTGCTGATAGATCTAGAAGTACAAGGAGACAGTAGATGGCTAAGTCAAGAATGCAATGTCTATCATGTACTACCTGGAGCAAAGTGGTTTCGGTGTTGCAGCCCTGCCTGAGTCCCAACTTATATTCAGTTAAAAAATCTTTAGCTGCTTTGTGCAAGTTGCATTATTACAAACTCTCAAGAACTTTCTTATGAACTTTCTCACAACTGAGCAATGATGTACAATAGAGACGGACAATTATGATGCAATCAGGTAACACTGATTTAGTCAAGTAGAGCAAAAGATTGTAGTTCTTTCTTCATGGCTTTATAAGTGACAGTTCATGACCTTCGTTGAGTCTGGAAGCTGAGCAAGTGAAGGTTCAATGGCAAAATTAGATTTTCAAATTTATAGGATAGAGAAAGATTTCCTTTCTTCAAAGGGACCTTTAGGGAACCACGGAACAGAAGATTTGAGCTCTTTCTTTTTGCCTTTAAAAGGGGCTAGATCATTGAGAACCTCAGAGATACAATCTTTAAGGTTGACAGTGGAGATATTGACATAATTATCAGAATTTATAGGAAAGAGGTTGATCAAAGTCCATGCAGTGAAATTGCTAAGATCCACAATTTTATGTTCTGAAACCAGGTAGGTTCCTTTTTTATATGGCCAAAGTTGTTATGATGATTGAAGATGATTGAGGGTTCAGGGGTGGGTAGAGGAGATAAGCTTTTTTTATGGTTTATGGAGTAGATAGAAGTAAAGAGAGATATGTGTTTTTAAGAGTACAAAGGTGGGAAGATGTTTCAGGGAGTTCTGCCTAAAATAAAATATATAGGTATGCATTATAATGAACGCATAGTAAAGTGCTGTGATGTAAAAGCTTTTATTGTAATGCCTGATATTGGTTAAGAACTCAAGGACTCAAGGAAAAACTCCACGTCTTTAGTGTTGTGTTCACGCAGAAGAAATTAGAGTTCCCAAATAAGATGTTGAATAGGTCAAATACATTCTGTGATCTTCTACACAAAGTTTTTGTTGCTGATCGCATTATGTGCATGAGGTGGAGGGTGTTGGCCTCAGAGGTGGCAACAAGAAGCTGGTATGGAACTACTTAAAGAAAAGATAGTAGGTGTGAGTTCAAGATGAATGAATGGTAAAATGTTTTTAGGTATCATGATTTTGCTATATCTTGTGATAGGACAATTGATGGGTTGTATAGGCTAGTCATCTGATAATAGTTTCTGAGCACAGACAAATGTGTAAAGAAGGCCTCTCATGGTCTAATATTGTCTATAGAATAAACTTATAGACCCCTCATTGCTAAAGTATCTTGGCGAAGGAAGATTAATTTTTCACAGACACTACTGTTGCATGAAAAAAAGTTCAAATAAGTAAGTTGATTAAAGCTTTTTTTGAAGTAAGTAATATTGTAATTCAGATGAAGAGCACAGGGGAGTACTTGCCATACCTTTCCAGCAGCCATAGAGAAAGCTCTATTGCCAAACCTACATAAGCCCATTCTGTGGATAGTTAGGCAACATGCCTGAGAAGAGCGTAGACTTCTGAAGAAAGATGACTAAAGAATTTATCAACTAGAAAATCTGGTGAGTGTTGGTAGATAATCCTGTGTACAGTAGTCTAAGATGAGGAGTAAGTCTAGAGAGTTTTGTGGGAAGAGGTTTGAAGTGTTTGCAGCACTAAAGATGGTCTATCTGATATTGATGAGCTTGAGGGAGGCTTTCTGAGTGGGTCATTGTTATGTTGTTATGCAGATTTGCTGAGCGTGTTATCATCTGGTATCATCTGGTGCCCTGACGCTGGATCTTTGGTAAGGGTGATGAGGATGAGTGTGTGTCAGTGCCGAACAAGAACATACATAAGTGCAAAGAGGAATGGTCTTTGTTCTTTCAGAAGTAAGTGCCATTCTAAGCCTAAGATTGCAGATTGGCTCCCTAGCTCCCAAGCAACCCTGAGCCCTCCTTTCACACCTGCCCAAGCCCCTTAAGGTTTGTTGGGTGAACCCCAAAACATTCTCTTCCATTTTGTGAGCTACAGTTTCCCTGTGTCTAAGATTGCAGTGAACCAAGGACCAGGAGGTGGTAGGAAGGCAGACTAGTGCTGTCTCTTTCCTGAAATTTAAAAAGTGACTTTTGTATTACTTGCCCAGGACTATTTCATTTTACCTGCTGAATTGTGGGTTTTGCAGTCCAAAATCTGTTGTTTTTTCACATTGAAAAAACAAAGGGAGTCCACTCTCAATTCCAAAGAACCGTGCTATCCTTACAAACAGTGACTAAACCCAAGAGAACCATTCGGTTTCTAGCATGGGAGAAACGATATGTGTTCTAAAATAACCCTCACCCACCAAAAGGTCCCTTGGTGGCATGCTTTATCATCGGGTTCTTCCCGCCCCGCTGCGGGACGGGGCGTGCTACGACCTACGGATACGTGGGCGCACTTTCAAGTGAAGTGAAATAATGTGTTTAATGTGAGAGTGGAAGGGTCAGAAGATAAGTGAGTTAAAAAATACCTGGCTGCGTGGAAAACTAAACTTTAATACTCCCTATAGCTGGTATTAATAAAAGTGGGGAAAAGGAGGAAAAAGTGCTATAATGGGCAGTTTCCTCACGGGTCTACATGTTTCGAAGCCTACCCCTAAGCTTCTCTTCAGGACCTAGGATGTTGATCCCTTTTACCACTCTAACTGTTACCTAGTGTGGTCAGCCTAGTCAATGTCAAGGCTAATATGCATCTTTGTCAAAAATACATTCATCCAATACCTACTTGGTATTCTCTTTAAAAACGATACTTAGGTTGCCTAATTAGGGCCCCATGAGCTTCAACACGGGAGGGGAGGAGCGCTTGTAGTCAGTCATTCGATGTTCATCGGAGCCACGGGCAGGCAGTGTCTTGGGCGAGAGAGATGCTTTGACGAATGTTTGACTACAAGCGCTCCTCCCCTCCCATGTTGAAGCTCATTGGGCCCTAATTAGGCAACCTAAGTATCGTTTTTAAAGAGAATACCAAGTAGGTATTGGATGAATGTATTTTTGACAAAGATGCATATTAGCCTTTGACATTGACTAGGCTGACCACACTAGGTAACAGTCAGAGTGGTAAAAGGGATCAACATCCTAGGTCCTGAAGAGAAGCTTAGGGGTAGGCTTCAAACATGTAGACCCGTGAGGAAACTGCCCATTATAGCACTTTTCCTCCTTTTCCCCACTTTGTAATACCAGCTATAGGGAGTATTAAAGTTTAGTTTTCCACGCAGCCAGGTATTTTTAACTCATTTATCTTCTGACCCTTCCACTCTCACATCAAACACATTATTTCACTTCACTTGAAAGTGCTCCCATGTATCCGTGGGTCGTAGACACACCTCGTCCTCAGCGGGGCGGGAAGAACCCGATGATGAAGCATGCCACCAAGGGACCTTTTGGCAGGTGGGGGTTATTTTAGAACACATATCGTTTCTCCCATGCTAGAAACCAAATGGTTCTCTTGGGTTTAGTCACTGTTTGTAAGGAAAGCACGGTTCTTTGGAATTGAGAGTGGACTCCCTTTGTTTTTTCATTACTTGTAGAGGAGGCCGAGTCCACGACTTATTATACCTCTTCACTCACTTCTTTGTTTTTGGGCGTTTTTTCACATTGCCCATGACTACCTGTTTTTCCCTCCTAATTTCTCCCTTGCTCTGTGCTCAGACCTGTGTGTTAAGCAATCCACCCCAGCTCCCATTTTGTGTTAGCAAGTGAGTGAGATATTATACGTCAGAGAGTGAACAGAGGGTGATCTGAGACAGCAGTAATCTGCTGTTAGCTGTTTAAACGGTATTTCTTCGGGATTGCACACTCTTTTTTGGCTAGGAGAGTGAGTAAATTTATGTACACACAGTATTGTTAGAGGGCTAAGTTTGTTAGGCCCTTACCTGCAGAACTCCAAAGTGCGGATTGAGCCTGTCTGTCTCATATGAGATTCTGCATTGAGAAGCAGCTTCCAACTCCCTGGGTACCAAACATTGCCTGTGGTCGCAGGGACCTTATATAGGCTGCTTTTGGATGCTACATGTGTGCAGTGATTGGTGGTTGCATCTGGTGTTTCTATTGGATTAAGGTTAGTGTCTCATTGTTTGGGTATTTGAGGGTACTGATTGGTTCCTGGGTCAGTGATTCTATTGATGTAGGGCTTAGGGCTAGTGATCTGATTGGTGGATAGGTTTAGTGTTTTGGATTGGTTCCTGGGGCTGGGCTTTCTATTGGACGTAGAGTTTAAGGTTTCCTGTATGATTGGCTGCTGGGAATAGGGCTGTGATTGGCTGTAAGAGGCTTGTCTCCCACTGGCCCTAGGGCTAAGGGCTAGTGTTGTGATTGGTTAGGGTTAGGGTTCCAATTGGCTGAAGGGGTCACCTGATTACTAGGGCATTTTAAGGCCAGGGCTCAGGGCATCTCAGCCTGGGCATCGAGGCTAAAGGCAGAGAGGACAAGGGCAGTTGCCTGTTCGAGCCTGTTCGAGACTGGTTGGGACTAGGGCCAGAAATGCTGCCCAATTTTATATACACCAACACCCACCCTGCCCCATCAACAACCACAGTAACACACTCACAGCACATGTACTCTGCTCATTTACTACAAACTAACCGTATACAAAGTTCAATGTCTCAGCACCCACTATAAAACTCCAGAAACCAAACCTATACACCTTTCTATCCCAGCTACCACACATTTCCACCATCACTTACAAACAGAACACAACTCTAACCTATACCACAAACCGATCCACTCATCACTAACACAACCCAAATCCACAACATATTTAACTATATCCCATCCATACACACACTCCCTGCTCTAATTACTCCTAACAGACCTCTTTTGTCACAAACAAACCTGTACTCATTTCTCCAACCAACACCCTCCTCTTCTTTCTACCACAATAACAAACCGCACTCTACTTCATCCCCTCTTACACACAATATACACTCTACTCACAAACCCATCACCAACTCCTTTTCCTTACATCTTCCACTCACAAACAATACTATACAAACAAATGCATCTCATAAAACAAATACATCAGCACCTCGTTTCACTTCTCCTCAAAAACAAAACATATCACGCACACCAGCACAACAAAACCTCTCAGGCGCAACACCTCATAATACTTACCATCACAAACTACAAATATACACCCACCTTTCAAACTTCACAAATGAACAAACTCCAATGCCAAGCTTTATCTGTTCCACCACACCTAACACATATACAGCAACACAGCAACTCTCTTTTAACCACCTCTCATCCATTGGACAATTTAGAACCTTTCCACATGACCCATATGCTGCACCCCCACTACCCCTAACTCATACACCTTCTGCCCTACACACAAACAAACAAAATAAGCAATGTGCCACACCTCACAACTTCACTTCTCCATGTCTACTGCACAACAAGTTTATACCACAAAAACAACACAGCGCACCAACTCACTCTCAAACACCGTCTCCACCATCTAAACACGCAGACCCATCAAAATGCCTTCTTAGCCTGCTGGACGAGGAAAACGATACAGAAAAGCTACATGATTGCTATCCTCATATACAAAATACCAACACTAAGGACACACCTGCTACAAGCCCACAAAATGCTGCTCACTCTTCTACAAAACAAAGTGACACATCTACGACCTTCTCACTGGCGCAAAACCAGACATACTATTTATAACTGATTCATGGTTGGAAGATGATATGGCTCCAGTCCTGCATGACGCCGTTCCTCTAGGCTATCAAACGATCACCCAAAATCGTATAGGCAAAAAAGGAGATGGCCTAGCTGTTGTGTTCAGGCAAACATTACATATCACTAAAGTTGACGACGTCTCCATAAAAGATTGTGAGGCCCTTTTCACCAGATGCAATCCTACACCGTCTTTCTCCTGTAACTTCCTGCTCCTTTACAGTCCTCCACCTAGCAATGCAACATTCCCAGACGCACTTCTAGACATGGTTTCAAACCTGATAACACTACACTTCCACCTAAGCGTTCTGGGTGACCTCAACATTTGGTTTGACAAACCCAATATGCCTCATCCAAAAACAATAATCACTGGCCTAGACACACTGAACCTGCATCAGATCGTCCGCAAACCTACACACATCGCTGGACACATCCTAAATGTAATTTTTGCTAATACAGAACTAGTTACCTTTCAAACAATAACTTCAGTCACATGGTCAGACCACCATTTGCTTGCTTTCCAAGATAAAACAACACTAAGCGACGCACCTAAAACCACCTCTGTGCATCCACCTATCGATCGTGGAACAAACTCAATTTGGAACACTTAGAAACACAACTAACATTAAGTACAGATCTAGAAACAATAAATTCTGTTCAAAAGCTCTTTGAGTGGCTACAGGAAGCTTTTGATATCCTGATATCACTAAAAACCCCACAACAGAACAAAAGAAAACAAGCACCTTGGAGAAATGCAAAGATAAAAGAGATAAAACAGCAAATTAGAAAGCTGCAACGTGCCTGGCTCAAAACAAACGCCAATCATGACAAACTTTGACTACAAAAAATTAACAGATTGTACAAGTCAGCTATCAAAAAAGCGAGGAAAAGATACTATTCAGACAGAATTCAAAATGATAAATTTGCAAATAAAGAATTCTATAAAATTCTCAGTGAATTTTGTAAACCAAATTGCCTAGAAGGAGCTCATCCTCTTACACAAGATTTCAAAAGGTAAACTGGAAAATCATTACACGGCCAAAGCAGACATGTTGGACTCATACTTAAAACAAAGACAAAACACCAGCTCTGACCCTTTTACAAAACAACAATCCAAGAATACTCTAACCCAGCCTCTCTGTTCCTTCCAACACATTTCACATAATGAATTTATGGACCTGGTTAAAGCAAGCAGGCCTGCCGGCAGCCCTTCTGACCCGTGTCCACCGCAAACCTTCAAGACAATTCTTCTAACGACCTCTGCTGCCACTCCAGTAAGAAGAATATTCATACACTTCTTAACTACCGGCATATTTCCAGAAGTACTCATAAAGTCATACATACGCCCATTACTGATGAAAACAAACTTAGACCTGCTGTACCCTGACAACTACAGACCGATTACAAATGGGCCTTTCCTGGGCAAACTGATTGAAAGAGCAGCATTTGCCCAGATTTCAGAATTCATTGAAGATAATGCCATACGTTCAGAATTCCAAATGGGGTTCCGTCCAGAAAGAGGCACAGAATCTGCCCTCCTTGCCATCTGGGATGACCTGAAGAACACAGTTGACCGCAACAGAGTTGCTGCACTAGTTGTCTTGGGCCTCTCGGCTGCCTTTGACATGGTTGACCATGACACTCTGATTCAAAGACTCTACAAAGCTGGCAGAGAAGAGACTGCTTGTAGACTGGATCACATCCTACCTTTGCAACAGAACTAATGTCATCCATACCCCATCTTTCTCATCCAAACTGTACTTCATGAAAGCAGGGGTCCCTCAAGGCTCTATCATCTCGCCCATGCTTTTCAACATCTACATGAAGTCATTACTGGCATTGATCGATCAATTTTACCTCACGTGCTATAACTGTGCAGATGACACGCAAATACTACTTCAACTGGAATGCCCCAAAGACATTAGAAACCCGCCAATTTTCAGTTGTCTCAGAGCCGTGGATCAATGGATGGCGTTGAGCCATCTCAAATTGAATGCTTTCAAAATGGAAATACTCACGTGTGGCAATTGGAAACATTATGACCCACTCGCTGTGTGGCCTGATGATCTGGGAACACCGCCTAAAGTATCGAAGGAAGTAAGAAACCTCAGAATGGCCATGGACTCTAAGCTATCAATGAATGCCCACCTGGACAAACTAGCAAGATCAAGCTTTGTTACTATAAAAACTCTGCGACAAATCTTCCCCCATTTGGGATTTTCACACAAGGTCTAGGCTACCATCTCCCTTGTTCTGTCCAAACTTGATTACGCCTATAGCCTCTACCACGGATCACCATTAACCACCATGAAAAGACTACAACGGATTCAGAACTCAGCTGCCCGACTACTCTTACATATAAAACCGCAAGACCACATCTCCCCTGCCTTGAAAGCCCTGCATTGGTTACCAGTTGCCAGAAGATCCACTTTCAAGCTGCTTTGTATCACCCACAAAGCGATACATGGAACAGGACCACTTTTTATCAGGAATGAAATCACCAAACACATTCAACAAAGGAACCTCCACTCTAGAGAGGCATCTCGACTCAAAATCCAAGATACAAGAAAAAAAACATGGGTGGCACATCCTTCTCTGTTCATGCAGCCAAAATATGGAACTCTTTACCCCCAACATAAGATCCACGGATAACCACCTTATGTTCAGAAAATTACTCAAGAATTGGCTCTTCCCCACATAACCACCATATGCAAACAGAAATATACACCATGGGGCACATGCATCAAGCAAAATACTGTTCGCAAACGGGCCCTTTTGCGACCGGTATTTTGCTATTTGGGATGCATCAACCCAAAAGCAAATTCGCAAAATAGGTAATCGCAAAATTTGCGATTACCTATTTTGCGACTGCATTTAGGGAATCGCAATTTGCTATTCCATAAATGCAATGCAAGAAGCAATCTAAGATTGCGACTTTGCATTAAGGAATCACAAATTACCATCAACTTCAAGTTGATGGTAATTTGCAATTCTTTAGAAAAATGCATAAAATTGCATTTTTCTAGGTGCCATGTGTCGCACAGACATGCCCTTAGGGCATGTCTGTGCGCCACATGTGCACACATGCATGTTTTTGGGGTGCATCAGGGTGGCCTTTAGGCCCCCTAGCACCCTTGAAATTGCATTCGCAATTTGCGAGTACCAATTTGGGACTCGCAAATTGCGAATGCTGTCCCATTCATTCCTATGGGCCTCTAGGCCCATAGGAATGAATGGGAAGGCATTCCTTAATTGCGAATCGCAATTTGCGATTCGCAATTAAGGAATGTGTAGGAATCGCTAATATTTTAGCGAAACCTACATGCATAAGGAATTGCTATTCCTTAATAGCGATTCCTTAATAATCGCTATTAAGCAATCACAATTCCTTTACTTTGATGCATGTGCCCCCATATCCCTCTGTATATAAGTATTTATTTGCACTATAGATATGTATCTATATATGTGTATTGCTTTGTATAAATGTGTAGAATAATGATGTTTTGAAAAATATATAGATATTCATTAGATTAGATTAGTACATATCGCTGATAGTTAAATTATTCTATGTTTTAACATGTATATAAGTGACTGCATAAACAAGTATCAGGCACATGCATCAAGCTAGGATTTTGCGAGTCCTTAATAGCGAATATTAAGGATTCGCAATTAAGGACTCGCAAAATCCTATGCATGTAGGAATCGCTATAATAATAGCGATACCTTCACATTCCTTATTTGCGACTCGCAAATTGCGAGTCGCAAATAAGGAATGGCTTCCCATTCATTCCTATGGGCCTACAGGCCCATAGGAATGAATGGGAAAATGCGAGCGCTATTTGCGAGTACCAATAGGTACTCGCAAATTGCGCATGCAATTTCAAGGGTGCAGGGGTGTCTAAAGAACACCCTGTTGCACCCCTGAAATTGTTCCGTGCACATATGTTGCGCACACACATGTCCCAAGGACATGTGTGTTTGCAACCTACAACTTTGAAAAATGCACTTTAGTGCATTTCTCAAAGTTTTTGCAAATTACCATGAAGTTCAACTTCATGGTAAATTGCGCCCCCTAGTAGCGAAATCGCCAATTTGTTTACTTTGTTGCATTGCATTTAAGAAATCTCAATTGGCGATTCCTTAAATGCAATCGCAATTTAAGTAATCGCAATTTAGAGATTACTTAAATTGCGATTTTTGCATTTGGGATGATGCATCCCAAATGCAAAAATACCGGTCGCAAAGGGGCAGATTCTGAGAATCTGCCCGTTTGCGACCGGTTTTTCTTTTGATGCATGTGGCAGTAAATCTTTTATCATAACTATTTATATACAATTGCTTCACTATTGAATTACAATGTATATATATATTATATATATATATAGATATATATAAAATCTAATTTTACGTACTACTCCCTTCCCCTATGCATCTACTTATGGATCTATATATTTATTACTTTTCTTCTAATTCAGCATATCCAATGCACAACCCTATTTCTCACCCTATACCGCACTCAATATATCCTCTATCTCAACTCTCTGACTCATCCCATACCTCTTTCTACTACTCTTTCCAATGCACTACCCTATTTCTCATCCTATACCTCTATCAATATATCCTCTACCTCCACTCTCTCATTCATCCCAAACCCCATACTGTTGCGGGGATTCTGCTCATACACAGAACTATGCACAAGAAAACAGGACCTCAGTAAATACGGGTGTACCTCCTATCACCTTAGTACCCAAAATCCCAACCGACTAGCAATAGTGTCTCATTCGGTCTCCTACAAATATCAAGAAGCTACGAATGTTTAGACAACCCAGAACACGAGCACTCCCGACTCACCTCAGAGTCGCGGGAACAAGACACTCTTTCGCTCTCACGTACTTGTCCACAATAAAAATAATCAGAGTCACTAAATAAGTTCAAAATGTTTATTTTGACTATAGTGATTCATGAAACAGTATGCGAACCACAACTAGCAGCAAAATGCATAAGGCAAGAATCATTAGCATTGTTACAATACCATAGAATATAAAAACGTCGTCATTTTATAAAGACTGTGTAAAAGGCAAAATAACTGGGCCTAATCACCCTCCCCAAGGCAGTAAGAAGTTATTTTATATAACAGAAGATCTCTAGGCGTTATTAGCAGACCCCTACCTGAAAGCCTAAACCCAAGGGTTTACATCATAGGAACAGCAGTGTTCAGCTCCATGGAACAGCTTTCTACGAGTGTGTTTCAAAAACATGCAACAACGTTATATCAAAGCACGATTCTTCCACATTGCAGCTGTTGGTAACATGTTTTGTCTAGGTAATAGGGACTGACCAGAACAGAATAACAAGAGACATTGTTGACCAACCTTGCACATTATGTTCAGACAGAATTGAAGGGAAGACTGAGAACGTGAAAAACAATCTGTTATCATGTACAGGGCAGAGGCAAAGTGTCACGAAAACAAACGCTTAGCAGAGGCGTGCGCAAAAGCAGCAGCATAGGGCAAGCAAAACTCATGCTAACTTAGCAATGTTGACAATGTGTCTTAGGGCCATATAACTCCATATAACCCTCCCCTGGTAAGTCAGTAGGACATAGACAGAAGAACAAAAACAGAGTTCAGAAGTCAAGCATTGTTCAAAATATTGGTGAGGGACCTTCTAAAAAAAACAAATCGGAGAAAAAAGGGAAAGTTCGAAAAAAGCTGAAGGCACAGTGATCCTGAAACAAAAGAGTCTGTATGTCAGACAGTGGAGTAAGGACGACCCAAGAAGTCAATCCATGAAGGTTTGGGTGCAAAGGTATGCAATTCCTTCCAATAGTTCATTGTTGTCATTGGTGGAAAAAAACGATGACATCCAATTCAGTAAGTCGAAGGAACAATCATGTTCCTCACAAACAGGAGCATCCAAAAATAGAAAAGACAAACTTGCGTGATATTCAATGAAACTTCATTGTAGGAAAGTCTGCGCAGCCGCACAGATATCCCATTGATCCAAGATTCCAAGTAAAGCTGCACGTTTCATTGGACCATCCACAGAACAAGCCACGTCATGAGCCTCTAAGGGACCCATCAACCGGCTGAAATCAGGGATTGGACACCACGTGTTTGATAAGCAAAGTTCCATCGCCCAGGAGAAATGACACCGTTTGCAATGAAGCACTGGTTGCACACAATTAAAGTAGGCAAAGCGGAATGTCAAGTTGTAACTGACGCCAAGCGTTGCTAAAGGCAAGCATCCAAAAGCCTCATACAGGCGATTACGGTACAGATGAAGCTGGTCCGGCCTGTGCAGAGCCACAAAGTGAGCAGCCATTACGAAACACAAGAAGGAGAAGCAGGACACCAGCTGGGAGCGCCAATATTAAGGGGAACCCACCGAAGACGCTGGAAAATATAGAATGAATAAAAGCCGGAATTACCCCGAATATAGTTTGAAAGGAAGAGACCAGGCCAGATCCCACACATTTAAAAAAATGGGCAAGGCCGTCGTATCAGATGCATTAAATATTTGGTGAATTAATTCCCCAAAATGAAGTGGGAGGTTAGTGTTAAGAAGCAACTGTATCTCACTCGAGGTCCGAGCCACCTGCACTCTGACTGAATGTTTCACAGGCGGAAGTGAGGGCCACCTCCTGTTGGAATAAAAGGGCTTTGAGCCTGCTCAACTTGTTGAACTCTGTTTTCAAAGTCGGAATGGAAGGCCAAAGCGAAGAATCTAAACTCCCTTGCGGGGGCGGGAAAAGGACATTGCTACAGCAAGATACTCGCTGGTAAACAGTTACCAAATATGGGACACCCGCCCGCAAACCACAGCAGTCTTGATTGTTCAAAATGAGATAGCTGCCGTTAGTAAGCAATGTAAACACAGGAGTGATGGATGGTACTGGGGTCCCTTTCAAAAAGCAAGCTAGATTGGGCGCTGACACGTTACACTCGCCGTGCAATTTAACGTGTTTGCGCACAAGAGAGTGACCCACTACCGAATCACACTCCTCCCTGTGAGGAAAACTTCGTTATCCTCCCTCAAACACCGATAAGCAAAGGGCAGGACCCATAATTCATGCAGAAAAGCAGTGCCAAGCGGTTCAAAGCGGCCAACAGGAAAATATTGCATACATGATTCAAATTGAAAAAGTGAAAAGGGCAAAGTGATAATGCCATGAATTAACCAAACAGCAGAGTCCGTTTCCGCTACAGAGAACAGCAAAGGCTCCAATTGTTCAATATGTAACAGCGTATATACAGCATCTTTCGTGGACATAAACTTCTGTTTATCAGTCAGGTTAAAAGGCAAAAATAAAGCAGTGGCATTTAAATAATCCCAAGGCACTTTACCCATTTTCAGTGTCTGCAACGTCCAAGCAAATTGCATGACCGACCTCAACTGATTCTGACCATGATATAACACAGAAACCTCACTTTGCACAATATCTATTACAGAAGAAACAATATTGTCTAAGGTGTAGATGCGTGAAGAAAGCGTGTTAATGCTGTTGTCCACTACAGCAAGGACTTTTTCCAAGTTCGCCTGGTCAATTTGACGCAGACGGAAGGCGGCTTCCATCTGTGAAAGTTTCCAAATTTCATTATAAGGGGCATAAAGAAATCGCTTGGCCCTTGGATTACGTGGGCCTTGGAGAAAATCAGCCAAATCTATATCGTTCGATAGGATTGAAAGGTGCTGTTTGACAGATGCAAGGGTAGAGTGTTCTAGCCACTGCTGGCACAATTTACCTACCGAGTATGTAGTCACAGAATGATGAGGTGGATAACGAGGATCAGGCTTAGTCTGAAAGAAACCAGGTGTAACATTATGGAAACGCATCTGGCATGCATTAGCATAAGATTGCCACAATAACCATCCCAATGGATCAATTTCAGAAACTTTAAAGGTTGCATTCTGAAGGAGAGCCTGCAAAGCCTCTATGGTGTAGTTATTATGTAACCGCCCATTATTATATTCAGCTAACGATGGAATTGAGGGGGTATTTAGGTTTTTGACAGTTGCAAGGCCATAACAGGATGTTTGGTAAATGGTTTAATTTAAAAACAGCAATTGGGTCGGGATCAGGCAGGCACGATGTAATGCCTCAGTGCCCTGAACCTGCCATGGCTTTGTTCCCCAGATTGATTTTAAATCCTTAGTCTGTTTCCAATGGTCATAACCGTGTGTGGCCAATTGCGTTCTAAACGAGTTGGCGTAAATTAGTTTAGTGTGGGACAACAGGTACTTCGATGTAGGGGATTTTTGAAGCCTAAAATAATAGGATTCAGGATTGGTCAAATCATAGTTAGAAAAATAGGTGAACTTATCCCTAAGCGTTTCAGAACTCCCCTGTATGGGAGTTGGACAATGTTCCCATTGGGTAAAATTAAAAACAGGTCTCATGGTGTTTGATTTGTGTAAAAAATGATGCCCATAATGTTGATAGCAAAAGAGATCACCATAATTGGCAGAATTTAAATACAAATCCTCAGCATCAAAGGCAGCATAATATTTTAAATCTGAAAACAATGCATGAACTGCCTGCACATCCCAATCATCCGAATGTATGTCCCGTGTCACCACATCTCCTAATGAGACGTGAAACACGTACAGAACTCTAAGGACCTCTGTCGGGCCATGGATTTCGTAAGCTACTTTGTCCCAAACGATGCCATCATGAACAGGAAAAGCTGAAATATTCACAAAAGTTTTGTCACGTTTCATGATATAGGACGATGTGTGAGGAGCCAAAGTTCCATCGACCATTTTTACTGCAGAGCGTTCAGGGAGATAATGGCCATTTATAAGCAAAAAGAACACTGTCACAAATCCAATTGACATGAAGAGAAATATCAAGATAAGCACCAACCAAATGTAGGTCCATGGGGGAACGAAGTATGTCTTTTTGAACCAGGAGTAAAAGATACGCAACTTAGACTTGGGTGCATCAGGCAAACTGGATGACGAGGAGGACGAGGCAGAAGAAAGGTGTGCCGGTTCTCCTTCACAGGCACTCACTGGACGTGGAAGCAAAGGTGAAAGCGTTGAATCCTCCATTCGTACACGTGGGCTAGATGGTATCTCACACACGGAATCAGTAGCCGGAAAAGGACACACAAGATCCATCGCAGAAGATGATTGTCGCATAGGCTGCAGATCAATTACAGTGTCCATCATATGAGCAGACTATCTTGTGGCAGCAGGTGACGACAAAGTTAATGGTGCTAAGGATATTGCGTTGCACGAAACTGCAGGTGTCACACTATTCAGAATCGGCCACACGGTGTAACTTGACATTGTCCACTGAGATGTATCTGTTGTCTTTGCGACCTGGCAATGGTGGTAGAATGACAGTACGAGTACCCTTCAGTCCAAGTACAGAAACCGGAGAACGATAAGAGGGACCAAATTCTTTTTTGTTTTCAATCTTCTCCCGCACCAGATCTCCAACTTTAGGAAGCCAACCGGTAACAGGAATCAGTTGTGCATCAGCAGGTGAAGATGGTAAATGCTCAGTTGCCAGAGTATCACAGGACTTTTGTAGATCCTGTAACATAGCAGAATGATTATCTACGTCAAACTTAGAGGCAGTTGCCACAATGTCCAGACCATCAGGGTCAGGAACAAACATGTGAAAGCCAAAGAGCATTTCATAAGGGGTCCGCCCACCCAGAGATCTTCTAGGGAGATTATTTAATGCACGTTGGACCCCATACAAGTGAGACAGCCAGTCCCTGCCAGTACCTAAGACTCTAGCTGTCAAGGATTGCTTTAAGTCACGGTTCATTCGCTCCACAACTGAATTGCCCTCAGGCCTGTATGGAGATGAAAACTGCACCTGTACCCCCAACGACTTCATCACATCCTTGTAAGCCTTAGAGGCAAACGCTGGACCTTGGTCAGAATGGAAGGTACCACAGGCAAACATCCCGATAAAGACACGCAAATCCCTTATGACATTTCGAGCGTCAGCACTACGTTGTGGCCATACCCACAGGAATCGAGTGCACGAATCAACCGCAACCAAGATATACTTGTATGCAGTATCAGAAGAAAGAGGACCGCAGTGATCAAAATAGACACAGCCAAAAGGTCTATTAGAAATACATAGCTGTGTTTGTGGCGATCGTGGGACTGTAGAAGGCTTGATTTGTTGACAAACATCACAGCAAAGAACATAATTACGAGTCTGTTTATATAAACCACGCCACCAGTAACGTTGCTGAAGAATAGAGACTGTTGCCGACACACCAGCATGTGCCGAAGCAATGCCTTCGTGTGCGGCCTTGATCAAAGCTTGTCTGCGGTCAGAGTTGGGAATCAGCCGATCCCCAACTGAAGGAATGGTAGCAAAAGCAACCTGTTCGGGAGTTACATGATAAGAGTATTTAGAAGGGAAACCCGCAGGATAATTACCTCCCTCCCTAGTTGCAGCAACCGCTGCCAGAATTTCATTATCAACCTTAGTCATAGATCTTGTAACTGCTGCTACGGAACACGTGGCTACTGCAGACTTGGCCGCTTCATCAGCCAGAGAATTACCAAGAGCGTGTGTTCCGACACGCTGGTGGCCAAGAGTGTGAATAACATGTGTGAGAGGCAGACGTTGTTTAAGATCTGCAACTCGAACCCAAAGCGTTTTATGCTTAATTGCGCTGCCTTTAGAATCGCGGTAATCATTTTGAGACCAAAAGAATAAGTTGTCATTGAACGACTGGACACAATAGTAAGAATCGCACACAATAAGAGTATTCACAAGAGGATCAGCAAACTCCAGAGTTAGAACAAGAGCACGCAGCTCGGCCAATTGCGCCGTGCAGTCTCCTAGTGCCTGTGTGTGCACAATGGAAGACTTAAACTCTTCATCTTCAATGGAGCCAGCCACAATAGCGCAAGCCGCTGAATAAGCATGTTTGGAACCCGTGGCCGGTTGTGCCGAGCCATTGGTGTAAATGATGCATTTGTATTCACACAGAGGAAGAAGGGACAAAGGAGGAGGATGAACAAATTCATACTGCAAAAGTCTGAAGAGATGGATCAAAGACAAATGTGACATCCGAAGATGTCAAAGAAGTAGCCCACTGAATCCAACGTGGGTGCAATGCTTTAGAGTTAGGCACACTAGCTTTAGTCACCGCTTCCAAAGCAGGGAAGGGAGTGACCATAAGAATGCGTTTGCCCTGCGCCAGTGAGCGTTCCTTTAGAATCGCCATCTGCACCGCAGATAAGATTTTCTCGACAGAGGAAAAACGCATTTCAGCGGCAGTGTACAAGTGTGATTTGTATGCAATAGGTATTGTGTCACCTTCATTGAATGTTAAGTATGTGAAACCCACTGCCCCAGAAACGATACGTATTACCAGGTTGGTGGTGTTATCACGAGTCATTAAGAAGTTAGTCGCAAGCAAATCCGCCTGCAAAGACTGCAGAACGGAAGTATGTTCCGGAAGCCAGCTGGCAGATGAAAACTTAGGTTGTATCAACACATAAAGCGGTTTGATACGCTGGGCATAATCGGGAATGTAAGTCCTCCCGAAGTTTCAAAAACCCAGCAGGGACTGTAACTTTTTCAAAGAAGAGGGTGGTTGCAAATGTGCACATTTCTCTAGGAAGTGAGGTGCTAGACCCTTTCCCTCATTATTGAGCTCGTAGCCCAAAAAGAGCACTGCCAGATGGGCAATGTGTGACTTTGCAAAATTAAATTTGTAACCGTAGTCAGCAAAAGACAATATTATGTGGTCGACTCGGTCAAGATGCGGGGCGAGGTCGTCGTCAGTCAAATAGATGTCATCAACATACGACAAGGCCTCAGGGTCAATGTCATGCAACAAAGACACAAGACGCGCCGCAAATGCCCCGGGGCTGTTCTTGTACCTCATAGGCAACCGTGTAAATTTTTTCTGATTTCCGACGGCACTGAATGCTGTCAGGTCACCACTCGCACGATCGAGATTGTGAGTGTAGAAACCATTGGAAATGTCAAGTGTCGTTTTGTATTTTTTACGAACAATATTATTCACCAGCGCTGAACTGTGTGTGTTTTGTACGGCAAAGGTGCGGCAATGGCTGTTCAAATTTCTATAATCCAATACAATCCGAAAAGAACCATCAGGTTTAGGGACAGTAAAGAGAGGATTATTCATAGGTGATACACATGACTCAATGACCCCCTGATACTCCAATTGTCTTAAAATGTCACAAACCGAAGCCTTCGCTTCTCGTTTGATGGGATATTGAGGTTGAGGCTGTGGCATAGAGCGCAATGGTATTTCATGAGCTGGCGAATCCACGTCCCAACCCACCTGATTGCGATACACCGCTGGGGCTAAGGCCAAAGCCCATTCCTCCGCGAAAGCCTGCGCTTGTTCCTCAGGGACACACCGTGAAAAACTCCGAAGTATCACATCTTCCCCCCGAGAAGAGGATAACACAAAGGAGGCCAATCTTTCTCCGCCAATAAAATTTCATATGTAGCGGTTAGATTCTCCCAGAAAACAACCTTAATGGGACGCAGTATATCACCTTCAATTTGGAAAAGGACTTCATGTAGTCTATCCGGGGGGGGGCAACCCGGGTATCTGCAGTCTCAATTGTAACAAATGTGTCAGTTGCTGTTACATCCAGACGGGGACGTAGAACCTCCGTGACTATGGTAACTTCCGCCACGCTGCCAAGCAGAGTCACTGCCCAAGTCTAATCCAGGAGTCGCGTCCTCACCGTCTGTGGCATATCTCGCTGTTAAAGCGGCAACCTTTTTCTTTTGAAAAGGAGGACGGGTTTGTGCGGAATCACCCTGCTTGTCCTTGACTTCAAACTGTCGAGGCTGTTCACGAAGTTGTGCCGCAGGTTGACTTCTACCCCGATCCTGGCGATCCCCTCCACCGGCTTGTGAGCCTGATGTTTCCTGTAAAGAACGAGGAGAACATTGGTCAGGAACCTGAAACCTTTCAGGAGACTTAATTTTAGCGCGATCACGCAAGTCATAAGTACGTTCAGAAGCATCAGGGGTCGGTGAACTGGCACGCGAACCCTGCTTCTGTTGTTGGGAACCCTGTTTCTTATTTCGTTGCCAATTCTTTTTAGGAAAGAAAGGGCGCCCATCCTTGTCATGCTGGGCTTTCTGTTGTACTTGAGACTGCGTTTGTATTTGTGACGTAGGCTTATTTCCCAGACTATTGCAGCCTATGATTTTGTAAGCCTTTGCAATAATCTTTGGTAATTCTCGTGGTCTGTCAGGCTCCGCGACCGCCTCTAAGCGGTTTGCTACTTGAAAGCTAACGGCATCGCCCTTGACATTCGCAAGGATCATATCAGCAACCACGTCGAACACTCCCACCAGTCTCATTCCCAGCTCAACAGGCGCTTCTGCTCCGTGTTCCTCTTGAACGCGTTTAATCACAGAGGGGAGCACGGTCATGGAGGGGGTGCCGAAACACATAGAATATACCGCTGCAAACACCCTGACCCAGGTGTTACAATCAGCCAATTCGGGAATTAAGTCTTTAGGTAAACTAATAGTTAAGATCCTGTGTTTATCCACAGGAGTGGTATTAGGAAAGACAGCTTCTATCTGTCCAAATTTCTCGGCAAGTCAATAAGGAAACTCATCCTTATTCTGTGGGCGCTTGCCCATGACAGAATTAACAATAACGGGACTGATGGTTACGCCACCAGGACCCGCAGGTTGTACAGCAGCACCAGGTGGTCCCACCTGGATGGTGCGTGTTACGTACTGTATTACAGCTCTATATACGTGTACCAACGATGTATGCGAGACGCGGAGCTCTGCCAGAGTCGCAGTTGTAAAAGCACGTGGGTGTGGGGTAAACCCAGCCAAAACGGGCCATGTGGCCCCATCTATAGTTAAAGGGCCTGAACGGACTGCCGTTAATGGGTGAGGAAGAGCGCCATTAAACCAAATACGGTGTTGCCAAGCTGTAAGCGGAATTTCAAGAGCTCTATAAGGCTGATACTGCTGAGGAACGGCAGTGGCAGCATATGTGTGAAACAAATCATCAGTGCCATCCACTGCCGGAAAAGTGACCCAAGAGTAAAAAACTTCAAATTTATGAGCCGGATCGGCTTCCACCACAAAAATAAGTGCGGCCCCAGCATCAGGGACCGCATAATGAGTCAAGTGCGCCCTCAGCGCGGCTCTGCTATGAGCCGGAATATCAACTACAGCCATTATAGAGAAGACAGTAGAACAACTTAATGAGTGGCAGCGCAAACTCGGGTTATAAGAAAAGATAATACCTTTTATAACTTCAAGCTTGAATAAACCTATAAAAATGTCAATATAGGAGGGTACTCCGTCACAGCTGTCTCCGGAAACAGAAGTGAGGGTATTGTGGACCAGCACGAGCACTACTCAAGCGTCCTGCAGATAAGAACCAGACCAAACATTGGCGGCGCCATGTTGCGGGGATTCTGCTCATACACAGAACTATGCACAAGAAAACAGGACCTCAGTAAATAGGGGTGTACCTCCTATCACCTTAGTACCCAAAATCCCAACCGACTAGCAATAGTGTCTCATTCGGTCTCCTACAAATATCAAGAAACTACGAATGTTTAGACAACCCAGAGCACGAGCACTCCCAACTCACCTCAGAGTCGCGGGAACAAGACACTCTTTCGCTCTCACGTACTTGTCCACAATAAAAATAATCAAAGTCACTAAATAAGTTCAAAATGTTTATTTTGACTATAGTGATTCATGAAACAGTATGCGAACCACAACTAGCAGCAAAATGCATAAGGCAAGAATCATTAGCATTGTTACAATATCATAGAATATAAAAGGAGTCGTCATTTTATAAAGACTGTGAAAAAGGCAAAATAACGGCCTAATCACCCTCCCCAACGAAGTAAGAAGTTATTTTATATAACAGAAGATCTCTAGGTGTTATTAGCAGACCCCTACCTGAAAGCCTAAACCCAAGGGTTTACATCATAGGAACAGGAGTGTTCAGCTCCATGGAACGGCTTTCTTCGAGTGTGTTTCAAAAACATGCAACAACGTTATATCAAAGCACAATTCTTCCACATTGCAGCTGTTGGTAATATGTTTTGTCTAGGTAATAGGGACTGACCAGAACAGAATAACAAGAGACATTGTTGACCGACCTTGCACATTATGATCAGACAGAATTGAAGGGAAGGCTGAGAACGTGAAAAACAATCTGTTATCATGTACAGGGCAGAGGCAAAGTGTCGCGAAAACAAACGCTTAGCAGAGGCGTGCGCAAAAGCAGCAGCATAGGGCAAGCAAAACTCATGCTAACTTAGCAATGTCAACAATGTGTCTTAGGGCCATATAACCCCATATAACAATACCACTACTATGATCCCCAAAAAACCCTTTCTAGACTCTTCCCTACTTTACCCCTCCTTGCATCATTCCATACCTCTATTACTATTCTGATCCCCCAACACAAGCCTTTCTAAACCCTTCCCTCTGACTCTTCCCCCTCCACCTCCCTTTCACTCATCCCAACCCTCCTTCTACTACTATGAGCTCCAAAACAAACAAACAAACAAACAAAAAACCCAAAGATTTCTAAATCCTTCCCTCTCCTATCCCTCCACTATCCTTTTCAATCCAAATAACAGACTGACATGTCCACCACTCAAATTAATTTCATATTTCGCTATACTGCGAGCAGGAGCAGAGTCTGCCGGCGTCTCGACACCGTAGCCATTAGCGAAGGTGATTCTTAAATTGTTTTAATTGATTTTAGCAACCAACATTGGTATTTTTAAACGGACATTTCATCAGGACTTTTGCAAACACCTACCTACTTCATTACTCATGGTTTGCGTGTTCCCTACTCCGGTCCGCCGCGGCTAATGTGCCGTTTGCGCGGAGGGTAGAGAGCACGCTCCACGTTCCCACTTCTTGTTTGGCATTTCCGGTGGGGGACGGGGAGCAGGTAGCGCTCTAGTTGTGGGGACCGGCTACCTACTTATTCTGATGCAGGTGCGGACGCACAGCGGACAGGAGCAGAGTCTGCCGGCGTCTCAACACCGTAGCCATTAGCGAAGGTGATTCTTAAATTGTTTTAATTGATTTTAGCAACCTATATTGGTATTTTTAAATGGACATTTCATCAGGACTTTTGCAAACACCTACCTACTTCATTACTCAGGGTTCGCGTGCTCCCTACTCCGGTCCGCCGCGACTGATGTGCCGTTTGCACGGAGGGTAGAGAGCACGCTCCACGTTCCCACTTCTGGTTTGGCATTTCCGGTGGGGGACGGGGAGCAGGTAGCGCTCTAGTTGTGGGGACCGGCTACCTACTTATTCTGATGCAGGTGTGGACGTGCAGCGGACGCGCGCAGGGGGCGCACGGCTGGCGCGCCTAAGGCAAGCCTGTCTGCGCCTGTCCGCGCCGGCCAGGGCCAGGGGCCACGAACCCTGTCCGTCACAAACCAGATGCCCGGGGAGCAATAAGATACACTGTGCTAGACCTGATAGAGCTGAGACTAGCTCCCAGTCCACTATGTAGGCACTCAATCACGCCGCAAAACCTGATAGGCAACAAGGCCATATGTGCTCACTGTAGATGGTCAATAAGGGAGGAAAATGACCATTCACAGGGGCCCACGACGAACTTAAAGGAAAAAGCTAGTTGGAAAATGGGATTAATAAATTGTAGGTCCATCCCAGCATATAAAATCGAGATAAGATGCTTAATTGAGGAAGAACAGCTGGATGTTTTATTCATAACTGAGACATGGCTCAAAGAATGGTCTACACCCGACCTTCTAATGGCCCTGCCATCAGGATACAATATAAATAGACAGGACAGAGTGGGACAAACGGGAGGAGGAATAGCTATTATATACAAAGAAACACACAGTTGCACTATCACACCGAAACCCCTCCTGAACTGTGACACTATGTCATTCGGCATTCGGCTATCACCCACCCAAACCTTCTCAGGGATTCTCATTTATCGACCACCAGGGCCCTGCAATACCTTCCTGGAAAATCTTCCTGACTTCATTGCAGAGAGCATCATTTCTAAAAATGCAACAACTATTCTAGGCGATTTTAACATCCACCTAGATAAAGAGAACGATCCTACCACCCTCAGATTTATCCAAGATATGGACACCATGCAGCTGAGCCAGAAGGTGCAAGCAGCAACACGTGAAAAAGGGCATATTTTAGATGCAATATTCACCAATGACCCTAAATTAAGAACAGCCTCTCCCACACCAGTGCCCTGGTCAGATCATTTCTACATCCCCCTAGCACTGACCAACACGCACCCTCAGAAATCAGGACACACTGAGTCCAAACTGGATAGGAACTGGATGAGAATTATCCCAGAAAAACTGAAAGAATCCCTAAAAAAAGGCACCCCTGAAATATCTGGGGAGGCAGAGGGTGCAGATTCAATCTGGGATGAATGGCTTACGAAATCGGTAGAGCACTGTGGCAATAAAGTGAGAATAGGAAAAAAATAGCTACAGAGGAAACCAACCTGGTTTAATAGCCATCAGGCCTCATTAAAAAGAGCCTGTAAAAAAACCGAAAGAACCTGGAGGAAATCATATGATATCACCTTAAAAGGACAACACAAAAAAGAGATCAGACACTACCATAATGAGATCAAGATAGCTCAAGCCAGATACTGCCAGGAAAAAATAAAGACAGCCACTAACTCTTCCAGAGAACTTTTTAAGGTGGTGAAATCCCTCACATCAATAGAACCGGAGTCCTCTCCAAACTCCTCCTCTAAGGAGAGATGCAACGAACTGGCAGCTTTTTTCAAAAACAAGATAGAAAACATTTATAATTCCATGATAGAGAATGAGTACAGCTCAGACCCTCAAGGAAATAAGTCAGTTGCAGAGCTGACAGCGAGACCCATACTAAAGGCTTTTCCAGAAATTAACATAGACACTATGACCAAGATCTTACAAGGCATTAAATCAGGGTCCCCATTAAATCCCATTCCCCCCCACATCCTATTACAGGGGGGAGATACCATCCCGACAACAGCCACAGAGTTACTTAACCTTTCCCTCAGACAAGAGATAGTGCCGAAATCCTGGAAACACGCCATTGTTCGTCCTTTGCTCAAAAAGCCACACTTAGACCCAAAAGATCTAGGGAATTTCCACCCCATATCACTCCTACCCATCTTAGGAAAGATGGCTGAAAAACATGTTAACCACACGCTGTCCCAGTTCTTAGAGGAGAATGAGATTCTTCACCAGACCCAAATGGGCTTCAGACCAGCACACAGCACCGAGTCTGCCCTACTGCTTGTCACAGAAAAACTGAAGAGAATCCTTGACCAAGGGGGTGCTGCCGCCATCCTGCTGCTTGAACCGAGCGCAGCATTCAACACAGTGGATCACGAGACACTCACTCTCAGGTTAGAGAAAGCAGAGATCCAAGGCCACGCACTAAGGTGGATAGTGTCATTTCTGAAGGACAGATCCTTCCAAATCACAGAATGCGTACACTTCTCGGACAACTTCAAGGTCACGTGTGGGATGCCACAGGGCTCCTCCCTCAGCCCCACACTGTTCAACCTGTACCTGCAACCTCTGGCCAAAATTGTCCAGGAATTTGGGTTGTCAATCATAACATACGCAGATGACACCCAACTGATAGTCTCAGTAACAGAGGGCCCGACTCTAAACACAACTTAGTGGCATCCTTGCATGGAAAAGGTAGCCAGATGGATGACACGCAGCAGGTTAAAACTTAACGGGGACAAAACAGAATTTATGTTCCTAGGCAACAAGTTAACACCTCAAATCACTATGAACTGGCCACAAGAACTAGGACACCTCCCAAGACATAAGAATTCCATAAAAAACCTAGGAGTGTGGCTAGACTGCAACCTCACAATGGAGTCCCAAGCCAGGAAACTAGCAGCCACCTGTTTCGGAATCCTGAGGATGCTCCGAAAAATCATGGACCTCATTCCAGAGGAGGCCCAGAGAACCGCAATACAGGCTCTGGTGGTCTCGCGCCTGGATTATGGAAACTCTCTCTTCTTGGGTTCACCCAAATACGTGCTGAATAGACTACAGGTGGTACAAAATGCGGCAGCCAGATTATTCAGAAACACACCATGACACGAATCAGCGCGAAAGGCTCTGAAATCACTCCATTGGCTGGCAGTGCAGGCCAGGATCAAGTTCAAAGCGCTGTGCATTGCACACAGGGCCCTAAATGAAAAAGGACCAACTTTACTAAGGACCCTGATCACACCCTATACACCAGAAAGAGCCCTAAGATCCTCTTCAGAGCACCTGGCCAAAATCACTAGGATTAGGAGCTCCAGATGGGGAGGAAGATCATTTATGCACTTAGTGCCAAAACTATGGAACTCTATGCCCGCAGATTTAAGACTCATCATAGACGAGATGGCCTTCAGAAAGAAACTGAAAACCTGGCTATTCCCAGGCTGAGCCCCCGGATCATGCCTACTCCTGCTCCATAGCGCTGGGAAGCCCGCGGACAGCTGTGCACGCTACAAAACTCACAAACATAAACATACTAATTCACCACTAATCCTTTATGGGTTCTGTAGTAGGGTGCTATTCGCCGAAAAAGCGCTTCAACACCTCATCAGGGGTAGCAAGCGCTATATAAATGCAAACCTTTTTCCCGCTTCTATCCCTCCACTATCCTTCTCAATCCAAATAACTGACTAACATATCCACCACTCAAATTACTTTCATATTTCACTATACTAATTCACCACTAATCCTTTATGGATTCCGGAGTAGCGTGCTACTCGTCAAAAAAGCACTTCAACACCCCATCAGTGGTAGCAAACACTATATAAATGCAAACCTTTTTCCCTCTTCTATCCCTCCACTATCCTTCTCAATCCAAATAACTGACTAACATATCCACCACTTAAATTACTTTCATATTTCACTATACTAATTCATCACTAATCCTTTATGGGTTCCGGAGTAGCATGCTACTCGGCGAAAAAGTGATTTGACGCCTCTTCAGAGGTAGTAAACACTATATAAATGCAATTACAATACAATACAATACAATCTTTAATAGTTTTTGTATATTTGTAACTTTTTAAAAGTCCTCTAAAGCATATTACTTGTAAAATATTGATCCCACAACATATATTCAGGAGTACCGAACAGGCTTACTTTAGTAACAGGTTTGTGAAAAGTGTAAAGATAATTTAGCATTATTACATTTCTGTGTATGTTTGTAGAAAAGTTATATTTTTTCACAAAACTGTTTAATAGCTTAAAATGTATGGAATACCTGTGAAAAATATGATACGAAATGTAAACAATTTGCCAACTTTTATAAAAACATGTCAAACTTAAATAACATTTACAATGTGTTTTAAAATGTAGCTGATTAGTAGATCAGTATAACTCCACATCTGCTAAGAAATCTGCTAAAACCTAGACATGGTGTGAGATTGCCATTGGGATTTAAGGCCTGTCTCCACTTAAAACCAAGCTGCTAGACTTCATGCATAGGCAAAAACATAACCCAACCTGCAATATTATGAATAGTTAAAGAAGGAAAAAAGAATTTGCTGGGTAAGAATGTTGAACCTCAAGGTTTATATCTGTGGTACATTTATTGAATAAAAAGTAGGATTTAAATGGATGATAGGATTTTCATCTATTTGCTATTGTACTAGAATATTGTTGTCAGAATATCATCTAATGTGGATATGGTATTCTAAATATCATGTGCAAAAATATTGCCCAATTGAAGGTAATAATTGAAAACCAACAGCCAATGAGATTATATCTTTTGCAAACAATATGTAAGGCACAATATTTAAATTGGAGAATGTTATTCTAGCATAAATTTGAAACAGAGTTATCAAAATTAGAAGTATAAATTCAAGTAAAAGGTAACCTATTATAGATTAAAAAAAAGGACTATAGATGTGATATTTTAATATTTTGATGTTTAGAATAGTTTACGCTGTATCGTGTCCCAGGTTTGAATAATAAATTCAGGGCCTGATTAACAGAACTAACTTACGTCAAAATCCTAAACTTACAACAATTTTGGTATTCACACAATGAACTTACACATTTGGGTATTCACAGATTGAATTTACACATATGGGTATTCACAGAATGAACTTACACATATGGGTATTCACAGAATGAACTTACACATATGGGTATTCACAGAATGAACTTACACATCCTAACTTTATGTCCGCACTCGGGCCGGAATTTCCGGCCCAGTAGCGGAGATTCCGGCCCGGAATCTCCGCCTCTGGCCCGGAATCTCCGCCTCCGGTCCGGAATTTCCGCTCCCGGGCCGGAATATCCGCATATCGGCCGTTTGAGCATTACCTCAATGCCATACACCTGTCCAACGGCCTACCATCCCCCATGATGAATCATCTGACACACTGCAGCCAATCCCAGCCCTGCTGCACATATGAAAGCAGAGCAGACACAGAGAAACACTTTCAACATGTCGCTGAATGTATTTGTTGCTCTGCCCCTTGCCATGCAGCAAGAAGACTTGAGGAGGAGGAGGAGGAGAGAGAGGATCTTCAGACAGAGGATCAACCTATTTGGGATGTCCACTCAAGAAGTAAGGGCCAGATACCGCTTCCCTCCAGAAGTCATCTTGGAGATGGTATGTGATTGGGAGGAGGAACTTGACTCGCCTACATGCTGCTCCCATGCCATCCCAGCCTATCTGAAGGTCCTTTCTGCCCTCCATTTTTTCACTACGGGGTCATTCCAAAGGGTCACCAGTGATGTTGTGGGCATCTCCCAGGCTAGCCAGTCCCGGTGCCTGCATCAGGTACTGCGCTGCATCAATTCTAGAGCCCACCTTCACATACGAATGCCCCATACACTGGCCAGCAGACAAAGGGCAGCTAGGGAATTCTTTGGCATCTCCGGCTTCCCACGTGTGCTGGGTGCAATTGACTGTACCCATGTGGCCCTTCAGCCACCCCGCCACATTGCACACATATACTGCAACAGACACCGATGGTATTCCATCAATGTGCAGGCTGTCTGTGATGCCAGTGGGAGATTCTCAGATGTGCATGCAGCGTTTCCAGGCAGAACCCATTACAGCTTCGTATTCCGTATGTCACCTCTTGCCCGGCGGTTGGCTGCGGGAGAATATGGCAACATGTGGTTACTGGGTAAGTACCAAGTACTAAAAAAGAGTGATGTGTGCTTATGAAAGGGCTCAGTTACAATACCCTTGCGCTGCCAGTACGTCACTGTATCACATATGAAAAGTGACGCACTGGTGGCACAAGGGGCCTGTCAAGAAGCCCAGTAATGAATGAATGCCACCTTATATCAACAACCATTCTACAATAAGAATCACCAAGCCACATACACGGTCACAACAGACACTGCATGTACTAAGTAAAGATCATGTTCTGTTCAAATTTCATTTGGAAATGTAACCTATTGCCCTATCTTCCCTCCTTAGGCGATGCTGGCTATGCACTCTCCCCTCAACTCCTCACACCGTACAGACATCCAACCACTGTACCTCAGCGTAGGTACAATCGGGCACACATACGAACTCGAGCCATCATAGAGCGCACTTTTGGTCTGTTGAAGTCGCGTTTCAGATGTCTCAGCCGTACAGGGGTGTGCTGAAGTACTCCCCTGAAGTTGTGTGCAAGATCATTATGGCCTGTTGTGTGTTGCACAATATTGCTTTAACACATGGCTTACAGATACCTCTTGAACCTCGGCTAGCTCTGAATCCGGGCAACCGGGCCATTGCACATAACCGAGGTCAGGGTATGCAAGTCCGTGATCAGCTGGTTGCCACGTTTTTCACATGAGCAACCTGATGTGTCATGGACAAAATGTGGTTTGCTGCCTGTTATCAATGATGAAAAATGGATATTTACCACTCTGTCCAAAAAATCCATCCTGAGACAACTTTGCAAACCACACTAACTGTATGTCAGCCACAACTGTTGACATGAGTCAAAAGATTGACCGTGCTTCAGGTCATGTGCCAATGTCAGCAATCAGTGTAGTGGATTTCCCAAGGAGTCTATTGACTCGGAGGATGAGATGTACATGTTCTGAGAGACCCTCCTGTACCTTTTGACAATGGGAGTCTGTATGTAAAAAGTGCATGACTATAGGATTTCTGATAGTTGTCCCCCAAATGATTAGCATACACCAATTATGTTTGTCCCACAACGTGATTGATGATATTGTAGCTGAATATGCCACTATGTGTCTGGGTAGTACAGCACTGCTACCCCTAATACACTGTAACACAACAGACAACTCTTGTGTTGATCACTAAATATGGACTACATGTACCATAATGCAAAGCATTTGAGAAGTAAACTGGGGTGTGATGTTGTGCCAGCCCCCTCCCCCCTTGTCCCAGCCCAAATCTCATTACATGGTCTGTTCTCCCTTTTGTTTCATGTGTAATAATTAATCTTACACAGTAATCAAATTTTTATCTGCAACAGAATAATAGGATGGCAGTGGATTTGTTCTGTGGTTGTGGATGCCTCAGAATGAACACAAAATGGCTGACAACTACTTCCTGTGATGTATTTCCTGTCTCCCACTTCCTGTATGTGATTTCCTAAATTAAAATTTGGGTTCTGGGTAGTTTTCGGAGTTTACGGCCCGAAAGCGCAATTTCCGCATGCGCAGCGTACGCTGCGCATGCGCAGCGTAATCTGCGATAGCGTAGCGTACTTTGCGCATGCGCAGAGTACTTTGCGATAGCGTTGCGTACTCTGCGCATGCGCAGAGTACTCTGCGCATGCGGAAAGTCCGTTTTCGGGCCGTAAACTCCGAAATTTTACCAGAAGCCTAATTTTCATATAGGAAATCACATACAGGAAGTGGGGGACAGGAAATACATCACAGGAAGTTGATGACAGACATTTAGTGTTCATTCTGCGTCATCCTCTCTCACCGATAAGATCCTGTGACATCCTGCTGCTCTCATCAACCTCATTTCCCCCAAAATGGCTGAGGGTTATGAAGAGAAAGCACCCCCTTTCAGTGAAAGGGAATTGGACATGCTATCTGAGGGGTGATAGAGAAATATCCTCAGCTATATGGGGGGCCAGAGGAACAGCTGAGCAATGCAGCGTGGACCAGATTGTGGGCCAGAATTGGTGAGCGCTGCAGTACAGTGGGTGTGCACACCAGGAACGCGAGGGCATGCCGCAAGCGCTGGGAGGACCTGAAACGCTGGGCCCGGATCAAGGCTGAAGAGCTACTGGGCCAGTCTTCCCAGCACCATGTGCATCGTCCTCGCCTCTCGCCACTGTACAGGAGGGTCCTGCGTGCAGCTCTTCCGACACTCCATGCTCAGCTGGAGGAGCAAGAGCAGCAGAGACATGGTAAGTGCATTATAGGCTAAATGTGTCTGGAAGTATGATGCAAGTGCAGACAGAGCTGTACCATTCTGAGTCCCATGCCTCCAGTCTCCTAATCTGTGTGTATGCAGCACTCATCATGCAGCAAAAAGCTCAATGTAGCCCATTTGCTGGACTTGGCTGAGTGCATCCTGGGACTTGTGGTGTCATCATGACAATTGGGGATTTGAGACACACATTTGGTTTACTGATGAAAGCTCCACTGCCAGCACCACTAACTGTGAAACAAGGGAATCATGACTGATGTGTGCATTGGATGATGTATGTTACAGACACTGTCCAGTGTGTGTTTGTGAGGCCAATGGGAATTGTATGCTGTGACTTACATTGCTTTTGCTGAGTTTGGGTTCTGATAGAGACAGATCATCATGTGCCATTGAGTCAAGACAGACTTTGAGAGCCTTGCCACACTCATAAGTGTTGCAAATCTAGACAAGTGTGTCCACAGACACACGTCGTACCCCCAGGAGCTTGAATGCCATTTCCCATGTACAGGTCGCTGTAACAACGAGCCACTACTGTTCATCAGTGCACAGCCCTACCTGCTCAACCTCCAAAGGCAATATGTGGCAGTGGATTGTCAGCTTGTGAGAGAGGATATCATAAGCTCAGACTCACAACTCAACAAACATTTTTGCCCAGACACTAAATGGATGTGTTACCCCCAATCGGCCTTAGTGTTGTCCCATCCAATACTACACAGCAGATAACATATGTCCAGACGTGAAAGTGCAGACACTCCATATCACAGGCTTTTTCCAATTTCATCTGGACTCTCTCTGAGCTCCTTTAGTGGACAGTGTTGTAGAACCTGCACATGTCGCAGTGACAGGACACACAGGTCACAACAATGCCATAACTGAGGGTTGGCAGTACAGACGTGCTAACCACCAATGATCTTGTGAGGTGTCCATGTCAGACTCAAATCAGGAGATGACAGTGAACATGCACGTAATTTAAGTTTGTAAACACACACAACTCGATAGTGTGATCAGAGGAGAACAAAGTCTGACCGTGGCTCATCTTGATATGTGTTTGAAGTTGAAGTTGATTATATTGTACAGGTAATTAACACCTTTACAATCATGCATTACATTATTTGGCATTTTCTATGACTTAAAACAGATCAGTATTAAAACAACATAAAATGTCAATAATATGTGGCCCACAAGTGATGTAAAACAGCTGAAAAAGAAAATTAGAAAGTGAAGTGCAGAGTGCAAGGCAGCAGTTGTTGCCTCTGCTTGATTCTTGTTAAAGTCAATAGTGTTCTACTTGTCTAACGGCAAAAAATGAATACTGGTCACTTGCTTGCTGAGGTTTTACTGTGTAGTAAAGCGATGTACACGTAGGGCCATGGGGTGCTTGGGGGAGCTGAGAGCTGGGCGGCTATGGCTGTGAACTTGCTATGGAGAGAGACAAGGGAGCAGTGCATGCTTTAAAAGGCAGCGTAGGTTGCCTGGCTACGTTGGTCTAGTGCCAGGCAGCGAGTTAGAGTGGAGGGGCGGAGATGGATAAGTTGCTTCGTGCAGATAGAAAGTGGAAAGTGCTAGGCATCTGCAATGTGTTGTTGAGGGACGTCAGTTTTCAGCCTAACTAGCAGCAGAGTAAAGTGCTGAGTGCTGGATCAGTGCTGAGAATACTGTATTCCAGATATGTCACAGTAGGGAAGGAAACAGTGCGTTAATTGGAGATTGTTGGATAATAAATGCTATGATAAATACAAGGACTTACAGTAGGATAATGGGACTTTGGGTGTTGGAGGAGGGTGATTTGAGCATCATAAAAGGGAGTTGAAGAGGGCTTTCTGCCTGGTGCAAAACCCTGAAAGTGCATGGTGTACCAGTCTTTGACATTAATCAAGGTTCCCATTTGCTACGCCTGCTCAGTTCTTTAAGATGCGTGAAGTACCAATCTTGACATGCTAATATTCCCGTATAAGGCAGCAGCACAGGCAGTGACTAATAAGAATTCCTTCAAAGAACCATAGTCCGTTCAGCTGTAGTGCAGTCTGCTAACTGGATGGCCTGCCTTTTTATGGTAGTTACTGCATCGGATAGGTATCTTACCAGCCGGCAGGTTAGTTGAACATCCTCGCCAGAAAAGGATGCTAACACTGCTTGTCTGCAAGTTCTAATGGATGTCGTATTGAAGAGGGGTCTTAGCAAGATCCGTCATTCCCCTTTTAGGGCCTTGCAAATAGTCAGCAGGTGCACTATATCCTCCTTCCCCTCCCCGCAGAGTCTGCAGATTGCTGGAATCTGTGGCCGTAGCCAGGGCGGCATGTGATATGCAGATGGTAGTATGACTAGGCGGAATCCCAGGAATTTCTCATTTGTTGCACTGGAAAAGCTGGTAAGAAGATAGGCTTGCGGTGCTGCCTTGCTGTTAGTCTGCAAGGTGACCCAGCCATGAGCGCGCTCTGTCAGGGCAGCTTTGTCCTGTATGAGTGATTCTTTTGTGATCACATCATTTACTTTTTTTTTAAGCTGAGGATGGTCGCTGGTAGCTACCAAAGTTCCTGCAGTCCCAGTTGATTAAGTGAGTTGTCCAAGTAGCGTTGGGCTGGACATGCCACCTTACTGTTCAGGTCTTCACACAGATGCATGTTTAGTGTGTCAGGTGGACCCCTTTTGAATTTGATCCAACTTTTGATGAACGGCCCTTTGCTGGCAAGCTCTTGCCTTTGTATCCCGAGCTCCAGACTACATTGTGTGGGGGATGTGTATCCTGGTAGGCCAAAATTGCATTTGAATTGCTCTTGTTATTGTAAGATCCAGATTTTCAGTTTCTCTCCCTCGCATAGCTTCGCTTACATAACTGATTGGTGGTATAAGTTTTGCCTGATTCACTTTGCTTAAGGGGAGAAGATTTGGACCAGAGATATTAATCTTGAGGTCTCTTAGTGCCACAGCGGTCGTTACGCTTGATATGTGTCTTAACCTGATGTGTACACCAACTACATAATGATTTGTCTCACATTTCAGTGGACTCAGCTGGCCAAGAGGACCGGGTTCGGAGCAGGACATCTGTGGTGCGCCGGCGGCTACGACCTCTTTCCAGTACTGAGGAAGAGGACGATGAGGCGGGACCCTCAACATCAGCAGGCATGGGGATTGCGCCCACCCGGACTGACCATGAGGACAACTCTGGTGCCACAGACCGGGTGGAGGCTGAGGACAGTGAAGGGGGGTGATGAACTGGACACCTCTGGCCAGGCTGGGGTGGAGAGCCACTCACCCACGGACCATGCCGAACATATTTATTCCGAGGTGTCCACAGGGCAGGCCACTATGCAACCTGGTCCTGCCTTCAGCCCCTCCCTAACTCCTGAGGCCCCCATTCGATGGGGGCCTCCAGCTGCATCCTCTGCAATCTGTCCCCCTCATCATAGCTGCCAGGTCGACACCCACATTGACTCCGAACCTGAGGCACCACACCCCCCACGTGCGACCCAAAACCCTCCCTCTGTTGTTCCGTCTGCGGCTGTACCAGAGGACTTGATATGGGCATGTGAGGGTCAGCCAGACATGTCCTCTCGCATCTTGCTGCAACTGTGTCTAGAGGTGCGCATGATGCGAGAGGAAATTGTACGCGCTCTGGCCACCCTCACTGCCGGTTTCACTTCCCTGAGTGCAGTCATGTCTTCTGTTGTGTCCCAACTCCCCTCCCACACCACCGTCAATGTCTCCCCCTGTCCGTTGCCCCACACTCTTTCCCCCAAACTCCTCATGTATCCCGACCCCGTGTGGTGCCTGTCCATGCACCGGCCAGCCAGGAGCAGGCATGTGATTCACAGGATCTGGACATTGTGGTCCTAGAGGATGACCAGAAGGACAATTGAACAGTTTGACAGACACTCTGTTTTTGGACAATGATTTACTTTTCCCCTTGTAAATAGACTGGTTTCCCTGACGCTCCCTGACGTGTTATATTTATGTTGCTCCACCCCAATCCAAGTTCCCTTCTCCTTCTGCAGTAAGGACATCATTTGTTTTCCTTTCTCTCTTCCAGACGGACTGTTGTTTTATTTCTATCCTTACATATTTGTCCTTTAAACACTTATTTTTATTCATACATTGTCTATCTTGTTTTGCTTCATCGTGAATGTCTTGTACAAAAAATGCCAAGGTATTTGGGTACTCATCTGCTCTGCACATGAGGGCTTGCTGCAATGATAGGGTTCAACTTGCAGATGTGTCACACACACACACATACATCCTCTCATCTCTACGCCAACTCACTTGGTGAACATTAGTCTATCAGGACATGATACACAACAGAGATTTTACTTGGGATCTGATATTTTTTTATTTAAACATATTCACACTGGACAACAAGTTCCTGGGATGTGGTCACTGGGGATTGTGCTTTTGACTTCGCAATTTCCGGGGTGATGATCGCTGTGAGGGATTAAGTCTGGGTTGACGCCGAGGTGCAGGTTGGTCTCCGGCATGTGCCTGTACAGGGTGGAGTCCATGTGCAGGGGCGGATTGTGTCTGTACACTTGGTGTATGTGCATGGACAGGGTGTTGTTGTGCAGGCGGTGGTAGTGCCTGTTCAGGGGGTGGTGGTGGATTTGCATGTGGGGGGGCTGGATGGGGGCGGTGGTGGATGTGTACCCATGCTGTGGTCCTGTGCAGTTTGTGGAACAGGTGTGTGGGTGTGATGTGCTGTAGGCATATGTGATGGCTCCCCTCCCTGCATTGCCCGTGAAGGTAGACTTTGGAACACTGCCATCATGCCGTCCATCTTCTTCATGGCCAAGGAATGGTGTCTTACACTCTCTTCCCTTTGGAAAGATATCATGTCTCTGATATTCCTGGACATGTCTTGCAAGGTTCTATCCAACCTATCCAAAACATGGGTCTGTCGGTCCACCACCTGAGGGAATTGGCGCAGGGCCTCAGACATGTCTGACAGGGTGGCCCCTATGGCACGTATGTCCTGCCTCACATCTGCCTGCTGTTGGAAGAAGTCCTGCTGCCACTGGCCACCACGGACATGTGCAGGCCCTCCATGCAGGGCCCGGCCATGGATGAGTCCACCAGGTCCAAGAGCAGGGGGATGTTGGCATGTGGAAGCCTGTGGACAGGTGAATGGTGCCCAGGGGATGCCTGCACCACAGCAGGGTTGGTACGTCCCTCAGATGGTGAGGATAATGCCTGGGATACACTGTCTGGGGAGGAGTGTGTAGGGTAACCACCATGTCTGTCCCGGATGTGAGGGCTGTGAGGGAGTGAGGTCTGTGTTGGGGTGGGGCTGAACTGTGGCTGGTTATCTCTATGCTGGGGACAGGCAACCTTTTTCATTGCACGAGGCTGACACACTTTGCTGGGGGAGGGTGTGAGACCTTGCTAAATGTGGGCGATCGGTGCGAATTTCTGTCCATGGCATCAGATTCTCCATCCCCTGAGTGGATGCGCAGACACTCACTATCGTCCAATACTTCATCCTCCTCAGGTAGTTCCTCCTCCTCCTCCTCTTGCACATGACTTGCAGCTGACATCACTGCCTGGAGGAGCAGTGGATTCTCACCTCTAATTGCCCGTCGCCCAACACTGGTGGAAGGTCCTTCCTCCTCATCGTCATCATCACCTGGAACACAGAGGTAGCAACAGGATAAGTAATTGACCGAGTATGAGATATCGTGAAACACAAGGGTTGGTTCTACTGTACTTTGCATCGACAGATGATGCACATGTGACCTGGTTTTGGTACCCCTACAAGTGACAGCTCACACAATGGCACTGAGGTGTGAAACGTAGATGTACACTCAAAAAGCACACTTACCAGCTCCATCCACAACTTTGTGTCCTTTTCTGCTCCCCCTGTTGTAGGTTTTGTTGACAAAGTGGTCCCCGATCCAGCAGCTGTAGTGGGAAGTGACACCAATGTCAATCATCTGCATTACCAATTTACAAAGAGGCACATGTGACACTTATGATATGGATGGAACTTTGTTAACAACAACTGCAGGTTATCTGCAGAAGGGGATTTTCATCTTTGTCATGGTTTACATAGGGTAACACTTCACACCACATTTACCTGATGTACATGTGCGAGCGGGTTTCACTGCTGCAGCCAGGATGTCATGCATTCCCCGGGATGATGTTGTACGCTGCACTGGCGTCATTCTCTCCAAAGCTGTGTTGAGACATACATATCCATATTTCAGTACACCAGATAATAGCTATGAGCTAACATGTATATGTCATTGTCAATGACCACTGATGGATATTCCTGGACAATGTGCAGCATGTTTACCTCATGGACTTTACATGTGTGCCCCTGCTGACATGCAGCAGTTGCCAGCTGTTACATGCACACAGCACTGACATCAATGAGATGACACATCAACAGACAAACGTATATGAGAAGGTTACTGATATAGGAAGGGAGGGGAAAAATGATCGGGACGCCAGCATATTGCAATGCTTACACCTTCACCGTTAAGACTAATATGTCTCATGAGTATGATGTTGTGTGTTGACAAGTTGAAAGGAGTGTACATCCACAGGCTGAGCAGTTTCACATTTGCACATCAGTTCAAACATTGCATAGCAGAGTTCATATGTGAGATGTGCAATAATCACGTACATTTTGTGTGTCATTTGTGCTTCCCTACCAATGGATTCACAAAGCTCATTTTGGCTTGAGAGATTACACATTTGTTATGTCCAGCATTTGAGTGTCATCTGTTCCCATTATCCATTTCCTACATCATGGTTGAACTAAGCTGACAACGGATGATGTTTTGTACAGCAGACATCCTTACCTCACATAGCATACACTCAATTATATAGGTGGACACAGTAGAAGAGGAGGCAAGCAGAGTGCAACAATTGATTAGGATAACACATTGTGGTTAAGTTGTGAATCTTTCATGGTTGACGCCTACACTGGATTTGGTTTTGGCCTTTCAGCCACGAGATCTTGGACTGTGACTTCCTGATGATTCACCTTGGCAGCCCATACATCCATCACAAATGTACAGGACTGGCATCATTGCAAGCATCATCCACACCAATTTCAAAATGTTTTTGTCCTTTGGAATTCTGCTACGGAGTTATCATATCATTGATTTACAATCCAGTTGTGTCTAGTACACTTCATGTGACACTATATACTATTTTTATGTCCATTCTACACTCACTTGTCATATGTTTTGTGACATCCTTTCACTAGCCACCATGGTGTGACCTGGTATATGTTTCAATGCCATATGGAGGCATATTGTGATGCAGGAAAACAGTTATGTGATACACATACAACATACAGCAGATATTAGAGGCACATTCATGGGCATGGGCATTCAGGTTCATTGTTCCTGAGTTTCCTTACCATGGCCCCGCACCTGCCTAGTGTGTGGTCCCCGACCAGATGTCACAGGCAACCTTGTAGCAGAAGTCAATGTGTGTCTTGGACTCTGGGAGGACATCATTGGACCTACAATGCTAAGTGTGTTTGCAACTTTACATACCGGCTGCCACATGTGAAGCACTCAATTTGAGGCACAAAGGATGAGCACAAGCAGTGTGGGCACTACCGTTGCAGACGTGTCTACCACAAATTATGATGAGTGATCCCATATTCAACTTATTATGGCCCCACTGCCTAGTAGCAACGTCTATCAAATTGACACAACAGTTCCTGGCGTAAGGTCCACAATCATGTTTTGTTAATGGACCAGAAGACATACCCTACAATTATGACATCTATGACCAGCTGGTTGGACTTGACAGATTCATGTATGGAAAAGGAACTTTGTAAGTTGGACAGAGGACGCATACTCTATTACTGGTTTATGAATCTCACTTCTTGTTCATCATTGTCATATTTGTTCTCATTGGATTTGTTGAAATTTGGTCTACTAATATTTTTGCAATTTAGAGGTGGATACATTCGGAGTTGGTCTGGCACTCAATTCCACAATCGAGTTCCCAGTCCTGGAGCAGTTGGTGGAATACATGTAATGTTCATAACACACAATGACATAAAGAGCCTAGATATGTTATAATTTTTATTTTGCTATTCCCAGATCTATTTCGCTGAAGGTAAATGTCCTTTGAGGATTCCTATAGTTGTAAGGCTAGTTTTACCTCTCCAGTTGCCTTTGAGATGCAGACCACCATGGTCACTCCTAGGAGACTCATCCCTCCTGGCTGGCCCCTGACCCACTGGTTCTTCCACTGGGGACTCTCTCCCCCTCTCACCCCTCAATCTGGACTTCTGCACCCTCCACTTAGGAGTGGCACTGCCAGACACCAGAACTGATGGAGGCCTGATTACAGACACTCCACGTTCTCCTGACACTAGGAGATCCCCCTCAAATGGACTACTAGTACAGCTTAGGCTCCCTACCTGGTGTTCCCTTAAGGAACCATCCAGGCCCTGAGACTGAGGTTGGGCACTATGGGGACGCATCCCAGTCTCACTCCCTCTCCTTGAAGACAGGACGTGAGGCCCTACAACCCTCCCACTACAACGGGACCTAGCTGGGCTACTCTGAACCTCTTCCACCACTCTGGGCTGGAAGATACCTGAGCCACTCCTCTTAGGGTCACTCCCCAATGCCTCTTCAGAACCTCTAGTAACCACCCAGAGGTCTGCCTCCTGTGCAAGCTCCCTGGGATCAGAGAACTCACACTCCAACAGGTGTTGGCTCAACCCCAGAAAACAATTACTGAACATGTGCTCTCTGACAACCAGATTGAACAGCCCTTCACAATCATTTGCCGTGCTACCCATCACCCAATCCTCCAGTGCATCACAACACACATCCACAAACTCCCCCAAGACTGGTGAGACAGTTTTCTACTGCCCCTGAACCTCAACCTGTACCCCTCTTCCTGGGAACTAGGCACCATACTCTGGGATCTGGGAGTGGGACTTCCTGCACTGGACTCCATATTGCTGCCACCACTGGACCCCACCCTCACTGGTGAATCCAGACAACTAAAATTGTACTCAGGGGATAATCTACCCTCCAGAGCTAGTTTCTCCCTGACGAAGGCCCTCTCTGCCTCCGCCATCCTCTCCTGCGCTAAGACCCTCTCAGTGTCTAGCTTTTTCTCTTCAAGGCCCAACGCCTTGAGACTCAACTCCTGGGCCAACAAGGCCTTTTCCTCCTCTAAGGCTAACTTCCTATTCTCCAACTCCAATTCCTGAGCCTCCATGTTCTCATGGCTCTCCTTCTGGAGCTTCTCTAAAGCCAGCTGATGCTCCCCTTCTTCCCTCCTATCCACCCACTCCTCTGGGGACAGAGGAAGGGATGTGGCACTCCCCTGGCACCGGACCCAGCAAGGGACTCCCTATCTATGGGGTCCTCACTCTCTACTGGCGTCCCTGCCCTGTCATTTTCTTCCTCCTCTTCAGACTCTTCAGGCCCTATCTCAAAACCACCACTTTGGTATGCAGAGGGATAATCAGACAGGTCCCCGCCACACGCTAAGGGTTCTCCCCTAAGGAGTGCTTCATAAAGGAAAAGCTTTCTGAGGATGTTACCCACTATTGGTATCCCCCTCTCTCTGCAGAATTCCTCTAACTCCTCCCGGGTGTACTCCCAAAGGTCATCCTCATTATAGATTACTCCCATCTTGGCAGAATACACAACCACAGTGCAACACAAGAGACCTAGGCGTCTGAGCTGAAGCAGGAATACACAATTCAAAAATGACACTTTTAAGAAGAAATAAAACTCAGGATAAATAATCCCTATACATGTGATTTCTCTAAATGCAGAGTTTGTAGTGCAACCAGTTGTCGCTGTGGTACTGCGTACACGCAAGTCCTATCCTCACCGCTCACAACTAATGTTAGAAATGGGATTTCTGGTTGGCTAGAGCTTGCGCCTAAGCCAGGCAGAAACCACCACTCTAGTCTGGGCAAGGGAGTTACACACTGAAGATAACCCCTGCTGACCCCCTTAGTAGCTTGGCACGAGCAGTCAGGCTTATCCCAGAGGCAATGTGTAAATCGTTTGCGCAACACACACATACAGCAGCAACACACTAGGCACACCACCAAAGAAACTCCACACAAGGTTATATGAAAATAGCCTTTGTATTATCCAAAACACATTAGAGTCATAGTCACACATATACACTGTGCCAACTGGCACTAGGCAATATTTACAGGGGATTATATACAGGACAGGGCCAATCGGGCCACTGTCAGAACCTTTAGAAAGCACTAGTAGCACACATCAAACACAACCAGTGACTACTGGTAAAATACTGTACTTGGCAATATCTCTAGCAACATAAACGCATTATGTCTGCATCACATTAGGCATCAAACTCATATGCATAATCACATTACGCAACCTCTGTAGGCATAAACACACTATGCAATAGGCATCATAAGCATAAACATATTATGCAATAACTCACAATTAGGAGGGCACCTTAGTGACACTCCCCAGGTGCATACATCTCCTTAGGGCCTTGCGCCCTATCACCACCATAAAGCTGAACCCAGGCCAACTGCCCTTTCTAGGGGGCCCAATGCCCTTTGTCCATAATGTCAGGGCTTGTACTGGGGCCTTCCACTGGCCCTTTTGCTGCCAATGCAGCCAAAACCACGGTGGGCAATGCACTGGGGCAGGGGGTATGTATCTCACTCCCTCCTTGTTCCTCCAGAAAGGCTAGTTTTTCCTCTCCAGTTGCCTTTGAGATGCAGACACTATGTTTCGCCCTCTGTTCTCTGCTGCCTATATATGCATTTTGACCCTCTCCTGCCACGTTTGACTTACCAGTTAGTGAGGGTGGTCTGCATTGCTCTGGATGAGGTCTCCTCCCAGAAGATGCTGGGACCTCTGCTACTGTGGCTGTCTGTACTCTGGCTGAATGTGTAAATGGGTGAGAAGAGATACACATCAACACATGGAAAATGTACATGTAGCACTTGTCAGACATTTCCTCGTATCTTCTGCATGCTAACAGTATTGTGAAGTACTGCCACGGCCGGTGCAGGTAGGAGCGGTGGGGTGTTGATGATGTAATGGCATGGCAGGGTGGGAATTAAACAATGGATTCTGGGACTGACATTTTTAAATAAGGATTCTCTCACCTTCTGTTTTGTGATTTTGGAAGGGCCAGGGTGAGTTGTTTTTATGTTTATTTGGACTTATTTTCTCCATTCCGTTGTGTGTTGATTTGCCTCTGCACTGCACCCCCACCCCCTTACGTTCTTGACTGACCCAGCCGTGTCTGGATTAGTGGAAGGGGCACTTTGACAATTGCTACTTAGCACTGTTCGGTATATACGGCTTCAGGCCTGGGCCTTTGTATTTCATAGTGTGAAAGGTATTTGCCATTTCTAATACAAAGGATTCTGGGACTTGTGGTGCAACATACTGAGAGAAACACATGAGCCTCTGACTGACTATATTTGTATATGGAATTTGGACAACTTCCTTACTCACAATGGCAGTGCGACACAGACATACATTTTGTATACTTGTTCTTGTCATCCCACTTACCTGGTGCCACATTGTGGACATCACTCACAGGCAGCCCATGGAGCATGTGGGGGTGGATTGTAGTGAGGACATCCTCCTCTTGTGGGGTGAGACGGAGGTGGGATCGAGAGTGTGAGGCAGGGAGAACTCTGTTCAGCTGGATCCTGGAGTACTTCTCCTTTGCACTCATCTTTTCATCCTGCCACTTCCTCTTTATGTCACGGACTGTGCGCACATCCTCCCCCAATGCTGTGACAGCGGTGGCTAACTGCTGCCAGAGAGCTGCTTTCTGTGTGCCACTGGTGCAGTAAGGTGGGAGACCATATAGGCGTTTGTGGTGCCTCACAACAAACTCCACAATCATGGTGGTCTCCTCAGTTGTGAAGTTCTTCTTCCTCCTCTGAATGTACATTTTGCAGTGGCGATGAACAGCAAAGCAAACAGGAACTCTCTGTGGCCAAAGCTGGGCCCTGAATGTGTGCTGCTTTTATGTGGTACTGGTTTTGCAGTTGGTCTTAATTGACTTCAGCTGGAGCATGGTGGGGGATGGTAGGCACTTGAAATGCTCAAAAGGGAGAAATGGCTGGCTTTCCGGCCGGAGGCAGAGTTTCCGGCCCAGAGGCGGAGTTTCCGGCCCAGAGGCGGAGATTCCGAGCCGGAGGCGGAAATTCCGCCATGGTGCCGGAATCTCCGCCACTGGGCCGGAAATTCCGGCCCGAGTGCGGACATAAAGTTAGGATGTGTAAGTTCATTCTGTGAATACCCATATGTGTAAGTTCATTCTGTGAATACCCATATGTGTAAGTTCATTCTGTGAATACCCATATGTGTAAGTTCAATCTGTGAATACCCAAATGTGTAAGTTCATTCTGTGAATACCAAAATTGTTGTAAGTTTAGGATTTTGACGTAAGTTAGTTCTGTGAATCAGGCCCTCAGTCTGCATATCATGTTCCTGCAATAGTTCCATTGAAGACTTGGTTGTAATTGCAGTTGGCTGGTGAAGTAATTTGTGAATGACAGCAGTCTTAGGTGTGTTATTATTTCAGATCAGATTGTGGAAACTTGATGGATTATCAGCACATGGAAGTAAATTTGAGACCCCGTAAAAAGAGAGGGGGGCATGTAACAGCAAATACTCTTTCATAAAGGTATTGAGTGATGAATAAATGACCTGTGGTTTTTCAAATGTTATAATAGCAGTGTCATCCGATATTTGATTTATCCATTAAACACCCTTTTTTCCAGTACTTCCAGCATGATGTTTTTAAACATGATGCTCCAAATTGTAGATTGAAAGATGCATGACAAAGGGTTCATGGACAAAGCACTTACAAACAACAACAACAAATATATATATATCTTTTATAAAGGATACTGGGGCAAACTATGCCAATTAGACACTATTTTGATTTCCATAAAAGAGAAATTAGTAAAGATTGTGCGTTGAAGAATAACCCATACAGGTGTAGGGAAAGCATCATACTGCACAATTAACGTACACGCTTGCCTGATAATCAAAGAGGAATAATGCAGTTTTAAATCAGGGAATCTCACTTCACCTTCATTTTAGGCTTCTTAAGTTTTATTTAAGCAATTTGTGGGGTTTTGTTATTTTATAAAATTCTTGAACCTATATTATTGAGTTGTTTAAACATAAGGCATTTTGAAGGGCTACATTGAAAGTGTAAAAGGATACGAGGAATGACAATCATTTTGATGGTATCTAATACATGAAAATGAAAGGCGGACCAGATAGATAATAAGTCCTGAAGCCTGGTTTTAAAGGAAGACATGTTACATTGAATAGTTATTTTGAGAATAGGGAAAACAAAATATCCAAATATTTAATTTTTTATGGATTCCACATTAGGTAACATACATCAAACAAATACCTCATACACTGAGCATAACCAGAAACAAGACCAAAACCAAATCACTGCACAGTTATAAAAAATAATTGCGAATTTATTCGGTCAAATGTTTTTGTCAGAGTCTAGTTATAATTCAGCTATCAGAATCTTAGCTTCAAAAGCTAATGAAATAATAGTAGTAAAAGCATATGCATTATCAGTCAAAAAACACTGACTATAGACAGGTATGATTGGGTAGGATAACATGCATTGCTTGTTTGGTAAACAATAAAAATGTCTATACACAATTCCTTTTTACATCATTTAAGTATGTGTATAATACTATCAGTTTCTGTATTTGGCAGATTTTTCTTTAACACTTTTCTTTCTTTCTTCGATATCTTGTGTGTTCTCCATAGACTGTATGAAGATACCCTATGCATTGTACATTTGTAGCTGAATTCCTGTGTTTTTGTGTTTTTTTAGCTGTTTGCCTGATAGCATATCACTTCTTTGTCATACTGTTCCTGTGGTCCTACTGGCAAACCATTTTCACAAAGCCTCTGAACCCTGCAAAGGAGGTATGTTAACGCATTCATTGTATATGATGATATATTATTGTCTCTATCAGTATTTCCTTCTCATCTTTCTCTACCATGTGTATAGCTTTCTGCAGTAAAGGGGATATATAGTTTTCATCAAATAATGGTACAGTTTTATGACAGATACATGTTCCTTTTGATGCTTTTCATCTTGTTGGAGCTTCCCCTTACATAGTTCACCCCCTTCTGATGGTGGTCTCTTTTCATTGGATGCCACCCGTTTGGGAAATCAGCTGTTCCCTGGTTTGAGGTTCCCATTTCAGAAGAATCTGTAGCCTACGTTGAGGCAGACGTTTATTGCCAGGGGCCTTTTTCCAGCCCTCATTCTCTGTTTTTAATATTTTCTTTTTGCCTTGGAATCTGATTTTCATGTTCACAGGATGATCCCTTTGAATCAGAGATGAACACCTATTTTGGATTCCTGCCATATTTTGAGAAAGCAGCAGCGTTTGGCTAATGCTTACTGCAGTTTTGAAATACCCTTTTCCTTGTGGTGGTATTCAAAGTGAATCTATTGTGAAACCCTTATGTGCTAAGGACAAGGTAGACTTTAGACCCCCAATTCTTGAAGTCTGGAGTGATTTTGTCCTCTGTAACTTACTACTCTGTAAATTATTTTCTGCCATTTCATATCTCAATTTCAGGAGTCCACCCACAAAACGATGCCTGCTTGTCTGTTAAGGGAGGGCATTCTATATTTAAATGTGCATTTCTCATTCCAACTTGTTTGCTGCTATGATTAAAAATGTGTATGCTTCACTAATCAAGCGGGCACCAGCAAGAAAATCAGAAATAGCTATCTTTAATGGGGACCACTAATATCCTGTCTAGCCCTTACACTAAGGCCCTCATTATAAGTGGCCCAGGAAATGGGATGGATTTTTCTCACGCCCAGAGTTACTGAAACCATATATACTGGAAACTCATGAACTCATACAAATCCACCTCTTTATGAGTTGGACCCCGAGGATCCAGTAAGAAATGATGAATTACCAAAGGCCTTGGAAATGCCAGGTTACATTCCTCCATGTGAAAGTAAAAATGTTGTAATTGTAAAGATGAAAGTAGAATTCTTTCCACAGTTTGAGATTGAATACCCTTAAGGATAGACCTCCAGAATTGGGAGGTTTGTGCCTTGGACTCTGTAGCAATAGCAATGAACTACCACAGGTGACCAATAACATATATTAAAATTCTGCTGCTATGGTAAGAGTGGCCATTCAACGTAAAACTTTGCGCAAAGGATACAGGATCTTAAAGTAAATCATGTGTGTTACAAGACATCCCCGGGAAAGATGGTCTTGCTTTTGTCACGTTTCAAACTTCCCTAGGCTTTATCCCTTCATAGCTGTAAAATTCTGAATGTTTTGCAACTTTGATAAGGCTGTTTTAAGGAAGCCCACATAGTACAATAGTCTGAGCAAGATATGACACCTGCTGATATGCATAGTCTTCAGGATGAGTGGGGCAGCTGCAGCAATAGGTAGAACATTTTAAGGGTGTGAATAATTTTTGACTCACTGAAGGGACGGAGGAGGTGGCAGACCTGGTATTGGGGAGAACTAATGTTACTTTTACCCTTGAGGAAGTGAGTCAGGGAATCCAGGCTCTGTCCTGCAATAAGGCTCCAGGGCCTGTTGGTATTCCGCCGGACAATTATCGAGACAATGTTGAGGTTTGGCGTCAAGTTTTGACTCTGGTTTTAAATGCAGCAGTAAGGGAGGGTGTTCCGTTATCTTGGTCTTCTGCCATCATTGTTCCGGTTTTCAAGATAGGTGACAAGGATAACCCACAGTGTTATCATCCCATCTCTCTCATTGATGCAGTCGTTAAGGTCCTAGGTAGGGTCCTATTAGATAGACTGTTGCTATGGGTAGACACTAATAAGATATTAACAGAGGCTCAGTATGGTTTCCTGCTGGGTGTATCAACAATTGATCAGTGTCTAAACCTCTACCTAATAGTTAATAAATATACTGTGGTCCAGTCTGGCTCCTTTTTTTTAGCATTCATGGACCTTATGTCCTTTTGATTGGGTAAATCGGAAGAAGTTATGGGACTTGCTTCTTTCTTTGGGTGCTGACCCCGATATTGTAACCCTACTAAAGACCCACCATGCTCACACCACAGCAGAGATTAGATACTCACAGGGGGTGGACCTTACAGAACAGTTTAAATGTGTAAAGGGTGTTTGTCAAGGCTGCATACTTGTGCCCTCCCTATTCACCTTGTACATTAACGGCTTAAAACATGCTCTTCTGTCAGTACAGGCAAACTGCCCTAAAGTAGGTGCGAAATCACTACCAGTTTTACTGTACGCAGGTCTTGCGGTGCTTATGGCCCTCACAGCAGTGGGTTTGCAGACCTTAATAGACAGCTTTGTCTCCTTTATGGACAGTTTGGATCTGACTGTCAACTTCACAAAATCATACGTTTTGGTAGTTGGCCCTCGGTCGACTAGGTCCAAAGTTTTTAAGGCAGAGAGCCATACGCTGGCTAACGTCCTGGTTTTCTCTTATCTGGGAATACTTTTTGACGCTAAATTGAGTTGGATACCTTTGGTTGAGGGAAAGTTGTGTGATATGAACAAGTCAATAGGGGCCATAGCTAGCTATGCCCATAGACGGGTTCTTGGTCTCCAAGTGTTTTAATAAAGCTCTATCTCTCCAAATGCCTCTCCAAGGTCTTATATGGCAGCGAAGTGTGAGGGTACACCTCTGTCCATAAGATTCAGCTTGCATTACGGCAGATCCTAAGGGTTCCCCAAAGCACCTCATCTTTTTCTGCCCATGAAGAGCTTGGTGTCAAGTATATTCCTGACTTGGTGGCCATAATGCCTCTGTTGTGCTAGGTTAAGATATGGTCCAGGGAGGGCGCCCAGTTAAATCGTTTGATCCTGTCTGACAGCTTGTCACTGGACAATGTGCACAAAATTTCCTGCATCTCTTATGTAAAGGCGTCTTTCACCAGTTTAGGCAGGGCAGATATCTTTTACAATTATGATTCCCAATATTCTTGAAAGCTTAGACATGTAAGGGACTTTTTTTTAAGCACGCCCTTTCTCATCATGAATGCGTAGAGCTAGTGAAGCCTGCAGTGAGGGGGCATTTATTGATGAAAACTGTGCAGGGAATGGAGACTCACCTTTCTCTTCTAAGTAGTGAAAGGGACAGGTTTCTGGTAGCTCGTTTTAGGTTTAATAAGCTACACCATCTTCTGGCCTCTCCATCTGGCTGGTTTCAATCAAGTATGCTAGGGCTCTGTGGCTGCGACCGAAGGTCTCCACAGGATACCCTACATTTAGTGATTCTTTGTAAAAAATTTAGCCGTCCTAGAAAACAGTTTCTGCTGTCTCCCCTGAAAGCCCTGAATTTTACGCAAGCCCGTGTGGCGCTCATGCACTTGCAGCTTCTGTCAAATGAATACACCCTTTTTGCAGTAACTTCCTTTCTTCGGGCAGCTTTGCGGTCAAAACAATCGAGACCCGACTGATATTATGTGGATACACTTTTACTGTACATTGTTTAAAAATGTTATTCTATTTTTATTGGAAGTTTTTTTATGATACTGTATTTAATGTATTTTTTCTGTGATTTTATCTTTTATGTATGTGATTGGGACCGAATAAAGATTGATTTGATTGATTGACTTTTGCTGGAGTTTGGGAGGTGGGGAACTGTGCCTAAAGTGTATAATGCCTAGAAACAGCATACCCACTGCATTGATCTGTGAATTGAAGGAGAGTTGTCCATCCAATCATATCCTTAGGGATTTAACATTCAACGTGGATTTCGAGAGTGTACTTAGTGAGAGTGGCCATATCAAGTCCTGCCAAAGATGCTTGTTTCTCCTGACCAAGAGCAGTTTAGTAGAATTAGCAGAAAGTTGGTACTCATCCTATGGTGTGGGCCACATAAACCCTCACTTCAATAGATGGTATCTTGGGCGAGGAGCACAATTAACTGAGCATTATTCTCTTATGTCAGAGGCAAGCATATGATCTAATAAGTTATACTAATTGCTTAACTTTAATACTAAACCATTGTGGGTGAAAGCAAGGCTCCTTTGGGACCTCTTTTTGCCTATTAGAGCTGGCTGAATGAAAAACTGAATGTGCCTCCAAAAAGGAAGAAAACCATTCCACCATAGTTGGGGTTATTACAACCTCACCAATCCTTGATTTCTGGATGGCATAATTCATTGCATCAAATGTGTTGGAAGGATCTAAGAAGATCAACCCTGCCATATGTTCTGAATCCATGAATCCATGATAGTTGTGAGCTGGTTCCATTTCCAGGTTGAAAACCTAACTGCCATAGGTAGAGAATGTTTGACTTTAAGAATTATAATAATTATCTGGCTACCAGTATTTGTTACATTTTGCATTAGGTGCTACTTGTAATCGGAAATCAGTTGGCCATAATGGGATAGTCCATGGTTTCTTATGTTCTTACATTTGGCCCAGAACTGCTCTGGTCATAACATAGAGATTGAGAATACATAGGAGCCTAGACAAGCTAGCTAGTGCAAAAGCCTAAAGAATATTTGCTGAGTTCTGTTATGTGCAGCTTAGGCACGCCCCTTCAGGTTGAGGTCCCGAAACACACACAGGTGGAGGAAAGTAACTCACTAAAAGATTCAATTTCAACCAACGTGCAGAAGGCAGCATTATTATTATTTTTATTTTCAAGCAGAACGCAAATGCGGCCTAGTCTTTCATCCATTAGTCCACGCATTAGTGCACGCATGCGCATAAGCATTTCCCGTGTTTTCGTGTTTTTGCATGTTAGTTTCACCGCACACTGTTAGTAAATGTTACCGAGGAATTAATCCGAGCAGGTTTTATTTTCTCAAACCCCTGCTCCATCAATTGCCCCCTTTGATGGCATTTTTGAGCCATCACAAACATCACCATCATACTAATTACCACCTTTATTTTTATCTAAAGGTCTGTACTTCTTTCCCATTTTCTCATCTAAATCTTTCATCATTTCATAATAATTTCCTCTCATATCCTCTGGTTCTATTTCTTCTCTCCTTCTTATCCTAGCTCTACGTTTATTGTCTGCTTTTGTCACCTCCTTTTTTCCACATTTACACTTGCAACCTTTATATGTCATTATTATAAACAAAATCACTACAGCTATTGAAATAATTGGTATTAGTATTTTTCCTAATAAACTACTCCCAAATGTAGAAAACCATCTACCTATAGAGGAAAAACTCTTACCAAGTTTCTCCCAAACACCCTCAATCTCCAGTTGAGTCAAATCTTCCTGTAATTTTGTAATATTCTTTATATATCCCTCAAGACGTTTACTTTTATCAGGGATCTAAGAACAGCAGTGTTGTATTTTCAACATGCCACAGACTCCGCCCTCTTTTGCCAATAAAATATCCAGGGCAAGTCGATTTTGCAAAACCATTGATCTAATTGCAACCATTTCAGTATCAATCATCAAAAACCCACCAACAGTGTCTGTTGATAAACGATCAACCACTGTGGACAATTTCCGAATTTTATGCAAATTTAGAACGACTCCAACTGAGGGTATCAGTGCACCAAAAATATCACCAATTATTTCTGAAAAACTTGCTCTCTTTTTGCGTGTTAGTCCATGCTTTATTTCATTGATTTTATTATTTCTATCTACATGATATACTTTAGGAAATACGATCCCAAAGGAACAACTACCATACCAGTGTGCTGGCAACCTATAGTAAGCATTTACCACACACATAATATACTCCTGGAAATACAGGATCAGTTCCACCTTTTAATCCTCATCCACCAGTTATCAGTAAAGTGTGTTCACATTCACTAGTACCAATGGAATAATTATTATAGTCAGTTTTTAGTCTAAGTAAGCAAAGTTTCCCTTTATGATACCAATCCAGAGACATTGCAGCGTAAGTCTCGCCTTTCTTATAATTTCCCTCTCTAAAAACCCATGGTGGTACATGTGACTTCTGTTCAGCAGCTTTCCTTTGAAAATCCTGTCTTCGATCTTCTACCATGTTAATGAGTGGGATGGGTATTCCCAGACGTGGGTCCTGTGCTCTCCATGCCACTGGAGTCAAGCTATCCTGGCTGATGAGGGGTGAAACCCCGAAACCGGTCCTAGGATGCTTGGTTCCAGTCCAGGGAAGACCTGGCCTGGCAGTTCAAGCTGGACTGTTCCCATTGGGCACAGGGTCAAGACTGATTTGCATATGGCTGTGTTCAAACTGGAATGGCATGGTGAGCAAAAAAACGATGGATTTAGGTCCAGATCTCTGTACTGGGATGAATGTATGACATTGTTCTGCATTCTGTCCATCAATTGTTCTTTTTGCATTTGTCACCCGAGTGGGACGGGTATGCCCAGACGTGGGTCCCGTGCTCTCCATGCCACTGGAGTCAAGCTATCCTGGCTTGTGAGGGTGAAACCCCAAAACCGGTCCTAGGATGCTTGGTTCCAGTCCAGGGAAGACCTGGCCTGGCAGTTCGGGCTGAACTGTTCCCATTGGGCACAGGGTCAAGACTGATTTGCATATGGCTGGGTTCAAACTGGAAAGGCATGGTGAGCAAAAAAACGATGGATTTAGGCCCAGATCTCTGTACTGGGGTGAATGTATGACATTGTTCAGCATTCTGTCCATCAATTGTTCTTTTTCCATTTGTCACCCCGAGTGGGACGGGTATGCCCAGACGTGGGTCCCGTGCTCTCCATGCCACTGGAGTCAAGCTATCCTGGCTGATATGTGGTGAAACCCCGAAACCGGTCCTAGGATGCTTGGTTCCAGTCCAGGGAAGGCCTGGCCTGGCAGTTCAAGCTGGACTGTTCCCATTGGGCACAGGGTCAAGACTGATTTGCATATGGCTGGGTTCAAACTGGAATGGCATGGTGAGCAAAAAAACGATGGATTTAGGCCCAGATCTCTGTACTGGGGTGAATGTATGACATTGTTCTGCATTCTGTCCATCAATTGTTCTTTTTGCATTTTTCACCCCGAGTGGGACGGGTATACCCAGACATGGGACCTGTGCTCTCCATGCCACTGGAGTCAAGCTATCCTGGCTGATGAGGGGTGAAACCCCGAAACCGGTCCTAGGATGCTTGGTTCCAGTCCAGGGAAGACCTGGCCTGGCAGTTCAAGCTGGACTGTTCCCATTGGGCACAGGGTCAAGACTGATTTGCATATGGCTGGGTTCAAACTGGAATGGCATGGTGAGCAAAAAACGATGGATTTAGGTCCAGATCTCTGTACTGGGATGAATGTATGACACTGTTCTGCGTTCTGTCCATCAATTGTTCTTTTTGCATTTGTCACCCTGAGTGGGACGGGTATGCCCAGACGTGGGTCCCGTGCTCTCCATGCCACTGGAGTCAAGCTATCCTGGCTGATGAGGGGTGAAACCCCGAAACCCGTCCTAGGATGCTTGGTTCCAGTCCAGGGAAGACCTGGCCTGGCAGTACGGGCTGGACTGTTCCCATTGGGCACAGGGTCAAGACTGATTTGCATATGGCTGGGTTCAAACTGGAAAGGCATGGTGAGCAAAAAAACGATGGATTTAGGCCCAGATCTCTGTACTGGGGTGAATGTATGACATTGTTCAGCATTCTGTCCATCAATTGTTCTTTTTCCATTTGTCACCCCGAGTGGGACGGGTATGCCCAGACGTGGGTCCCGTGCTCTCCATGCCACTGGAGTCAAGCTATCCTGGCTGATGAGGGGTGAAACCCCAAAACAGGTCCTAGGATGCTTGGTTCCAGTCCAGGGAAGACATGGCCTGGCAGTTCGGGCTGGACTGTTCCCATTGGGCACAGGGTCAAGACTGATTTGCATATGGCTGGGTTCAAACTGGAATGGCATGGTGAGCAAAAAAACGATGGATTTAGGTCCAGATCTCTGTACTGGGATGAATGTATGACATTGTTCTGCATTCTGTCCATCAATTGTTCTTTTTGCATTTGTCACCCCAGTGGGACGGGTATGCCCAGACGTGGGTCCTGTGCTCTCCATGCCACTGGAGTCAAGCTATCCTGGCTGATATGGGGTGAAACCCCGAAACCGGTCCTAGGATGCTTGGTTCCAGTCCAGGGAAGGCCTGGCCTGGCAGTTCGGGCTGGTCTGTTCCCATTGGGCAAGGGTCAAGACTGATTTGCATATGGCTGGGATCAAACTGGAATGGCATGGTGAGCAAAAAAACGATGGATTTAGGCCCAGATCTCTGTACTGGGGTGAATGTATGACATTGTTCTGCATTCTGTCCATCAATTGTTCTTTTTTCATTTTTCACCCCGAGTGGGACGGGTATACCCAGACATGGGTCCTGTGCTCTCCATGCCACTGGAGTCAAGCTATCTTGCTGATGAGGGGTGAAACCCCGAAACCGGTCCTAGGATGCTTGGTTCCAGTCCAGGGAAGACCTGGCCTGGCAGTTCAAGCTGGACTGTTCCCATTGGGCACAGGGTCAAGACTGATTTGCATATGGCTGGGTTCAAACTGGAATCTCATGGTGAGCAAAAAAACGATGGATTTAGGTCCAGATCTCTGTACTGGGATGAATGTATGACATTGTTCTGCATTCTGTCCATCAATTGTTCTTTTTGCATTTGTCACCCGAGTGGGACGGGTATGCCCAGACGTGGGTCCCGTGCTCTCCATGCCACTGGAGTCAAGCTATCCTGGCTTGTGAGGGGTGAAACCCCAAAACCGGTCCTAGGATGCTTGGTTCCAGTCCAGGGAAGACCTGGCCTGGCAGTTCGGGCTGAACTGTTCCCATTGGGCACAGGGTCAAGACTGATTTGCATATGGCTGGGTTCAAACTGGAAAGGCATGGTGAGCAAAAAAACAATGGATTTAGGCCCAGATCTCTGTACTGGGGTGAATGTATGACATTATTCAGCATTCTGTCCATCAATTGTTCTTTTTCCATTTGTCACCCCGAGTGGGACGGTTATGCCCAGACGTGGGTCCCGTGCTCTCCATGCCACTGGAGTCAAGCTATCCTGGCTGATGAGGGGTGAAACCCCAAAACAGGTCCTAGGAGGCTTGGTTCCAGTCCAGGGAAGACATGGCCTGGCAGTTCGGGCTGGACTGTTCCCATTGGGCACAGAGTCAAGACTGATTTGCATATGGCTGGGTTCAAACTGGAATGGCATGGTGAGCAAAAAAACGATGGATTTAGGTCCAGATCTCTGTACTGGGGTGAATGTATGACATTGTTCTGCATTCTGTCCATCAATTGTTCTTTTTGCATTTGTCACCCCGAGTGGGACGGGTATGCCCAGACGTGTGTCCCGTTCTCTCCATGCCACTGGAGTCAAGCTATCCTGGCTGATGAGGGTGAAACCCCAAAACCGGTCCTAGGATGCTTGGTTCCAGTCCAGGGAAGGCCTGGCAGTTCGGGCTGGACTGTTCCCATTGGGCACAGGGTCAAGACTGATTTGCATATGGCTGGGTTCAAACTGGAATGGCATGGTGAGCAAAAAAACGTTGGATTTAGGCCCAGATCTCTGTACTGGGGTGAATGTATGACACTGTTCTGCATTCTGTCCATCAATTGTTCTTTTTGCATTTGTCACCCTGAGTGGGACGGGTATGCCCAGACGTGGGTCCCGTGCTCTCCATGCCACTGGAGTCAAGCTATCCTGGCTGATGAGGGGTGAAACCCCGAAACCGGTCCTAGGATGCTTGGTTCCAGTCCAGGGAAGACATGGCCTGGCAGTTCGGGCTGGACTGTTCCCATTGGGCACAGGGTCAAGACTGATTTGCATATGGCTGGGTTCAAACTGGAAAGGCATGGTGAGCAAAAAAACGATGGATTTAGGCCCAGATCTCTGTACTGGGGTGAATGTATGACATTGTTCAGCATTCTGTCCATCAATTGTTCTTTTTCCATTTGTCACCCCGAGTGGGACGGGTATGCCCAGACGTGGGTCCCGTGCTCTCCATGCCACTGGAGTCAAGCTATCCTGGCTGATGAGGGGTGAAACCCCAAAACAGGTCCTAGGATGCTTGGTTCCAGTCCAGGGAAGACATGGCCTGGCAGTTCGGGCTGGACTGTTCCCATTGGGCACAGGGTCAAGACTGATTTGCATATGGCTTGGTTCAAACTGGAATGGCATGGTGAGCAAAAAAACGATGGATTTAGGTCCAGATCTCTGTACTGGGATGAATGTATGACATTGTTCTGCATTCTGTCCATCAATTGTTCTTTTTGCATTTGTCACCCCAGTGGGACGGGTATGCCCAGACGTGGGTCCTGTGCTCTCCATGCCACTGGAGTCAAGCTATCCTGGCTGATATGGGGTGAAACCCGAAACCGGTCCTAGGATGCTTGGTTCCAGTCCAGGAAGGCCTGGCCTGGCAGTTCGGGCTGGTCTGTTCCCATTGGGCAAGGGTCAAGACTGATTTGCATATGGCTGGGATCAAACTGGAATGGCATGGTGAGCAAAAAACGATGGATTTAGGCCCAGATCTCTGTACTGGGGTGAATGTATGACATTGTTCTGCATTCTGTCCATCAATTGTTCTTTTTGCATTTTTCACCCCGAGTGGGACGGGTATACCCAGACATGGGTCCTGTGCTCTCCATGCCACTGGAGTCAAGCTATCCTGGCTGATGAGGGGTGAAACCTCGAAACCGGTCCTAGGATGCTTGGTTCCAGTCCAGGGAAGACCTGGCCTGGCAGTTCAAGCTGGACTGTTCCCATTGGGCACAGGGTCAAGACTGATTTGCATATGGCTGGGTTCAAACTGGAATCGCATGGTGAGCAAAAAAACGATGGATTTAGGTCCAGATCTCTGTACTGGGATGAATGTATGACATTGTTCTGCATTCTGTCCATCAATTGTTCTTTTTGCATTTGTCACCCGAGTGGGACGGGTATGCCCAGACGTGGGTCCCGTGCTCTCCATGCCACTGGAGTCAAGCTATCCTGGCTTGTGAGGGGTGAAACCCCAAAACCGGTCCTAGGATGCTTGGTTCCAGTCCAGGGAAGACCTGGCCTGGCAGTTCGGGCTGAACTGTTCCCATTGGGCACAGGGTCAAGACTGATTTGCATATGGCTGGGTTCAAACTGGAAAGGCATGGTGAGCAAAAAAACAATGGATTTAGGCCCAGATCTCTGTACTGGGGTGAATGTATGACATTGTTCAGCATTCTGTCCATCAATTGTTCTTTTTCCATTTGTCACCCCGAGTGGGACGGGTATGCCCAGACGTGGGTCCCGTGCTCTCCATGCCACTGGAGTCAAGCTATCCTGGCTGATGAGGGGTGAAACCCCAAAACAGGTCCTAGGATGCTTGGTTCCAGTCCAGGGAAGACATGGCCTGGCAGTTCGGGCTGGACTGTTCCCATTGGGCACAGAGTCAAGACTGATTTGCATATGGCTGGGTTCAAACTGGAATGGCATGGTGAGCAAAAAAACGATGGATTTAGGCCCAGATCTCTGTACTGCGGTGAATGTATGACATTGTTCTGCATTCTGTCCATCAATTGTTCTTTTTGCATTTGTCACCCCGAGTGGGACGGGTATGCCCAGACGTGTGTCCCGTTCTCTCCATGCCACTGGAGTCAAGCTATCCTGGCTGATGAGGGGTGAAACCCCAAAACCGGTCCTAGGATGCTTGGTTCCAGTCCAGGGAAGGCCTGGCAGTTCGGGCTGGACTGTTCCCATTGGGCACAGGGTCAAGACTGATTTGCATATGGCTGGGTTCAAACTGGAATGGCATGGTGAGCAAAAAAACGTTGGATTTAGGCCCAGATCTCTGTACTGGGGTGAATGTATGACAATGTTCTGCATTCTGTCCATCAATTGTTCTTTTTGCATTTGTCACCCTGAGTGGGACGGGTATGCCCAGACGTGGGTCCCGTGCTCTCCATGCCACTGGAGTCACGCTATCCTGGCTGATGAGGGGTGAAACCCCGAAACCGGTCCTAGGATGCTTGGTTCCAGTCCAGGGAAGACCTGGCCTGGCAGTTCGGGCTGGACTGTTCCCATTGGGCACAGGGTCAAGACTGTAGGAGAGTAGGATCTGCTTCACATGGGTACCCCCACTTTTTGCTGATGCTTCACTGTTTTTCGACATTAGTCTGGCTGGGGCCCTGCTAATCAGAACCCCAGCCTAGCTGCTTCCTCTCTAAAATGGTTTCCATGTGCCTTAGGCACATCACTGATTGGGATCTGGAGTGCCCTTATAAGTCCCTAGTATATGGTATACTATGTACCAAGGGCATAGGTACCTCAGAGGCCTGCCAGGGGCTGCAGCATGTATTATGCCACCCCTGGAAGGCCATCCAAACTGACACCACAGGTCTGCTACTGCAGCCTGGGTAAGGTGGTGCATGCACTCCTTACTGTGATATAGGTTATCTATATCACTAAATACATACACACATATCAACCTATAAGTCACTCCTAAGGCAGTCCTTATCAATCCTAAAGGCAGAGTGCATGGTTCCTATGTGAGAGGGTGCCCCTGCATGAGCAGGGCCCCTCTGCAGCATTCGGAGACCCTTCTCTGATGCTGTTTGTAGTGCAGCCTGACCATATACTCTTAAGTGCATTATAACCTCGCGTTAAATGCTAACTTTGGAATGGCTGCACCTAAACATGTCGTGTTTGGTGTCAAACATCTTGGAATACTACCCCCCCGCCAATTCTGGTGGCTGGGGTAGCATTCCACCCTTCTAGAGGGAGAGACATGTTAACCCTGTCCTGGCCGGTAACTTCTTTCTAAAGCCCTGGCATCACAAAATGGATGCTGCTGCCACAGACACGAGTCTGGCCTCCTGCTGCTGGACGAAACTCCGGCAGGGGAGGCCTGGACAATAGGTTTCCTGTCCCAGGGAGGTGTGACCACCTCCCCAGACAGGATAATGTGTATTGGGGCTGGGCGGGAGCACTTTCGGGTGCTTTGAAGTCCTGCACTGGGGGCACATTTGGTGTCCCTGTGCATACCCCAGTTCAAACCGGATCAGGGGCTGGCAGCCCCTGCTTTGGCGCGAACTGGACAAAGGGAAAGGGGTGTAGCCACCCCTCTGCCCTGACCCACCCATAGGTGGGGCCACAGAGTAGTCCAACCCCTATCCTTAGTATAAGTATAGGAACCCAGTCCTTAGGACTTTAGATTATCCCTGGACGAAACTCTGAAACTGAATCCTGGACCTTCGACGCTCTACTCACGATTAGAGGACAGAAGAATCTCCCTTGGGGTCAAGGAGTGACTCCCCTGCTTGGCAGGCACCAAATAAGCATCTGTCCAGTTCGCATTTCTGAAGCTCCCGTCGGACGCCGAAGTCATCGCATCACCAGAGGTGGATTCTCAGACTTCCCCGAGGCTACCCTGAGTCTCCAGCAAAGCTGAGGCCTGTGGCTATCGTGGGTGACTTGAGACCGTGACCCCTGGACACCGAGCACATTTGCAAGTGCATCCTCTTCTGGGTCTCCCCCGAAGTCGTGCTTTGGGCTCCGAGTAGCCCTAGCCTCCAGCACCAACTGCACCGGAGATCACTGGCCTCCACTCCACGAGTGTCCTGTGAGCCAGATCCACGTGCGACGTCTCGAGGCTCCTTTGCGGTCGCAAGCCCGTTGGCTAGTAGCCCTTAACGAAGGCCAATCTTTTTCTAACTTGGCATCCTGGTTGCTCCAGGCCTGCCCTCACTTACCCTCGCTGGGTGAGTTCCCCAGTCCTTGCTGGTCTGCACCATCGACGATCTTCCTCTGCATCGAGACTTGCCGTTGCCAAGGCTTGTTGGGTCCAATCCGGTTGCCGACACCTCAGCACTCGACAGACATTGTGTACCAGCCCGAATCCTGCTCCTGGTTGCCGACAACGCCTCCTGGACCTTATGGCTGAAGAGTCAAGACGACCGTCAACGCACCTGAAGCACTCGACATCGGTGGGCATCTGTCCATCGCCTTCCTGGTCACTGGCTAGTGACCCAGACTCTGTCCCCTCTGCTTTCAGGTTCTTCAGAACTCCGATCCACTCTTGGATCCACCCGGACATTTTTCACTTGGTTGCCAGCAGCACTTTGCAGCAGATCGCCATTCAAATCGACGACGAAACCCGACCCCGAAAGGCACCTATGCACCCGGCTTCCCTGGGTGAGGTAACACGAGTACTCCGGTGCTCCCGTGGGTAGAGACTCTTCAAAGTCCTAGATCTCAAAGGGTTTGGTCCAAGTCCTCTTTTAAGTGTCCCTTTTCTCTAATTTCCCGATCACGACTTTCTCCATAGAAGTCAACGGCATATCGCGGTTGTGTATTTACACTGCACGCGTCTCCCGTGGATCCCCTGTGTCACTACCCTGGGTGGTTCCTTGTGGTCCAAGCACTTCTAGAGGCTCTAGGCCTAGTGTCTAGTTCAGTCGTGATTCTTATACCACTTTATTGGTATATGGTTTGGTACGCCCCTAGGGCCCAAACGTGTATTTGTGCTATTACTGTGTTTAAATAACTTCTAACTTATGTACTTCAAACTCTAGCCTCATAAAGAGACTAGAGGGGTGTGTTTAGCAATAAATACATATATTTTGAATATATACCTGGTGTGGTGCTCTTTCATTTGATCACTCAAGAGATTATAGACTGGTAAAACAAGCTGCTTTACATTCCTTCAAGACTTAGCCTGAAGGCTGCTCTCCATAGCTACCACTAGGATAGCTTTCAATAAGGTTGTCTTTAACCTATCTCCAATAAGGGGTTGTTTGGACTGGTGCAAGGTGCCCACTATAATTAGTGGACAGCATATACCAGGCCAACTTCTCACATTGGTGTGCAGCGTGTGGGATTCCAGCTTGCTATTGTTTTACCAGATAATCTCAATTGAATTGATCAACTGAAAACCACTAAAGGTACCTAAGGTACATATAATTTAAGCTTAGAATACAGTAAGTTCTACTGAACTTAGAGTTGTGTGTTAAGGGATAGCACAACCCTTTCTACAACTCAAGAGAGTTTAGTAGGCCACACTAGAGTAGGTAGTGCGTACACCACACCACACTAGTAATGTCTTTAAGGGTAGGATCTAAAGAATCCTTGCAGGAAGCCATTGAGCTTCCACCCTCCAAGTATGATACACTCCCATTCTTGGAATTGAGAGCTTTATGCAACTTGAGAAAAATAAGGACAGGCCAAAGCTCCCACCACCCAACACCTCAAGGAGTTGTTGGTGGCTTATGACCTTAGTAAGCCCTTGGGGACTGAAGGGGTAGGAGCTGAGGGTGGGGCAGAAGATGAGGATGGGACCAGGGTACCAGTACCCCCAGCCCCCTCTGAAACTGGCCAGGAGGGCGACAATGGCCCTGACCTGGATAATCCAAACCCTCCTGAGGAAGATGAAGAGGATGATCAAGATGAGGCCCCCTTTGTCCCCCCAGGAAGGATTGTGAGTGTGCCCAGAAGGTCTAGGTCTTCTTCTCAGGAGTCTAACCACTCTGGCACCTCAATAGGGAGCTCTGTCTCATCTCATAGGAGGGAATCCTCTCATGAGAGAAGAAAGAGGCTGGTTCAATATGAGGAAGCTCAGCTTGAACTCAAAAGGAAGCAACTAGCCATAGACAGGGAGTCCCTAGATCTCTTTAGAGAGAGAAGAAAGTTGGGACTAGAGTCCCATGGTGGCAGCCATGTCCCTAGAGATAGGGAAAGGTCCTATGACCATAGGAACCTGAGCAAGATTGTCCCTCCCTATCAGAATGGGGATGACATCCACAAGTGGATAACTGCTCTAGAGAGGGCCTGTAAGGTACAGAAGGTCCCTCAGGAGCAGTGGGCAGCAATCTTGTGGCTCTCCTTTGCTGACAAAGGTAGAGATAAGCTCCTCACTGTTAGAGAGGAGGATGCTGATAATTACAAGGTCTTGAAGAGTGCTCTTATTGATGGGTTTGGCCTAACCACTGAACAGTACAGGTTGAAGTTCAGAGATACCCAAAAGCACAGACTCAAGACTGGGTAGACTATGTGGATTGTTCTGCCAAGGCTCTGGAAGGCTGGTTGATGGGCAGTAAGGTGTGTGACTTCTCAGGATTGTACAATCTGATAATGAGGGAGCAGATTCTTAATAACTGTCAAAATCAGCTGTTGCATCAATACCTGGTAGACTCTGATCTGACCTCTCCCCAAGAATTGGGAAAGAAGGCAGACAAATGGGTCAGAACCAGGGTGAAGCAGAAGGTACAGAACCAAGGTGGGGAAACCAAGAAGCAAGATGCTAAGAACTCTGACAAGGGTGGGGAGAAGGGTAAAGATCAAAAGTCTTCATCAGGCCCCCAAAAATCTTCTTCTGGTGGGGATTCACAGTTTACCAAAGGGAAAGGCCAAAGAAAACCATGGTGCAAGGTCTGTAAGCAAAAGACCCACTGGATCAGTGATTGCACCAAGTCCAAAGACTCCAGTCCAGCACCCACCAATGCCCCTAAGGCACCTGTTCCCCCTAGTACAGTTGGTGGGAGTGCTCCAGCCAAGGGTTTAGTAGGGTTCACCCTGGGTACTGAGTTGGGCTCTGACCTAGTCAGAGAACTGACTCAGGCTGTGTTAGTCTGTGATGGAGGCATGGATGTGACCTCCACTGTGAGTCCCAGTAATCTGGGCAAGTACAGACAACAGCCTTTAATCAATGGACGTGAGGCTTTGGCATTTAGGGACACAGGGGCAAGTGTCACAATGGTGACACAAGACCTTGTGAAACCTGGGCAAGTTATACTTGGTGAGATGTACCAAGTGACCAATGCTAGCAATGTCAGAACAGACCATACTCTGGCAGTTGTTAACTTCTCCTGGGGAGGGGTAACTGGCCTTAAGAAGGTTGTGGTAAGTGCAAACCTACCAGTCGAATGCTTGCTTGGCAATGACTTAGAGACTTCTGCTTGGGCAGAAGTGGAGCTCAGGACCCATGCAGAAATGCTGGGGATCCCTGCAGATGTGTTTGCTGTGACCAGGTCACAAGCCAAAATGTCTAGCACTGAACAGGCCTTGGATTCTGGAAGAATGGACCAAGTGCCTTCCAAGAGGAGGAGTAGTAGGGTTAAGGCAGTGCCTTCCCCCTTGGCTCAGGAGGAAGATCAGTCCCTTGAGGGGGATGATCTCAGCCCTGAAGAAGGAACTGTCCCAGAGGAACTTGAACCTGACCAGGTTGAGTTCTTGGGGACAGGGGGACCTTCTAGGGCAGATCTGAGCCAGGAGCAGCAGAGCTGCCCCTCCCTTGAACCCCTCAGACAGCAAGCTGCTGCTGAGGCTGCTGGGAAAGCTAGTGGTCCCCATACAGTGTATTGGGATGATGGACTCCTGTACTCAGAGAGTAGAGACCCCAAGCCTGGTGCTACCAGGAGGTTGGTTATACCTCTGAAGTTCAGGGGCTTCCTATTGACCCTAGCCCATGATATTCCCTTAGCAGGTCACCTGGGCCAGAACAAGACTTGGGACAGACTTGTCCCTCACTTTCACTGGCCCCACATGTCTGAAGACAGTAAGGAGTTTTGTCGCTCCTGTGTAACCTGCCAAGCCAGTGGCAAGGCAGGTGGCACTACAAAGGCCCCCTGATACCACTACCTGTGGTGGGGGTGCCCTTTGAAAGGGTAGGGATTGACATTGTTGGTCCCATGGATCCCCAAACAGCCTCTGGGCACAGGTTTATCCTGGTGGTAGTGGATCATGCCACCAGGTACCCAGAAGCTATTCCCCTCAGGACCACTACAGCACCTGTGGTGGCAAGGGCCCTCCTGGGAATTTTCTCAAGAGTCGGCTTTCCTAAGGAGGTAGTATCAGACAGGGGTGCTAACTTCATGTCTGGGTACTTAAAAGCAATGTGGAAGGAGTGTGGAGTGACTTATAAGTTCACCACACCCTATCACCCACAATGCAATGGTTTAGTTGAGAGATTCAACAAAACCTTGAAGGGCATGATTAAAGGGCTCCCAGAAAAGCTTAGGCGTAGATGGGACATACTCTTGCCCTGCCTTTTATTCGCATATAGGGAGGTGCCTCAGAAGGGGGTTGGTTACAGCCCTTTTGAACTTCTGTTTGGCCACCCTGTGAGGGGTCCACTGTGCTTGGTGAAGGAAGGATGGGAGTTACCTCTCAAGCCCCCAAAGCAAGATATAGTGGACTATGTACTTGGTCTCCGCTCCAGGATGGCTGAGTACATGAAAAAGGCAACCAAAAACCTTGAGGCTAGCCAGGAACTTCAAAAGGCCTGGCATGACCAAAGAGCTGTTCTGACTGTTTACCAGCCAGGGCAGAAGGTGTGGGTGTTGGAGCCTGTGGCCCCAGCAGCTCTCCAGGACAAATGGAGTGGACCCCACACTATTGTTGAGCAGAAGGGTGAGGTCACTTACTTAGTAGACCTAGGAACACCCAGGAGTCCCCACAGGGTTCTCCATGTCAACAGGTTAAAACCATATGTGGACAGGGCAGACATGGGCTTGCTCATGGCTACTGATGAAGGGCAGGAGGAAGAGAGTGACCCACTCCCTGACCTGCTCTCACAGAACCCTGACGATGGGTCAGTTGATGGTGTAGCCCTGGCAGGCAGCCTCACTACCCAGCAACAAACTGATTGCAGGCAAGTTCTCAATCAGTTTAGACATATGTTTTCCCTGACACCCAGTCAGACCACCTGGTGCACTCATGAAGTGGACACTGGGGACAGTCTGCCTATTAAAAATAAGATTTATAGGCAACCTGACCATGTCAGGGACTGTATCAGGACTGAAGTCCAGAAAATGTTGGAATTGGGAGTTATTGAACCCTCAGATAGCCCTCGGGCTAGTCCAGTGGTCCTTGTACCAAAACCTCACACCAGTGGTGGAAAAAGAGAGATGAGGTTTTGTGTGGACTACAGGGGTCTCAATGCAGTCACTAGGACTGATGCCCATCCAATACCCAGGGCAGATGAGCTCATAGATACTTTGGCCTCTGCCAAATATCTCAGCACATTTGACCTAACAGCTGGCTACTGGCAGATCAGACTAGCTGATACTGCAAAGCCCAAAACAGCATTCTCAACCCCTAGTGGGCATTATCAATTTGTGGTAATGCCCTTTGGTCTGAAGAATGCACCTGCCACTTTCCAGAGGTTGGTGAATACAGTTCTCACAGGTCTGGAAGCCTATAGTGCAGCATATCTAGATGATATTGCTGTCTTTAGCTCCACCTGGGAGGATCACCTGGTCCACCTCAGGAATGTTTTACAGGCCCTGCAAAAGGCAGGCCTGACTATCAAGGCCACTAAGTGCCAGATAGGGCAGAGTCAGGTTGTGTACCTGGGCCACCTTGTGGGTGGAGGCCAGGTTCAACCTTTGCAGAGCAAGATCCAGACCATCATGGACTGGACTGCTCCCACTACCCAGACTCAGGTGAGAGCCTTCTTAGGCCTGACTGGGTACTATAGGAGATTTGTCAAGGGGTATGGATCAATAGTGACACCCCTGAATGACTTAACTTCTAAGAAAATGCCCAAAAAGGTTCAGTGGACAGTTAGCTGTCAAAAGGCATTTGATGACCTGAAGCAGGCCATGTGCACTGCTCCCATTCTACAGAGTCCTGATTACTCCAAGAAGTTCATTGTTCAAACTGATGCATCTGAATTGGGGGTAGGGGCTGTACTGTCACAATTGAATGAAGAAGGTCAGGATCAGCCAGTAGCTTTTATTAGCAGAAGGCTGACCCCTACAGAGAAACGTTGGTCAGCCATAGAGAGGGAGGCCTTTGCTGTGGTCTGGGCTCCGAAGAAGTTGAGGCCATACTTGTTTGGTACACACTTCCTGGTTCAGACAGACCATAAGCCCCTCTTATGGCTAAAACAAATGAAGGGTGAAAACCCCAAACTGCTTAGGTGGTCCATTTCCCTACAGGGGATGGACTTTACAGTGGAACATAGACCTGGGAGTAACCATGCCAATGCAGATGGACTCTCTAGGTATTTCCACTTAGAACATGAAGACTTAACTGGGCAAGGTTAGTTTAATGTCCCTACGTTTGGGGGGTTGTGTAGGAGAGTAGGATCTGCTTCACATGGGTACCCCCACTTTTTGCTGATGCTTCACTGTTTTTCGACATTAGTCTGGCTGGGGCCCTGCTAATCAGAACCCCAGCCTAGCTGCTTCCTCTCTAAAATGGTTTCCATGTGCCTTAGGCACATCACTGATTGGGATCTGGAGTGCCCTTATAAGTCCCTAGTATATGGTATACTATGTACCAAGGGCATAGGTACCTCAGAGGCCTGCCAGGGGCTGCAGCATGTATTATGCCACCCCTGGAAGGCCATCCAAACTGACACCACAGGTCTGCTACTGCAGCCTGGGTAAGGTGGTGCATGCACCCCTTACTGTGATATAGGTTACCTATATCACTAAATACATACACACATATCAACCTATAAGTCACTCCTAAGGCAGGCCTTATCAATCCTAAAGGCAGAGTGCATGGTTCCTATGTGAGAGGGTGCCCCTGCATGAGCAGGGCCCCTCTGCAGCGTTCGGAGACCCTTCTCTGATGCTGTTTGTAGTGCAGCCTGACCATATACTCTTAAGCGCATTATAACCTCGCGTTAAATGCTAACTTTGGAATGGCTGCACCTAAACATGTCGTGTTTGGTGTCAAACATCTTGGAATACTACCCCCACCAATTCTGGCGGCGGGGGTAGCATTCCACCCTTCTAGAGGGAGAGAAATGTTAACCCTGGCCTGGCCGGTAACTTCTTTCTAAAGCCCTGGCATCACAAAATGGATGCTGCTGCCACAGACACAAGTCTGGCCTCCTGCTGCTGGACGAAACTCCGGCAGGGGAGGCCTGGACAATAGGTTTCCTGTCCCAGGGAGGTGTGACCACCTCCCCAGACAGGATAATGTGTATTGGGGCTGGGCGGGAGCACTTTCGGGTGCTTTGAAGTCCTGCACTGGGGGCACATTTGGTGTCCCTGTGCATACCCCAGTTCAAACCGGATCAGGGGCTGGCAGCCCCTGCTTTGGCGCGAACTGGACAAAGGAAAGGGGTGTAGCCACCCCTCTGCCCTGACCCACCCATAGGTGGGGCCACAGAGTAGTCCAACCCCTATCCTTAGTATAAGTATAGGAACCCAGTCCTTAGGACTTTAGATTATCCCTGGACAAAACTCTGAAACTGAATCCTGGACCTTCGACGCTCTACTCACGATTAGAGGACAGAAGAATCTCCCTTGGGGTCAAGGAGTGACTCCCTGCTTGGCAGGCACCAAAGAAGCATCTGTCCGGTTCGCATTTCTGAAGCTCCCGTCGGACGCCGAAGTCATCGCATCACCAGAGGTGGATTCTCAGACTTCCCCGAGGCTACCCTGAGCCCCCAGCAAAGCTGAGGCCCGTGGCTATCGTGGGTGACTTGAGACCTTGACCCCTGGACACCGAGCACATTTGCAAGTGCATCCTCTTCTGGGTCTCCCCCGAAGTCATGCTTTGGGCTCCGAGTAGCCCTAGCCTCCAGCACCAACTGCACCGGAGATCACTGGCCTCCACTCCACCAGTGTCCTGTGAGCCAGATCCACGTGCGACGTCTCGAGGCTCCTTCGCGGTCGCTAGCCCGTTGGCTAGTAGCCCTTAACGAAGGCCAATCTTTTTCTAACTTGGCATCCTGGTTGCTCCAGGACTGCCCTCACTTACCCTCGCTGGGTGAGTTCCCCAGACCTTGCTGGTCTGCACCATCGACGATCTTCCTCTGCATCGAGACTTGCCGTTGCCAAGGCTTGTTGGGTCCAATCCGGTTGCCGACACCTCAGCACTCGACAGACATCGTGTACGAGCCCGAATCCTGCTCCTGATCGCCGACAACGCCTCCTGGACCTCGTGGCTGAAGAGTCAAGATGACCGTCAATGCACCTGAAGCACTCGACATCGGTGGGCATCTGTCCATCGCCTTCCTGGTCACTGGCTAGTGACCCAGACTCTGTCCCCTCTGCTTTCAGGTTCTTCAGAACTCCGATCCACTCTTGGATCCACCCGGACACTTTTCACTTGGTCGCCAGCAGCACTTTGCAGCAGATCGCCATTCAAATCGACGACGAAACCCGACCCCGAAAGGCACCTATGCACCCGGCTTCCCTGGGTGAGGTAACACGAGTACTCCGGTGCTCCCGTGGGTAGAGACTCTTCAAAGTCCTAGATCTCAAAGGGTTTGGTCCAAGTCCTCTTTTCTCTAATTTCCCGATCCCGACTTTCTCCATAGAAGTCAACGGCGTATCGCGGTTGTGTATTTACACTGCACGCGTCTCCCGTGGGTCCCCTGTGTCACTACCCTGGGTGGTTCCTTGTGGTCCAAGCACTTCTAGAGGCTCTAGGCCTAGTGTCTAGTTCAGTCGTGATTCTTATACCACTTTATTGGTATATGGTTTGGTACGCCCCTAGGGCCCAAACGTGTATTTGTGCTATTACTGTGTTTAAATAACTTCTAACTTATGTACTTCGAACTCTAGCCTCATAAAGAGACTAGAGGGGTGTGTTTAGCAATAAATACATATATTTTGAATATATACCTGGTGTGGTGCTCTTTCATTTGATCACTCAAGAGATTATAGACTGGTAAAACAAGCTGCTTTACATTCCTTCAAGACTTAGCCTGAAGGCTGTTTCCATAGCTACCACTAGGATAGCTTTCAATAAGGTTGTCTTTAACCTATCTCCAATAAGGGGTTGTTTGGACTGGTGTAAGGTGCCCACTATAATTAGTGGACAGCATATACCAGGCCAACTTCTCACAAAGACTGATTTGCATATGGCTGGGTTCAAACTGGAAAGGCATGGTGAGCAAAAAAACGATGGATTAAGCCCAGATCTCTGTACTGGGGTGAATGTATTACATTGTTCAGCATTCTGTCCATCAATTGTTCTTTTTCCATTTGTCACCCCGAGTGGGACGGGTATGCCCAGACGTGGGTCCCGTGCTCTCCATGCCACTGGAGTCAAGCTATCCTGGCTGATGAGGGGTAAAACCCCAAAACAGGTCCTAGGATGCTTGGTTCCAGTCCAGGGAAGACATGGCCTGGCAGTTCGGGCTGGACTGTTCCCATTGGGCACAGGGTCAAGACTGATTTGCATATGGCTGGGTTCAAACTGGAATGGCATGGTGAGCAAAAAAACGATGGATTTAGGCCCAGATCTCTGTACTGGGGTGAATGTATGACATTGTTCAGCATTCTGTCCATCAATTGTTCTTTTTCCATTTGTCACCCCGAGTGGGACGGGTATGCCCAGACGTGGGTCCCGTGCTCTCCATGCCACTGGAGTCAAGCTATCCTGGCTGATGAGGGATGAAACCCCAAAACAGGTCCTAGGATGCTTGGTTCCAGTCCAGGGAAGACATGGCCTGGCAGTTCGGGCTGGACTGTTCCCATTGGGCACAGAGTCAAGACTGATTTGCATATGGCTGGGTTCAAACTGGAATGGCATGGTGAGCAAAAAACGATGGATTTAGGCCCAGATCTCTGTACTGCGGTGAATGTATGACATTGTTCTGCATTCTGTCCATCAATTGTTCTTTTTGCATTTGTCACCCCGAGTGGGACGGGTATGCCCAGACGTGTGTCCCGTGCTCTCCATGCCACTGGAGTCAAGCTATCCTGGCTGATGAGGGGTGAAACTCCAAAACCGGTCCTAGGATGCTTGGTTCCAGTCCAGGGAAGGCCTGGCAGTTCGGGCTGGACTGTTCCCATTGGGCACAGGGTCAAGACTGATTTGCATACGGCTGGGTTCAAACTGGAATGGCACGGTGAGCAAAAAAACGATGGATTTAGGACCAGATCTCTGTACTGGGGTGAATGTATGACACTGTTCTGCCTTCTGTCCATCAATTGTTCTTTTTGCATTTGTCACCCCGAGTGGGACGGGTATGCCCAGACGTGGGTCCCGTGCTCTCCATGCCACTGGAGTCAAGCTATCCTGGCTGATGAGGGGTGAAACCCCGAAACCGGTCCTAGGATGCTTGGTTCCAGTCCAGGGAAGACCTGGCCTGGCAGTTCGGGCTGGACTGTTCCCATTGGGCACAGGGTCAAGACTGATTTGCATACTGCTGGGTTCAAACTGGAATGGCACAGTGAGCAAAAAAACGATGGATTTAGGCCCAGATCTCTGTACTGGGGTGAATGTATGACATTGTTCTGCATTCTGTCCATCAATTGTTCTTTTTGCATTTTTCATCCCGAGTGGGACGGGTATGCCCAGACGTGGGTCCGGTGCTCTCCATGCCACTGGAGTCAAGCTATCCTGGCTGATGAGGGGTGAAACCCCGAAACCGGTCCTAGGATGCTTGGTTCCAGTCTAGGGAAGACCTGGCCTGGCAGTTCAAGCTGGACTGTTCCCATTGGGCACAGGGTCAAGACTGATTTGCATATGGCTGGGTTCAAACTGGAATGGCATGGTGAGCAAAAAAATGATGGATTTAGGCCCAGATCTCTGTACTGGGGTGAATGTATGACATTTTTCTGCATTCTGTCCATCAATTGTTCTTTTTGCATTTGTCACCCGAGTGGGACGGGTATGCCCAGACGTGGGTCCCGTGCTCTCCATGCCACTGGAGTCAAGCTATCCTGGCTGATATGGGGTGAAACCCCGAAACCGGTCCTAGGATGCTTGGTTCCAGTCCAGGGAAGACCTGGCCTGGCAGTTCGGGCTGAACTGTTCCCATTGGGCACAGGGTAAAGACTGATTTGCATATGGCTGGGTTCAAACTGGAATGGCATGGTGAGCAAAAAAGATGGATTTAGGCCCAGATCTCTGTACTGGGGTGAATGTATGACATTGTTCTGCATTCTGTCCATCAATTGTTCTTTTGCATTTGTCACCCCTAGTGGGACGGGTATGCCCAGACGTGGGTCCCGTGCTCTCCCTGCCACTGGAGTCAAGCTATCCTGGCTGATGAGGGGTGAAACCCCAAAACCGGTCCTAGGATGCTTGGTTCCAATCCAGGGAAGACCTGGCCTGGCAGTTCGGGCTGGACTGTTCCCATTGGGCACAGGGTCAAGACTGATTTGCATATGGCTGGGTTCAAAGTGGAATGGCATGGTGAGCAAAAAAACGATGGATTTAGGCCCAGATCTCTGTACTGGGGTGAATGTATGACATTGTTCTGTATTCTGTCCATCAATTGTTCTTTTTGCATTTGTCACCCCGAGTGGGACGGGTATGCCCAGACGTGGGTCCCGTGCTCTCCATGCCACTGGAGTCAAGCTATTCTGGCTGATGAGGGGTGAAACCCCGAAACCGGTCCTAGGATGCTTGGTTCCAGTCCAGGGAAGACCTGGCCTGGCAGTTCGGGCTGCACTGTTCCCATTGGGCACAGGGTCAAGACTGATTTGCATATGGCTGGGTTCAAACTGGAATGGCATGGTGAGCAAAAAAAGATGGATTTAGGCCCAGATCTCTGTACTGGGATGAATGTATGACATTGTTCTGCATTCTGTCCATCAATTGTTCTTTTTGCATTTGTCACCCGAGTGGGACGGGTATGCCCAGACGTAGGTCCCGTGCTCTCCCTGCCACTGGAGTCAAGCTATCCTGGCTGATGAGGGGTGAAACCCCAAAACCAGTCCTAGGATGCTTGGTTCCAGTCCAGCAAAGACCTGGCCTGGCAGTTCGGGCTGGACTGTTCCCATTGGGCACAGGGTCAAGACTGATTTGCATATGGCTGGTTTCAAACTGGAATGGCATGCTGAGCAAAAAAACGATAGTTTTCGGCCCAGATCTCTGTACTGGGGTGAATGTATGACATTGTTCTACATTCTGTCCATCAATTGTTCTTTTTGTATTTGTCACCCCGAGTGGGACGGGTATGCCCAGACGTGGGTCCCGTGCTCTCCATGCCACTGGAGTCAAGCTATCCTGGCTGATGAGGGGTGAAACCCCGAAACCGGTCCTAGGATGCTTGGTTCCAGTCCAGGGAAGACCTGGCCTGGCAGTTCGGCTGAACTGTTCCCATTGGGCACAGGGTCAAGACTGATTTGCATATGGCTGGGTTCAAACTGGAATGGCATGGTGAGCAAAAAAACGATGGATTTAGGCCCAGATCTCTGTACTGGGGTGAATGTATGACATTGTTCAGCATTCTGTCCATCAATTGTTCTTTTTGCATTTGTCACCCCGAGTGGGACGGGTATGCCCAGACGTGGGTCCCGTGCTCTCCATGCCACTGGAGTCAAGCTATCCTGGCTGATGAGGGGTGAAACCCCGAAACCGGTCCTAGGATGCTTGGTTCCAGTCCAGGGAAGACCTGGCCTGGCAGTTCGGGCTGAACTGTTCCCATTGGGCACAGGGTCAAGACTGATTTGCCTATGGCTGGGTTCAAACTGGAATGGCATGGTGAGCAAAAAAACGATGGATTTAGGCCCAGATCTCTGTACTGGGGTGAATGTATGACATTGTTCAGCATTCTGTCCATCAATTGTTCTTTTTGCATTTGTCACCCCGAGTGGGACGGGTATGCCCAGACGTGGGTCCCGTGCTCTCCATGCCACTGGAGTCAAGCTATCCTGGCTGATGAGGGGTGAAACCCCAAAACCAGTCCTAGGATGCTTGGTTCCAGTCCAGGGAAGACCTAGCCTGGCAGTTCGGGCTGGACTGTTCCCATTGGGCACAGGGTCAAGACTGATTTGCATTTGGCTGGGTTCAAACTGGAATGGCATGGTGAGCAAAAAAGGATGGATTTAGGCCCAGATCTCTGTACTGGGGTGAATGTATGACATTGTTCTGCATTCTGTCCATCATTTGTTCTTTTTGCATTTGTCACCCTAAGTGGGACGGGTATGCTCAGAGGTGGGTCCCGTGCTCTCCATGCCACTGGAGTCAAGCTATCCTGGCTGATGAGGAGTGAAACCCCGAAATCGGTCCTAGGATGCTTGGTTCCAGTCCAGGGAAGAACTGGCCTGGCAGTTCGGGCTGGACTGTTCCCATTGGGCACAGGGTCAAGACTGATTTGCATATGGCTGGGTTCAAAATGGAATGGCATGGTGAGCAAAAACGATGGATTTAGGCCCAGATCTCTGTACTGCGGTGAATGTATGACATTGTTCTGCATTCTGTCCATCAATTGTTCTTTTTGCATTTGTCTCCCCGAGTGGGACGGGTATGCCCAGACGTGTGTCCCGTGCTCTCCATGCCACTGGAGTCAAGCTATCCTGGCTGATGAGGGGTGAAACCCCGAAACCGGTCCTAGGATGCTTGGTTCCAGTCCAGGGAAGGCCTGGCAGTTCGGGCTGGACTGTTCCCATTGGGCACAGGGTCAAGACTGATTTGCTTATGGCTGGGTTCAAACTGGAATGGCATGGTGAGCAAAAACGTTGAATTTAGGCCCAGATCTCTGTACTGGGGTGAATGTATGACACTGTTCTGCCTTCTGTCCATCAATTGTTCTTTTTGCATTTGTCACCCCGAGTGGGACGGGTATGCCCAGACGTGGGTCCCGTGCTCTCCATGCCACTGGAGTCAAGCTATCCTGGCTGATGAGGGGTGAAACCCCGAAGCCGGTCCTAGGATGCTTGGTTCCAGTCCAGGGAAGACCTGGCCTGGCAGTTCGGGCTGGACTGTTCCCATTGGGCACAGGGTCAAGACTGATTTGCATACGGCTGGGTTCAAACTGGAATGGCACGGTGAGCAAAAAACGATGGATTTAGGCCCAGATCTCTGTACTGGGCTGAATGTATGACATTGTTCTGCATTCTGTCCATCAATTGTTCTTTTTGCATTTTTCAGCCCGAGTGGGACGGGTATGCCCAGACGTGGGTCCCGTGCTCTCCATGCCACTGGAGTCAAGCTATCCTGGCTGATGAGGGGTGAAACCCCGAAACCGGTCCTAGGATGCTTGGTTTCAGTCCAGGGAAGACCTGGCCTGGCAGTTCAAGCTGGACTGTTCCCATTGGGCACAGGGTCAAGACTGATTTGCATATGGCTGGGTTCAAACTGGAATGGCATGGTGAGCAAAAACGATGGATTTAGGCCCAGATCTCTGTACTGGGGTGAATGTATGACATTGTTCTGCATTCTGTCCATCAATTGTTCTTTTTGCATTTGTCACCCGAGTGGGACGGGTATGCCCAGACGTGGGTCCCGTGCTCTCCATGCCACTGGAGTCAAGCTATCCTGGCTGATATGGGGTGAAACCCCGAAACCGGTCCTAGAATGCTTGGTTCCAATCCAGGGAAGACCTGGCCTGGCAGTTCGGGCTGGACTGTTCCCATTGGGCACAGGGTCAAGACTGATTTGCATATGGCTGGGTTCAAACTGGAATGGCATGGTGAGCAAAAAAACGATGGATTTAGGCCCAGATCTCTGTACTGGTGTGAATGTATGACATTGTTCTGTATTCTGTCCATCAATTGTTCTTTTTGCATTTGTCACCCGAGTGGGACGGGTATGCCCAGACGTGGGTCCCGTGCTCTCCATGCCACTGGAGTCAAGCTATCCTGGCTGATGAGGGGTGAAACCCCGAAACCGGTCCTAGGATGCTTGGTTCCAGTCCAGGAAGACCTGGCCTGGCAGTTCGGGATGAACTGTTCCCATTGGGCACAGGGTCAAGACTGATTTGCATATGGCTGGGTTCAAACTGGAATGGCATGGTGAGCAAAAAGATGGATTTAGGCCCAGATCTCTGTACTGGGGTGAATGTATGACATTGTTCTGCATTCTGTCCATCAATTGTTCTTTTTGCATTTGTCACCCCGAGTGGGACGGGTATGCCCAGACGTAGGTCCCGTGCTCTCCCTGCCACTGGAGTCAAGCTATCCTGGCTGATGAGGGTGAAACCCCAAAACCGGTCCTAGGATGCTTGGTTCCAGTCCAGCGAAGACCTGGCCTGGCAGTTCGGGCTGGACTGTTCCCATTGGGCACAGGGTCAAGACTGATTTGCATATGGCTGGTTTCAAACTGGAATGGCATGTTGAGCAAACAAACGATAGATTTAGGCCCAGATCTCTGTACTGGGGTGAATGTATGACATTGTTCTACATTCTGTCCATCAATTGTTCTTTTTGCATTTGTCACCCCGAGTGGGACGGGTATGCCCAGACGTGGGTCCCGTGCTCTCCATGCCACTGGAGTCAAGCTATCCTGGCTGATGAGGGGTGAAACCCTGAAACCGGTCCTAGGATGCTTGGTTCCAGTCCAGGGAAGACCTGGCCTGGCAGTTCGGGCTGAACTTTTCCCATTGGGCACAGGGTCAAGACTGATTTGCATATGGCTGGGTTCAAACTGGAATGGCATGGTGAGCAAAAAAACGATGGATTTAGGCCCAGATCTCTGTACTGGGGTGAATGTATGACATTGTTCAGCATTCTGTCCATCAATTGTTCTTTTTGCATTTGTCACCCCGAGTGGGACGGGTATGCCCAGACGTGGGTCCCGTGCTCTCCATGCCACTGGAGTCAAGCTATCCTGGCTGATGAGGGGTGAAACCCCAAAACCAGTCCTAGGATGCTTGGTTCCAGTCCAGGGAAGACCTAGCCTGGCAGTTCGGGCTGGACTGTTCCCATTGGGCACAGGGTAAAGACTGATTTGCATTTGGCTGGGTTCAAACTGGAATGGCATGGTGAGCAAAAAAGGATGGATTTAGGCCCAGATCTCTGTACTGGGGTGAATGTATGACATTGTTCTGCATTCTGTCCATCAATTGTTCTTTTTGCATTTGTCACCCGAGTGGGACGGGTATGCCCAGACGTGGGTCCCGTGCTCTCCATGCCACTGGAGTCAAGCTATCCTGGCTGATATGGGGTGAAACCCCGAAACCGGTCCTAGGATGCTTGGTTCCAGTCCAGGGAAGACCTGGCCTGGCAGTTCGGGCTGAACTGTTCCCATTGGGCACAGGGTCAAGACTGATTTGCATATGGCTGGGTTCAAACTGGAATGGCATGGTGAGCAAAAAACGATGGATTTAGGCCAAGATCTCTGTACTGGGGTGAATGTATGACATTGTTCTGCATTCTGTCCATCAATTGTTCTTTTTGCATTTGTCACCCGAGTTGGACGGGTATGCCCAGACGTGGGTCCCGTGCTCTCCATGCCACTGGAGTCAAGCTATCCTGGCTGATATGGGGTGAAACCCCGAAACCGGTCCTAGGATGCTTGGTTCCAGTCCAGGGAAGACCTGGCCTGGCAGTTCGGGCTGAACTGTTCCCATTGGGCACAGGGTAAAGACTGATTTGCATATGGCTGGGTTCAAACTGGACTGGCATGGTGAGCATAAAAAGATGGATTTAGGCCCAGATCTCTGTACTGGGGTGAATGTATGACATTGTACTGCATTCTGTCCATCAATTGTTCTTTTTTCATTTGTCACCCCGAGTGGGACGGGTATGCCCAGACGTGGGTCCCGTGCTCTCCCTGCCACTGGAGTCAAGCTATCCTGGCTGATGAGGGGTGAAACCCCAAAACCGGTCCTAGGATGCTTGGTTCCAGTCCAGCGAAGACCTGGCCTGGCAGTTCGGGCTAGACTGTTCCCATTGGGCACAGGGTCAAGACTGATTTGCATATGGCTGGTTTCAAACTGGAATGGCATGTTGAGCAAAAAAACGATAGATTTAGGCCCAGATCTCTGTACTGGGGTGAATGTATGACATTGTTCTACATTCTGTCCATCAATTGTTCTTTTTGCATTTGTCACCCGAGTGGGACGGGTATGCCCAGACGTGGGTCCCGTGCTCTCCATGCCACTGGAGTCAAGCTATCCTGGCTGATGAGGGGTGAAACCCCGAAACCGGTCCTAGGATGCTTGGTTCCAGTCCAGGGAAGACCTGGCCTGGCAGTTCGGGCTGCACTGTTCCCATTGGGCACAGGGTCAAGACTGATTTGCATATGGCTGGGTTCAAACTGGAATGGCATGGTGAGCAAAAAAACTATGGATTTAGGCCCAGATCTCTGTACTGGGGTGAATGTATGACATTGTTCAGCATTCTGTCCATCAATTGTTCTTTTGCATTTGTCACCCCGAGTGGGACGGGTATGCCCAGACGTGGGTCCCGTGCTCTCCATGCCACTGGAGTCAAGCTATCCTGGCTGATGAGGGTGAAACCCCAAAACCAGTTCTAGGATGCTTGGTTCCAGTCCAGGGAAGACCTAGCCTGGCAGTTCGGGCTGGACTGTTCCCATTGGGCACAGGGTCAAGACTGATTTGCATTTGGCTGGGTTCAAACTGGAATGGCATGGTGAGCAAAAAAGGATGGATTTAGGCCCAGATCTCTGTACTGGGGTGAATGTATGACATTGTTCTGCATTCTGTCCATCATTTGTTCTTTTTGCATTTGTCACCCTAAGTGGGACGGGTATGCTCAGAGGTGGGTCCCGTGCTCTCCATGCCACTGGAGTCAAGCTATCCTGGCTGATGAGGAGTGAAACCCCGAAATCGGTCCTAGGATGCTTGGTTCCAGTCCAGGGAAGAACTGGCCTGGCAGTTCGGGCTGGACTGTTCCCATTGGGCACAGGGTCAAGACTGATTTGCATATGGCTGGGTTCAAAATGGAATGGCATGGTGAGCAAAAAAACGATGGATTTAGGCCCAGATCTCTGTACTGCGGTGAATGTATGACATTGTTCTGCATTCTGTCCATCAATTGTTCTTTTTGCATTTGTCACCCCGAGTGGGACGGGTATGCCCAGACGTGTGTCCCGTGCTCTCCATGCCACTGGAGTCAAGCTATCCTGGCTGATGAGGGGTGAAACCCCGAAACCGGTCCTAGGATGCTTGGTTCCAGTCCAGGGAAGGCCTGGCAGTTCGGGCTGGACTGTTCCCATTGGGCGCAGGGTCAAGACTGATTTGCTTATGGCTGGGTTCAAACTGGAATGGCATGGTGAGCAAAAAACGATGGATTTAGGCCCAGATCTCTGTACTGCGGTGAATGTATGACATTGTTCTGCATTCTGTCCATCAATTGTTCTTTTTGCATTTGTCTCCCGAGTGGGACGGGTATGCCCAGACGTGTGTCCCGTGCTCTCCATGCCACTGGAGTCAAGCTATCCTGGCTGATGAGGGGTGAAACCCCGAAACCGGTCCTAGGATGCTTGGTTCCAGTCCAGGGAAGGCCTGGCAGTTCGGGCTGGACTGTTACCATTGGGCACAGGGTCAAGACTGATTTGCTTATGGCTGGGTTCAAACTGGAATGGCATGGTGAGCAAAAAACGTTGGATTTAGGCCCAGATCTCTGTACTGGGGTGAATGTATGACACTGTTCTGCCTTCTGTCCATCAATTGTTCTTTTTGCATTTGTCACCCGAGTGGGACGGGTATGCCCAGACGTGGGTCCCATGCTCTCCATGCCACTGGAGTCAAGCTATCCTGGCTGATGAGGGGTGAAATCCCGAAACCGGTCCTAGGATGCTTGGTTCCAGTCCAGGGAAGACCTGGCCTGGCAGTTCGGGCTGAACTGTTCCCATTGGGCACAGGGTCAAGACTGATTTGCATATGGCTGGGTTCAAACTGGAATGGCATGGTGAGCAAAAAAACTATGGATTTAGGCCCAGATCTCTGTACTGGGGTGAATGTATGACATTGTTCAGCATTCTGTCCATCAATTGTTCTTTTTGCATTTGTCACCCCGAGTGGGACGGGTATGCCCAGACGTGGGTCCCGTGCTCTCCATGCCACTGGAGTCAAGCTATCCTGGCTGATGAGGGGTGAAACCCCAAAACCAGTTCTAGGATGCTTGGTTCCAGTCCAGGGAAGACCTAGCCTGGCAGTTCGGGCTGGACTGTTCCCATTGGGCACAGGGTCAAGACTGATTTGCATTTGGCTGGGTTCAAACTGGAATGGCATGGTGAGCAAAAAAAGGATGGATTTAGGCCCAGATCTCTGTACTGGGGTGAATGTATGACATTGTTCTGCATTCTGTCCATCATTTGTTCTTTTTGCATTTGTCACCCTAAGTGGGACGGGTATGCTCAGAGGTGGGTCCCGTGCTCTCCATGCCACTGGAGTCAAGCTATCCTGGCTGATGAGGAGTGAAACCCCGAAATCGGTCCTAGGATGCTTGGTTCCAGTCCAGGGAAGAACTGGCCTGGCAGTTCGGGCTGGACTGTTCCCATTGGGCACAGGGTCATGACTGATTTGCATATGGCTGGGTTCAAACTGGAATGGCATGGTGAGCAAAAAAACGATGGATTTAGGCCCAGATCTCTGTACTGCGGTGAATGTATGACATTGTTCTGCATTCTGTCCATCAATTGTTCTTTTTGCATTTGTCACCCCGAGTGGGACGGGTATGCCCAGACGTGTGTCCCGTGCTCTCCATGCCACTGGAGTCAAGCTATCCTGGCTGATGAGGGGTGAAACCCCGAAACCGGTCCTAGGATGCTTGGTTCCAGTCCAGGGAAGGCCTGGCAGTTCGGGCTGGACTGTTCCCATTGGGCGCAGGGTCAAGACTGATTTGCTTATGGCTGGGTTCAAACTGGAATGGCATGGTGAGCAAAAAAACGATGGATTTAGGCCCAGATCTCTGTACTGCGGTGAATGTATGACATTGTTCTGCATTCTGTCCATCAATTGTTCTTTTTGCATTTGTCTCCCCGAGTGGGACGGGTATGCCCAGACGTGTGTCCCGTGCTCTCCATGCCACTGGAGTCAAGCTATCCTGGCTGATGAGGGGTGAAACCCCGAAACCGGTCCTAGGATGCTTGGTTCCAGTCCAGGGAAGGCCTGGCAGTTCGGGCTGGACTGTTACCATTGGGCACAGGGTCAAGACTGATTTGCTTATGGCTGGGTTCAAACTGGAATGGCATGGTGAGCAAAAAAACGTTGGATTTAGGCCCAGATCTCTGTACTGGGGTGAATGTATGACACTGTTCTGCCTTCTGTCCATCAATTGTTCTTTTTGCATTTGTCACCCCGAGTGGGACGGGTATGCCCAGACGTGGGTCCCATGCTCTCCATGCCACTGGAGTCAAGCTATCCTGGCTGATGAGGGGTGAAACCCCGAAACCGGTCCTAGGATGCTTGGTTCCAGTCCAGGGAAGACCTGGCCTGGCAGTTCGGGCTGGACTGTTCCCATTGGGCACAGGGTCAAGACTGATTTGCATACGGCTGGGTTCAAACTGGAATGGCACGGTGAGCAAAAAAACGATGGATTTAGGCCCAGATCTCTGTACTGGGCTGAATGTATGACATTGTTCTGCATTCTGTCCATCAATTGTTCTTTTTGCATTTTTCAGCCCGAGTGGGACGGGTATGCCCAGACGTGGGTCCCGTGCTCTCCATGCCACTGGAGTCAAGCTATCCTGGCTGATGAGGGGTGAAACCCCGAAACCGGTCCTAGGATGCTTGGTTTCAGTCTAGGGAAGACCTGGCCTGGCAGTTCAAGCTGGACTGTTCCCATTGGGCACAGGGTCAAGACTGATTTGCATATGGCTGGGTTCAAACTGGAATGGCATGGTGAGCAAAAAAACGATGGATTTAGGCCCACATCTCTGTACTGGGGTGAATGTATGACATTGTTCTGCATTCTGTCCATCAATTGTTCTTTTTGCATTTGTCACCCGAGTGGGACGGGTATGCCCAGACGTGGGTCCCGTGCTCTCCATGCCACTGGAGTCAAGCTATCCTGGCTGATATGGGGTGAAACCCCGAAACCGGTCCTAGGATGCTTGGTTCCTGTCCAGGGAAGACCTGGCCTGGCAGTTCGGGCTGAACTGTTCCCATTGGGCACAGGGTCAAGACTGATTTGCATATGGCTGGGTTCAAACTGGATTGGCATGGTGAGCAAAAAACGATGGATTTAGGCCCAGATCTCTGTACTGGGGTGAATGTATGACATTGTTCTGCATTCTGTCCATCAATTGTTCTTTTGCATTTGTCACCCGAGTGGGACGGGTATGCCCAGACGTGGGTCCCGTGCTCTCCATGCCACTGGAGTCAAGCTATCCTGGCTGATATGGGGTGAAACCCCGAAACCGGTCCTAGGATGCTTGGTTCCAGTCCAGGGAAGACCTGGCCTGGCAGTTCGGGCTGAACTGTTCCCATTGGGCACAGGGTAAAGACTGATTTGCATATGGCTGGGTTCAAACTGGAATGGCATGGTGAGCAAAAAAAGATGGATTTAGGCCCAGATCTCTGTACTGGGGTGAATGTATGACATTGTTCTGCATTCTGTCCATCAATTGTTCTTTTTGCATTTGTCACCCCTAGTGGGACGGGTATGCCCAGACGTGGGTCCCGTGCTCTCCCTGCCACTGGAGTCAAGCTATCCTGGCTGATGAGGGGTGAAACCCCAAAACCGGTCCTAGGATGCTTGGTTCCAATCCAGGGAAGACCTGGCCTGGCAGTTCGGGCTGGACTGTTCCCATTGGGCACAGGGTCAAGACTGATTTGCATATGGCTGGGTTCAAACTGGAATGGCATGGTGAGCAAAAAACGATGGATTTAGGCCCAGATCTCTGTACTGGTGTGAATGTATGACATTGTTCTGTATTCTGTCCATCAATTGTTCTTTTTGCATTTGTCACCCGAGTGGGACGGGTATGCCCAGACGTGGGTCCCGTGCTCTCCATGCCACTGGAGTCAAGCTATCCTGGCTGATGAGGGGTGAAACCCCGAAACCGGTCCTAGGATGCTTGGTTCCAGTCCAGGGAAGACCTGGCCTGGCAGTTCGGGCTGAACTGTTCCCATTGGGCACAGGGTCAAGACTGATTTGCATATGGCTGGGTTCAAACTGGAATGGCATGGTGAGCAAAAAAAGATGGATTTAGGCCCAGATCTCTGTACTGGGGTGAATGTATGACATTGTTCTACATTCTGTCCATCAATTGTTCTTTTTGCATTTGTCACCCCGAGTGGGACGGGTATGCCCAGATGTGGGTCCCGTGCTCTCCATGCCACTGGAGTCAAGCTATCCTGGCTGATGAGGGGTGAAACCCTGAAACCGGTCCTAGGATGCTTGGTTCCAGTCCAGGGAAGACCTGGCCTGGCAGTTCGGGCTGAACTGTTCCCATTGGGCACAGGGTCAAGACTGATTTGCATATGGCTGGGTTCAAACTGGAATGGCATGGTGAGCAAAAAACGATGGATTTAGGCCCAGATCTCTGTACTGGGGTGAATGTATGACATTGTTCAGCATTCTGTCCATCAATTGTTCTTTTGCATTTGTCACCCCGAGTGGGACGGGTATGCCCAGACGTGGGTCCCGTGCTCTCCATGCCACTGGAGTCAAGCTATCCTGGCTGATGAGGGGTGAAACCCCAAAACCAGTCCTAGGATGCTTGGTTCCAGTCCAGGGAAGACCTAGACTGGCAGTTCGGGCTGGACTGTTCCCATTGGGCACAGGGTCAAGACTGATTTGCATTTGGCTGGGTTCAAACTGGAATGGCATGGTGAGCAAAAAAAGGATGGATTTAGGCCCAGATTTCTGTACTGGGGTGAATGTATGACATTGTTCTGCATTCTGTCCATCAATTGTTCTTTTTGCATTTGTCACCCGAGTGGGACGGGTATGCCCAGACGTGGGTCCCGTGCTCTCCATGCCACTGGAGTCAAGCTATCCTGGCTGATATGGGGTGAAACCCCGAAACCGGTCCTAGGATGCTTGGTTCCAGTCCAGGGAAGACCTGGCCTGGCAGTTCGGGCTGAACTGTTCCCATTGGGCACAGGGTCAAGACTGATTTGCATATGGCTGGGTTCAAACTGGAATGGCATGGTGAGCAAAAAAACGATGGATTTAGGCCCAGATCTCTGTACTGGGGTGAATGTATGACATTGTTCTGCATTCTGTCCATCAATTGTTCTTTTTGCATTTGTCACCCGAGTGGGACGGGTATGCCCAGACGTGGGTCCCGTGCTCTCCATGCCACTGGAGTCAAGCTATCCTGGCTGATATGGGGTGAAACCCCGAAACCGGTCCTAGGATGCTTGGTTCCAGTCCAGGGAAGACCTGGCCTGGCAGTTCGGGCTGAACTGTTCCCATTGGGCACAGGGTAAAGACTGATTTGCATATGGCTGGGTTCAAACTGGACTGGCATGGTGAGCAAAAAAAGATGGATTTAGGCCCAGATCTCTGTACTGGGGTGAATGTATGACATTGTTCTGCATTCTGTCCATCAATTGTTCTTTTTTCATTTGTCACCCCGAGTGGGACGGGTATGCCCAGACGTGGGTCCTGTGCTCTCCCTGCCACTGGAGTCAAGCTATCCTGGCTGATGAGGGGTGAAACCCCAAAACCGGTCCTAGGATGCTTGGTTCCAATCCAGGGAAGACCTGGCCTGGCATTTCGGGCTGGACTGTTCCCATTGGGCACAGGGTCAAGACTGATTTGCATATGGCTGGGTTCAAACTGGAATGGCATGGTGAGCAAAAAAACGATGGATTTAGGCCCAGATCTCTGTACTGGGGTGAATGTATGACATTGTTCTGTATTCTGTCCATCAATTGTTCTTTTTGCATTTGTCACCCGATTGGGACGGGTATGCCCTGACGTGGGTCCCGTGCTCTCCATGCCACTGGTGTCAAGCTATCCTGGCTGATGAGGGGTGAAACCCCGAAACCGGTCCTAGGATGCTTGGTTCCAGTCCAGGGAAGACCTGGCCTGGCAGTTCGGGCTGAACTGTTCCCATTGGGCACAGGGTCAAGACTCATTTGCATATGGCTGGGTTCAAACTGGAATGGCATGGTGAGCAAAAAAAGATGGATTTAGGCCCAGATCTCTGTACTGAGGTGAATGTATGACATTGTTCTGCATTCTGTCCATCAATTGTTCTTTTTGCATTTGTCACCCCGAGTGGGACGGGTATGCCCAGACGTAGGTCCCGTGCTCTCCCTGCCACTGGAGTCAAGCTATCCTGGCTGATGAGGGGTGAAACCCCAAAACCGGTCCTAGGATGCTTGGTTCCAGTCCAGCGAAGACCTGGCCTGGCAGTTCGGGCTAGACTGTCCCCATTGGGCACAGGGTCAAGACTGATTTGCATATGGCTGGTTTCAAACTGGAATGGCATGTTGAGCAAAAAACGATAGATTTAGGCCCAGATCTCTGTACTGGGGTGAATGTATGACATTGTTCTACATTCTGTCCATCAATTGTTCTTTTTGCATTTGTCACCCGAGTGGGACGGGTATGCCCAGACGTGGGTCCCGTGCTCTCCATGCCACTGGAGTCAAGCTATCCTGGCTGATGAGGGGTGAAACCCCGAAACCGGTCCTAGGATGCTTGGTTCCAGTCCAGGGAAGACCTGGCCTGGCAGTTCGGGCTGAACTGTTCCCATTGGGCACAGGGTCAAGACTGATTTGCATATGGCTGGGTTCAAACTGGAATGGCATGGTGAGCAAAAAAACGATGGATTTAGGCCCAGATCTCTGTACTGGGGTGAATGTATGACATTGTTCAGCATTCTGTCCATCAATTGTTCTTTTTGCATTTGTCACACCGAGTGGGACGGGTATGCCCAGACGTGGGTCCCGTGCTCTCCATGCCACTGGAGTCAAGCTATCCTGGCTGATGAGGGGTGAAACCCCAAAACCAGTCCTAGGATGCTTGGTTCCAGTCCAGGGAAGACCTAGCCTGGCAGTTCGGGCTGGACTGTTCCCATTGGGCACAGGGTCAAGACTGATTTGCATTTGGCTGGGTTCAAACTGGAATGGCTTGGTGAGCAAAAAAGGATGGATTTAGGCCCAGATCTCTGTACTGGGGTGAATGTATGACATTGTTCTGCATTCTGTCCATCATTTGTTCTTTTTGCATTTGTCACCCTAAGTGGGACGGGTATGCTCAGAGGTGGGTCCCGTGCTCTCCATGCCACTGGAGTCAAGCTATCCTGGCTGATGAGGAGTGAAACCCCGAAATCGGTCCTAGGATGCTTGGTTCCAGTCCAGGGAAGAACTGGCCTGGCAGTTCGGGCTGGACTGTTCCCATTGGGCACAGGGTCAAGACTGATTTGCATATGGCTGGGTTCAAAATGGAATGGCATGGTGAGCAAAAAAACGATGGATTTAGGCCCAGATTTCTGTACTGCAGTGAATGTATGACATTGTTCTGCATTCTGTCCATCAATTGTTCTTTTTGCATTTGTCACCCCGAGTGGGACGGGTATGCCCAGATGTGTGTCCCGTGCTCTCCATGCCACTGGAGTCAAGCTATCCTGGCTGATGAGGAGTGAAACCCCGAAATCGGTCCTAGGATGCTTGGTTCCAGTCCAGGGAAGACCTGGCCTGGCAGTTCGGGCTGGACTGTTCCCATTGGGCACAGGGTCAAGACTGATTTGCATACGGCTGGGTTCAAACTGGAATGGCACGGTGAGCAAAAAAACGATGGATTTAGGCCCAGATCTCTGTACTGGGCTGAATGTATGACATTGTTCTGCATTCTGTCCATCAATTGTTCTTTTTGCATTTTTCAGCCCGAGTGGGACGGGTATGCCCAGACGTGGGTCCCGTGCTCTCCATGCCACTGGAGTCAAGCTATCCTGGCTGATGAGGGGTGAAACCCCGAAACCGGTCCTAGGATGCTTGGTTCCAGTCTAGGGAAGACCTGGCCTCGCAGTTCAAGCTGGACTGTTCCCATTGGGCACAGGGTCAAGACTGATTTGCATATGGCTGGGTTCAAACTGGAATGGCATGGTGAGCAAAAAAACGATGGATTTAGGCCCAGATCTCTGTTCTGGGGTGAATGTATGACATTGTTCTGCATTCTGTCCATCAATTGTTCTTTTTGCATTTGTCACCCGAGTGGGACGGGTATGCCCAGACGTGGGTCCCGTGCTCTCCATGCCACTGGAGTCAAGCTATCCTGGCTGATATGGGGTGAAACCCCGAAACCGGTCCTAGGATGCTTGGTTCCAGTCCAGGGAAGACCTGGCCTGGCAGTTCGGGCTGAACTGTTCCCATTGGGCACAGGGTCAAGACTGATTTGCATATGGCTGGGTTCAAACTGGAATGGCATGGTGAGCAAAAAAGATGGATTTAGGCCCAGATCTCTGTACCGGGGTGAATGTATGACATTGTTCTGCATTCTGTCCATCAATTGTTCTTTTTGCATTTGTCACCCCGAGTGGGACGGGTATGCCCAGACATGGGTCCCGTGCTCTCCCAGCCACTGGAGTCAAGCTATCCTGGCTGATGCGGGGTGAAACCCCAAAACCGGTCCTAGGATGCTTGGTTCCAATCCAGGGAAGACCTGGCCTGGCAGTTCGGGCTGGACTGTTCCCATTGGGCACAGGGTCCAGACTGATTTGCATATGGCTGGGTTCAAACTGGAATGGCATGGTGAGCAAAAAAACGATGGATTTAGGCCCAGATCTCTGTACTGGGGTGAATGTATGACATTGTTCTGTATTCTGTCCATCAATTGTTCTTTTTGCATTTGTCACCCGAGTGGGACGGGTATGCCCAGACGTGGGTCCCGTGCACTCCATGCCACTGGAGTCAAGCTATCCTGGCTGATGAGGGGTGAAACCCCGAAACCAGTCCTAGGATGCTTGGTTCCAGTCCAGGGAAGACCTGGCCTGGCAGTTCGGGCTGAACTGTTCCCATTGGGCACAGGGTCAAGACTGATTTGCATATGGCTGGGTTCAAACTGGAATGGCATGGTGAGCAAAAAAAGATGGATTTAGGCCCAGATCTCTGTACTGGGGTGAATGTATGACATTGTTCTGCATTCTGTCCATCAATTGTTCTTTTTGCATTTGTCACCCCGAGTGGGACGGGTATGCCCAGACGTAGGTCCCGTGCTCTCCCTGCCACTGGAGTCAAGCTATCCTGGCTGATGAGGGGTGAAACCCCAAAACCGGTCCTAGGATGCTTGGTTCCAGTCCAGCGAAGACCTGGCCTGGCAGTTCGGGCTGGACTGTTCCCATTGGGCACAGGGTCAAGACTGATTTGCATATGGCTGGTTTCAAACTGGAATGGCATGTTGAGCAAACAAACGATAGATTTAGGCCCAGATCTCTGTACTGGGGTGAATGTATGACATTGTTCTACATTCTGTCCATCAATTGTTCTTTTTGCATTTGTCACCCCGAGTGGGACGGGTATGCCCAGACGTGGGTCCCGTGCTCTCCATGCCACTGGAGTCAAGCTATCCTGGCTGATGAGGGGTGAAACCCCGAAACCGGTCCTAGGATGCTTGGTTCCAGTCCAGGGAAGACCTGGCCTGTCAGTTCGGGCTGGACTGTTCCCATTGGGCACAGGGTCAAGACTGATTTGCGCATGGCTGGGTTCAAACTGGAATGGCATGGTGAGCAAAAAACGATGGATTTAGGCCCAGATCTCTGTACTGGGGTGAATGTATGTGTATGACATTGTTCTGCATTCTGTCCATCAATTGTTCTTTTTGAATGAATTCTTTTTCTTCAGCCAGCAAACTACATGTTAGATTATTTCTATGAGCATATTCTATATCTATTGTCTGTGTAATATGGAAAAATTCTCCCATGTATCCCGCATTTCTATTACTATACACCTTATTCATATCTTTTCTAATAGGAATTTCTGAAAATACTAAATCCATGTTTGAATAATAATACTGTAACTTCCCCGTCACGTAGAAGAGACTAGTTAGTACACTATATGATACGCCATATGTTAAAGGAAGGTGATGCTAAGTCACCCCCTCTGAGACAGACGAAGGTAATTGCATGCATACATAGCAATCTCTCACATCCATTGTATCAACATATTCGTAAAGCAATTTTGTTGAGACATTTAACGAGAAATCACTAATTGATTTATCATGATGATAAATGCTATCATCAGCCTGATCATTGTTAGTTTTGGAGTTTCTTTAGTAACAGGGTCCATTCTTACACTTATCACATTATTAGTATTATTCTTGTTATTAGTTACCATTAGAACAGGTACAAAGACAGTTAATATTAACCATATTAACATTAATAGCAAGACACTACATAAGCAAGAACTAGGTTCTTGATTTCCAGTCACTATATCTTCTGCCATTTTGTATACTAAAAAAAATAAAAATCTAAGAAAAACCTGACAACTTTTTAAAAATTTGACAGACTTGTCCAAAAACCACCGAAAAACAGTGTATCCTACGCTTCAAGAAGAAAGCTTCTTCTTTACCCCCCTCTTATTCTTTCTTTTTTTTTTTTTAAAAAGAGTCTTCTTCAAATCATCTGGAACTTCCCGAATATTTTCACTGAATTTTGTTGCACCTTAATTTTTCACTGCTCTCTTTTAAGGCGGTCTCAATTTGCTTTCATCAATTTGCTCAGTACCAGTACCAACTTCTCTTTCTATTTGATCTGTGCTCTCAATTTCCTTCAATATTACATATGTCCATTCAGGAGCTCTGTATTTCCTGCTTGGGACTCTTATTCTCTTTGTTCTTCGTACTGATTCTTCTTCTGATTCTTCTTGTTCAGTTTGACTTGATACTTCATTTATTTGTTCTGTTTTTCTCTTTTCAAAAGTGTATTTCAGTCTTTTACTCCACTTGGCCAATTGTCACCCTTTTTGCTCTCTTAGCTTGAACCACTTATTCACCTTTTCTTTCTGGTTCACAGGTTCTTTTATTTAGTCCCTTTCTTTGTTGAACTTGCTCTTGATTTTCTGTAACTTCCTTTTCTACTTGCTCAACAGCAGTCTTACGAGACCCAATAGCTGGTGCCCACTCTACTTGGCTTGTCCTTGGTTGTTCATCATCATCAAGCTTGTCAGAATCTGTCACTCTAGATTCTTTAGCTTCACAACCTTCAGCTTCTGGTTTCTTATCTTTATTCACCAGTTGCTGCTCACCTTCTTTTTCAAGTGGACTTGGTACTCCTCTGGTATGACTCGCGTGGATCCAGTTTGGCAAGCCACCACACTTCACTGCTGTTGTTGTCACCAAAATAATCTGATACGGTCCATGCCACCTGGGTTCTAAACACGACTTCCTCACGTGTTTCTTGACAAGAACCCACTCATCTGGACTCAGATCATGTGCTTGATCCGGCTGTGTTGTGGTTGCAATTTCTCCAACCTGAAGAGACACAGAACGCACCAGATCAACCGGTACTTTGCAATAATCAAGCACTAGATCATCAGAAATATTCATCAGTTTGTTTGCTGGTACAATCGCTTGTCTCATTGCTCTTCCCATTAGCACTTCATGAGGACTCAATCCAGTCTTTTTATCTGGGATACTTCTAAGACTCATCAATACCAGGGGTAAAGCGTCAGGCCACTTCAGTGTTGTGGATGCACATACTTTTCCCAGTCTAGATTTGATAGTGCCATTAATTTTCTCGACCACTCCAGATGCTTCTGGTCAATAGGCACAATGCAGCTTCTGGTCAATCTGTAGTGCTGCACAGATCATCCGAATTAGCTCATTATTAAAATGAGATCCCCTATCTGCCTCTAAAGTAACTGGAAAACCGAACCTTGGAATTAGTTCTCTTAGAAGCATCATTCCTTCTTGTTGGATAAGCTTCTACCCAACGAGAAAACAAACAAACAACAACTAACACATATTTTAGTCCGTTACATGGGGGAAGCTTGATGAAATCGAGCTGGAGCCTCGTAAATGGTCCTGCTGCCTTTCCAATTCGTCCCCAACTCACAACTGTCTTTCTGCCTGGATTTTGCTGCTGACATATAATACACCTCTGGCATAGACTCTCTGCAATGACCCTGAATTTTGGGTTGTACCATGACTGCTTGAAGAGCCTAATCATTGCATCTCTTCCAACATGTGCAATTCCATGGTATACCCTTGCCATTTGGGATAGTAAAGAATCTGGCATAACTGGTCTTTCATCTATATACACCCAAACTTCATCTTCTGCTCTCTTCTTGCAGCCTGATTTTTTCCAAATTTCTTTTCATCATCACTTGCCTCTTCTTGTAACTGTCTAATCTCATCCCAAGTTTCCCAGGAGGAAAACATCAGGTGGCAATTAGTATTTTTCTTCTCCACCCCTCTGTTTAACGCAATTAAATTTTGTGCACAGAAATGCGCTACTTGATCAGCGTATCTGTTGCAGCTCGTCACATAATCATTTCCTGACTTATGTGCAGAACATTTGACCACTGCAATTTTCTTGGGCAATTGCAAAGCATCCAATAAATCTTTCACATTTTTACTATTTCTAATCGGAGAATCTGAAGAAGTCAGAAATCCCCTTTGCATCCATAACTGTCCGAAATCGTGAACCACCCCAAAACCATATTGACTGTCAGTAAATATGGTTACTTTCAAATTTTTGCCAATTTTGCATGCTCTAATCAGAGCTATGAGCTCAGCAATTTGTGCAGAATTTACCCCTTTTAGACAGGATGCTTCCAGAACCGCAGCCACTGTACATACTGCATAGGCAGAACTCAATACGCCTTTTTCATTTCTCAGACAAGATCCATCAACCAACATCACACTATCTGATTCCTCTAGTGGAGTATCCTTAATGTCTGGCCTTGGTTTCGTGCACAAATCTGTCACATCCAAACAATCGTGATCTGCTTCATCTTTCACTTCCTCACAAAATGGACTAGGCAACAATGTTGCCAGATTTATTGTCGTACATCTCACCACAGTCACATTTTCAGCACCTAATATTACTCTTTCATACCTAGTCAGCCGACTATAGGTCGTGTTCTGTTTACGTGTTCTTGTCAAAAAGAATCTCAACTGAGTGTGGCACATATACTTTAACTGAATGTCCCATCACAATCGCTTCACTTTGTTCCAAGCTCACACAAGTAGCAGCTACTGCTTTCAAACAACCTGGTAACGCTGCAGCCACTGAATCCAAAGTAGCAGAAAAATATGCCACTGGACGTCGTGCCATTCCATGTCTCTGAGTGAAAACTGAAAGTGCACACCCATCTCTCTCACAACAGTACAACGCAAAATCTTTTGTATAATCCAGCATTCCCAATGCAGGTGCTCGACAAAGACTGTCTCGTAACTCTATAATTGCTTTCATCATCCAATTCAATCGAATCAGTCACATCTTTGTGTGTCAACCTCTGTGGAGGCTTCGGAATCAGTGAAAAGCCACTGATCCACTGTCTGCAGTATCCAACCATTCCCAAGAACATTCGCACTTCCTTCTGAGTTTTAGGAGGGCTCATTTGTTGAATCACACTGATCCTTTCTGGTGTTACCTTTCTGACTCCTTTCTCTATTTTGTGTCCCAAATATTGGACCTCCTGTTTACAAAACTGTAATTTTGCTGGTGACACTTTGTGTCCCCCTTCTGCCAGATGATTCAGTAAGGCAATTGTATCTGTCACACATGCCTCTCGTGTTTTTGATGCCACCAGTAGGTCATCAATATACTGAACCAAAACCGATTTTTCTGGCATAATCAAAGTCTCCAAACATTTTTTAAAAATCTGATTAAAAATCGATGGACTCTCTGTATACCCTTGGGGAACTCGGCACCATGCCAAAACACGGTCTCCGAACCGGAACGCAAACAAACACTGGCTATCCGGATGTAAAGGAATCGAGAAAAATGCCTGACAGATCAATTACTGTATACCATTCTGCATCACAGGAAATTTGATATAGAATCACTGCTGGATTAGGTACTATTGGACAAGAGGGTACCACAATCTTATTTATTTTTCGTAAATCTTGTACTATCCTATATTTTCTGCTTGGCTTTTTAATTCCCATAATAGGCGAATTACAAGGACTGCTTAGTATTTCTCTTAAAATACCTTGCTCAATCATTTGGTCAATCACAGGAATAACTCCTGCTGTTATCTCAGGACTCATTTTGTATTGAGGTGTATTTGGAAATGTTGCACCCGTTTTCACCGCAACCTGAATAGGATCCACACCTTTCATCAGACCAATCTCTTTTCCTGAGAAGTCCCATACATCAGATCTTACTGTATTTCTCAACTTTGCAGGCAAATCTTCTTTAGTAAGAAGTGAAAACAATTAATCCACTTCTGTCCCTTGCTTCGCTAACATCATTTTAAATGCAACATCCTCATCTGGTGTTTGGAAAGCAATACCATCTGGTGTACAATAAATAGTGCAATTCATCTTGCACAGTAAATCTCTCCCTAAAAGGTTTACCGGACTCGTATCACATACCACGAACTGATGCATGTCTCTGAATCTTCCTATATGAACTTCTATTGGCTTTATTATTGGGGTTTTGATATGCTTATTGGAAACTCCTACGACTTGGATAGTTTCTCCCGAGAGGGGTAGGTTTGGAATTTCTGCTGCTCTTACAGTAGAACGAGTAGCACCAGTGTCCACTAGGAATGTAATATCATTACCTTCCACTTTTCCATCAACAAATGGACCTGACTGATCTACCTCTAGAGTTGCGCCAAGCACGCACTCTTCCTACCCCCTCAGGCACCGTCCTTGAGATGAGTCTGAATCACTCTCATTGCACTACAACAAGTATTGCGAAACCATTTGCACATTTTGATTCTTACCAATTTGTTCACCTGCGTGAAATCCAGTGTTCGCACCGTATCTCTGCACTTGAGCATTTACATTATTTGGCATAGGAGCTTGTGGTACCTGTAACTGTGGAGTAACTATCTGCTGCTGCTGTTCCTGTTGATTCACAACCATCTCATTCTGCATCTGTGAATTTAAATTTTGATTTATCCCATTATTTTTCTGAACAGATCTACACTCGTTCTTCCAATGCCCAGATTTTCCACACGCATGACAAGGATATTTCCTTTTCATTTTATCTTTATTCATTTTACCTCTACCTCTACCACCACTCGTTATTTGACCATTCTGATTCTGACCTTTCATCTGAAAATCTGTTTGAGAACCACTGTTTCCTTCTTGCTGTTCTGCCACTTTCACTTGTGCCCACATCATTTTCTCTTTTAGCTTCTTATGCCTCGATTCAATATCATCACTACAATACTTTGCATACCTCAGTATCTCATCAACCGTTTTACTCTGCCAACAAATCAAATGTTGCTGAATCATGTTACTAATTTCTGGTTTCAATCCAAATACAAAACGATACACAAAATGTCCCATATCTTTATCTCCAATATTCTCAAACCCACAGTACTGTTTGAACACCTGTAACAACCTTTCATAATAAGCATGTACCGACTCCTTTGGTTCTTGGGTTGTTCTGTCAATTTTAAAATAATCTGATTCTTTCGGAGAAATTTTTCCCTTCAGGTAAGTAATTACCTGATGGTATTTCTTCATCACCTTATCTGAAGGTGCACCTGTTTTCGCATCTCTAGGATATTCTTCTTTAGGCCAATCAACAGCAATCTTACACTCTGTCCATAAATCTGCTGGAACAACAATCTCAAATAAACCATCCAGATCCTTCAATAAGACCTTTGAAACCTTCACAAACCTCTCTACTTGTTTGTACCATTCAACTGGCTTTTCCCTCAACCTAGGGAAGTCATTAGTAAAAGACAATATATCCTGTCTTGTCCAAGGAACATGAACATATCCACCACCCGGAACTTCTCTCATTGGACACACCCTTTCAGCCTGTTCTGACTCTCTCAGTGGAAATAAAGACGCATTTTTATTGGCAATCATTTCTTCTTTCTTTTTCGCCAATCTACCTTTCCATCGTTCTACATCTCCCCATTTCTTCAGGATACTCATTAATTCTTTTATTTGCAATCTTTTACCAGACGCATTCAAGCTCTCTAAATCCTTTTCAGTAAAATCCAGTCTATATGTTTTCTGTAACACTCTTGACCTCTCTATGTCCACCCCATATTCACAAGCAGTCTCTGTTAACTTTTCATGAAGATTTCTCGCTTTCCAAGTAATATTTTTGCACAGAAATAACAACTCCTCATCTCGATAATTACTCAATCTGTCTGGGCTTATTGTACCAATAATCATTTCTTCCAAATCCACTCTCAGTTTACTCACATCTATACTCTGTGATTGAGGTTTTCGCTTTTCCATTCCCCTTATCCAGTCATCTAATTCATCTGGTGAAGGTCCCATTGAACTCCCTGATATCGGAGTGACATTCTGCACTAATCTCCTCGGATCCACTTGCGCACTTCTCTTAGGGGTTTCAGTTATCATCTCACAAACTGGCAAATCAATTAATGAAGTACTTCTTTCAGTTTGTTCAACCTGATCAACTATCGTTACCACTTTATTCCTGTCTCTATTCATTGGGACTGTCAACGCATGTGCTCTTGATATATTCTGTTTTTCTCCATACAACGGAACTATAGGTCCAATTGTTACTGGCACTGTTAATGCTTCTGCATTCAGATTCAACTGATTCATTTTCTGAGTCAACTCCTCTCTTGTCCTATTCAGCATATCCATTTCCCTCTCTTGTACTGCTCTAGTAACTACCGGGACTTGTGAAACCTGCAGAATTTGTGGGGTTCCCATTAATGGTGCATTTGGGCTGTTTCACTTGAGTTCTCTTGATAAGGTGGAGGTCTTTTAGTCAAAATGTCATCTAACAACTCATCATCAGAATCACTTGGGTCAAAATCTATCCTTGATGTCTCTACATTTTTCTTCTTCTCTTTACATTTGCCTCCAGTTGCTTCTTCAGCAACTAAAACTGGGTACAAACCATCCGCTATCACAGCTCTCCTCCATCTTTTCATTTTATCATCCCGTTTTTCAAAAGGATACCTAGACTTTATACTCCTATATCTCCTTCCGCCCCTATACTTCTCTCGGTCGTATGCTTCTTGTTCCCATTCCTCAAGCACTTCATACTGTGTAGGTCTGGGATTTGGTTCTAAAGAGTTCATTCTTCCTCTCAAATTCTGTAGGATCCTTACATTAAATGTACCATGCTTCGGAAAAGCTAATACACCATCATCTTCCGTGTATTTCACCCAATTTTCTAACCAAGTACACGTATGGTAACCACGTTCCAACATCATAAAAGAAGCAGCTGTTCTTGGAGGTGGAATAGGAATTCCCTCTCTTGTAACTAATGGTTCTGTCCTTTTTAAAGAAACTCTTTATCTTATTAACCAGCTTAATTTTTCCCAATCCTTCTTGCTAAAATACAATTCAATAAACAAACAACAAACTCTTCGTACTTCTGCTTATTCTATTTGCTAGCAACCGTCCAATACCAGCGCGACTCACACCAACCAACCAATCAGAACACTCCGACGTAATCAGCACCTTGACCAATACCAGCGCGGCTCACAGTAATCAACCAATCACAGCACTTCAAACACCAACTGTCTGACCAATGCCAGCGCGGCTTTTTGTGACGTCAGTATTACTCCAACTACTGACCCTCCCTTTACAAAATAATACGGCAATGTTTTTCTATACCTTTTTTCAACAAAACTTGTTAGAAAACAAACATAAAACAATGCTACCTTGTCTGTTCCACTAAATAAAGAGATAGTCTTCACTTCAAAAAGAAAGATTCTCTCACTTCAAGTAAAATAACGACCAGAGATATTCTACACCCAAACAAGCTACAGGAGGACTTGGTACTCCTCTAGGGATACTAGCCAAAGTTTCGGAAGAGGACTTTCACATGGAAAGAGGTCTTGGTACTCCTTTGGGGATGTAAGGCCAGAGTTTTGGAAGTGGACCCTTCGCTATTTCAAACAAAATCTACTCTCAAATGAAATAGTCCCTAATATAACCCTAACAGCCTCTCGCTGTTAAGTATTATGACAACAGACAAAGTACTTCTGCAGTGTGATGACTTATCCACACTATTCTTCTGCCTCTTCAGGCTAATACATTATCATCCTGGGATCTTAGGTAACTCCGTACCCGTACTTCAAGACAACATAGAACAAAACACTAACTTTCCATGTTAAGAAAACAAATAATCAATAATCGATAATTATTACCAAACTAATCAATAATAAACCATCCTCTGCTACCAAAAACTGATCCAGCGCCAATCAGGGTTCGATAAACACAATCACTGGCCCATACTCATACACCCAACACATAAATCCTTGTTGCACTGTTTCAAATTTACATTAAATCAGTTGTTCATAAACTACAGGCTCGTCCTAACACACAAGATACATAATTGAACCTGTAATCAACTCTCTTTCCTCTGGTCGATGGACCATTAGTTGAGAAGTTGATGGTAATAATTAGAAACTAACTATCAATTTATTCTAAATAAAATCACAAACTCGGGATAAGGTTAATAATATTTATCGCAAATAATGTAAAGGTAAATGCTCATCATGTACAATTTTACAAGGCAAACAATGCATAAATCACAGAGGGAGAACATTTATCAAAGCAAAAGTGTCAAACTCAAATCACAATGAATAGAATGCAATGAAGGAGTGGACAGATGAAGAGACATAAGTTTCAGAGACAAATATACATTTGCAAATGATTATGCAAAATACAGTTTTTAGCTATACTAACCCAAGTATTTTAGTGGAAAATCTACCCCCTGGCCATGAGAATAGATGGGGGTTCCCCGGGAAAGTTCAGGGAACAAAGAGTAGGACAGGAACAGGAAACAGGTAGGCCTCTATCTGCATACAGCAAACCGACGGACAGCGACAATCTCCCCTCTCTAGCTTCTTCAAAGAGGCGCCCTCTAACACCCCCCAGACACCCCAGTTATACTCTAAAAACCTTAATGTCCAACCCGCCATTGTAGCAACATTTTCAGAATCTTAGTCTCTCATTGGTCAGTTTAGGGGGTCTTCTATCACACCACCATAGTCACGTCCATGTTTTCACAGCATTCTTTGTTTTACATTTCTAGCAATACGTAAGCCACGTCTCATGAATACACGCTTCCTTCAACTAGTAACATGTTTCAAATCTCTACATTTTCATTGTTCGCCTCTGCAGCTTCCGCGGAAGAAGTTTGTACATTTGCTCATGGTCCCACGGCCATCCTTCCGTTACTTGGCAGACACACAATAAATTCATGAAGGTCATCAACTTTTGCCTTCTCCATTCTCTCTCAGAGCTCGATTTTCAGCTTTTATTAGTTTTTCTTTTTTAACCCTCAACTCGTCATGCAACGATGTAGGCCCATGCAAGCATCACTACGATGAATAAAACACAGACATTATTAATTTCATGAAATATAATTCTCACTGTTTTACCGCCCACCATTTGCACTATCCCACGTTATTTGTCTAATAAAGCATTTACGTGCAGAAGGCAGCATTATTATTATTTTTATTTTCAAGCAGAACGCAAATGTGGCCTAGTCTTTAATGCATTAGTCCACGCATTAGTGCACGCATGCGCATAAGCATTTCCCCGTGTTTTTGCATGTTAGTTTCACCGCACACTGTTAGTAAATGTTACCAAGGAATTAACCCGAGCAGGTTTTATTTTCTCAAACCCCTGCTCCATCACAGCGAGCAGCGCAGTAGCTGTGGGCAGCTCTGTGCCATCGTAGGGAAAAAAAAAGCAATAAAAAAGCAAAGATTAGGGGACATGGGGAAAAGAGTGAGGAACGGACCACTCTCATGGATTACTGAACGCCAAATAATAATTAAAAAAAATAGTCTCCTCACTTCAACAGGGGAAGGATATAAATCAACCTGTCAGCAGAGACGTTTTAAGGCATGGGCAAAGTGGGCATTGGCCCAGGGCCCCAAACTTTAAGGGACCCCTGATGGAACCAGCTCTGTTCTGCAGTCTTGTCCCGATGACCTTGAATAATTCTTAAACAGATTGTTTTAAATACCGTTTCCCTTTAATTTATTTTTAATGTGGGTAATGTTTGAGAGTCTATTACAGACAATTTACAGAAAAATGTTGTGTTTACATTTCATGCAACATCCATAAAAAAGTTTCTTTTAGATCAAAACAAGACCTCACTAAGTAAAATGAGAGGGTGTCACAGAAATTATTTGCAGTAATATTAGTGAGCTTCTGTTGTGTTACAATGTTGAAAACACACATCACTATCCCTGAAATTTAAATGTAAACACATTTAGAATTTGAAGGAGTCACTGACCAGGCCTAAAAGGACATGAAGGAGTCGAAACTGGCTCATAAATCCAAAGCTTTTCGGAACAGGGGCCCCCAAAATACATACGGCCTAGGGCCCCCAAAATCCTTAAGATGTCCCTGCTTGTCAAAAACAGGGTAAATAGGCTACAGGGCACAAGATTAGGGAGGAAAGTGATGGACAGGGAATTGAGACAGATGAGAAATCCTTCCAATTATGAGCAGAGGAATGACCTAAAGCCTGCTTTTTGTATTTTGTATTCTAGACAGTGGGTCTTTCAAAACAGAAAGCTAAAGCAGTCACGATTTAAAAAATATTTTTTTCATATTGGTTGTTGCAACAATATTGCTATTTCTCAGTGATGTAACAAGTGTTCCTGTTACCCAACGTGATGGTTCAGATGGATACTAACAAGTTTTTTACCTACGACATGCAGTTTGCACATAGTTCACAGAAGTGAACATTTAGCTTACAGAGAAATCATATAGGCTTTCATACAATTCGTGCAGGTTAATGCTTTTCAGTAGAATGTTTAACATCAACAGACTATCTTTACAATTTTTATTATTTTGTTGCTATGCAAAAACTGTTTAACAAAACCACATGACTTGCAAATCTACCTGAGCCTCAGTGGAAATGTTAGGTCATGAATAGTAAGCTTAGTGGGTATAAGCAGGGAGAGTAGAGAGAAAGAACCCATGAGGGACATATGAGAAGATTTGTAAACACAATGTTTGTTTTCTCTCTTTCTAAAGGGCTTTTGTACAGGAAGGCAATGCATATTTATGTAAATAGGGACACAGGCACTATGACTTCCATGGTGGGGGCTAGAGAACGTGAAACAAGATTGCAACCCTTTAAGAATGGTCAGGCAGCCAGACATTAAATCCATTAAAATTATCCTGCCCAAATGCTTGCTGGGGGATCTTGACAGGCTGCCAACGGATCGGAAGCGAGAGGCAATACGGAGAACTGACTGCAAACCTTCCGGGTGCTGAAGGTGCTGGGGTAGACCCTGAGCAAGCCCTGCCGCTTGAAGCCTGCTTGGTTATTGGGTGGTGCAGGGCCCAGGCCTGCTCTAGAGACTTTGGGGCACACACGTGAACCTGGCACAGCCCCTGGTGTTTACCAGTGGTGGCCGGTAATTTTACCAGGCAGTAGGGGCACACACACACACACACACACCTCATTCACACCCATTCATTCACACATGCACGCACACCCATTGACAATACTCACTAACAAATACACATACATTCATATATACATACACACACACACCAAACATAATAACAAGTAGCTCTCCGAGGGGTAAGCCTTAGAGGTCCCAGGAGGGTTGGGACTGCTGCCTTCACTTATTGGCTGGAATCAGCAAGCAGTCCCAAGCCTTGGAGGTCCCAGGAGTGTTGGGAATGCTGCCTGCCCTCATTGGCTGGAAGGCAGCAGTTTCAAGCCTTGGAGGTCCCAAGAGTGTTGGGAATGCTGCCTTCATTCATTGGCTGAACTTAGATTAGCCAATGAGGGAAGGCAGCAGTCCCAACCTCGTCACAGAGTGGGATGGGGTCAGTGAGACTGCTGACCCCACCACACTCTGTGATGAGGTGTCACTGATTGACACTCGACCCTGGGCACTTCAGGGCTTAAAACTGAATTGCCCAGGTCTGAGGCAATCAGTGATGCTTCCACTCGTCACGAGGGGGAGGGCCTCGAGGCACTTTTGCCAGGCTAAGGAGGTCACTCCCACAGGGCTGTGAAATGCTCAACCTGACAAAGTTCTGCTCGAGGCAGCCAGAAGCCTGCACATTTAGCACATATCTAGCTCCTGCCTGCCTGACCTGAACAAGAGGAGTGTCTCTCAGGCTGACCTTTGTTCAGCCTGAGAGACACTTTTCTTGCCGGGAAAAAGGTGGGAGGCGTGGCCCCTCTGCCAGTATGGACGAGCCGCTGATGGTGCATACCAGCTCGGAGTATGACACTAGGGCAGTGGCAGCCAGCATCTAAGATTTCCACTCTTCCCCAAAGCGTATGCTGCCTGAGGAGAGCGAGGTGTAGGAGTAGGACGCATGACAAGAAACAGGCCTGGACAGAGAAGGGAGTGTGACCCCGCACTCAATCTGCGACTGCAGCCTTTTACAGATGGGCCAACCACCCAAAATAGCAAACACCATAATGCTGATGGGTGCAAACACAGGAAAGGCCTATAAGATATAACGTATGTGCTGTGAATGATGGTGGCACGGCAAAGGCACTATGTCCAGTGTACAGAAAGAGCAATTTAAAGATCATCTCCAGACTGCGGTTCCCTGAGGGCCAGGGGAGATACTTGCTCTGCACCTCAGGTAGTTTCCTCACCTGTCATCAGAGAGTTGTTGGGAGCCTCTAGGTCCACAGTGTTTAGAAGAGGCCTTTGGTTGGGGGACCGACCTTAGATGCCCTTTCTTGACATTAAGAGTGGGTGGATGCAAAGAATAACTTGAGCTGCTGCATGACCAATCAGTTACATCTCTCGAGACCTCACAGAGAAGGGTTCCAACAATGCAATGAATATCTTGGAGAACACAGTACGCTCACACATTCATGCTATACTGTCACATCAAGGAGAAGTCAGACACCAAATAATTCAGGCTAACATTCAAAGGCATGAAGAGTGACTGTTAGCAAGAGCAAATGCCAGACCCTGATCCCACGTCAGCCCAGACTCAGGGGAAGGACCATTAAGATCCAGGGGAGGCAAAGAGACCTCCTTCTAGAGATGAAAATCAGCCTGGCCTCCATTGACACAAATAGACTCCCTTACTCTGCAGCTGGACAACATGATGAAGCGGCTTGACAGGCGCCACACGTGGATAGATATGGCGGAACGTCAGATATCAGTTATAGAAAATAACTCCACAACCCATTCAAAGCCACAAAAGGAGCTACTGACAGAAATGGAAAAGGTCCAGGTAAAAATGAAGACTCAGAGGCACATTCTCTGATAAGCAATTTATATATAATTGGAACCCCAAAGACCACAGCCATGGGTCACAAACAGGACTATATAGAATGCATGCTTATTAATGTCTTTGGAAAAGATATTGGGTTTGGACTACGCACACCTACTTATAAACTGTGAAAACTTGTTTAATGTTTAACCAATAATATATCAAGGCGTGCTGGGTGGGAAAGAGGTAGCTAACCTCTTCACTGACTGATAAAAAACACAGCAAGTGTGACTAATCACTTGCCCCTTACCCGCACTGCAGAATGCAAACCTCTGGTTGCCCAATTAATCAACACACGATCATGTAATAAATCATAATCTCATATTATTTACTCAGGAACACAATTTTTTCATCAAATCATAAACCATTACATTTTCATCAAAACGGTTTCTGAAATGTACTTTGCATATACAATCAGCAATTCAAAGTAAATGTACATGAAATGAATACAAACAAAACATATGACATCAATTTTCTTGTTGACTTTCCCAATGCATTTCGGGATAAAATATCCCTTCGTCAGGGGAACTGTAAATAAAAAAGTTGAATTAACTGTTTAATAGTACACAGATGGAGGAACATAACTCACAAATAATGCCATGTATGAATAAGTACTGAGAACAAAAAACAAGGGAACCCTACTCACGGGGAGCCTGGGTAAGTAAATTAATGGGGAAACATTGGCTCCTGTGGAATAATAATACAGTATTTCTAATGAAATTCTGCACAATGGCAATATACAGGGTTAGTAGGATGTCAAAAGAAAGCTGGCCACTGACACTGAGGGTATAGTCAATATGAAAAAAATTTTTTCGTTTATATAATAAATAAATGAAATAAACAATATATACATAGGGCTTGAGAATCACAATATGATTATACAACAAACAATGATTACAAATAGTGAACGGTGTCCCAGTGAAAAAAACATTGGAACCTAATTGTCGACAATTAACAAAGGCGAACTATTATCAAACACTTATGATTGTATAAAGTGTTGTCCAACTGATTTTGATTTATTTAATGGTCGCCAAAATGTTTTCAAGTGAAACCTTGTACATATGTCACGTATTATGTCACTATTAGTTTAGGTTCCAATGTTTTTTTCACTGGGACACCGTTCACTATTTGTAATCATTGTTTGATGTATAATCATATTGTGATTCTCAAGCCCTATGTATATATTGTTTATTTCATTAATTTATTATATAAACGAAAAAAAAAAAATGTCATATTGACTATACCCTCAGTGTCAGTGGCCAGCTTTCTTTTTGACATCCTACTAACCCTGTATATTGCCATTGTGCAGAATTTCATTAGAAATACTGTATTATTATTCCACAGGAGCCAATGTTTCCCCATTAATGTATGAATAAGTGACCTCTCATGTTGATTATGCCGTAAGTAAAACATAACCAAAAAAGTGCAACCAAACCTTCACCAGTGAAAAAGAATAAAAGAATCTCAGTGCCATGCATGCTAGTAACCCAGCACTTTCCAATGTGAATATAGAACACAGCTTACTCTCGAAAAACGTCGATTCTGTTTGAAGCCAACTCCAACGAAATACAAAAAGACACTGTAACGTGAAAACATGAGTCTTTCAACACTCAATAAATCACAACCTGTCTAATCATTATCATAAAATAAAACCTGTCCTGTACATTACCTGACTAGCGCTCTTCATCAGCGTCTAAAACCCTTTATGTTGATCCTAGTGCGAACACCAAATCCAAACGGTAGTGCGAAAACTGAACAGGTAATGTACAGGACAGGTTTTATTTTATGATAATGCTGGGTTACTAGCATGCATGGCACTGAGATTTTTTTATTCTTTTTCACTGGTGAAGGTTTGGTTGCACTTTTTTGGTTATGTTTTACTTACGGCATAATCAACATGAGAGGTCACTTATTCATACATGGCATTATTTGTGAGTTATGTTCCTCCATCTGTGTACTATTAAACAGTTAATTCAACTTTTTTATTTACAGTTCCCCTGACGAAGGGATATTTTATCCCGAAATGCATTGGGAAAGTCAACAAGAAAATTGATGTCATATGTTTTGTTTGTATTCATTTCATGTACATTTACTTTGAATTGCTGATTGTATATGCAAAGTACATTTCAGAAACCGTTTTGATGAAAATTTAATGGTTTATGATTTGATGAAAAAATTGTGTTCCTGAGTAAATAATATGAGATTATGATTTATTACATGATCGTGTGTTGATTAATTGGGCAAACAGAGGTTTGCATTCTGCAGTGCGGGTAAGGGGCAAGTGATTAGTCACACTTGCTATTAATGTCTTTGGCCACAACAACCTTACACAAGTTTTCATGGTGGAGCGGGTTCACTGTGCTCTGGCCTCTAGACTGGTCGCGAATATATGACGTTACAACGCAAACAATTACAGCGCATGCTTTTACAACGCGGTTTTTACATCGCAACTACCATTACATCGCATGATTTTACAACGCATACCATTACAACGCATTTTTTAAAACTACCATTACAACGCATTACATCACAACGCATACCATTACAACACACAATACTTTTAGTGCAACAGTAGGGTAAGTGTTGAATAGCGTAGGGGTAAAAATTACTATTCCCACTCCAGTGAGTGCAACAATAGGGAAAGTGTTGGATAGCGTAGGGGTAAAACTTACTATTCCCCCTCCAGTGAGTGCAACAGTAGGTAAAGTGTTAGATAGCGTAGGGGTAAAAATTACTATTCCCACTCCAGTGAGTGCAACAGTAGGGAAAGTGTTGGATAGCGTAGGGGTAAAAATGACTATTCCCAACTACCCCTAAACCCATACCCACCCTAAAACTTAAAATTTTCCATTACTACCTTTTAATGCGTTGTGATGACATGCGTTGTAATGGCATGCTTTGTAGTGGCATGCATTGTAATGGCATGCGTTGTAATGGCATGCGTTGTAATGGCATGCGATGTAAAGGCACTTCCGTTGTAAAAGTTGCGTTGTAAAGACATTCCGATGTAATGACTGCGTTGTAATGGATGTTTCCTAAGGTTATTGGGGCAATAGGAACAATGATTGAAGCATGCCTGGTTCTTGGTCCATTTATGGCTCTTCTGTGATATGCATAAAACATTCCTAAACCGTCTAGAAAACGTGTAGCAATTCCCTGCTGATTGGTAAGCATAGTGTTGCCATGTCTTAGGAGAGAGAGACTCCCATAATTTGAGGAATGGTTGAAAAACATATCCGTCTATAGCAAACAATCAGAAGTGTATGCCTCAATGTTTCTGAGAACATCTTGTCCAAGAGACATCTAAAGCAGTGGCTCTCGAACCTTTTAGAACAACAGATTTTCACGACCCACCTACCTTTAATGGACACGAGTCAGGGCAATTTTTTAATGTAACTAAAGCAATGGGTGGTAGTGCACTGTCATTTACAGACAGCACACTTTCCATTAAAAGGGCCACTACATTTGCACAGACATACATTTTTAATGATAAAACTATATAGCAATCAAATCATAATGTGTGGAAATCCGGTTTTTGTGAATATTTATCATTTGTGCATCTTCAAGTAAATGTCCTGATTTGTTTTTATCCTATTAAAATCTCGGTTTCCAGCATACTTCAGAATTACAAAACAAAGTGCTTCACTTTAGCTTTCTTAACTGCTGGATGCATACTGTACACTTATATTTTGTTGTGTATTGCAAAAAATAACATCCTACATTGTCATATACCTCATTTTAAAAACTCCTCTCACTTTGCAGTCAGAGAAAGAAAAGGAAACACCAGTCCCTTGTTAAAAGATTAAAGCAGCCTAACCTTTGACCTCTGTCTTTGAATCACTAGCAAATGTGTTGAGTTAAATACAGAATTTAAAGCCATCTTTATTTAATGCTCTTACTTTCATGACCCACCAAAAATCAGCTCTCGATCGCGACCCACAGTTTGGTAAACACTGATCTAGAGCCCATTATGGACATATCTAGCTGGCAGGAATAAAAGATCAGTGATGTGCTTGTCTAGTTGGACATAGCACACTGCAGAAACTAGAGCCTGTGTTGTTGCATGTCCACATTGATGCCGCATATATAACTTACTCTAACACTAGATTACATGGATTACTACTGCAACTTGTATTACACATGCCTAATTGTACTAATAACAATGCACAGAATTCCATTTCCGAATGTCAATGCTGTTTAAAATTGAATATATGAAAATTAAAAATATTTAAAAAGGTATTATGCCTACCATCCCACTTTTTGTTTGCTCTGGTTATGGATTTTTTTCTTCCAAATGATTGAAACCAATTTAAGTTGGAGGGGAAACTAAAATCAGTGAGTGGAATTGATTATAGCACTATAGGCCCTATTAATAAAATACTAGGAAAAATGTTAGACATACACTCCCTTACTCCTACATTTGACACACCTCAGCTCTGTATGAAAACATAATCACTAGAAGACATCACCATAGCTTCAAAAATCCTCATGGAGATTCAATCCTTGGTGACCTAGCAACATCTTTAGCTCAATCCACTAAAAACAGAATTTCTGTTGATCTCCCTGCCCCAATAGTCACATACCGGCTCAAGAGTGGTTCGAAGTAAGCTCACTGCCCGACAGCAAGCCAAATATTGTAGATCAAATATTGCAGATAGAATATTACCATATTCCTAGGTTTCATCCTAGACATACACCTAAGCTTTCAATATCAAATCGATAACTTGGTCAAGGTATCCCAATTTCAACATAATCTCTTACATGTGGTCAAGCGATTCATCCCAGTCCATGATTTCAAACTAGATGTGCTGGCCCCAGTCCAATGACAACTCATTGCTAATAGGAATTCATAAAATTCACCACACGCCTCTCACAGCGTCATTGCATTTAGCCACTAGATTGGTTATAGGACTTAGAAAATTCCACCTCACCTCATCCATTCTCATCTCCCAGAAATGACTTCCCACTGAAGCAGGAAACATTTTTAAACGTATCCTTCTCACTCATAAGGCTCTTCAAAGGAACAACCCTATTTACCTCAGCCAGAAACTGGATCCCTGGAGGGCAATGCTCAATGAGCACCACTAACAACCCTCCTATTTGATACTCCCACTTTAAAGAACTCAAGAACATTGAATCAATCCTTCTCATGAAGCACACCAAGAATCTGTAAATACTTACCTCCAAACATCGGAATTATCTCTTCCTATGAAACATTAAAAAAGAAATGTAAATACTTACTATTCCAATGCCAGTTCCAAACACAACTACCAGCTCCCCCCTCGTTGAACTTGATCTGTCATCCACTCCTAACATTCTCCTATGCCAGCTATCCCATGCACTTTATATGCACAGATTCATACCTCTTTAATCCTTCAATGGTCAATCCTGTATGTAACATCCTGGATCTAGAGATTTAACCACTGTTTATTTCCTAATGTATTTAAGCATGTACGTACTGATAGCAAATATTCTATTTTTAATTCCAATGCCCCTTCATCTCGTCCGCCCTTCTTATACATTCACCCATTTTTGTATGGACTAATTATTAAAATAATTGTTTGACTCAAACTTTGACGACATGTTGTAGAATAAATCCTATGTAAAGTGCTCTGATACCTATGGGTCTTGTAAAAACTGTACAAAAACACGAATAAAATAAGCTTGAGTTTCTTTCAAACGTTTTTGAAAATTACAAAGCAGCCCAAGGAAATGTCTGGCATTCTTTGACTACCAACGTTTTCCAGGAGTGCTGAAATACTTAACTCTTTCCTCAAATTGAACTGTAATAGGTGTATACAAATAAGCTTTCCTGTACAAAAAGCCCTGCCCCTAGGACCTCATCAGTTTTCAGGACGTTCCCTCTAGCTTTCCACCCTGAAAATGCATTTACACTTTCTCTTGCTTGTAGTAAACCTGCCAAAATATTTAATGTTTACAATTACCTGCAAAATGTTGGTGAACACCCACAGTCTTGTAAATTTTGACATTTGCTCACACAGAAATTCCACCTTATTAGCACATCTGTATTCATTTGCAAAAGCAAATTTAACCATTGATTATTCTGCAAATCATAAATGGGTCTCTGTCCTCACAAACACATTTACTTGCTCACTTTAGATGTGTCGAGATGTGTCGAGACGTGAAACTAGCTTTATGAATAGAACCTCTGTGCAGATATTTCCCCCAATTGGGTTAATTTGTCACTCAGGTAGCGATAGATATTGTTGCGCAGGTATGGCATACGTCAGCATTTAATACCCTCTCAAAATCTATTTTTTAGCTAAATGACTCACTGAGGATAGAACAATGTATTAAAACAGTTTTTCTCTATCGTCACTCCAACATTACATTAAACTCTCTCCAGGTATTCCCAGGAACAGGAGCTTGGTCAAGCCAACAAAACACACAATATGAGTAATTACATATCATAAAAGCATCATGTGGAAGTGAAGCCCCCCCACCCCCCAAGAAACATATATGAGACTAATGCATCACTCCGGCTCTTTCTAAGAATTTCTTCAGCACCTTAAATTGGATAAATGATGCCATAGCAAATGACTTATGTTAGACCTTGAGATTTTCTGGCTGCTAGCGACATGCCTGAACTTGTAAAACGATCAGGGTTTCCATGTAGTATGACTGTTTTATCTTGTCATTGGTATGGATGCTGAGGCCAAGACTCACTTAACCAGTCTCCTTTTTCATGGCTGCTGCTTTGGCATTGCCATAGTTGCCTTCTCTATCAGACACAATCACTGTTCTTTGGCATACTTTCATAATGTGCTAAGAATTCCTTTCTGACGTATTCTTTAATTATTAATCACACCTACATTTATACTTTATTAAATTGTATTGTGTCTCCCACCGAAGTATTAAAGTATTTGAGGATGAACATCACAAACACAAGGCTCTACCCTCTGAAATCCCCTTCTTCACACACCTCCCGCAAAAATGTCTTAAAGAAAATCAGATGAGGGCTAGACAGCTTTTTTTTTTGCTTTGTTTTTTGTTTCACAATTCTTTATTGAGGGGTTAAAACAAAACAGGGGGTTAGGAGATGGGGTGGAGAACTTGATACATGAAGCAATCCTACATTGCAAAATAGGCGCAGCACCAGGTACATAGCATGCGGCAGCACAGCAAATCCAGTGTGCGCGGAGGTTCAGTATGGACAACTCCAATGCATGGTTCTGCAATGCCACCCATGATGATTGGTACAGGGAGGGGTAGCCGGGGAGTGAACAGGATATGAGAAGGAGGGGAGAGAGGTGGGTGGGGAACCCCACAAACCTGGGGGGCAAGATAGGCAGGACAACAAGAAATGAAGAGAGAAGCAGGAGGCAGAGGCGAAGTTAGGGGGAAAAAAGGAGCAGGAGAGTGGGTGAGCGTCTGCAAGGGCCAGGATAGGGCCACAAGGTCCGGGGCAGTCTGCATCGCAGTGTCCAGTCTTCCTGCAGGAATTCAGTAATGACCATTCCTCGCATCTAGCGTCCACCACCCTGAATGTAAGGTGCCCAGGTGAGGAGGAGGGCCTCTGTTTCGACTTGCAGATTATAAATGACCCGCTCATATGAGGCCGTCTGGTACATAGTCGATAGCCACTTGTCATGGGGGGGTGAGCCCCAATGGCTGAGGATGCAGGTTTTCACAACCCTGAAGGCGTGAGATGTCTGGGGAGTCCCCAAGGTCGTGCAACAGGATCAAAGGATGGGGCAGGGGTCTGGTGACTGCCAGGGTCTTGCTCAGGGTGGTTCCAGCTGCCTCCCAGAAGGTTTGGATCGCGGGACAGTCACAGATTATGTGATCCAGGTCACAGCAGTCATGATCGCCGCTCCACCAGTTTAAGCGTAATAATAATAATTCAATTATTGATTTTAGAAGAACCTTGACTGTCACATTTGCTGCTCTACTGGTGCTTTCAAGCAGCATCTCATCCTTACTTATTTTCTTGTACATATATCACACATTCACAGTTTCGTCATGGGAAGTATTAATTTCAGTCCAAAACACACTTGACCAAAGTCACCTGGGCAATACTGCAGACCAAAAATGTTCTATGATCATTGGCAGTGGGACAATAATCCCAATAACCAGGAAAGGCCTTTCTAAATTTAACAGTACCAGATTGATAAGTCTAACATGCTGTTAAAGTGTTATATACAATTTTTGATAGGGTCTTCATTCACATTTGAATCATTTCTTCTGTCAAAGAGTATTTTATTCTTGGTTGAACTGTCAATTTTAGCAATTGAAACTTACATTGATCTAAAGATATTTGAAAAACAGAAAATGGAAGATGAAATCATTAATGTTTTGAGCATTTTACTCATTAAAAAAATGCACAAGATGTAATATTAAGCTGCCTCCTCCGGTCAATAGGTTTAAGCCGCAGCGTCAGGATCACATGAGGTGGGTTAATTATGAATATGGAAAGGTTTGAATTGATGAGTAAAACCTGAGCCAGAGTGAAGAGATGTTATCCTGAAAGTATACAGAATTGCACTGATAAAAAGACAGTGAAAGTGAAGTTATGGTTAAGAGTGGTTATAGGATATTAACATGTTTCAAAAACCTAAGAATTTCATTAAAATATTCACAACTAAAGCACAATTATGGTTACAGATTAAGCTGAAAAACAACTGAAATTCACCAGTTATGGTTAGCTCCATAAACAGTAACTCGCACACCAAATCCAATGGTGGTGACCTACAAAATGCAGTCAGAAATGACAAACACTCTTACAGGTGAGATTATTTATCTCATTACCTTGGGGGTGGGTGTAACTGGCATAATTCTCGCTAGTGTAATTACTAGTAATTACCACAAAACGTCTCGTAATTATGTGTAATTACGTGACAAGCGTAATCCAGCATTTAGTGCTAAATGCACTCTTTCATCCAAAATGCGCCTGAGGATGCATTTAGTTCTAATAAAATAGCACTAAATGCTACAGAACACAAACAGCAGTAGCCAGCAACCACACACACTCTCTTAGGGGGAGATTTTAATTATTCAGCATTGTTCAGCATACCGCCCATCAATTGTTTCTTTTGCATTTGTCGCCCTAAGTGGGAAGGGTATGCCCAGACGTGGGTCCGTGCTCACTGCGCTACTGGATTCAAGCTAGCCTGGCTGATATGGGGTGATGCCCCAAAACCGATCCCAGGATGCTTGTATTCGGTCCAGGGAGGACCTGGCTTGACAGTTCAGGCTGGACTGTTCCCATAAGGAACGGGGTCAAGACTGATTTGCATATGGCTGGGTCCAAACTGGGGTGATGTGGTGAGCAAAAGAATGATGGATTAAACCCGGATCCTTGTGACTGGCGGTGAATGTTTGCATTGTTCAGCATTCCGCCCATCAATTGTTTCTTTTGCACTTTTAGAAAGTTGGCATTTTCTTTTCCTAATTACTTGGTGCCTGCAGCCTGTTGCTGGATCACATGAGTAAGTGTAGCTGGCAGTTGGTCTTTGTGTGTTGCTCCCAGACAGTGAGGCAAAGTAAAGATAGGTGTTGGCAGGATGGGCCACTTTGAGTTAATGAGGGGGAGGAGCTGTCACCTACCACATTTATACATCACAAAGGCTCTGCCTAAACACTATGCATAACTGGCCGTCAAGCCTCAAGGGTAGAGAGGTACTTCCACAACAGGGAAGAGGGAAAGGATACGTCCTCCCAAATAATATTCACCAACAACCAAGTATCCAAACCAACAAAGGAAAGTAAAGTTAATGAGGGGGTCCAGTTCTCAATAAGAGAAAAAGTAACCAACTACTACCCCTATTGGGAGCAAAACCTCTTTGTTAAATTCCCCTCACACACTCTAATAGTGTCATGCTTCATCATTGGGGCACCCTGGCTCCTATAGGCCAGGGTGGGCTCAACCGTTTTCCAGGGAGCTCTTGTGAGAAAAGGACAGGGGGGTTAAAGATTAAAAAACCACCATTCACTCCAGGTATCCCTTTAATATGGAGAGATAGTGATTGTTAAAAATAGAAAGTAGGGTATCCCCAGGATCCAATGGTCCTACGACCCTATGTATGCCAACATGTTTCAGCCCGTGTAAGGCCCTATGGGTCCACGGCTTTCTTCAGGGCACAAATACCATATAAAACTTCAAAAATTATTTGAGTATCATATAGACGCCGAATGTATATACTTATCCTAGGTCAGGCGTTCTCAGATAGGGATGTCCAACCTGAAAAGAAGACAAAACACAGTACATTACACTATTTCCTTAGTACACACCAAGGAAAACATAGAACCACAACATTGACCTTCTATTGTGCACATCGTCTCATAACAGTGTGTCAATAGGAATGAACCCCTAGTTCACAAATATGCACCATTATTCATGTGCAGCTAATTGGATAATCTGGACCAAAATGTGTCCAAGAAGCACAAATAATGCCTGTCTCAATACCCCATGCGAATGTGACCTCCTTCGTAAGACCCGTGTGAGAATAAGTAGAAGCGTCCAAAACAAGAGTCTAAGGAAAAACTCTCAATTAACAAACAATAATAAATAAAAATACACATAAAGCGCCGGAAGAATAACTAGACAGCCCCTGTCAGATTGTGCGAATGAAAAATGCTGATTTTAGTGATATAGAAGCCTCCATATGTCGTCCCAGTGGCAACGTACAAAGGTGGTGAGGCTGTCTCTTACCAAACTAAGGTCGACTGCACGCCTCTCACGAGTGCAGAAAAGAGGGGTGGTCTTGTAGTCTCACACTAGAAAAAAACACATATTTAATGCATCACAATCTGTTCAACTATCGAGTCTAGAAGATAGGGGCGTCACCACGAAAGTCCTCGCATAAATATACGACGCTTAATGGCATCAGAAGAAGATCAAAAAAACTTACATTGTCAAAGTTCCCGGCCTCGCTCTAATACCTATTCGGTTCCGCGTCTCGTGGCGTGAATGCCAGAGTGCAGAAACTGAGGTGGTTTTAAAGGACTGTCGGACCCTGGAAGCCATGGAACAGGTGTGTGCCGTCGCTGGGGATTGTCGCGCATCAGTGATGTCACGCCTGGGATCCTGAACTCGAACTACCGTTCCCCCAACACTGCTGGGAAATGTAGTAAGAAAAAGCTCCATGAGTCGGAAATACCGGTCTCTCTAGGAACTAGGGACTTGTAGTCTCGGTGGTAGGACTCCGTGAGTCGGTTTTCTTAATAATAAATAAACCAACCACACCTAACTTTATTGTCCATATCTTTTAGAATGTATGTTATCAATGAGAAATGCAAAAAGAACAATTGATGGACAGAATGCAGAACAATGTCATACATTCACCCCAGTACAGAGATCTGGGCCTAAATCCATCGTTTTTTTGCTCACCATGCCATTCCAGTTTGGACCCAGCCATATGCAAATCAGTCTGGACCCTGCGCCCAATGGGAACAGTCCAGCCCGAACTGCCAAGCCAGGTCCTCCCTGGACTGGAATCAAGCATCCTAGGACCGGTTTCGGGGTTTCACTCCTCTTCAGCCAGGATAGCTTGACTCCAGTGGCATGGAGAGCACGGGACCCACATCTGGGCATACCCGTCCCACTCGGGGTGACAAATGCAATAAGAACAATTGATGGACAGAATGCAGAACAATGTCATACATTCACCCCAGTACAGAGATCTGGGCCTAAATCCATCGTTTTTTTGCTCACCATGCCATTCCAGTTTGGTCACACTGATCTTCCTGCGTATCGTACTCCGATGCTCACTAATTCGAATCTTGACCTTTCTAGTGGTCATTCCAATGTACTTTTCTCCACAGGGACAGGTCACCATGTATATACAGTTATCTGTATTACAATTTGTATGTGCCCGCTGTTCCCACAGCCGTGGGAGGCCCAGGTCAATGTGGGATGTGTGAACCGTAAACTGACAGGCTACACATGTCCCACATGGAAAGTGACCCTTCACCTGGGGAGTGTTCCATAACGTCAACTGTCTCTCCGGTCTCTGTTGGTATGTCTCGGTGTGAACCAAGAAGTTCCTAAGGTTCTTATTTTTCCTGAAAGAGAACATGGGTTTGGCAAGGTCCAACTTATTAGAGGTCAGAATGCTCCATTTCTGTTATGTTATGTTAAAATTCATTTTTAGAGCGCACGTTCACCAAACGATTTCTTGGCGCTACAGGCAGAACGGAGGCCATTCCAAACAGTGAGTGGGTATCAATTATAAGCGTGGGAGAAGAGCCAGGTTTTGAGTAGTTTCCTAAATTGAGCATAGGAATCCGGGGAGGGCATTCCAAAATTGAGGGGCCAGGAACGTGTATCTAAGGCCACCATGTTTCTTCCGTTTAAAAGAATGGGAGACCAGCAGGTTCTTATTGGAAGAGCGTAGATCGCGAGAGGGGAGATACCGCTGAATGTTTAGAGCAATAAAGGCGGGACCACGTCCTGACAGGGCTTTGTGGATGGTGCAGCCGGTGTTTAAACAGGCATCGTTGGGGTATGGGGAGCCATTTCTGATTTATAATCTTTTTAATATAGTTGGATGAAGAGTTGTATGTTGTAACGCAGATTAAGGAGTCAGGCTCCTGCCTTGGGTTATCCTCCAGTAAGGCTGTTCGAGGGGTGTTGCGAGATCTTTTCTGAGCCCGGTTGATTATTCCTTTAGGGTAGTGTCTCTCCTCCAATTTTTTTGTCAGGAGTGAGGCCTCTGTTTTGTAAGTTTCCAAGTCCGAGCAGTTCCTACGGATCCTCAGGAACTGCCCGACCGGGAGGTTCTCTCTGAGGGATCGTGGGTGGGCGCTTTTAAAACTCAGGAGACTGTTCCTGTTGGTAGGTTTCTTGTAAAGGGAACTCTCCAATCTTCCGTCCTTCGCAAAGATGTTCACATCCAGAAAGGACACCTTTTGGCTATCCATGGTCATTGTAAACCGGAGGTAGGGATTCAATTGGTTAATCCACACCCCGAAATTCCTAATGCTTTCTGGATCACCATGCCAGACCACCAGAATATCATCGATGTAGCGGAGCCAGGTTCTGATGTTTGCCGAAAATTGATGCCTAGCCCAGATATATTCATCTTCCCAATGGCTCATATAGAGACATGCGATGCTTGGGGCAAAAGTACTACCCATTGAAGTCCTGTGATTTTGCAGGTACAACTGGTCTGCCTAAACACTCTCACAAAGGGTTGGTCACTAGTCTATTGTGACCCTAGATAAGCTGGGGCCAGGGCAGGGAGGAAGGTGATGTGTGACACCTCAGGGGGGTGAACACCTCTAGAAGTTTCCTCCACTTCAAAGTGAGCACCTGTTATGGTGTATTATTCAGGAGCGCAGCATGAGTCATAAACCTAATTTATTGTGGATGTATTTCCAGGACAGCACATGACACCCAGCGGAATGAAACGCTCCCCAACTGACTTCCAGTTGAATCTTCCCCACGTAACCCCCACACCAACATTCTACAAAGCCCTCATGCCACATACCATCATAACAGCTCCAGGTATAAGTACTGGACCTCAGAACCCAACTCTTCAGTACACTTCTGGACTGGTGGGCCCTGCCAAGAAGACAGATGGCTGTGCTGCTGCAAGACTGCCACTCTGCTGGACTGCTGCTCTGAAACACTACTGCCCTGCTGTGCTGAGCTGCTGCCCTGTTGCGTGGGTGAGAAGGACTGAGCCTGCATCTGTTGAACCCAGGACTCCAGAGTAACTCCAAGGGACAGGGACAAAAGGCTCTAACAACCTTGAACGCAGCACCTGGACTCTGCCATCTGTGAGTCCTACCCTACCAAGCTGTGCTGCCCCAGTCCTGGAACCTTGGAATTGGGCTGAAGGTGCTATGCCAGCCCACCTGTTGATCAAGAAGAACCAACTCATCTCCTCTACTGCTCGGCACAACCCCAAGCAGAACCAATGCATTGCCTCTGCTGTGCAGACCTTCCCAACGCAAGGACTTCGCATCACAGCCTGAGCCCCGGTGGAATCGCATTCGCGAGATGCATCCCCGACGAAGGACCTCACTCACAGCCTTGCAGCTTCTTGGAAGCAATGTATCACCTCGGCTGCGCAACACATCCTCTATGCTGGACTTTGCATCACAAGGCTTCATCGACGGGACCCTCGGCGATCTTATACCTGAGCTTTGCAGCTCCTCAGAACCAACACATTACCTTGGCTGCCCAACGCATGCCCGACGCGGTACTACACAACGCTTTGTAATCAGGATTTAAGGTACTCTTGTTCAGCGCACCTTGCTGGGTCCCTGTAGCCGGCCCCAAGCTCCATTATAGTCGGCCTGAACTTGAGACTTTGTCCCAGTCTAGCACAACCAGATATTCACAGTGTGCACTTTGTGTTTTTTGACACTATATTCACTGAGAACTTTAAAATTGCATATCTCTGGTTCTACCGATTGGATTTTTGTTGTTTTGATCTTGAGTTATTTACTAAATTTTACTCAGTTTTTCTAAATTGATGTGGGATTTATTTGTGTGTGTTTTCACTTTACTACTTTATCACTGTTTAAAGTACTACATAAATACTTTACACCAGGGGTCTCCAACCTTTTCTGTAATAAGAGCTACTTAGGTTCAGTGAAAATCATTCCAAGCTACTGATATTAGTGATGTAATAGTGATCACCCCATCCAAGATTATCAGCAGTGATCACATTGGTGCATTAGGCAGGGTCACGAGCAATAAAGTAAAAAAGCATTATTGATTTGGAATACCCCTACATGGGTAATATATAAAAGTGCTAGCTGTAATCCCCCTGGCACCAAGGTCATAATATGAGTAAGAAATCTCTCCAACTCAAATAGCTTTAAATGCATTTTAAAAAATGTAACCATTTTTCTCCAAACTTCAGTTTATGAGTTCATGAGTTCTGAAAATACACACATTTTAGTCTCAAATAAATGCTTTTTAAGTTTGGTATGTTTATAATGATTCAATTAGGCAAAAGGCTGGACTGCAACAGGACAGGTACTCAGAGGTAGCTGGAGAGCTACTAGTAGCTCACGAGCTACTCATTGGAGACACCTGGTTTACACATTGCCTCTAAGTTAAACCTGACTGCTCTGTGCCAAGCTAACCGAAGGTTGAGCACAGGTTAATTTAGGGTTTCTTCTGCCTTCCCCTGACAAGGTTTGTGGTTGCTCCTTGATTAGGGGTTCACTCCCCTCAACCAGTAACCCAATTTCTTACAATATATACACACACCACATTTGGCACCCACTTAACACATGCAGCTAAGGTCCGGTATGACAATGTTCGTGCAGTTCCATATTTTAATGCAAAATAAATTATTTAAGTGAGTCAAAAAAGATGGCGGTTCCCATTTTAGCTTCCAAAGGAAATTTTGCCTGCATCTTCAAATCGCTTCCAGGGCCCATTGTTAGCTTACCATTGCAGGAGAAGGTTCAAGCATCTCTGAGCTTAGCCACTACTCATTGTTTAATTAGTAGTCAATTTATTAAAGCTAATTATTATCTGAACGTGCACCAAGGGCATACTGTTAGCTGACCATTGCAGGAGTAGCTTAAAAACTTTGAGCACTGCATATTGTTTAATCAATGGTCTTTTCATATAAACTGTAGCTTCTACATTTTCGATTTCTACAGTCAGAGTCTATTTTTTACCAAAGCAAAGTTTATGTATCTGAAACACTGTATTCTCAACTACATAATGAAATATTTGTATTTTTACTACAATCAAACAGTATAGTCCTGTATGTCACCCGTCAATTCAATATACATGTTTCCCTGTTTGGTAAAAAATCATTTCTTTAATTCATGCTAAATAGAAATGTGAAATATAAACTATACAAAATGGGTAACCTATAAAATATGTAACTATTTTTCTATCTTGAATGTCTTGTTTCATTCACAAACTACTCTGCATTTAGCTTTTGCGGTTGCGAGCTAATCTTTATTTAAAATGAGCTGTAATTCCCTGGCAATGTTGTACAGGGTTTCAAAATGTCAAAATATGGGTTGTACTCGGGGATATGTCATTATATATATATATATATATTATTCAACAAACACGGTCCTTTTCGGGGGGAGCACCCTCCAGCTGGTGCTCGTGGCGAGACAGGACCACCTCTCGCATTAAGTATTATCCAACAACAGCTTACACGGCACTCTCCTTGGTACAAAAATATATCTTTATTGAGACCTCCTTCTCCGCCACCTACGCGTTTCGAACACAAAGTTCTTGTTCACGGTAGTATACGAAGTCCTACTTCGATTTCCAACCTTTTATACATAGTCTCCACGTAGCCCATAATGAGGCATTGTGGGACAGGTAGTTTTACATATGTTACAATTACTTTTTTTTTTTTTTTTTTTTTTATATTTATTTCTTTTACCCAAAAATGTTGCAAGAAAAAGATGTTAATTATAAAAGCCATTATTATACATTCACATCTTGTACACAGGATTTGCCCAATGTGTGCTATACTATCAAGTATTCATTACATTTTGCTTATGAAGAGTGTCCGTTTTGACAGAACCACTCATCCATTTCAAGGAAATCATGACTTGGTGTCCCATATGCTTGCGGGCTAAGTGCCCCACTGTCTTGCAGACAGTTTAAACAGATGCTACTAAGTTAGGCTTATTAGAAAGAAACTACTTGCAACACAATAATAATCCAATACCGGCTACGTGTTCTCTTAAAATCTAAATCACATTCTAATTCGAGGAAAACAAACTATTGTATGGAGAAATAATATCTCTGAAAAATATACTCATTAACAATCTGTATCTCAAAAGCTGAACCAAATATTTACAAATGTATATACATTTCTTCGTCCCCATTGAGCCCAAGGGGGACCTTGGTTTTAAAACGAATAATCAGTTTTGATTCCATGCGTCTCAACTTGAGTACTCGATTTCCTCCTCTCTCATGTGGGGAATTGTAACCAATCCTGAATATTTCATGTCTAACCATGTCCGATTGGCATGTGTCTTCATATGCTTGGCAAGAGCATAAGTTGCATCTTCATTTTGTACAGCTCTTATGTGTTCTAATATACGTTTTTTCAAAGAACATTTGGTACTTCCGATGTATCTTTTCCCACAAAAACACTCTAAGAGGTATACAACATAGGTTGATTCACAGGTGATTTTTCTTTAATTTCAAAGACTCTGTCCCTTGGATCTTTAAGCGATTTCAGATTTTTCCCAATCTTACATGCTTTGCATGTTATGCATTTTCCAAAGCCTAGTTGTTTCGTTCCTAGCCATGTTGTTTTCTTCTCACTCTCAAAATGGGTTCTTATGATTGTATCAGATATAGATGGAGCTTTCCTATATGTTATCATCGGTCGATTGCCTAAATCCTTCCCGATGTCAGGATCCCTTTAAGTACATTCCAATATTTTGTCAGGATTTTTTGAATTTTGTAGCTCTCTTTGCTGTAAGTTAAAACCAATCGTGGTTTTTCATCTTCCACGGTTGTTTCTTGTGATTTACCACTCACCAATGTTTGTGCTCTGCTTTTTGTCTTGCTCTCTTTTCCCCCTTCTGTACATCCTTATGTTTATATCCTCTCTGAAGGAAACGTGAAGTTGTTTCTTCAAACGTCTTTTCCATTTCCGATGGTTCAGAGCAGTTGCGTTTCATCCTTATAAATTCCCCATAGGGGATACTCTTTATAAGGGATTGAGGGTGAAAGCTTGATCCATGGAGAAGACTATTTGTGGCTGTCTTTTTCCTAAAAACAGTTGTCTGGATTTTGTTTTCTTTTATGTAAACTTTCGTATCCAGAAACTCAATTTCTGTAGGGTGGATGTTATGGGTAAATTTTAAACCCACCTCATTGTTATTCAGAATTGTCATATAGATTAAGAATTCCGCTTCAGTTCCTCTCCATAGTATAAAACCCCACACCAACCTCATTGTATGGGAATCATTCTCTTCTCTCCAAGCTATGCTCCTCTCCCACCAACCTATGGTGGGAGAGGAGCATAGCTTGGAGAGAAGAGAATGATTCCCATACAATGAGGGTAGCCTTATGGCTACGCTTCATTGATGATCTTTTTATACTATGGAGAGGAACTGAAGCGGAATTCTTAATCTATATGACAATTCTGAATAACAATGAGGTGGGTTTAAAATTTACCCATAACATCCACCCTACAGAAATTGAGTTTCTGGATACGAAAGTTTACATAAAAGAAAACAAAATCCAGACAACTGTTTTTAGGAAAAAGACAGCCACAAATAGTCTTCTCCATGGATCAAGCTTTCACCCTCAATCCCTTATAAAGAGTATCCCCTATGGGGAATTTATAAGGATGAAACGCAACTGCTCTGAACCATCGGAAATGGAAAAGACGTTTGAAGAAACAACTTCACGTTTCCTTCAGAGAGGATATAAACATAAGGATGTACAGAAGGGGGAAAAGAGAGCAAGACAAAAAGCAGAGCACAAACATTGGTGAGTGGTAAATCACAAGAAACAACCGTGGAAGATGAAAAACCACGATTGGTTTTAACTTACAGCAAAGAGAGCTACAAAATTCAAAAATCCTGACAAAATATTGGAATGTACTTAAAAGGGATCCTGACATCGGGAAGGATTTAGGCAATCGACCGATGATAACATATAGGAAAGCTCCATCTATATCTGATACAATCATAAGAACCCATTTTGAGAGTGAGAAGAAAACAACATGGCTAGGAACGAAACAACTAGGCTTTGGAAAATGCATAACATGCAAAGCATGTAAGATTGGGAAAATCTGAAATCGCTTAAAGATCCAAGGGACAGAGTCTTTGAAATTAAAGAAAAATCACCTGTGAATCAACCTATGTTGTATACCTCTTAGAGTGTTTTTGTGGGAAAAGATACATCGGAAGTACCAAATGTTCTTTGAAAAACGTATATTAGAACACATAAGAGCTGTACAAAATGAAGATGCAACTTATGCTCTTGCCAAGCATATGAAGACACATGCCAATCGGACATGGTTAGACATGAAATATTCAGGATTGGTTACAATTCCCCCACATGAGAGAGGAGGAAATCGAGTACTCAAGTTGAGACGCATGGAATCAAAACTGATTATTCGTTTTAAAACCAAGGTCCCCCTTGGGCTCAATGGGGACGAAGAAATGTATATACATTTGTAAATATTTGGTTCAGCTTTTGAGATACAGATTGTTAATGAGTATATTTTTCAGAGATATTATTTCTCCATACAATAGTTTGTTTTCCTCGAATTAGAATGTGATTTAGATTTTAAGAGAACACGTAGCCGGTATTGGATTATTATTGTGTTGCAAGTAGTTTCTTTCTAATAAGCCTAACTTAGTAGCATCTGTTTAAACTGTCTGCAAGACAGTGGGGCACTTAGCCCGCAAGCATATGGGACACCAAGTCATGATTTCCTTGAAATGGATGAGTGGTTCTGTCAAAACGGACACTCTTCATAAGCAAAATGTAATGAATACTTGATAGTATAGCACACATTGGGCAAATCCTGTGTACAAGATGTGAATGTATAATAATGGCTTTTATAATTAACATCTTTTTCTTGCAACATTTTTTGGGTAAAAGAAATAAATATAAAAAAAAAAAAAAAAAGTAATTGTAACATATGTAAACTACCTGTCCCACAATGCCTCATTATGGGCTACGTGGAGACTATGTATAAAAGGTTGGAAATCGAAGTAGGACTTCGTATACTACCGTGAACAAGAACTTTGTGTTCGAAACGCGTAGGTGGCGGAGAAGGAGGTCTCAATAAAGATATATTTTTGTACCAAGGAGAGTGCCGTGTAAGCTGTTGTTGGATAATACTTAATGCGAGAGGTGGTCCTGTCTCGCCACGAGCACCAGCTGGAGGGTGCTCCCCCCGAAAAGGACCGTGTTTGTTGAATATTGTATTTACACGGGGGAGAGCCCAGCACAATCTGACTGAGCCCACGAGGACAAAGATTCAGGACGCGAGTTCGGATTTGTCAGGATTACAACGTTGTCCGCTTTCAAATTGGAGCGCGGAACCATCAGTGCAACAAAGTATCGAGTACTGACTTCCTGGGGCACTGTTCAGCAAAAATTATAACAAAGAAAACAACAAGCATACCAGGTCGAGCGCCGGCGGACGGCGTCGGAGGACACCGAAACGACCGGGAGTCTCCCAGGTAGGAACACGCATGCATGTTGTGCTAAGTTTATAATTGTGCTGCAGCGGATATACTCACAATGATGTCTAATCAAGATATCAAGTGAGTTGAAGACATATGGGAGTCGAATATCGCCTTGGTGTATCTATAGATTTTGAAAACATTTGGAGGTATTAATAATCCTCCATAAATATCCTTCTCATCCCCTGCTAAGTAATACTGAGTCCTGCAAATTGAAAATCATTTACTGAACTACAAGCGAATAGAAGTAAAATACTAAATTGCAAATAGACAGATAATCTACATCGCAAAGGAAAACAAGTGGAATGGAGGAAAGAGCAGCAAAACGTGCCCAGGTGGCGCAAACAATGTTTAATAAAGGCAAGAATCACAGCGTAACAACAGGAGGAACTGTACCCAAAGCACGCACGACAGTGACAACAATCAAACAGCTATTCATACAGCTGGAAAGACTGTTGCGCAAAGAAATTTCACGTAGTTGGGAAATTATAACGTTAGAACAATATGTCGAATGCGGAAGGGTACCGAGGGGCCTACGCATTTTCACGTTACCCAACCATCCGGATACTAGAGCTGAAATGTTAGAGGAATGGGGAAGAAACAATATGGACTGTTCTAAAACCATGATGTTGATAATAATAAAATATGCCAAAGTTGATGTAAATGAACTTCATCAAAAGATTGCGGAGATTGAATTACAGATCCAAGCACAAAATCAATCGGAAGATGTCTTGAAGAAACTACGTATAGAGATGGAACGCAATCTTGACAAACATGAGGAAGAAGTACAACAGCGCAAACAGCGAAAATTCCAAAGAGATGAACTTGATTATGAGAATGGGACAATCCTTACTTTTGCGAAGAGGTTCGATACAATTAAACAACAGTGGGGCACGACAAAACAAATCACTCAAGAATCCTCAAGTACAACCCAGAGTGAATCTGAGTCTGATCTCAGTGAAGCGGAATCAAGACCAGCAACAATTCATCATCTGTCTTTTTTAGACGAGATGAAGATAATATATCAAGATCAACAACAACCCAGGTCCCGGGGACGAGGACGTGGAACCGGAAAAACGAGGTCAAGGGGAAGAGGAAGAGGTGCACCCGTCTTCAGGGAAGGAAACGTAAGACCAGAAGAAGCTCAAGAAAGAGGAAGGGGCTATCATCTACGGAACCGGACAGTAATGAAATATTAAAACATACCGCCAAGACGAACAAACAGGATCTCATCGTCAATCTCTCAAGATATCAACTTACAACAGCTGAACGCACACTCATGAATAAAGGTCTAACTTTTTGTCCAGAAAGACATCATGATCTAGTAGAAACGAAAATTGACATATATAAATATGTCCGAAAATTAAAGCTTAAAAGTATTTTACAAAAATACTGCCTAGATCCACTACTGATAGACCAACCGCTTCAACAAGTGAACAACAGGCATCCTATACTGTGGGTGACATACCCCATTTAAGAACAGCTTATGAACTAGCACACAATCTAACTACAACTGATCTTTCAGACAGCCAAGTATTGAATGAAATGGGAGTAACTATGACTCAACAATCAAGAACAAAGTTTAAAAGTAAATCAAAATTCTGTCCTGCATTACACCCGGGGAACAAGGTGGATATATTCCATGATTTGGTAGTGGCAGAAATAGATGGCATGGATAATGTGAAACAGAACAAAAAGGAGAATTTGTCCGTAAAAGAACGTGAGGCGCTTAATTCTTTAAAAAACAACGTTTTAATAGAAATCAAGCCAGCTGACAAAGGTGGGAACCTGGTAATAATGGATAAACAAGATTATGTGAATGAGGCCATGCGGCAATTGAATAACACCACAAATTACCAGATTTTGACAAATAATCCGATAACTGACCTGATTATTGATCTGAACAAAAGACTAACTAATTGGCAAGAACAAGGACTTATTAGCGATGATGAAAGAAAATTTCTGATGGTGGAGAACCCAGTGGTTCCGACCATTTACTTCTTACCGAAGATTCATAAGACCTTAAACAAACCTCCAGGACGCCCAATAATTTCTAGCTGTGGAAGTTTGTATGAAAACGTTGCATTATATGTGGACAATTTTTTATCACCAATAGTACCAACACTCAGTTCATATATTAAGGACACAGGTGACTTTTTGAGGATACTTATGGAGACGACATGGCAGCCGGACTACCTCTTAGTCACAATAGACGTTGTGTCATTATATACCTCCATTAAACACAATGTCGGGATACAAGCAACTATGTATTTTTTAAAACAACGACCAATAGGGGAACAAAAACATACAACTATGCTATTGGATATGATGGAACTGTGTTTGAAAAATAACATTTTTCTTTTTAATAAAAAATTGTACTCCCAGAGCTGTGGCACTGCCATGGGAGTTTCCTTTTCTCCAAGTTATGCTAATCTCGTGATGGGGTGGTGGGAGAGGAGCATAGCTTGGAGAGAAGAGAATGATTCCCATACAATGAGGGTAGCCTTATGGCTACGCTTCATTGATGATCTTTTTATACTATGGAGAGGAACTGAAGCGGAATTCTTAATCTATATGACAATTCTGAATAACAATGAGGTGGGTTTAAAATTTACCCATAACATCCACCCTACAGAAATTGAGTTTCTGGATACGAAAGTTTACATAAAAGAAAACAAAATCCAGACAACTGTTTTTAGGAAAAAGACAGCCACAAATAGTCTTCTCCATGGATCAAGCTTTCACCCTCAATCCCTTATAAAGAGTATCCCCTATGGGGAATTTATAAGGATGAAACGCAACTGCTCTGAACCATCGGAAATGGAAAAGACGTTTGAAGAAACAACTTCACGTTTCCTTCAGAGAGGATATAAACATAAGGATGTACAGAAGGGGGAAAAGAGAGCAAGACAAAAAAGCAGAGCACAAACATTGGTGAGTGGTAAATCACAAGAAACAACCGTGGAAGATGAAAAACCACGATTGGTTTTAACTTACAGCAAAGAGAGCTACAAAATTCAAAAAATCCTGACAAAATATTGGAATGTACTTAAAAGGGATCCTGACATCGGGAAGGATTTAGGCAATCGACCGATGATAACATATAGGAAAGCTCCATCTATATCTGATACAATCATAAGAACCCATTTTGAGAGTGAGAAGAAAACAACATGGCTAGGAACGAAACAACTAGGCTTTGGAAAATGCATAACATGCAAAGCATGTAAGATTGGGAAAAATCTGAAATCGCTTAAAGATCCAAGGGACAGAGTCTTTGAAATTAAAGAAAAAATCACCTGTGAATCAACCTATGTTGTATACCTCTTAGAGTGTTTTTGTGGGAAAAGATACATCGGAAGTACCAAATGTTCTTTGAAAAAACGTATATTAGAACACATAAGAGCTGTACAAAATGAAGATGCAACTTATGCTCTTGCCAAGCATATGAAGACACATGCCAATCGGACATGGTTAGACATGAAATATTCAGGATTGGTTACAATTCCCCCACATGAGAGAGGAGGAAATCGAGTACTCAAGTTGAGACGCATGGAATCAAAACTGATTATTCGTTTTAAAACCAAGGTCCCCCTTGGGCTCAATGGGGACGAAGAAATGTATATACATTTGTAAATATTTGGTTCAGCTTTTGAGATACAGATTGTTAATGAGTATATTTTTCAGAGATATTATTTCTCCATACAATAGTTTGTTTTCCTCGAATTAGAATGTGATTTAGATTTTAAGAGAACACGTAGCCGGTATTGGATTATTATTGTGTTGCAAGTAGTTTCTTTCTAATAAGCCTAACTTAGTAGCATCTGTTTAAACTGTCTGCAAGACAGTGGGGCACTTAGCCCGCAAGCATATGGGACACCAAGTCATGATTTCCTTGAAATGGATGAGTGGTTCTGTCAAAACGGACACTCTTCATAAGCAAAATGTAATGAATACTTGATAGTATAGCACACATTGGGCAAATCCTGTGTACAAGATGTGAATGTATAATAATGGCTTTTATAATTAACATCTTTTTCTTGCAACATTTTTTGGGTAAAAGAAATAAATATAAAAAAAAAAAAAAAAAAAAAAAGTAATTGTAACATATGTAAAACTACCTGTCCCACAATGCCTCATTATGGGCTACGTGGAGACTATGTATAAAAGGTTGGAAATCGAAGTAGGACTTCGTATACTACCGTGAACAAGAACTTTGTGTTCGAAACGCGTAGGTGGCGGAGAAGGAGGTCTCAATAAAGATATATTTTTGTACCAAGGAGAGTGCCGTGTAAGCTGTTGTTGGATAATATATATATATATATATATATATATATATATATATATATATATATATATATATATATATATATATATATATATATATATGAAATGCCTCAAACTAACCTATAAGAGTACTAATTTTACCAATCTAGGTTGAAATCAGGAACATTGTCTGGTGTGCGCGTGTAGAGCTGTCAGTGATATGTCAGACTGCATGGCTTTAATGTCCTTCTCTTCTACATTTGAGTGTTTCTCGTCAGCAAACAAATTGTTGTAAAGGCCACGCTTCGCAGTCTGTAGAGATTAGGGAACCAGCTGGACAATTGTTTCTTCTCTTGAAGAACTGAAAGCTAAACTGATGGTCTCTGGCCAGAGTATTATGTTGGCGAGTGTTCAAATTCATCTGCTCCTTCATTAACTAATTGCAACCGACAACAGTTCCTTGGATCTCGAGCAAAGGGAGTCTATAAAAATGTAATTTGCTGGTATTCTGCTAATGACTTTCTCTGTTTTCTTCTAGTTCCACCTGTCATATTCAGACAAAGAGCTGCTGGAGCGAGAGCCAAGGGGCGAATCCCAACAAGAGGTTCTGAGGCGAGTTGCCAAAGATCTTCCGATCTACACAAGGACAATGTCAGGAGGTAAGCAGTGAAATTTGAATTTTTGCACACACCGCATTATGGCCAGTTAAATATCAATATGTATTATTTCCTTGTATAATGCTACTTGAGCACATGATGATAACGCCATTGCAATTACCATAATCAATATTGTTTGTTCCCTCCGATGGCTTTGGGTCTGAATACCCTGGGTGAAATGTAGGGTGTCAAGGTGCCATATTAATAATACATCATTCTGTCATGCTGAACAGAAGCATTGCACTCATTCCTAACACCTAATTGTTAATAGCAAGAAATTCTTTTTCTCTGCAAACATGGATGCAACGAAAGAGCCCCCACAAAATGTGTGGTCATTATTATTATATAGCATTAATGCCACACCCATTCCAATAGAAGTGTGATTTATTGAACATTTAATACACCAGCTCGCCATTTAAGCAGAGGAAACAGTATAGCTATAGTTATCTATGAGGCAGCAAGCAGTCAAGGTCGCCTCAACTTGCTTCACCATCCTAAAATGGCTCCGCAAAGTACTCTGGATGTTGCCTGGTCCCACACAAAGAACTGTGATTCAGGCCTTGATTATGTCCAGGCTGGACTATGGCAACTTCCTGTACCTAGGAGCAAATAAGGAGGTAGTTCAAAAACTGCAAGTTGTTCTGAACTCGGCAGCTAGTCTGCTCTGTCATGTGCCAAAAAAGTCCTCCATCTCAGGTTCCCTCCGTGACCTCCACTGGCTTAGGATAGAGAATCGCATTACATTTAAGGCCTTATGTTATATGCATAAGATCAAGCTGGGCACAGCACCTCAATATCTGAGCTCCTTAGCCCATTCATATCTTCCGACTCGTCTGCTTCGATCCTCTTCTCAAGCCAAATTTCTAGTTCCTAGGTACAAACTGTCACGTATGGGTGGTCGGTCCTTTTCTTACCTGGCCCCCTCATTGTGGAATACGCTACCCGCGCCGATCCGGCATGAAATCAGTTATAAAAACTTCCGTAAGGGCCTAAAAACGTCGCTATTTAATCAGTAGATGTTATCTCTTCCTCGCACTGTGTCCGATGGCGCCGGGAAACCTCCGGGTAGCTGTGCGCTTATAAATTTAATTTATTATTAATAATAATAATAATAATAATAATAATATAGCCTAAAATCCTCTAAGATTGCCAACAGTTAACCATGAAATGTCATTGGAAATTAATGCATGCCCTGTTAATTGACAACCACTGAACATCCATTTCTAACCCATTGTAGTGACACTGTGTCCCAGGATGCAACATTCTGCTAAGCATTTTTATTACCTTGATTTCCAGTACTACGAGACAGTACAACACTAAGTATTCGAAATCAGTGCAAAGTACCCAGACTTCATTATTAACATGAATCACAAAGCGTTGAAAATCCAATCCGGTCTTAACTTCTGATTTTGTTTTGAAATCGACGTATGTAGGGCTACTTATTAATTAATACATTGAAATTGCAAAATCCACTGACATGGTCATGAGAAATAACACATCGAAAATTGAAAAGGATCAGTCACCATCTTGCTTCAAGAAAGTCTCCCAAAATATATCTATTTGTGCCCGACTTCCTTCACCCCATGTGACCTATTCCCTGTCATAACTGCTTATATTCCTAGAGTGTGTGCGTTTGCATAGCAGGGTAGTTAGCTATGGTTGCGTGAAGCAGCATAGAGTGTAAATCACAGCAATGGAGAACAATACACCCTCACCAATTCTTGAATCAAAGGGTATCAAGCAGCGTCTTGTAGAACTAGCAATTGGAATTCTGTTTACGCCATAGGGAAAAAATTGCTCTGATGAATATCGGAGAAGAATTTCTCACTGTATTCGATTTGTGTCTGTCCACTGCTCTCATACTTATCAAACTGGCAGCAGCATTCAACAATATGACCTTTGCAATTTCATCTAGAACGTCGTGAATCTACAGCTTGAGACATTCTGGCCCTTCTTGACAAACTGCACCCATCAGGTCATGCTGTCCAGGTTCATCCTAGTTACTTGCAGAATCATGTGCAGGGTTACCACATGGCTCAACGCTATAGAAAAATGTATTACTATCTCAAGAGGGAAAATTTGAGGCATAACGGATGTGTATGGGGATGCAGTGTCTCAATAATGGCATTTGGACACCTTCTCTTGTCCTAAACAGAGCAGTATGCTGGATTCTACTTGATTTCCCAAGCATGCTTTCATATGCTGCTTTTGTAAGTTCTATCTAGTTGGTCAAAATATGTTTGTCTCTCATCCTATTTTAATGTGAATGCAATCCAGCAACCACGAAGTCAAGATAACAGCACATGCCGCACGCAGTGGTCTAACTCATCTATCTACACAGCCTATTGTTGATTTCGAAGGTAACCAGCGCCAGTGCGGAAATGAGGCTTGGTTATCAAGCTCACTTCTGAAGACCTTCTACCTTGCTCACATTGCCTTGCCTAAGACCCCTCTTCAGTTTTTGTTTCCAAATCAATCCAATGAACATCACTGGCACCGGCTCAACAGTACACTGCTGGTTATATCAACGAGTTTGTCAGGAACAATTTCATGAATGCTCATGGGTCATGTTCCTTGGAAAGTGCAACCCTGCTGATCCACTCACCAGCTCCAGCCACAGCAACGCTGACCAAGTATGGCAGATTGAAAGGCAGGATGCATGCACATCTGACTCTGTATGTCCATGAAGATTCCTATCTGCAGTTCATTCCTCGAAAGACTCCAAAGCACAGCAGGGCCGCACCAACGCTCCCTGTCACACTGGAATGAAATTGGGGTCTGGCCCCACCCAGAAAGTATTTCTCACTTTCTCTGTCTCTCTCTCCATATCTCTGTCCCTCTCTCTCTCTCTCCGTTACTGTCTTTCTCTCTCTTTCTCAGCAGCAGGCCAGTTCACATCAAAGACAATGAAGGGCAGGCATACGCCAGTCTGTGCTCCCAAGACCTGCTTGCAACTAGCAGGGTAAGCCTTTGTAATAACAAATGCCACACCTTGCACACCGTACTGAAAGCATAACAGCATCCTTCATCCTGTACCTACCAAATGGTTTAAAGGCAGTAGGAGGTCATCACCAACTCTCGTTTATCTTTAGTCTTTCTTTTAAATACATGTGTTAGCACAAAAAGTATATACCATCCTTGTTGCCAAACTATGTCATGTCCTGACGTGCCTCTCAGGTGTACATCAAAAAGAAGCAGGTCTCAGATCAGGTTCATCTAACCCACAACCAGGAGCAGAAGATGTTCCCAGTGCAACATCTGCCTTCATCAACTGCTGCTTCAGCAGTCTGGACACAGAATATTCATGGACCCCCACATTTCAGAGAGTTGAGCTGTTCAGTCAGAAACAGGGAGTGACACAACAAGCACAAGATAGTAAAGTTTTGTTTCAATGCCATGCCTGACCTATGCTGTACAACCTAACACTATTTGATGTTTTTGAAATTGTCAATGACTTGCTCCATGTTCTTAGCTACAGTAATCTATTTTTGAATGTGATGTGTATTTGTATGGCAAATTTGAGGTCAGAATCTTAGGTCTGTTTTGACAACGCATTTAGGTATCAGGAAATAGGGCAGGTGACTGTTTGAAGTTCTGGATGAAAGTTAAGGTGTTCTTCAGTGATTATGCCTAGGTGCTTTACTTTGCCCTTGGATAGTAATGTCAAATATTATTTGATGGTGGTAGCTCCTTTCAGCTTCCTACTTCCAAGTAACCATGCCAATAAAAATAGACTTTCCAGGTTCTTCCGCTTAGATGATAACTGCTAAGGCAATGGCCAAGTTGCTCCTCACCTTTCATCTGGGGAGGGCTTGTGGCAAATTGTCTATTTTGGCTTGATCAACTGCATTTTTTGGACTAATGTTGCAGTTTATTTGACACTGTGCACTGGGATACTGCTATTCAGGCCCCTGTGCATGGGTTCTGATTCCTAAAATAGGGGGGAAATTGGCTAACTCCTAATAGGCATATTTATCTTTCTCATAAGGGCATAGTATATGGTGCAGAAGTACACCCATGACATTGGAAGTTAAATGTCACCTGTGGACTCCAGCACTAATTGTCACTGGTGTGACAGAGAAAACATGGCTCCAGGCCTATAAGTGTAGCCTTACTGCTGTAATCTAAACCTGCAGTCCGACCTGTCAAAAGAGCCATTTTTGATAGAAAAATATATCCTCTGTAACAATTAATAAGTCACTGCTATGTAGGCCTGGCATCCCAAATTGTAGGAGGCATGGTATTTAAAACTGTGACATGTAGACATTTAATTTATCCATTACCCTACACTGATGAGGCCCCACAAGCTATTTTCGCTCTGAAAGGCTCTAGCTGTCCTGTAAGAAAAACTAGATTACAGATTAAAAATGAATTCTGCTATTTAAAGTTTGCGACCAGCCAGAAACCAACTGTAGTGGGAGGAGAGCTACCGTCAGAACCTGTTTTGAGTGCCCACAGAGGAGGGGATTGCTCATTTCCCTTGCCACACCTCTGTGTGTGCATACAGCTCTACACAAGGGATGAAGGGTTCCCCCATTGGAAATTTTTGGGAGTAAGGTGAACTGCAGGATTGCTTGTAGTAGGACAAACATGATCTACTGAGAAAGTGGGTAGGATTTTCCCTGGGAGCGGGGAGTCAACCCTGCGCACTAACTAGTCCGAGCCATAAATGTTGCACTCCAAGGCACCTTTCTCAAAATATTTTCAAGACCTGTGGAAGAACAGAAGAAGGACTGCGTCTACTGGTTGAAACCTGTGAGGAGACCTGGAGGGCTGGACCTGCTCCCACTTGTACCCAGGACTAAGAAGTGGACTCAAAGGGCCAGTTGGCTGAGCTTCTGTGTGGTTACAGGGACACAAAAATCTGCAAAGGGCCTTTTCCCTGAAGTACCCAGCTAATCACTAGCAACTGGACCCTGCTAGTGGCCTGTGCTGGAGTGAGTCTTGACCCCAAGTGCTGTTCCTATGCTCCTGGGACCCTTGTCAATGTCTAACTAGACTTCTCCTAACAACTCTGAAATGTTGGGACTTAGAAAATGTTTAGACTTCCAGACATTCTTCGGACCTGCACCACCCATATAAGCCAATCCATCCAAGATGCTACTTCTCTGGGTTGAAGAAACCAGTTTCCCCTGCCTGGAACTTCACTGGAGCAGCAAATTTGTTTCAGCCGGCCCTCGATAAGAAGGCATCCAGGCTTGTAGAACTCTTTATCGGATACAGCCTGCAACCTTGACTCGCTGGACGATTCTCAGCTCCGAAAGAGAAACTAAATCTGAACAAAGAAATCTTGACTGGGCAAAGGTGCCAAACGTTTCCAGCCGATGTGAGGACTTCCCTGAGTGTGAAATTTGAATTTTCTCACTCTGAGCTTTTCCTGCCAAAACAACGGCCTCAGCAGTTCATTGTACAATGGCTATCCGACTTCAAGAGCACTTCCTTGGATACAACCTGCAACCTCACCCTGCTGGAGGATTTCGAATTCCATTTCAAAGACTAAGTCCCACGATAAAATCTATGACCGAGAGGTACCTGGTTGGTGTTTCTGACCCGCCCTCCATCGTTGGCAGCCTGAAATCGTGCCTAGGTCTAGGTCTACTGCAGTCATAGACTATCATTGGCCCTTAGTCCTTTTTTGTGCCATTTTTACTTAATTCATGTAAAATCCATATCTCTGCTTCCTTTTTATTGGGTTTTGGTCATTTACTGACATTTTGTTTATTAAATTTTACTCTTTTTTTCTAAATTAGAGTGGATTTTTTATTGTGTTGTGTTTTTGTCCTTTTTTGGTATTCTAAATTATTTACACATTTTCTTTAAGTTAAGCCTGTCTGCTTTGTGCCAAAGCTCATATGGGTTGAGCTCAGGTTTAAATTACTGAAACCTTTGACTGGACCTAACAGGTTAATTATGTAATTACTTGTGATCGTCCTACATCCCTATTTTTAATTGATTATATTTTACCATATTAACCCGTTTGCTGCTCCGAACGTTCCGCGCCAGTGCGGAACGTTCTATTAAACGGGCGGGGCCGCGTTGGCCAACAGACGTGCGCAGCACTACCGAGGTAGTGCTCGCGACGGCCGTTGGCCGACGCACGCAGCAAACGGGTTAATTGCTGCGTGGTTGGTAAACAATGAACAGCTGCTCAGTTTTTGGCATGTTTTGGACAACCAAAAAACTCCTTATATCTCTACAACCAGAATAGTGCAATCAGGGCAAAAACGTTACAGATGAAGACACTGTAATTTATTTCTGTTTTCTTTCCTACTTATTTTCATTATTTTATTATTTCTATAATTGGTTTGTTTGAGAAAACCATGGGCGAATTACACAAATTACTCCTTGATGAATTTGAAGTATTATAGGAGGAATTATCTACTTTTCAGAAATGTATAGTTTTCTGGGTTCTTCAGTTGGTTTCATACCTCAAACTGCAAGCATTTGGATCCCCAATAAATAGGAACATTTGACTAATGCTTAAAGCAAATGCAAATATTGTGGTAAAAAATGTTTTTTATCACTTTGCTTGTTACTAAATACTGGAAAAATTATGGTGTTGGTACAGCAAACCTTTTATTGAAGCCATTTTAAGAAAGAAATATGCTTTTTGCAGAGCACATTTTTTTCTTTTTCTAAAAAAACTACTTTTGATATAGTTTGACTATTTTCTCAGTTCCCTTCAGGGGAATCCACAAGCACTGGGTACCTTTAGGATCTCCACTATATGGGGAAAAAGGACTCACATTTAGCATGAATACCTTTTGTGTAAAAAAGATATAAAGGCTAAAGCGCGAAGTGCCCCAAACATAAAAAAAAAAGGTTCAGCATAGACGCAGGAAAATCCTCAGCAGCTAAAAGATTAAACAAGGTTGCTTATTTGTTCAAATTCTTTTCTGATTCTTAAATAATTACAAATTTGCAAGAGTTGTAGTGGATACAGAGGTATCCCCACATATGAATGCTTTCCAGTATAATTCCAGTATATGCATGCATTCAATTTCGTCAGGAGGGTACACACGTTAAACTCCTAACAAGGTCAGGTGGGGGAATACTGCTCTATAAATGGCCAAACTGGACATTGACAAATATAAACAATGTCTTTTGGCAGATATTCTAGATGACTCTGTGACGAAATTCCTCCCTTTATAGATAGTGATCTTCAGTTCTCTAAATAGGCATACATGAATCTGAAGCAGTTGTAAATGCAATAGTAGACATTCTGGAAAACAAAAATGCAATGTTATCGATGGAGAAACTCCTGCTGGTGTAATAAGGAGCTGTTGAACTGTTGAACTACAGAACAAAACCCTGGGACAATGGTTCTCGCACCAAGAGGCTTGAGGAAATGCTTAATTTGGAAAAGTCTATGGTTGCGCCACAAAGCTTTCCAAAAGCCACGTGACCATAACTATAAAGCTGAAACATAGATCTAGATAGACGTCAGCCAACATCACTAGCAGATATTACAGAACTTCTCTTCGGGTATACCCTAAATTTGCCTATGTCAGTTATTAGTTGATGGAGCCTATAAAGAGCACACAAGGACCTACCTCTCTAGTACATCGCTGCTGTGCGTTCAAAAGACAAATAAGTTACACATTTTGAATAGAATGTCTTCTCTGAGTTGGAGAATTTAAATTATCTGGTGTTTCTCAATATGCAAATTTCGCGGCAATACTTGCACATTTTGGCAAACCCATAAGAGCGCAGACTCCTCACCCATGCGGAGGTTATGCGTGTTATCTTGGCATTCATTGTTTTGTTATGTGTTGTCCTCTGAAAAAGTAAATGATGAAGAGAAGAATCCCCCATCCTGAAAGCTGTAGCAACACTATCTAGAATCACGAAAAAACAGGATCTGAAAGAAGAAATCAGATGAGGATAAAGTCACTGGAAGGTGAAAATCAGTTCAGCCTTTTAACATGTACAGAGAGACAGACCAAAATGTTACAAAATAATTGAGATAATGACTATAAACCTAAATGAATACTGCTGCTGAAAATCTACCTCCTGTATGCATTCCTTCCTCTTGAAGATTCATCACCCACATCAACAGATATGTGCCGTCTTACAATATAGTTCTTTCTTGAATTTTTCTTTGGTGTGTTACATTTAATTTATTCATTTATTTGTGGGCAGATAGCTGTGAGCGAAAAAGCAGAACAATTCTCTTTCATTATAAAGTTAGTCAAATATTAGCAACAATACACCAGTGCTTGTTCATTTTTGGGGAATAACGTGATCGAATTTTGCGCTTGAAATGAGATTAAGACAGCCTCAAATTTATACAGTAGTGTGTAGAAATGTGTGTTTGGACCTGGCACGGCCTTTGTGTGATGTGAATGGGCTAAAGAAGACCAGAGACTAACCCAATATATTTTCTGTGTCCTCAGCAATCAGATACTGTGACAGATCCCAGCTCGTGAAGCCAGACCGGTGTCATCATTGTTCTGTCTGTGATAAGTAAGGAACCTTCATTTTCTAGTGTTATTGACTTAGATGGTGTGCATATTGACCATTTGATTTTATTAAAAAATGATGAAAGGAGTTTACTTCATTGTACCTGAAAGATCTGAGCTTTCTTTGAAAATCTGATTGCTCTATAATGCCACCCCTTCAGGAGAGGCACAAGGTATTTATCAAATGTCAGCAGCTGCTAACTTCAAAAACTGAGCTGGGTGATAAATGAATCTTAATTTGTCTTTCTCTTTGCAAGACGTTCTCCATCATTATGTGCATTGCTCAGTTGCTTGTAGTCGATATCCATGCATTCAGTTTAAGTACTGGAAAATGGTACATGGTGGAGGTTGGTGATGGTGGAATATGGCATGATGTTCCATTAGCATATCAGGCAAGGTAGCATTGTAATGGAGCTTTTGTGCATTGAAGATTCTTCTATCCGTTGGGTGTGAATTGTGACAGCATAAATATTGTGGGCATCTAGGGTATGGCCGTTCCATGGCAGAAGCTTGCTTGTAACCAGTCGCGGCTCCTGGAGAGAGTGCTGCGGGGCGGGGTAGGGGCAGGGTGGGGGGTAGTAAACTCCGGCATATGGCCGAACGGAGTTAAGTACATAAATAAATAAAACGAATTACATTGCGCGCGCCGCATCACCATTTGGCGTTGCAGCGCGCGCAATGTAATTCGTTTTATTTATTTATTTATGTACTTAACATGGTATGGTCTTGGGAATGATCTCTGCCATGGTACCCTGAGAGAGCCGACACTGAGGGGCCGATTCCGATTTCGGCCGGAAGGGCACCGAACGATGGTCGGAGCCCTTCCGACCGAATCGGAACGTGCCGGCCGGATTCCTTTCCGACCGAGCCATTCCGATGGGCTCGGTCGGAAAGGAATCCGACTCGGATATCCGGATGGCTAACGACGGGCTCGGAGAGCCCGTCCGCCGTCCGGAAATCCTTCAGTACTCCCCCGGCCGCCTCTTCACGACCGAGGGAGTACGATGGCAGTATTTCACTGCCTTTTCGTGCCGGTCTTTCTGGCACGAAAAGGCAGTCGGTAACTGTCTTTGGGGGTCCCCAGTAGGGCCCCCATGGGTGCGAGGCCGCCGAATGGCGGCCTGGGGGCACCTATGGTGCCCCTCTGTTGATCCCTGCACCCGGTGGCAGGCACCTTGGGGTGCCGGCCACAGGGTGCAGGGATGAACTGCACCCCTGCTTTTCGCAATGCAAGCATGCATTCCGCTCGGAATGCGTGCTCCCATTGTGCAGTATACGAGTGCGACCGAACAGGGTTCGGTCGCATCGTACTTGCAGGGCCGTAACCGACGACAGCAGGTCGGTCGGTTACGGCTCCTGGACGATGTCGGACGGACCTGAGTCCGTCCGACATCGGAATCGGCCCCTGAGTCTTTTGAGAGACTGTGGAAGTACTATAGACACCGTTCGAAACAGGTTCGAATGGTGAGTTACTTTATCCAAAAGTCTCAAGTGGTGTATATTTCTCATGCATTGAAGTGCCAGAAATGTATGTCTTGCAGAATTCTGATGCTTTCTGAGAGACGCCTGTTGAGCATTTGCTCCCAAAGAACAACTCTGCTTGCCTAATTCACTTCAAACATTTCTAGCCTATGTTAACGTATTTCACATACAATGATTGGTGGTTTGTAATTATGTTATATTTTGTATATAAGGATTTGCAGTTGTACATCTTAATTTGTGAGCTACGGAATAAAAATAATACAATTATGGAATATACATTCATAAATTGTACAGGAAGATAATGGAAGGAAAAAATAGGATTAATCTCAACTGCTGGATGCAGTATAATTAAAGAGGACTGGGTTAGTAACACTGAAGTGTCTTACTTGTGCTGTTATTCTTTTTTGAGGCACACATGTACAAAGTAACTGCAGATGTTTATTGGTCAAAAGAAAGTGTGGTGACTACTTATATTCAGAGACTGAACAGTGGATTTAAAGATTGTCTGGAATGGTTGACCTTGTGCTGGAAATGGATAAATATTTTTCTGATAGGTGCACATATTGAAAGAAAAGCCGTCACGTGAACAAGAAAGGAGTGTAGCCTGTATTCAGTTAGTATGTGTACTTGTGCCCTTGCCAGAGAAAAACTAAAAGTTAGGTGTTACCTTTCAAGATTCGAATATACAGCATTTGGGGACATTTCATATAACCCTGGTATCAAAACAAGGTTCAGATTTCGTCTAATCAGGGGCCGCTTGGATTGTCATCCACGGGAAAGTGGTACCATGGTAACAGAGGCTGATGAAAGAAAATAATTTACCAGAGGAGGAGGTATCCTACAGTGCAACCGAACTCCCAACAGTTTTTTAAGAAATGTTATTAAACGACAAGGTATATATTAAGAAAGAACCTAGAAAAATACCGGTATCAAATCAGAATGAATAGGCTGTTGAGTTATAGATTTCAAAAGGATCTCATTAATTCAGTTAATTCTTACTGTAGCATAGTGTTTCTGCCAAACGGTACTCACAACTGAGAGATTCTTTAATACATGTAGAAAGTACCCCACAAGGCAAATAAAGCAATAGAAGTCTGGAACACATCTATTGAGTTCATCAGCTTTCTAGTTCCCCAGCAAAGGAACATTTTCTCTGAAAAAGAAGGCAGCCATTCTTCATATATTTACTGATTTAACAAGGATCAAATTAAATCATTGTGAACGATATGAATATATATGACTTATTGTTAATTTCTCAACTAATGGCTCATCTAAAGAAGCTAGTATTTCCCAAATTAGATTAATTTAGTGGGGATATTAAAAAGGATATTGGTGGAAAAATCAATTATTCCCAAATTGGCTCTTTCCAGCACACAGCACTATAGAACAGCAATCTAGCATTTTGTGGATGATATCTTTCATTATATATTTACGCACTTAGATTATATTTTTTCTTTTCCAAGAATATGTGGGAACAACATGTGAAAATGTGTTGTCGCGGTTATGATCTAACAAATTATAAACTGAACTGAGAAAGTATGAACGCCATCTTGCTTCATTTGTGTTCTTGTTTCGTGTTGTAGCTCTCGGTGCGGAGCTTCCTGGTGTTTTCAAATTTCAGTCAAAGAGTGACTGAGAAACGTTGTGCCTTTGACAAACTTTTGATATGCTAGGCAAGAATAGTGCTGGTATACATTTCATATAAGTTAGTAATGTATTTTTCTGAAAGTGAAAGATGTACCAATGTTACAACAGCCTAATCAAACAAAGAATGCATATTGAGACAAATTAATGTAAAAATATATTTAGGGCAGTGTTCCCACAGACTGATTTAGATGATAAGGTAGATCCAGTTTCTTTTGACAATTAAGGGGACTTATCCCTATTAGTTTCACTATATTGAAACTAGATAATCATTTCTTTTAGATTGTTACAGGCATATACACTATTGCACGAGTATGAAATGTGCAAATTAAGGACAGGCCTACTGGGTGCTTTATTTATTAATATTTCATGATTGCAGTCTAGCCAGGAAATGCACTGGTATGCCCCCTTCACTGGCCTATCCAGTATTTCTATTTAATTTAAATACTAATTCTCTATGCACTATTTTCCTGTTCGGAACTGTGTGCTCTCATTATACCTTCCACTGCACCTTCCGCAATATTCACTTGTTCGTTTTCCATATGGGGGGTTTCCAGGTATTTCTATGTATTTCGAAAATTAGAAAAAATGCTGAAACCTCTAAGCAAATAGGCTCAGCAGGAACCGCTGAATAATAAAAATAGTCTGCCTCTAACAAATGTAAGCGTCAATAATGTGTTGACTCTCTAATGTGAGATATCTTCCAATCAGTGTAATCAGAGACACTTAGTGGCGACTCATCTAATCAATAGCCACTGAATGGCCACTGGAGCAACCTGTAGAGGACCTGGTTGTTTGGCCCTTGCCTGGCGGCCTGTTCCTCCCCTTCTCCCTCACCTCCTGTCTCGGTCCTTTGACCAGGACTTTTGGCCCTTTGAGACCAGCGTCATCTCTGCCTCTCTTCTGTAGCTGCCAGCCTCCTACTGTCTCTCGATTTGTGCTTTCTGTCTTTTCTGTCCCCCTCTTCGTGCCTCGCCCTCGCCTTTCTCCTGTCTTGTCTTACTAACTCTGTCCTGTTTCTCCTTTAACTTCCCCTGTACCAGGGCTCTTTGTTCTCTGATGCTTCTCTTTTGCTCTAAGGTCTTTTGTGCTATTCTGCTCTTTTTTTCTCTTTTTGCTCCTCTGTTCTTTTTGCTATTCTGCTTTTGTGTTCCTTTTGCTCCCTCGCTCTTTTGCTCTCTTTTCATGTTTCTCTCGATTTTCTACCCCTTGCTAGCCCTGATCCACTTTCTGCTTTTCTTTTCCCACACATTCCCTTCCAGTGCCGCTAGCTCTGCTAGCCCTACCCACCGCCCTCTCCTATCCCCTCTTAGTAGCCTTTACATGGTAGACGAAGCACTAATGGCAAGCCCATCAGCGCCTCATCTGCACCCAGTAGCAGGACCCCTTGCATCACTACTCGGGAGAAACGCTTCATACTCTCAACCCAGCATGCCCATCCCTGCACTACACACAGGCCTCCCCAATGGGGACTAACAGGCCATTTGCTTGCCCCTCCTGCCATTTGTCCTACCCCTCTCCTGACTTCCAACCACGATATCCCCCACCTCTACACACCACACACACAACTGCTCCAGACCAGTCGCGGCCGGCATGACTTGCGGGTGGGGGGGCGGGTGGGGTTCGCGCGAGGGGGTGGGGGGGTTAAATAATATTTTTTTTTAAAGAAACTTTCCTTCCCGGGTCCCGCGACGTTGCGGCTCCTGGCCGGGTCCCGTTTTCCTGCTCTCCTGCTGAACAGGAAGCAGGCAGCCTCCCTCCTCTCAGCCAATCACAACGCTGCAATGGCAGCGTTGTGATTGGTGGGGACGGCGCCAGCCGGGCGGCTTTGGGGGGACCATTTTCTCCATAGCTTACATGGAGGAAAGGGAGAGTGTGCATGACTGGTTTGGTTGGCCCCAGAGGGCCGACAAAACAGTCAGGGCCCGCAACATTGGGCAAGCCACTCCTCCCCAATCCGCCCGCCCCCAACCGGGCATACCCTTCTGCTTTCTCGCAGTGCGAGAAGCAGAAAAATGGTTTTACCATTTTATGTTTCTGCTTCTCGCACTGCGAGAAAGCAGTGGGGCGCCGCTCCTCCGCCCTAATGGAGGAGCCGCCCCTGCTCCAGACTCTCAATCACCTTCCAAAACAAACATCCCACGCTCACCTGCCTACTACTCAACACCTTACTCTCGCCAAACACCCATAGATGTCTGAAACCTCATACATGATCTCTCCTCAGACCTATCTTTTTTCAACCCAACTTCTACTCCAGCCATAGCAGCGGCCACTCCCTCCTCCACCACTGGGATGTTGAATCACAAGACTAGACAGACCCAACACATTCCAAGAAGGGCTTGCTATCATCTACAGAGAGGAACTCAACTGCTCCACTGCTTCAGCTCACACCTGCGCCGACTAGAGCTTATGAAGTTCAATATGAACACCTTGTGCACTACTATACCGGGAGAAGCACTACTCTACCACCCCCAGAGACCCAGATCCAATTACAGCTCCTCCCCCATCGACCACATCACCTCTTTGGCCCTCAAATCTGACTCCTTCATTATTCTCAGCGACCTTAATTTCCACCTAGAGGACCAGAATACAACCAACTCCACCACACTTGTGGATGGCATCAGCATCCTAGAATTAATCCAACGAGGGACCGCCCCCACCCACGTGGCAGGCCACCTCCTCGAACCTATCTTCCCCAACTTTTCTCACATCACAGTAGAGCAGCCGTGTTGCTTACCTAGATGACCCACCTCCTTGTACACCTGCCAATCAGCTCAGAACTATGCACACCCAGACCAATTGACGCCAATGGAACAAAACCCCAGAGGACACCTGGATCTCCAAGCTCCAGTTCCAATGACCTCCCGCCACGCCCATGATGACCGAGCATGCCCAATTTCAAACTTCAACATATGGATCACCTCCTGCGTGGACTCATTGACTCCTCTGAGGTTCATCCCTACTCCCTAAGCCAAGTAGCAAGCAAGCTGTTACACCAAGGACCTCCAGCTTTCAAAGTGCCACTGCAAACAGCAAGAAAGAAGATGGCAATGCTCCCATGACGATGCCAACTGAGTATCCTAAAAATCTGCCCTCCCAATCTACCACCAGCACCTCAAAACTACCAAGAGCAAAGCCCTTACTGAAAGAATCCAGCACGTGCCAACTCCTGCAAAGAAATATTCACCATTGTGTAGAAATTCAGTGCCCCATCTACCAGCACCACACCCATAACCTCAGCCCAAGAACTCTGCACATAATACTCCAACTACTTCATAAAAAACTTAACACACTCTACAACAACTTATCACCCCGACCGGATCTCTCCCCTTTCAAAGCCTTCTACTCTGATGCCAGAGCTGCCCCGGAATCCACCCTACCTGCTGGCCAACTGTCGGCACAACAGAAACTGCCATCACCATGTGCACTATCCACTCAGGAGCCACATCGGATTAGTGCCTGCACTTAATCTATGCCAAAGGCCTCCAGCCTATCAGCACAACCCTCACGCACATTCTCAACTCTTCCTTCTCCACTGCTATCTGGAAACAAGCACAAACCTACCGCTCCTCAAGAAATCGTCAGCCGACCTCTTGATCCTGGCCAACGGTAGTCCCATCTCCCACCTCCCATATCCAGCCAAAGTACTTAACTAATCAACGCCCATCTGACCAACTACCTCAACGCAAACCACCTCCTGGACCCTTCCTGTGTAGATTGAGACTCAACTATAGAACATAGACAGCTCTCATCGTCGCCACTAATCACATAAGCCTCATCATGGACAAAGGAAACACAGCAGCACTTATCCTACTAGACCTCTCAGCAGTGTTTGACACTAGCTTGCACACCATACTCATCCAATGCTTCCCCAAATGCGTTATTCAAGGCCCAGCACTACGATGGGTCAGCTCCTTCCTTGCAGCACACACCCAAATGGTCAGCCTGGCTCTCTACTCATCCGATCCATCCAACATGATCGACCCACAAGGCTCCTGTCTGAGCTCAACACTCTTCAGCATCTAGGCAGATGATGGCTCAAGAAGCTAGGACCGACACCCCACCCATTCAATGTGACCAGAACCTGGATATCGTGATCAACAGCAGCATCTCTGTGGCGTATCAAGTAAACTTGCCCATCTCAACCTGCTTCCACACCCTCATACTGCTCAGGAACATCTTTGAATGGCTCTTGTTGGACACTCACAGAACTGTCATGCAAATCCTCATCGAGAGCAGGCTTGATTACAGGAATGCCTTCTACATAGATATCAACGCCCATCTCATCAAACGACTCCAAGTTAATGTTAATGTTAATGTTAATGTTAATGATATTTATACAGCGCAGTGATTACCCGGGGGTGTGCTGGCGCTAGTTACATCTCCTTTAGGCAAGAAACGGAAGAAAATTTATTGGGCAAAGAGCCAGGTTTTTAAGCTTTTCCTGAAAGCTAAAAGGTCTGTGGCATTTCTTAATTGAAACGGCAAGTCGTTCCAGGCTTTGGCCGCGCAATAAGCAAAGCTTCTGCCTCCCCACCGCACTTTTTTTATGTGTGGTACTGAGACCAACCTGGCACCTAGTGAGCGAAGTGGTCTTTTCGGTATGTACCAGTAGAGCTGCTGTTTTAAATAGTCTAGTCCGGTACCTTGAAATACTTTAAAAACCAGACAGAGGGCTTTAAAGCGAACTCGGTTCCTTACCGGGAGCCAGTGCAGTTTTTTTATTTCCTTGGCTATAGGAGCAAACCGAGATGTGCCCGTAAGCAGTCTGGCAGCTGCATTCTGCAGCATTTGAAGTTTGTTCAGGAACCTTTGTTGAACATTTAGATACAGACTATTGCAGTAGTCCAACCTTGACATTACGAGAGTCGCGACTACTGTTTGTCGGCTACTCGGGGGCAGGAACGGCAATATTTTCCTAAGTATTTTAATCACATACGATGTTTTTGATGCCACTGAGTTTACCTGGTGACTGAAGGTAAGACTATCATCCACTATCACTCCCAGGTTTTTAACCTTTTTTGCGGGCGAAGGGAGAGAGCCCATCGAATCTGGCCACCAGTTTGGTGTCCAGAAGTTAACATTGTTGCCAAACAGTATGACCTTGGTTTTACCAGTGTTGAGCTTTAGGCAGTTCTCTGCCACCCAACTCCCCACTGATATCATACAGTCTTGAAAGCGTTTATCCAATCCTGCCTCCTTACCGGGTAGCAGAGACACCACAATTTGGGTGTCGTCCGCATACGAGGTGAGGCCAAATCGAAACGCACTGATAATAGGGACCAAAGAAGAGACGTACACATTAAAAAGCGTGGGACTGAGAGAGGACCCCTGTGGAACCCCACAGGGCAATGCAAAAGGTTTAGACTGATGATCTTCCAGTGCAACAATTTGTCCTCTGTCGGATAAAAAAGATCTTAAAAGGTCCCAGGCTTTCCCATGGATCCCGCATGCCTTTAGACGGTCCATTGAGATGTCATGATGGACCGTATCAAAGGCGGCGGACAGATCCAATAAGACCAGAGCTGCCCTGCCACCCCGATCAACGGCTTCCCTAATCTCATCTGTGGCCTTGATGAGAGCGGACTCGGTACTATGGCCTTCTCTAAAGCCATATTGGGAGGGATCCAAAGCTTGTGTCTCCGCTAGGAAGGTACTTAGTTGTGTATTCATGATTTTTTCTATCAATTTTGCTGGGAGCCTGGAAATGGGGCGAAAATTATTTGGATCCTTGGGGTCCAGACTGGGTTTTTTTAAAAGGGGCAAAATGGAGGCTAGTTTCCAGCGTATTGGAAACTGCCATGTTACAAACATGCCATTAAAAATTAGTGATAGCAACGATGCAATCGGAACCGGGGCCAATTTGGCCACTGCGACCGGACATGGGTCATAAGGAAACCCTGAGTTTGCTGCCATGAGGAGCCCTCGAATTTCTTCACGGGACACTGGTGAGAAATTCTCAAAGATGGCAATGGGAACCCTAGTCGACTTAGGTTCCTCCCTGGCCGCATTCATTCCGCCAGTGCTTGGCCCACTAAAAGCCAGAAAGATGGACTCTACTTTGGTCAGGAAGAACTTGGCGATGTCTTCGCAGAGTTCCTGACTTGGTTGAACTCTGGCTGGACTTGGAGAAGCCAGGCTGGAGACAGTTCTAAACAACTCTTTTGCAGAATTCTTCGCTAGATCAATGCGGGTTGCAAAATACTTTTGTTTAGCAGAGAGAATGAGTTGTTTATAGTTCTGCAGGCTGAGCTTATATAACTTGTTCTCAGTTTCTTTATAGCCTTTCCTCCAACTCAGCTCCAGCCATTTACACACGAGTGTCTGGTTTCTCAAATCCTCCGTGAACCATGGCGCAGAGGGTTGTGATCTTTTGGGGCGGAGAGTTTTAACTGGGGCTATTATCTCACAGGCTTGTTCAAGCCATTTCGTATATACCATAGAGGCCTCTTGCACGCCCACTGGCAATTGACCTGCCGTGGCGGTAAGAAGCTCCTGCAGGACTATCCCCTCAATTTTGTTCCATGCTCTAGTTATTATAGGGCCTTTTGGACAATGCCCACTCGCGCGCTTGTAATATGATGCTCAGCCATTATGAATGTATTTTAGAATGTTGGGATTTAGAACGTTAGAAAGAAAGCTGTAGTCAGTTGCTGAAAGGGCTGAGCACCATACAGGCTGCTCCTGGTGGGGCTCATTCCTTATATAACTTATCTCCTGAATAAACCTTCCTAAAAATACCTCGACTGAAGAAACTTCATTTCATTACAATTGGCGACGAGGATGGGAGAACTTGCGTATGCTACTGCCACCTAATTCAACAACTTCAAGATAAAGAACCTTCAAGATAAAGGAAACCCTCTGAAAAGCAGATCAAGCTTACTGGCACCGAGAGCCCCACCGGTCGCCCTCAACACGTGTGCCAGTCCCTGCTTCGTTTCCCTGTCTACTGCCTGCCTCAGCTGCCGTTAAACAGCTGCCTGTTTGTTCCCCTCTTAACGTTACTCAACGTTGCTGCCAGGCACCCCACAGATCTGCAGAGTCCTTTGCCACCCCAGACTCTCCTTTGCCCTGCCCCCGTCTTCATGTAGAAGACCTCTACGTGTCTATATGCCTTGGGAGAGTGCCTTCCGTGACCTGGGATAATTCCGCCCTTTGCATGATAAGGAGCGTCAGTAAGAGTTGCCTGTCTTGACAGCTGTTCAGCATTTGCACTCATCGACCACTTTTCTTTGTGTTGTTTGAGACATTGGCGGTGAGTCATTTATTTATTTATAATTTTCCGCATAATCTCTGGTGCGCCTCTCAATGGCAGTTCAACTGCATTTCTCATACTTTTAAACATCGCTCGAGCACACACAGAGCCCGCTCGCGCCCTCACCGTCATTCCTGCTGCCTTGCGACTCCTACCTGCTTCATTTCTTTGTGACGTCTCCTGCAATGATAGCTGCGTTGCCTCCTTTGGACCCCTGCATGCATCGACGTGCCTGGAGCCATCCGGTGCGCCGTCGCGCTACGTGCCTCCATTTTGTCTGGCACCACCGGAGCACTTTGACTTCCTATTGTGCTGCCAACCACTGCCAACCACGTTTTCAAGCTGTTGACAACGTGGTCACTTCGTCCTCACCTGCACATCAAGCACTTCCAGTCCTTCGCTGAGTGCCAATGCTGAGGTGTTTTCCAGCTTGCGATCGGCACTTTAATTTCATTTTCAGTCTTTTTGCCAGTTGGTTGGACCAAAATGTTCATCGTCAAAGCACTGTGAGTACAACATGTGCAGTTTTATTAACCACGTAACAGTGCCACCTAGCGGCCAACCGCCACCACTGCACCTCTACAAGGAAAATAAAGTCCACTCGTTTTAGACATTATAAATACACTTCCTCCAGAGGTCTATTGTTACCTCTAAAGTTCTTCAACAAGATCAATCCATCAACTCTTTCAAGTCAACTTCATTTGATCCTGGAAATTCCGTTAATGCTGTTAACGTGAACAAATCTTTTAAACAACCTTTTAAAAAAGGAAACACAATTTGCTTTAGATGTGGTTCCAGATCACATCTTGGCAACTATCCTATGTGTCCCGCTTCAGGAAAGAAATGTGTTTTATGCAAAAAAATCGGTCATTTTCAAGGTGTTTGGAGATCTGCCAAGAGACCTACCAGAGTCAATAGTGTGGAATTTACAGAATCTCTCGAAGATTGTACTGACCAATTTCATGACATGATTGTTTCAATTGAATGTAATTCGGTTTTCAATCCACACTATGTCAAAGGTCCATTAGGTGTTGCATTATTTGGAAAAATTGAGATTCCAATTATGGCAGATTCTGGTTCACCTATAACCATTTTATCTGATGTCATGTTTCTTGAGAAAAGGCAAGGTTCCATTGGGTTGACCAAAACAGATATAAATCCAAAAGCATTTGGAGAATTTGATATAGAAATGATGGGTTACTTTAATTCAAGGTTAGAATGTCTAGGAAGGTCAATTTGTACTAAAGTTTATGTCGCAGTCAGAGGACGCAATATAGTTGGCTGGCAGGACCTTGCTAGAATGGGTTTGCACCTTGTTCCTGGTTCAGATAATCCAATTGTGCTTGGTGATCTTCCTCAAGGTTATTCCCCAGCTGGTTGGTCAGAAAATGAAGAAAGCACATTGGATTGTGTCAATATCATTGATCATTCACATGATGTCAAAAAGTTTTGGACTTGTTTCCTAATTTGTTTTCCAACAAGTTAGGCACTGTCAAGGGATTTCAACATCAAATAAAACTTAAGCCTCATGCTCAACCTTTTGTACATAAGGTTCGCCCTTTACCCCTTAGTGCCAGGAATGAGCTTAAGTCAGTACTAAAGAAGTTATGTGATGAAGAAGTCATTGCACCATGTGACTCTTCAGAATGGGTTTCTCCCATCGTTATTGTCCGAAAAAAATCTGGTGAGGTCAGGTTATGTGCCGACTTAGCGATACAAAAGGGGATGATGGACGGAACGTTTGAGCCAATCAAACACTCACCCCCAGTCAACTGATCTGGGTTTAATCCATCATCATTCACTCCACCACCCCAGTTCAGACATGGCCATATGCAAATCAGTCTGACCCTGTGCCTCATGGGAACAGTCCAGCCCGAACTGCCAAGCCATGTCTTCCCTGGACCGGAAACAAGCATCCTAGGACCGGTTTCTGGCATTCCAGCCGTCATCAGCCAGGCTTGCTTGAATCCAGTGGCAAAGTGAGCAAGGGACCCACGTCTGGGCATACCCCCGCCAACTTAGGGCGAACAAAGCGATACAAAAGGGGATGATGGACGGAACGTTTGAGCCAATCAAACACTCACCCCCAGTCAACTGATCTGGGTTTAATCCATCATCATTCACTCCACCACCCCAGTTCAGACATGGCCATATGCAAATCAGTCTGACCCTGTGCCTCATGGGAACAGTCCAGCCCGAACTGCCAAGCCATGTCTTCCCTGGACCGGAAACAAGCATCCTAGGACCGGTTTCTGGCATTCCAGCCGTCATCAGCCAGGCTTGCTTGAATCCAGTGGCAAAGTGAGCAAGGGACCCACGTCTGGGCATACCCCCGCCAACTTAGGGCGAACAAAGCGATACAAAAGGGGATGATGGACGGAACGTTTGAGCCAATCAAACACTCACCCCCAGTCAACTGATCTGGGTTTAATCCATCATCATTCTTTAGCTCACTCCACCACCCCAGTTCAGACATGGCCATATGCAAATCAGTCTGACCCTGTGCCTCATGGGAACAGTCCAGCCCGAACTGCCAAGCCATGTCTTCCCTGGACCGGAAACAAGCATCCTAGGACCGGTTTCTGGCATTCCAGCCGTCATCAGCCAGGCTTGCTTGAATCCAGTGGCAAAGTGAGCAAGGGACCCACGTCTGGGCATACCCCCGCCAACTTAGGGCGAACAAAGCGATACAAAAGGGGATGATGGACGGAACGTTTGAGCCAATCAAACACTCACCCCCAGTCAACTGATCTGGGTTTAATCCATCATCATTCTTTAGCTCACTCCACCACCCCAGTTCAGACATGGCCATATGCAAATCAGTCTGACCCTGTGCCTCATGGGAACAGTCCAGCCCGAACTGCCAAGCCATGTCTTCCCTGGACCGGAAACAAGCATCCTAGGACCGGTTTCTGGCATTCCAGCCGTCATCAGCCAGGCTTGCTTGAATCCAGTGGCAAAGTGAGCAAGGGACCCACGTCTGGGCATACCCCCGCCAACTTAGGGCGAACAAAGCGATACAAAAGGGGATGATGGACGGAACGTTTGAGCCAATCAAACACTCACCCCCAGTCAACTGATCTGGGTTTAATCCATCATCATCATTCTTTAGCTCACTCCACCACCCCAGTTCAGACATGGCCATATGCAAATCAGTCTGACCCTGTGCCTCATGGGAACAGTCCAGCCCGAACTGCCAAGCCATGTCTTCCCTGGACCGGAAACAAGCATCCTAGGACCGGTTTCTGGCATTCCAGCCGTCATCAGCCAGGCTTGCTTGAATCCAGTGGCAAAGTGAGCAAGGGACCCACGTCTGGGCATACCCCCGCCAACTTAGGGCGAACAAAGCGATACAAAAGGGGATGATGGACGGAACGCTTGAGCCAATCAAACACTCACCCCCAGTCAACTGATCTGGGTTTAATCCATCATCATTCTTTAGCTCACTCCACCACCCCAGTTCAGACATGGCCATATGCAAATCAGTCTGACCCTGTGCCTCATGGGAACAGTCCAGCCCGAACTGCCAAGCCATGTCTTCCCTGGACCGGAAACAAGCATCCTAGGACCGGTTTCTGGCATTCCAGCCGTCATCAGCCAGGCTTGCTTGAATCCAGTGGCAAAGTGAGCAAGGGACCCACGTCTGGGCATACCCCCGCCAACTTAGGGCGAACAAAGCGATACAAAAGGGGATGATGGACGGAACGTTTGAGCCAATCAAACACTCACCCCCAGTCAACTGATCTGGGTTTAATCCATCATCATTCTTTAGCTCACTCCACCACCCCAGTTCAGACATGCAAATCAGTGTGCGGACTTACGCACCTTAAATAAACACATTTTAATCGATCGTCACCCCCTCCCCAAAATCCATGAACTTCTGGCCAGCTTAGGGGGTGCCAAATTCTTTTCCATAATAGACCTGCGCTCAGCTTATCACCAGATTCAGTTGACAAAAGATTCACAGGACCTCACCACTTTCATTACACCTTTTGGGGTCTACAAGCTGCTCCTGGTGGGGCTCATTCCTTATATAACTTATCTCCGGAATAAACCTTCCTAAAAATACCTCGACTGAAGAAACTTCATTTCATTACAGCGCTGCACCGTCAATGTCTACTCGAATTGGACGGTGGCATGATCCGACCAGATGAGTGGCAGTAGCCCCATAAACTTGAGGCATGGATGATTAGAAAAAATACATCTAAGGTGTGACCTGCCACATGAGTGGGACCAATTACCTGCTGCCTCAGGTCGGCGCCATTCATCATATCATTCAGAGATACAGTGTCCGGATCAGTAAGTGGCTCCAGATAGAAATTGAAATCTCCCATTATTGTGTAGGCGTCAGTGCATAGGCCTTCTTCCTGTATGTTACCAAGTGAGGCTATAAAGGAGTTTCTAGGTCCTGGTGGCCTGTACAGTAAACTTCCTTTAAAGGTATGATGGTGAGATAGACTGAGGTTAAATAATAGGGCTTCACATGCCTCCGTTGGGATGGGCTGAAAAGCTGCCTTCATTGAACCATGGTAGATCACAGCCAATCCTCCACCTTTCTTGTGAGGCCTGTCTAAAGTGTAACATAAAAATCCCGGAGGGGTGGCTTTCACTATATCTGGGCCAGAGGAATTGTCAGTCCACGACTCTGTGATAAAAGCAATTTTTATCTCCTTTTCCTCAATGTTGTACATAATGCAGCTGCAAGACTCGCTATCAATCTCTCACACCGAACACGCATAGCCAAACATCTCAAGGACCTCCACTGGCTACCTTTCCTTAAATGTGTACTCTTCAAACTCCTCACCCACGCACCTACAAAGCGCTATAAAACCAAGGCCCTTAAACGTCAACAGTTGCATCCTTTTCCAAACCCCAGCAAGACGCCTCCGCTCGGCCAGCCTCCTCTCCTAGGTATGCATGTATATGTCTCACGTTCATTTCTATGTTTTATGTGCTAAGTGTTGTGTATCAGAAAGTACACTAATTGTATTAGAAGTGCTCACCACTATTTTTAGCATGCATTAGTTCACTAGTTATGACACTAATAGGTGGCATTCAGAATGTATATAAACAGCACGTATTTGGAGTACTGTTTTCTGCCAAACGTTTGGCAGACTGACCCTCTCATGATTGTATATTGCAGATTACAAAAGAGTGAATACCAAGTACGTATAATCACCTTCTTATATGTAGCATGCAGAGTATTTGAGCACGATTAGCGCCAACAGCACTACAGGAGTGGTATCAAGGAGGTAGATCCTTGATCCTGATGAGAAGCCAAGGGGATGGCTTTGAACATGTCAGCCCTTAGGAAGGCAGGTACATATTTGACCACCCTTTCCTCTCCCCGTTTTTAATCATACCAACTAGAGGTCAGAATAACTAATAGTTTTCCTACTAGCCAGGTTTTTTTTCCCACGTTAAATACCCCCTCCACTCCAATTATCATCATTGTACACAATATTAATACATCTATAAGTGCTCCCACTTGATTGGTAAGTCACAGCATGCCTCGTTACACAGCGGAACCGGATGGACCCAATGATGAAGCATGTCACCAAGGGGCAACCCTGGTGGGTGAGGGTTATATAAGAAAATAAGTGTGTTTTCTTCACCTTGTGGATGGTTATTTCGCAGCAAACTAAGTGACTCCCTATATTTTGGTTGCTTATCGGTAGGAGGACGAGCCTATCTGTCCCTCTACCTCCCCCTCATGTTTGATACTGAATACACAGTGTCATTTATCTGCATTTGGGGATCTGAAAGAGTCAAATGCCTCCCCTCCAGAACTTCCAAGATATGGTACAGTACACAGAGGGCTGGGCACAGCAGTTGCAGGATTCACCACAGCACGAGGTTGTTGGAACTAGTAGGTGCTTACAGTCTTTTATGCCCTAGTTAGAGACTGAGGTTGAGTATAAGAAAATGACCGTTTGCATGGTAAATCCCCCACCCCCACACTTTTTGCTAGATTTTATTGCTGGTGTATGGACTCTGAAAGCTAAAAGATGCAGCTACTGATGGTTAAGCTCAGGTTTAAATTGTTGAGATCTAACTGGACTAAATAAGGAATAGTGCCATTATTACTTGAAGAGGACAACTTCAACTAATAAACCACTTTCTCACAATGAGTCTCTAACTCACCTGCCTGCACAGTACAGCTTTACAAATTGGCTTGGTAGCACTGGCATTGTATTCATGAAGAGGCATGTCATTAGCTTTACCAATTGGCTTGGCAGCACTGACATTGTATTCATGAAGAGGCATGTCATTAGAGACATCTTCACTGTGTGATAGAGAAAGATAGATAGATAGACAGACAGACAGACAGACAGACAGACAGATAGATAGATAGATAGATAGATCTGTATGTGTGTTAATGAAAAATAGCCCCACAATTACTTTTGCATCATCATGTGGATGACACAAAATGTGTTGCAACCTCCTCTTCTCTATTGAGAAATCCTCTTTTGCACTTCCAACTCTTATCACGTGATAACTTGCACTGCATGGCGTAGGCTCTTGGGGTGCTTTTACATTTTCTCCAGCTGTATGCAAATCAAGACCCCAAGCAACCTAAATCTTGAAACTATAAAGATATTGCAATAATTGTAAGGTTAGTGCAAGAGAGATATAAAGGTGTGACTCTTGGTACCTTTCTACCAGAAAGGCCAGTCTTCAGAAAACAAATACATTCTCATAGAGCAGGCTAAGATCATAATCCACATTTATCATTCTGTCGGGGCTAATCTCTTCTATAGAACATTACAAAAAGAACCGACATGCCTGCTGCTTCACAGCGGTTTTCACCTGTGACGTGTTACTAGCTGACCGTCCATTGACTTTACCATTAAACCATATACATTTTCAGAAAATGTTTTGCATGTTATATAGTCTGTAGATCTTTTTTAAACTTGTTTGATGTGAGCTCTATTATACCCTTCTATGTTTCATTATCACATTGTAAGTTGTATATTTCTGTATCCTCTTGTACTTGTACCTATGTAGAGCGGCATGCTACATGTTGGACCTGGTATGCGCTATATGAAAAATGTAAATACGTAAACAACATCAATAAAGCATTTGCACTGTACAACATTTCCATGAAGTCCTATCCCAGCAGTGACATAACCTATGAACCCTCCCCTAAGGCCTGTTCCAAGAATGACATTGGCTGTCATTTGACATTTAAAGTCAGACAAGGTCAAACCACACCCACCTTATCCCCTAATTTTGCCATTCAATGCGCAGGAGGCGCAATTGTTGGAAGTGATCTAACAATAGATGACCGCATCAATATAATCAAATTATTCCGATTTCTCTGAACTAGCTAATTTCTTATATTGCTTTGCATATTTTAGTGATCGCAGAGGGTGTACATGTAACGTGTTTTGCTATGCAGGTAGAGATTTGTCACGATGAACCAGGATTCTCAGATTATGGATGATCTTTTCCGACATGTAGCTCAATCAGATGCAGGATGAATGCTATTATTGTCACCCGCAGAACCCTGTTTGTTCAGTAGATCACGTGAATATCCTGTTGTCCAAAATTGCACTGTTCTACCTAGCACATTGTTTACGTGTTAATTTTATTATATTATATATGTAAACGTAAAAAATTAAGATTCACTGAAAAATACTTATCACCATTGTGGTCTTCTTCAATGTTTTGAATGTACATACATTGATCTTTTTCTTTTCTCTTTAGATGTATTTTGAAAATGGATCACCACTGCCCTTGGTAGGTATTCTGCGGCCATAAGTTTATATATTTAATTATTTTTAATATGTTTTATTAGATTTACATCCTCCATCACAGAGGCGGTCTCTGCTGCATGTGGCAGTACACTAGACAGCAAAAATAAAATTAAATATTGCGGTCTTAAAAAGAGCAATGTTCAAACATGTTTCTGCACTATAATTATATCAGAAAATGAATTGTGATCTTCTTTTCCTCAAATGTTTTTTCTGATTATTTGTATTCTGTGAATTTGTGAAGCATGGAGAATCAAAGACTAGCATTTAAATACCACATTGACTCCCTCTAGCCTGGAACATTAAATATTCATGCTGCACAGTTGTTTCCCATAACTGTAATTAGCCCACAGGGATGACAGAGTGGAACAGAACTGACACATTTATATGGCTTTCATAATTCCCTCTTAATTGATGGTGACTTTTCCAAATCGACCATAAATGTATTATGAGTGGATACTGATTGTATTGCAAGTCATTTATCTCCAATGCTAAGAGGTAGACTACATCTCTTAATCCAGCCAAAAAAGAACTACATTGTACAAGACATTAATGGCTTCTATTCGGCCTGGACATGATTCAAATTAGCTGGTGACGTGGTGTACTGAGTTAAAACATCCATACTTGGACATCAGCTGGAATGAAATGTTATTGGTGACATTCTTATCAGAGAAAAAGCTGACATCTTGAAACATGGCAAATCCTTGCGGGTTGGGCGCCACCCTGCCCCGGGCAGGCCATTCTGGCTGGCACCAGCGGCCCGCGGGGTTCGGACCTCCCAGGCGAAAACCATGACTTTGCTTGCCTCTCATGGGGGACTACCAGAGCTGTTCAACCCACAGGAGCCCCAGATTCCTCCTCCATCCAACACCACCCTGTCCGGGATTTGCCCACGGCTGGGCCTTCATGGGGGTCCTCAAATTTACACCACACAGAGACATGATAGTCCTCCTTAGTCTGGAACAAACATGTCCTGGGTAGGTACCGTCACCACAGACTATAGGCTAAGGGTGCCCTTTTTTGATGCCTTCCACCTTCCTGTGCCCAAGCCTGGGCAACTAAGGAATGTTAAGTCCAGCCAACCACCCTTCTCCCCTTTGGCTGTCTGGAAAGTCATTTTCCTGGACTACCAAGCCCCCACAAAGTTATCTAGTTGGCCAGTTGCCAACCGGCCATCTGATTGGCCACCCACTGACTCCATAAAGCACATTATACCCTTAACCTAGTCTTGCCTAATAACAAAGATACAATTGTAGATGATGCACTCTCTCTTGTATGGGCATACTATAGTGCAATTACTTTTTATATCCAGATTAATACAGATATGTGTCTTCCAGATTGCTATCTTACTTCTATTCATACTAAATGCAGCCTAAACAATCTCACACAGCATACATTCTCTAACACCTTGCAGAAATCCAAACACAACTTTAGTGACTTGATACCTGAAGGCATCACTCAATGTAATCAATGAATAACCAGTCAATAATATAGTTAAATGTCTTTTGTAACCTTAAAATCACACAAGCTTTGTCTTCACAAGCCCAGGTATAATCAAAAATTGAGGGAAGTGAAACAAAAGTGTAAATAGACCTAGAAAAAATAGGAGAGTCAACTACTCCTGTTTTGAGTAAACCCAATAACAAGCTACCCTATTATCTTATAATAGCCGAATTAGAAAAGCCTGAACCGATTTCAAAGAAGCAAAAATTATCCACTCTTCCAATCCCAGTAAAGCGATTTTTAAGATAGTAAATTCCCTAGGCAACCCCATTTGCTTAAACAATGGTATCACTCCTACAAAGGATCTTTGTGACTCTCTTGCTAAGTTCTTCCTAGATAAAATCAGGATTATTCGTGATTCACTGACAGTAACCAATCTCCCCCCAGGTCAGTGCCCCCTTCACCTACGCCATCTAATTTCAATCCACTAACTGAAGAAACAATACATAAGCTCCTTCTCAATATCAAATCAGGGTCCCCGCTGGATCCATGCCCAGCTTGTGTAATGCAACTAGGAGCTCAAACTATTGCACCTGCTTTCACCCAATATACAATCAATTGTTCCAACTAGGATATGTACACACTGAATGGAAAACAGCTATAGGAAAACCACTACTAAAAAAAATAGACAATGGACACCTCAATATTACCTAACTATAGACCAATCTCTCAGCCATACCTCCCATCATTATCCCAGAAAAAGAAGTTAATTTGCAACTATCCTGATTCCAGGAAGCCGAAAACTTACTTGACTCTTGTCAATCAGGATTCAGTTCCTACCACAGTACTAAATCCACCTTTCTCTCCTTTCTTGATGACCTATGGCTGCTGACAGACCAGGGTCGCTCTGCTGCCCTGGTTCTGCCAGAATCGATCTGTCAGCAGCATCTGATGCGATTTCACACAACACACCTTTGGATAGATTGTTTCAGTCGGAGGTCCAGGGAATGGCTCTTGCCTGAATTAGAGATTACTTACAAGACCGGGCACAATTGTTTGCACTGTCTTCATTTTGATCCTCTCTACATGCTGGCACATCAAGACTACCAGAGAGCTCCTCGCTGAGCCCAAATATATTTAATAGTTATGTTGCCCTATTAGCTAGACTTATCAAATCAAATGGTGTCACATTTATGACATATGCTAATGATACCCAACTACTTGTTTGCATTGATCAATCCTCATCAGCCTCAATCAAAGTGCTCCTCAACTGCCTCTTAGCATTTGTAACTTGGATGACAAGAAACTTTATAAAGGTCAACATAGAGAAAACAGAAATGTTGACAGTGGGTAATAGTTTTGCTGACCAGGGGTTCTATTGGTGGTCCTCAGAACCAGATGTTCCTCCCATTCCGGGAAGTGAGGTACCTTACCTCTGTTTCTGGTTTGACTAATCTCATAGCCTAACATGTCAAAGCAATAAATTATCTCTCCTTGCTTCTATTATCTTAAACTGCTTAAAAAATCCTTCCTTTCCATAACCAAATATCCCGACAGCTGATATTCAAAGCGGTTGTTCTTTCATGATTGGATTTTTGTAACTCACTTTACCCAGGTAAGTTTTCAATATTCCTAAATCTGATGACATCTCCCACCAAATCAAAACTTTCCACTGGTTTCCCGTCCCTGCTCATAATCTTTTCAAACCCTTGTGCTAAGTTCACAGGGCATTCTACAAACCTGGCCCTAAATGCCTTCAGGACAATTATATCCATCACTTGTGTGTTATAAATCTTCCAACATCTCATCTTAAACTTCTCAAAATTCTTACAATACAATTGTTGGAATTCTCATCCTCTGTCTCACAGATTGTTGAAAAATCATCTGAGTTGTAGGAAAGCACTTAAAACACATTTTTCCTTCTACTCATAAAGAAACTCTTCCTCTTTTACCTGGAATACTGGCCAATCCTCATCCAACATACCTTGTTGGGAGTTAGTCCCACTTAATAAATTCCATATAACAGAACATAAATTCTATATAACGTGTTGTACATCACAATTTAGACTGCCTAGACTTCTGATAAACGAATCCGACTGTTAAAAAGATTCACCCTCGTACAATGATTATTTTTTTGCCCATCGATTCAATAGCCAAGCTTGTTTATCTTTATAAACCCACCTCCATGTTAGAAAAAGACTGAAATATTTAGACATTTTAGGGATCATCTGGTAGCTCAATTCACACAGTTCAGTTTAATAAAGTCGCAAATCTCCTCCTGTGAGTTTCTGGGTTTCTGCCTATTTTTGGAGTAAATGAGAGCTAAGGATGTAACGTTACAGCCAGAACTGCCGACTTTGGAACTAGGGAACCAAGTTTGAATCTCGGTGTCAGCTCAACATCCAATGATTCTGGGCACACCACTTAAATTACCAGTGCCTAAAAAAAAATATGAACATGACCCTATGTAATGCAACTGGTGCTCATGTAAAGCGCTCCAGTACCTTCTGGTGGAGTTTGCGCTATATGAAACTGCAAAAAAACAAAATCTGAAATAGTCCCATGCGCATTCCTGGAAATCTACGAACATTGAACATTTCCAGGTGTAGGCTCAATTGCTACTATATACCAATGAATTTATATCACAAACTATTAATTTCAGCTTAGTAAGTTGGGTGAAAAATGGATTGGCACATTTGATTTTCTTTTTTCTCCACAAGGAAACTCTGTGCATCAACCCCAACTAAATTTGGGGTTGTTCATGTAATGCCCCTCTCTAGACACTCAGTTAAGTTAGTGAGTTGGTGTCCTTACAGTAGGTCTGATATGTACATTTTTGATGCCGTGAAATGGTTGCATTCCTACCAGACGAGATAACCATTTTTTTATGTGGCACAGGTAAGAAGCCCCCATGCCCCTTCTTCAATGAGTTTTCACCTTGCATTTCTGTGTTCTTGATGGGGGAGACCCTCATGAGCAAGGCTGGCTTTAGCGCTAGTAGTTCCTCGTGCGACAATAGTTTTTGGCACCTTCCCCCCTACCAATGACCTCCTCTATGCCTACGGATTCCCTCAGTACCACCCTCCAACAGTGCCCCTCATGTCTCCATAGCCCTTCTCTCATATACATTTCATTTGTTTCAATGCGCTGGTTCGGGTTGGCTTTGGTAACAAGAATGAATATTTACCCAATTGAACACTTTTTAGCAACATTAGGAATAGATGATAAAAGAATGGGGGAAAAAATCACCTCCTAACCTTTATTATGTAGTTTGCAGGCAGCTCTTTGAATCCAGTTCATAAGTCACTGTGCTATATTAGGATTGTAACTTATTAACTGCTCTAACAAAAGGATGTCTGTAACAAAAGCAGTAATACACTGACCCAGCCACATAAAATACAGTTCTGTGATCTGCATGGTACGCGTTCCTTGCACGGGCATAGTAACCCTCTGGGCTTCTTTGTGAGGAGTCAAACTGGCACTAGATAAAACTCCAATTTCTCTCCAGCAGGAACGTTAGTCACCAGAGTCATTTCTTTGCTGCCTTTATGCTTCAATGTTTGTTGGACTATTGATGCGGCTACCTCCCCGTCCATCTCACCTGTCACAATGTGCCACTCCAGTTTCAGATGCATCTCTTCTATGTCACAAAAAAACTAATATCAACAGCATCTTCCCCTGTGGACTCGCTGCTTTTCTCGTACTTGGTGTCGCTCTCTGTTCTAATAGAGTTTTAAAGGCGTCCTTTATGTATGAGTAGGTAGTAGAATGATTAAACACCTGAAAACCTTTATTTAGAGTGCAGAATTGTTTATATTCCCTGCCTACGAAGTTCTTCGAAATTTCATTTAATGTAACTCGATCTATGTACCATTCATGCCTCATTAGTGAGCAATGTGAGGGGTTTCCTTAGTTGGAAAAATATGTTACTGATGTTGTATCGTTAAAATAAATACACACATATAGACAATTTCAAGCAAAGACCAACAGTAGAGTCAAAATAAGCAGAGAAAGCAAACTTTGTGATTCGGGGAGACTGGGAGAGGTGAAGAGCTGAAAAGAAGAGTTGGAAAGACTTCAAGAGCTCATAGAGGTTCCAAAAAGCAAAACCAAATAGAGAGTAGGAAAGTTATAAGGAAGTTGAAAATAATTTACATCGATTTAAGGAAGAGGCAAAAAGATTTGTAATACAATTCCAAATATTTGACCCAAACCTTGGCAAAAGGTGTTAATTGCAGTTAATTGCAGTTTAATTTGCAGAATAGTCTTTGCAGCAAGCCGTGACATTCACCCAACTGTCTAGATACATAATTTTTGCAATTCCAGTTTTATAAGATAAAACATTAATCAACGGTGGGGCGGGGGGTTGATATACAAATCTATCACTGTTTATCAATATTGTTATAGAGAAGCAGTAGAGAGCATTATTTGGGAGCCTCTAAGCAGTTCCGTCCTGTCTTGGAGTTTTAGCCGCCAGTCATTTCATGAAAGAACAATGGACAGATATGTGATAGCCAGCATCAGTGTGACCCCCCCCCCATCCCCCCCTCGAGAAAGCAGAGTCCTCTCTAAGATTCAGCTTATCGAGTTTGGCTGGAGACTAATCTGTTAGGATATTTTGATGAATTTGCAAAACTACTCAGTCTTTGGTAGATTGTGCCCAGGTACTGGCTCCTCCCCAGGCCTTTGTGCGAGCCTTGACTGGCCTTCATTGGCGTGCAGTGAGTGACACTTAACACAGAGCTTGGCTTGCAGCCAACCCCTCCTCCATCAAACAAGCTGTGTATGGCCTTTAGCTATTTGCGGCATGCTCTGGTTTATGTTACATGGCCATGTATGCCTCTGGCCGTGTGTCGCATCTCTGTGAGCAGGCTCCGCTGAAACCCCTGTGACACTGAACCAGCAGATCACGGCTTTCAGCAGCACACAGCGTGCTGTGACTGCACAGCCTCGCCTGTGGCAAGGCCCTGTGCCATCCTTGTAGCGCTGAACCAGCAAATCACTGGCTTCGGATTGGTGTAGTGCCAGTCCTTGTTCCAGACTGTGAGCTACTCAACCAGATACATATGGCCTTTGGCAATGTACAGTGGGCTATGGGCACAGGTCCAAATTTGACTGTTCATAAAGTGAGAAAGTTGGAACTCTTGTGTTTAGGGGGCTGCACCCTCCCCTCCCCCCCCCCTTTGAGACCACCCACATCCTCCCTGGGTCATAGGCTGCTATACCTGCTGCCATAGACCCCAGTATGACTGCTTTCAGGACCATGTTCCATTGTCTGGCATCTTGCAAATGGCCAATTTTGAGATGTTTCTAGGCAGTCAGTTTGACTGGAACCTCAAATACTCCTGGGGTCTGTGTATCAGGTTGTTGCTGAAAAATCAAAATCCCTCTTCAATAGGATTTGTTTATTTTTCAAATGTATTGTTTGCTAAGGATCCTAGAAGCAGAATCTGTGAATAATCCAAGGATAAACTGTTATAATATAGAACATTACCCAAGTGATTCCCCCTTCAAAGCCCACCCGTCACCTTTTTGTAATGCAAATATTTTAAAAACGCCTGAACAGATTTACATCAAACTAAAAGTTTATTTGAAATGTGCAACAATGTTAGAAGCCTAGCTTCAAGAAACAGCAAAAATAACAATAAAACAGGCACAGACTGTACAAAATAAGTTACAATAAAACCCATCCTGAATATAACACATAATTAGGAAGTTAAGAACAAGCAAGAAGTGGAGAAACTACAAAAGACACAACCTGTCAAGTACAACAGGATGTGAGCTTCGTGCTCATCGGAGGTTACTGTCCGGGCAGGTGCAGGGAATCTGTTTGGTTCTCAGGATTGAAGCAGATGCTGCACAAGGGGGAGATGAGAGGCAATATAAGCTGACAATAGATAAAAACAGTACTATATACAAGTTGAAAAACACTGAGTAGGCGTTTTCGTTGTAGTCTTTGTGAGTCTTTATTTCAAGTATGCTTGATTTCCAGAAATAGACAGCCAACGCGTTTCGCCCAAACATGGACTTCTTCAGGGCAAAGGTAAAGTTGCTGATGTCTCGCCAAGGAAATGAGTATCCGTACTACGCTGTCTGCGTGGTACACCCATGTCGGGGCGAGGAGTATAGAAAGGACGGCCTCAAAAAGAAGGGACCGCCTATATGTCCATATACGGGAGGATCCCAGGCCAGTATTAGAGTAGTGCGCCAAGGTATCGTCAGCGTAAACGGGGAATTTCTTAGAAAACGCTGTGTTGCGCGAAAACTGTGTCCGGCTGGCGTCCTGTCGCCGCGAGAAGTGAAGGTCATATGCTGCTTATTTTTTTTTTTAATGCTGTCTGGCTGTAATTCAAACTGAGACTTAGTGCGCTTTCCCCAAAGTTTTATGCCTGAAACCATTAAGAATCTACCTCCAAATTTGTTGAGGTACAATTTGGGATTGATTATATCAACGGAGATTCGCAGGCTGGTGGTTTGAAAAAAATGTCTGCCCAATAATTTGGCACTTTGCTGTTCGCTGCCTTCCAAACACGGACCATGGAATATGACTTTGCTTCAGCAGGTCAGTTTGGACTTTTTGCCAGACACGTGATACATTTTCCTTAAACTGTAGATAGTATGGCTGGCTGATTTTTTAGTAGTTGCAGTTTGTTTCTCTGTTTTATTTTGAAAGGCCAAGTATGCAGCCATGCAATGCTCCAGTCTAGATATCACTGCTGTTTCTACCAGTAGCTTGAGGTTAGCAATAGTCATCATAGGGGCAGATTTCACCAGGCATGCAAAGATCCACTGGTCCTTAAGCTAGTGGACCTTTTCCATAATATCCAGCATGGCAATTTCAGTGCCTTGTATAAGGCAGAAAATAGACTGAATGTCTGCCAGAAAGCTGCCTTGCTCTGTGTAGTACTGTAATTGATAGACTACTTCAAGAATATTGGCCCATAGTTGACAGGACATAGAGGCATAAAGCTTAGTCTTTTTTCTAATAATGGGAGCACTACTACTTGTTTAAGAGCTTTTGGTTATTTCCCTCTTTTTTTGGCATGCACTGATAATGCATATGATGCATTCAGCCCAGCTTGAAAGCACTTTGTCTCTAATAGTGCAGGGGGTGCATTAGCGACTGATCCACCTTTTGCTGAAATGAATGCAAAGCGCATGTTATCTTTTAACTACAGTAATGTGGAGACCAAGGTAAGGACCTCGGCTAGTTATCATGGTCACTCTTGATTCTAGCTTGCATATTTATGGTTTTTCATGGAAAATAGAGTGCCAAGGAGTCACAGAGAGGAAGTGAGGGTATTCACCTTAAATGGCACTCCTTGTTAGCCAGTGTTACTTCTGGGAAGATGTTGAATAATTAATTGGAGGAGCTTTTTGCAGATGAAATTCGTGGATTGTAATAATCCGCTTTTCCTTTCGAATAGCTTTACTGTAGTGAGTGTAATGTGTTTAAATCTTAATCTTTGATTAAGATCTAGAAACTTGGTCCAAAGATGTTCCAGTTGCCTCCCTTTTTGTGTAAGCTCAGAAAGCTGCAGGTTAGACCAGTTTTGATGGTTCATCATTTGCAGGGATATATATTTTCCTAGTTTTTAGTGGTGCTTCTGTTTATAGTATCCTATTACTTTTGTTGAAGAAGTTGGTAGTGATGGCGTCAGTACTTAGTATGGCGGTAGGTGTCATTTGTATGAAATCTGTTTTAGTGACCTGAGGCAGCTTGCCTTGCTTGGTATTAGATAATGGGGTACGAATAATGGAGAATTTGGAAACCAAGGCTGTCACATAATGCCACAAAACCAGAGGCTAATGAATTTTCAATGTCTATGCCTGGGCGTAGTTCACGGAGTTTTGGTACGCGGAACTCCACAAAGTTACAAAAACCCTCCGCAAAGTTCCGCGAGTGGCGGAGTGCAGTGCGAACTGCAGTATGTGCTGGTATTCCTGCCGCTCGGGTAGAAATTCTACCCGAGCGGCAGCTCGCGCTCGCGAACTTACCGTTCGCGATCGCGAACTTACCGTTCGCAATCGCAAGCAGGGAAAAAACTGCTGCACATTGCGAAGCGGAGTTTTCTGCACTCCGCGAGCTCCGCGGAGTGCAGAAAACTCCGCAAACTCCGCGAACGGAGCGAAGTTCACCGCCCAGGCCTATTAAAAACAACCTAGATGTGGATTTAGCCTTTTTCTACTACTAAGCTCTTGATGTTGTTCACAGAAACTTTGTAACTTTGAAAGAAGTACCCTGTATGGTTTATGAGATAATCAAGTCAAGTGGTCAGTGCATGTAATATGACCTGTTTTGCATTTCACAGTACAATGTTTGAATGAGTGCTAGGTGGTAATGATACTTTAGCACAGTGAAAACGTTTGGAATATATTAACGCCAGTCCATGTCCTTTCCTCTTTGTGTGATTGGAGGCAATGGCTTGGCTTTAGGATTGATTTTAAGGTTACTAAACAATGATCATGGGAAAAGTTTTCTGTAATGGCTAATGCATGAATGTTATGTAAGGTAATAATGCCAGCAATACGGAGAAAAACGGAACCTACACCCAACCCAACATCGGCGGCCAACCCCCACTGTACATGTAATTGGTCTCACCTTTGGGATCTATTGGCTTTGGCAATTGCTTTTGGCAGGACTGTCCAGCATTGGGACACACACTGGGCGTGATCTTTACTCGGATAACCAGCGCCTAAAGATCATCTGTTTAAGACAGCCAGGCGCCTAAGAAATGTACTCACAATTTCGCTCAATGCAAATGCAATAAAAAAATAAATAATACAAGCATTTAAAAATATTCAGTCAGTTACAGATCATGAATTAATGAACGTGTGTGCGTATGTGCCGGGTCGGAGCTATACTTAGTGAATAAGGTGCAGTGGCACCGGGTACCCGGAGTCTTAGGCGGCATCCGAACTCCAGTTATGGTTTTATTGTTATAACCCACCAGCAGAGCGGGTGCCCATTTTGTCTCCTTACACCAGGGCACGTGGCACCCTTACTGCCCTACCAACACCTGCCTGCAATAAAACACAGCTTATTGAACGCCGTGACTGACTCAGGGAACTGTGCTCCGATGTGCTGTTATCCTTTCTGCGTGAAACTGCTTCAGTTGCCAGGCATGATGAATTATGTCAAAGACAGTTGTGTGTGAAACGTTAAAAAATGTGTGACAAGGTACGTGAGGATTGGAATGAAGTTTTTATTAACACTCTAAAGTGATGTCCTGATTTCGTGAGCGCCATAAAATCGCAACACAATATATAAAATATTATCACACAAAGAGAGGGGAACACAGTACTTAGATTTGTTCTAATTGTTGTAAATCCCATGCACCTGAACTTAAAAATGACTCAGAATGGTATTTGAAAGCACACCATGTGCTGTTTAATGACGTGCTGCTGAGACTACATTTTTTAACGAGACATTCCTTTAGTGTTAATGCTCAGATAAGAGTGAGATTGGTTATCAATCCTGCTTACACACGCTCACATACAGCCTTTAACCTCGCTAATGACCCAATTAGGCAGCTTCTTTTTGCAGTTTTAAATAGCGCAAACTCGACCCGAAGGTAATGGAGTGCTTTACATAAGCACCAGTTACACTACACCAGGACACAAGCTTACATTACACAGCTTTACTAGTCCTTTCAGAAGTAGATGCCCCGTCTACACTTTAACCTGCGCAAGAAGGAGTGTTCTTGATATTAAATGCAGATATTGTTCACCAAAAACCCGCCAACCAGGCCCCTGGTGGCCAGTGGCCTTGGGATGTCACACGAAGTTGCTGTCCCTACAACAGGGTGATGTAGTAGCCATGTGAGGTTCTGCCAGCACCTCCACCCCTCTGTGGCCTTCTGGCTGGTGGTCCCCTCGATGTGCCTCTTCCTCGCCTCTAAGCCTGGGCAGTGAACTCCGCTCGCGGAGTCTGCAGAGTTTTCTGCACTACGCGCTCCGAAAACCTCCACGTAGCGTGGCCGAGCAGAGTTTATTTCCTCGCTCGCGCTGGTCAACATCCAGTTGGCAAGCAAGGGAAATCAACCTCTCTGCATGAATTCTCATGCTGGCGGTCAGATTTCTCAATGCGAGTGGCCGCGTATGCTCGCGACCGCTCGTGTTGAGAAACCGTCCATTCGCATTGAGAAAGCTACCACTCGAGTAGAAAATCTACTCGAGTGGCAGAAAGGAAGCAGCTCCCGCTTGCACTGTGCCTGGTGCTGTTTGCGATAATTTCACAGTGCGGACAAACACCTGGCGCTGAAAATTACAGCAAACTGTATTCTAACGCACTCCGCCGCTTGCAGCGGCGTTCTTACGCGGAACTCCGCGAACTCCGCCCAGGCTTAAAAGATACCAGTACTTGAGTGGTGCTCCGTGGAAGGTAACAAAACACAACAAGCATCTGCAATGCAATAGGTCTGGCATTTGCGAGAGTTAGAGGTATTGGCTTTATAAAAAGACACTGCCTTTTACCCATGCATTTTGGTTTGGAGTGGAGTGGATGTATGTGATGTGCAGTGAAATGATGTGGGTTGTATTGGAATAGTAAGTTGTGGAATTGTGTGGGGTGGAATTGTGTGGAGTGGATTTGTGTAGTGGAATTATGTGGCATGGTAGCGTAAGGAAGGATGTATAGTTTGTAATTAGCAGTTGCACATAATATATCTCTTAATGCAAACAATATATCTCTTAACACAGCTGTTTGCTGCCATTCATGAACCACAAACTGTCATAAGGCCAAGTGATACTTATAACGTGCATTGTTGAAGCAAACTATCTGGCTTAATGTAATAATGCTTTGAAATAGCATTTGCGTCTGACAAGATTTGAGTGTGTTATCTCTAAGCCATATGTGCATGTAGTCACACAGTAACACATGCAATTACACACTCCCAGAAACCATCCTACGCATGTATAGACATTTAAAAGTGTACATATATATACAAATACGTACACAAGCACATACATAAATAACAGTCAGTAACTCCATAGAACATACACAAGTAAACTATTTAGGACATCACAATACAACTCACACACATATAATCAACTGTCTGACATTGCATAAGACAATCCTTCATTTCAGAGTTACGGTGCTGTTTGGCGGCACTTGCTGAGGTAATGGGACTGTACTCCATAGATAAAATGGAGAAAAACATAAAGGGGTACATTTGTGCACACGCCACTTTGAAGTTGGACGCTGGCAGTATATGTCAGAATAGAAAAAGTGCAATACTGGGAAATAATGGGATAACAAATTTATACAACAAGAAAACATGTACTGCACAAAAACAAACTAATTCTTGAAAGTACTCCTCCCGCACAGTCACCAAGTTCCGTTCCAAAATCATTCATTTGTTCTGTCATTTGATCAATTTAAAAATGCTGTGTTTAAGCCTTTATGATTTGAATCGTGAATTATTTATAATGGACTGAAAGCGGACAACGCATTTTTACACTGATCAAATGAAATCAGAATGAATAAAAGATCATAATGACACTTTGAGTTAATGCATATTTTTCTGAGAGGAGAGTTCGGAAACACATAGAGGTAATTATTGGTCTGGGTTTCCAAGCTCTGGTATCAGCAAAACATGTAGATATTTCAAATTTAAGTAGGCGCACAAAATGCCAAAAGAAGTACAAAATCCCTTCTGAGTTTGTGCAGCCAAAAGAACAGCATCATGATACAGCCCTTGTTATTTACAGCGCTTACAAAGGGCAGATGCGAGGTATGAAACTCTATGTAAACATAAAAATACTTTTATTTTTATTCAGTTAATGGAAAGATCGCAATTCCACTCAAACATGAGGGTGTGAAACTTAGTCACAATAATCACCAAAGTGCCCAAATTTAGAGTCTTTAATTAATTACTTGTACCTATACGGGGAGGGAGGGTGTAATTTCAAGTTCATTGACTTCTATACAAACCCCTGAATTCACTTTATGCAGTCGATCTGATCCTATTAACGGCCTCAGTCCAGGTGGAAGAAAACAGAATATGTAGAAGATTGCTGAATCTCCCTCCTTCTAGCACCACTTTTATTTTACATTCTGAATTAAACCTCTAGCACGTACTAGATAATGTTAAATTAGCCCGCCTGCTGCTTTCGGTCAATAGTTGAAATAATAGGGAGCCAGTTTTAACAGGGCAGTCATCAACGGCTGCCTGAGTTTGGACGAGGGACTAGCCATACCCTGGTTGCGATGTGTGCGAAATTCATTGAATGATATTGTCTTTTTAGAATTGTTCCACACCCCCGGTTTGTTCAATAAAGCTAGTAAGAATGTAGTGAAACAGAGATTGAGTGACCATGTTTCTTCCCTGCGGTTCCAGGAGATTGCGAACAAGCACACTGTCTCTTACTATTACACCATGTTTGCTATGGGTGATAACCCCCTGTACCTTATGTTAGAGCTAAACCATTGGGAGAGATCACTCCTATTCAGGTCAGGGTCGGTATGGCGTCTGGTTTGTTTCTATGAACTCTAAGGTGCGTGGAGTAAAGAGCTCCCCCCATGCCCTTGCAATGGCAGGGGGGAACAATCTTTGTTACATTATATATTTTTCGGTAGCTTTTATTTCCATTTATTTCAGTTATTTCTTAAACCCCTATTGAGAAAATTAGCCTTTTGGAAATGTAGGGTGGCATTAACTTTTCTTCAAATGTTAAATAGCCTGGAAATTTGTTTTAGTGTTTGTTGTTTCTTGAAGATGGCCATCCGCAGCAGACAATCAATGGAGGGGGGCATTAGGGCATCTATTAGTTCTTTTTGCTGTTTGTGGTGGCATCTCTGTTATTAGCATCTGATTAATTGTTGTGATTTTAAAGCTTTTAATATTTGTATTGCACTGAGTTTGGTATTTGTGATACAAGCTATGTATGCATTTTACTGTACTGTTTTACTTTGTGTTTTTATGATCTTTTTTTAAAGATCGAATAAAGATTTATTGATATTACATTAATGGCCATATTACATTGCCAACTGGACATTGGGAATAAGTAGCAACTCCACGAGTACTACGGATGTAAATTTTAATGCCTATGTTGAATAATATAATGTAATGCGTTCATTAAAAAAAAAATAGTGCCAGCAGCACGCAGGAAAGGAATTCTTCTTAACATAAGCCTTATGCCAAAGCAGAGTTGCCATGGACCACCTCCAATTACGCATAGCTCCCACCACAAAACACACACATACATACACATTGGACAATGCAGGAAATGAAGACTGACAGGCTGCACCTCCCACGAAACGTAAATGGAGAAGAAAGGGGTTGTGTGAAAAACCGACAGTAAAAAATATGTGTAAACAGATTAGAATTGGTGCAGAGAAGGTACTCTGTGCATGTTTTCCATAGCTCGGACATCCTTTGGCTTTGTCAATGACGCTTGTAGGCAAATGGGCGATTTATAGAAAATTAATCCAGGTTGTCACTTCCTAAAAATGGTAACTGGTATAAAAAAAAATCTTTTAATACTATCCATTTGCACTTACCTAAAACTGGACCCGAGCTGGCTGCTTGGCAGCAACATGGGGTTGGGCGGCTGCTTCGCATCAACATTGGGTTGGGTGGGGGGATGAATATGAAAGCAACACGGAGAGGGCCGGTGGGTAGTGAAAGGAATATGGAGAACGCAAGGGGAGGCAATGGGGACAAGCACACATGGCACTGACAGAGGCATTGCTCGGTCTCCACCCGAGAGGAAGCATTGGCATCTGATGAAGGAAAACGCTGTGTTTGTGCTCAGAGGGTAGGGGAGGGCTCATAACGCGAAGCCATACTTAAAGATAAAGCACTGCATGCAGCACTGCAACAATTACAAAAAGAGTTCTCCCCAACAACAGATGAAGAATGCAAGGGGAAGGAAACTGTAGTTGGGCGGTGCTCCTGTGCGAAAAACGGAAGTGAGGTATCACTGCATGAACCACTTAAGAAACAGCAAAGAAGCATGACACTGGACTAAACCAATGGTAAGCAGCAGGTGGGATCAAAGTCCTTCATTCAATACAACAGGTATTCTAAACAGCGCATGCGCACTGCCTAGGTTCGACCTAAAAAGGAGGAACAAAGAGGAAGGATTCACCACTAGCAAGTAAGTGTTTTTAAAGGACAATCGAAGGGACGAAAAAAAAGTCAATGGGTGGGCTGTAAGCCCACCAAGTGTATACAACATGTCTCGAAGAGATGCGCAAGCACTGCTTAAGTTCGGCCTGAAAACCGAACACATGGAGAGCCTCTGGCTGGGGTTCCACCCAGCCCACCATGGGCGGCCAACCCCCACTGTACAATGCAGGAGCCAGACCCTTCTTCCTTTTTAAAAGAATGTATTTTTTGATCTGTGGATCCGCCTTGCTTCTTCAAATCCAGGGACAATCCATGAATCCTCCCCAGATTCGAGGATCTGAGGAGAAGCACCTTGCCAGGATCTTTGGATCCAGACTTAGATCTGGGAATCACACGGGAAAAAAATTATATTTTAAACTCAGGGGTTGTCCCTCTGGTTCCTTCCTCCACTGAAGTGAGTCTAGTGATCAGGGTGTGCTTACCCTGCCCCTTATGTGGTCTTTCATTTTTAGGCCTTGCGTGCGTTGCAGGGCAGAGCCCTGCTCCGCCTCCGCGAGAGATTTTGTAGGAGAGGATTTTCAGAAGAGGGCTTTAAGCCCCGCCCCTCATTTCCAATGGCTGGCGTCACCGTTTATGCTAAACGGTGGCCAGCCATTGGAAATGAGCTATGTATGTTGCCTCCCTTTGGCTTTTTGTGCCGGCCCACTTGGACTGGCTCGCCTGCTTTCCTTCTGTCGTTAGCGATTTCTTATCTTTATGGGGCCATGTGTTTAAACACATGGCCCCATAAAGACAAGAGATCGAGGCTTGTTTTGTTTTCCCTCTCGTGTCTTTTCCCAGCTCCTCCACCCCACTCTCTCTGCTGTCCCTCCCCCCTCCCTTCCAATCAATCATGGGGCTCTCTCAGGAAGTTCCGCGTGATTAATTCTCAAAGCTTGTTCCCTCTGCCCCCCCAAAAGAAATCTCAACATGGGGAAGGAAAAGAACTCTCCCCTTCTCCTTCTGGCCGATTTTGAAGATCGGAGCTTCCAAATCAAAGGGGGGAGGAAGAAGAAGAAGAGGAGGGGGAATAGAGGGGATCTTTGAGCAAAAAAAAGAGAGAGACAAGCGAAGGGTCCTGGGTCTGTCATTGTTAGATGGAAAGCGGTTCCATCATCACCCAAGTGCACCGGGAAGAAGCGCTCGTGCTTTCCAAGCAAGGTAAAAAATGTCAGACAACTTTGTAGCACAGAGCGGAAGGGGGCGGAAGGGGGGCGGAAGCCTGTGTGGGAGAGAAACATATTTGGAGAGGGGCAATTTTTCACTTGAATGTTAGGCAGAGTGACTTTAAATCATGTTGCTACTCCTCCCTTTCCCCCACACATGTCCCCGTACACACCCCTCTGCCTGTCTTTCCCTCCATTTTATTTGCATGCAGGGGATCTGAAATAAAGAGCTCTGGTTTATTACTTATTGCGTTTTTTCCGATCACGGGAGTTTCTCAGCAGTGTTGTTTTGATGCCTTGTGACACACGTCAATCAGCAGGATGCTAGCCCTTGCTTATTATAAGTACATTTTTCGAAACCGTGGCAGTTCCTCTTTTTATGATTTATAATGTTGAGGAGTGGTTCTTACACCTTGCCACCGAATTGATTGGAGCGCCTGGTTTTATTTTGACATTTGTAAGGATATATAATTCGTAATTGACTTTACGAGTGGCTATGTACCAATTGCAGTTGAATGTTGTTATTGACTTAGATATACATGCATGTTGTTTTGGTGTGGTTGTAATCTCTGCCTACGAGCCTCCATGCTTTGATCAAAACAGATCAGGTTACTCAGTCGCCCGTCGGTGTTCTAGCCAATTTCTTTTTTTTTTTGCTTTCATTAGGTCTCGCGCCTAGCGTTGCAGTGCGCAGCACTGCTCGCGCAGCGCGAGACCTTTAGAAAGGGCTTCTGAAAACGACCTACACGCTCGTGCGTGTGGTTTTGTTTTCAGAAGCCCACATTGGCTGGAGCGTCCGTTTTTTTTATGGGGACGGCACGCGATTGGTCAAAGGCGGGCGCATGTCCCGCCTTTGCCGCGCCCATTCCCAACGGTGGCCAGAACGCGCAGCAGCGCGCGTTCGCGTCGCTGCCGCGCTCCACCCCCCGCTCCTCTGTGGTGCGCGCACCATTAGTTTCGATTCCCGCGTTTGGGTTTCGATTCCGTGCTTTTTACGTGGTCCCAGTTTCCCACAAAAGGCACTGACTGCGTCCCAGTGGGTCTTCCATTCAATTAGCTCCCTGCGTCCGTTGCTCGCTAACGGGGGCCTCTGTGCCTCCTGCACAGGCCTCTGCTCTCCCAGAGGTTTGCCATGGCTTCTAACAGGCATTGACTTGCGTGCGGGAACCCAATCCTTCGTCCACCTTCTCGCGAGATGAGCTCACGCCTCCTATGTCTCCCCCAGGATACGATAAGTCAAGTCCTTGGCCACTGCTGGGGAAGCATCGTCACCGTATGTTTGCCTTCGGGGGAAGGGAGGCGCATAATGTAGCGCGTGTGGGGGGTGGGGGTGGGGAATGAGTGCGATGGCATGGGTCATGCCGCGCGTCACCTGGAGGGTAGTCGGGAGGAATTCTTGCTGCAGTACTTTCCTTCTGCGCAGATTGGCAGCTGCTGGAAGCTTCCCTTGGCCTCTTTCCAGACTGATTTTTCTCTGGTTTTTGATTTGTTCACTGTATGTGTACTGTGAGGTGGATGTTAAGAGTGTCACCTCGACAGTGATTGGGGCATGTTAGTCCAGCACTGGTTCCGATCCGTGTACCTAACTTATTCAAACTTCCCGCATGGGACACCCAGCACTCTATAAAGCACGCGTCTCGAGAAAGCGCCTAGGAGTCAAGCCTCTGTGCGGGACACGCAGATAAGACTGATATGGCGGCCTCAGACTCTGAATCAAGCATTCAGGAGACACATGGGGATGAAAGATAGTATTAATTTGCCTACTCCAAGCAGAATAAAGCTCGCTCTGTGGGGTACACAGCAGCAGTGCAGGCGCCCTCTGGAGCAGCCTATGGTAAAGAGGTCTGTAGAGTGAAGCCTGGTGCAACACTAGGACAGGGGCTGAAAGTAGCAGATTTGGGAATTCACAGGTGTAGCTCACAAACCCGGTTTCATTTTTATCATTTCAGGAGATAGTCTGCTTTCGAAGCACAGTTTTGTGTGATGGGACTTGTTTAAGGGGAGGCTGAGGCTTTTAAAAGCAACCTTGCTTCTTCCAGCATGGGTGGTGGGCTTGGCAGGCACAGGGTGGGGGCGAGAATCCTACTGTAAAGCCAGAACCGAGGTTAAGTAGTGTTCAGTGCACAGTAGTAGGCAGTGAGTGACGACCTAAAGGCACTTAGTGGGCCTCTGTTGCCCTCGATTATACAGACCCCCCCCACACACTGACTTTAAGCGGACAACGCACTACTAATGCCACTGCTTTCCGGTATTCTGAACTGCACCTTGGTGACGGGTTGCGCCAGCTGTCAAATTAATGCTGTACCTACTCCAGCAGCCAGTTGGCATTCAACACATCTCTGGATGTTTATCCTTTATTTGTGTGGGTGTTTATAGCGCACAGCATGCTAGGGTGAAGCCAGAGTCCTTTGCAGGAAGAGACCAGACATAAAAATGTATGACATAGTACCATTCCTGGTACATACATGTTGTAAATGTACAATATGTGCGTGGCAGAGAATAAGTACATCTTATCAAAAGGTTCTTGAATCATGTGTTCACGAGATAGTGGTTTTGATTCACCAAGTCCTTTTAAGCCACATCTTTACCTAGAATACGACGGGCGCCTGCTGTGCTCCAATCAAGTAATATGGAAACATTCTAGTTTATAGTATGGAGTCAGGATACGATATTTGACTCTTTTTATCGTGGTGAGGCGGAGTTCCGAGTTTGATGTTATTCCATCTTTGGTGTGAAGAGCCGTTGCCATCACATTGTATGGAGGGGTAATAACGCTGCTGTACTTCCCCTCCTACAGCAGTACAACCAGTACCTAACTGCCTCGAAGTCTGTTTTCTCCGTGCGGAACATAGTGCTCTAAAGTGCCCAAGAGGGGGTTATTTTCCATCAGCATCATAAACTAGCACTCGCAGTCTGCACTTGCCCCATGTGTCCTTTTAGCAGGGTCTGACTGGAGCAGAAAGTAGGTCCGGGCACCAAAAAAGTGTCATCATTTGTCAATTACATATAATAAAAAAAGTGGCCCATGTTTTTCAAATTGAGGCGGTTTCGTGTAAAGAGACACTGTATATATGTTTTGCAAAGTATGGAAGATTGCATGGATTTGAGCTTGCTTATTGTTATGTTTATAATATCAGGGAAAATACATAAAAAGAGGCCGCTGTAAGGTGACTATATGTATGCATGCCATGTGCTTAAGCAGCAAAACCTGTGCATGAAATAACTAAGTGTAACTTGTTATTGGTTTGATTGGGACACGTGACCTGTACTGGTATGGCATGAACCTAGCTACACAGCAACACAGCGTGTGCATAATGCTTAATATCCCCATCTCCATTGCCACCCTTAAAGTTGAGAAGATACTTTCTGTGTACCTTACCTGTGTATGGAGCAAAAGAGAACCAATGCCTATACATTTAGCATGCAAGCAGCATGCTTCTCAAGACGTTTATGAAGACGGTATACTGCTGGTTTCCAACAATCTTCACCATCATTGTACATCTTTAGTATGCATTTATATATTTGAACCTTGTATGGATTTTTGAGATTGGCTCATTCAGTTAGAAAGCTTAAAAAGATGGCACTGGCATCTCTGATTTTCCTCTATTTGAATTCAGTGAGAGCATGAAGCAGGGTCATGTGGAAGGCAGGGAGGGCTGGCCTGTTTGCCCGTGTATTGGAACTGGTGCGATTAGCCTTCCTGCCCACATGCTGTTGGTGTTAACAGCCGCTAATTGCCCTTCCCTTTCATTATGCAATCAGACTTTTTGCTCAGGCCATAATTGCGGATGGGCAGTTACTGGTGGCTAATGCACTTTGAAGAGGATCTTAACCATTGTTGAGAATCTGACCAGGTGCAATAAGGCTTAAATAAGTACAGCATTATATTCTTTCATTGTGCCTTGATTTTGACCCTTGCTGTGAAAACTGTATTTTTTGAGTTTGCATTCATTTTGACCTTTGTTGTATATGTTGTTTCATGTTTATTGTCCTGAACATATCCAGCAAACACCACAAGATGATGGATGGAGTGCTAAACTTTTCAATCACTCACCCATAGTCAAGAGATCTGGGTTAAATCCATTGTTCTTTAGCTCACTTCGCCACCCCACTTTGGATCCAGCCATATGCAAATTAGTCTACACCCTGCCCCCCCCATGAGAACAGTTCAGCCTGAACTGTCAGCTCAGGTCCTCCTTGGACCGGAAACAAGCATCCTGGGACTGGTTTCGGGGTATCACCCCATATTGTATATAGAGCCAAATGACCATGGCTGGTCAAATCATAATTGAACCACAGTTACAGGGTTTTATGAACATTTCCAGGTGCTCTGCAGGTGCGCATTTGCGAGAGTTTGAGCTATTGGCATTGTAAATACCAATGCCTTTTATTTCTGTATTTTAAAAACCTGCAAGCGGTGCGTAAACAGGCACTTTGTACTTGCAGTCGTTGCTTACGAGAAGCAACGCTGGCAGTAACTATGCCTCTTTTACTGCCAGCCTTCCTTTTCGTAAGCAAGGACTATAAGTACAAAGGGCATGTTTATGCACTGCATACAGCTTTTCGAAACACATAAATAAAAGGCATTGTCGTTTACAATGGCAATAGCTCAAACTCTTGCAAATGCAACACCAATAGCTCAAACTTTAATAATGCGAGACCTATTGCATTGCAAATGCTTGTTTTTTTTATGTCGCTGGGAACGTTGGAGCAGTTTTATTTTAAACATACATTATTTCATTTGTGGAATGGCCACAAACCCGATCACTTTCGTATCTATCATCTTTTAACCCCACCCACCCTTCGGTTTTTGTCCGTGGCCTACATTTTGCCAGTAGATGCTACGGGAGTGCTTCATTGAAGCCGTGCTGTTGGCCACTCGGGCGTTGAGGAATTACAAGAAATGTGTGTATACGACTTGAACCGTTTATAAAACACAAACTTTGGCGTTCTTAGGCGCCAGAACAGCCGCACGATTTGAATGTAAACAAACCCAACACCATGGCAAATGGAACACTCCGCTGAAGAGCAGAGGGAGGCGGGGTCATGACGGATAGTGTGGCAACAAAACCGATGGGAAGCACCTCGAAACCTATATACAATGAATCTATCATTAACGCCCATCTAATCTTTCTCGTGTCGGCGGAACTGCAGATGTGTTGATGCATGTCACGAGCGTGCATTTCTGAAGATTGCCACGATTCTAACTTTGATAGCAGCAGCAAGAACAGCCATCTTATTTATATTCTATTTATAGTTTTTGATGTGGCACCTCATAATCCCTAGGGTGTCAGGGTGCTTTACGTGTGGGCCTCTCGATAAAGCGAGGACAGAATTACATGTAAGAAACGACGTTTAAAGGAAACCTTTTTAAAGGTATATAAAAGCATATCAATTTCAGATTAAGGCGATGATACTATTTCGAGGAGAAAAACAGTATTTACAAGAGGGCATTGGACCACAGGATCATAGCATAACATAACAAATTATAGCATACCATAACAAAACAAAACATAGCATAGCATATCAAAACATAGCATAACACAACAAAACATAGCATAACACAACAAAACAAAACATAGCATAGCATAACAAAACAAAGCATAGCATAGCAAAACACAACAAAACATAGCATAGCATAACAAAACACAACAAAACATAGCATAGCATAACAAAGCATAGCAGAGCATAACAAAACAGCATAGCAGAACAAAACATAGCATAACATAACAAAACATAGCATAGCATAACAAAACAAAGCATAGCATAGCATAACAAAGCATAGCATAGCATAGCAAAACAAAACATAGCAAAACAGCATAGCATAACAAAACACAACAAAACATAGCATAGCATAACAAAACATAGCATAGCATAACAAAACAAAGCATAGCATAACAAAACACAACAAAACATAGCATAGCATAACAAAACATAGCATAACAAAACAAAGCATAGCATAGCAAAATAACAAAACATAGCATAGCATAACAAAACATAGCATAGCATAACAAAACACTACAAAACATAGCATAGCAAAACAAAGCATAACAAAGCATAGCATAGCATAACAAAACACAACAAAACATAGCATAACAAAACAAAGCATAGCATAGCAAAACATAGCATAGCATAGCATAACAAAACAAAACATAGCATAACAAAGCATAGCATGCCATAACAAAACACAACAAAACAGCATAACAAAACAGCATAGCATAACAAAACAAAGCATAGCATAACAAAACAAAGCATAGCATAGCATAGCATAACAAAACAAAACATAGCACAGCATAACAAAACACAACAAAACATAGCATTGCATAGCATAACATAGCATAGCATAACATAACATAGAAAACATAGCAGTAAGTTTGATAAACTCATAGTAGCGGGCTAGCTAGCTTTAACGGGCAGTGACTGTAAGCAACTCCGTCAACCCAGAAGCAGTCACTCGGTCACCTTTGCTCTTGTATTGCAGTGGCTTCGTTTGTTAAACAGTGCCCATATTTATACTGTTAGCACTTTACTTGTGCAAATTTCAGGGCTCACAAAACTTTGATGAATCGAAATTCACAACTGAGGCTGTTAAGTTCGCGCTATATAAAACCCCAAGGATAAATAAAAAACATTGCCATTTACAATGTGAATAGCTCCAACAAATACAAGACCTATTGCAAAGTACAAAACATTGCCATTTACAATGCCAATAGCTCCAGCTCCAACAAATGCGAGACCTATTGCATTTCCAATGCTTGTTTTTTCAGCACTCAGGACTAAGCCCGAAAGTTCTGCCACAGCATTTTCTTTCAATTTTGGGGCTGCTAATCAGATCTTTCGAAGATTTCTCTAAAATATTCTGAGTTTGAACTGCTAATTAATCAAAAACTACTGAACTTATTTATGCTGAATCAACAAAATCATGATCCTCGGGTAAAATTTTAACTTCATGACAAATATGGTGTATTCCCGTTCAGTTGTTTTTTTTCTGTATCGGCGAGCAAAACATCCTATGAGAATTAAAATGGAAAATCGTGCTTTTGGGACATTTCCTTTTTCTTGGTCCATGCTTGATGGATTGCCACAAACTTTCCACGAGCAAGCCAAAGTGGATAAACAGTCTTCACAGTCTCAAAATAGCACTATTAAGTACTTTCAAAATGTTTACTAAGAGGGCATGATTTGCAGCTATGTTTCTGCTTAAGAAGTTTCATAGGTTGCATGTATGGGCATTATTTTTTAATTATTGTGTGCAGAATTGTCAAGTGGTACACCAAAGTTATTAAGAAAACAGAAAAATGCCTTTAGGTGGAAACTCTTACTTAACCTTAACTACAGAAAGTGTTGCAGCCATTTTTCTAATACATAAATATATATATATATAAATATTATTTTATATTTATATTTATATATGTACACATACCAATTAGGTGCTAATGCATCGAAATTCAAGGCAACAATCTACAAAGGCTATGTAGAAGCAACTGCATATCATAGATGCTGAAACTAATGACAGCACAATAAGTCAATACCATCATTTGCAACTTATGAAGAGCCCACATTCCACCAACATAACAGTTTCAATGACTGCTACTGGACTTGACCCTCTCTGCATTGTCACAACCAAATGTTTTGCCTTCACCCTTCCTGTTTTCTGAACATGTTTTTGTTGGCCTTTGGACTCTGTGTACTTTACCACTTCTAACCAGTGTCAAGTGCTTGTGCCCTCACCTTTAGGCATGGTAAAACAGGCTTACACCCAATTGGCAGATTTTATTTAATTGTAAGTCCCTAATAAAGTGGTACTACTTGTACCCAGGGCCTGTAATTTAAATGCTATTAGTGGGCCTGTAGCACTTATTGTACCATGGACTTAAACATGTCTTTGGCCTGCCATTGCAGCCTGTGTGTGCAGTTTTTAACTGTCATTTCAATCTGGTAAATAAACCTTTTGCCAGGCCTAAACCTTCCTTTTTAATACATATAAGTCACTCCTAGAGTAGGCCCAAAACAGGCAACAGGGCAGGGTGCACTGTTTTTAAAAAGTTGAGCATGGAATTTTAAATTCCTAAATTAATTTTTATCTACCGCGAGGCCTACCTCTCCTGCAGTATAAAATTGAGTTACCTTATTACATTTAATAAGTATAACTTTTGATTGGGAGCAGGTAGGAAAGTCATGTTTGCTCTCTGAGGTATTGTAATTCAAACACTCTTTAATGGTAAAGTCGGATTTAAAGTCACAGTTCTGAAAATGCCATATCTAGAAAGTTGACATTTTCTTGAGCAAACCAATTGGTGCCTGCAACCTGTTTCTGGGCCACATGACTAGGTGTAGTTGGCAGTTGGATTTTATGTATTATCCTTAGACAGCCACACAATTGATGGTCTCGGCGTTGGCAGAGACGAGACATCTTTGACCGGATGGAGGTATGAGGTAGAGCAGTCACTTAGAACACTTGCACTTCAAAGGCACTGACTCAGCTCTCACATAGGACTTCACACTAGCCTGTTGTGCCCCCAGACAGAATGGACCCATGGCAGGGAGGCAGGAAATTCCATACACTCTGTAGGATGAAAACTCTAAAAGCGTCTACCACTCAGACCCACTCTTTAGATCACTTCTGGGACTGTGGAAGACTTTGAAAAAGGACTGCTCAACTGCCCTGCTGCTCTGCTGCCAGAGGTGCTGCTCTGCTGCCCTACTGCTTAAGGAAGAAGGATTGAATCTACAACTTGAACCTAGGCCCACCAAAGTATCTCCAAGGGCTAGTTAGCTGACCTCCTCTTCTGAGACATAACAGGCTCCTCTGTGCTGATGCAACCAGATGCCTCTTGACAAAGGACTGCACATTGCAGCTCCAGTTTGGCAGCCTTGCAAGCACCGACCCAGTGCAACGCATCTCGACACAGACCACTGGCCCAGCACGATGCTTCTCGATGTACCTCGACGCTGGACCATGCATTACAAGTTCTGATCGCAAGCTTCACAAACACCAACTCAGAGCAACGCAACTTCATGCCGGCAACTGGCCCAGCTCAACGCATCTTGTTTCAGCACCGATACATCTCGAAGCAAGTCCTCGCAGCACCAGCGTCTTCATCAACCTCAACGCAGCACAACACATCTCCGCGCTGGACTCCGCATTGCAAACTCCGAGCCAATGGCTCCACCGACCTCGAATCAGCACAATACATGTTGAAGCAGGACCTCACCTCGCAGCTTTCGTCAACGGCTCCTTGACGCCTGTGCCACACAAGCCAAATCAAAACATTTGCACCTCGACAAACCAGCATACAAGGTACTTTTAACAGCAATCTGAACTCACCCCTGTATCCGACCAGCCTGACTTTGTGACTTAGAAGTGGTCCCCCGTGACCAGATAACCGCATTTGACACTTTGTGCTTTTAGGCACTATTTTTACCTATGTCTATAAAATGGCATATCTCCTGCTCTACTGATTGGATTTTTTTCATTTTTCTGTCAAATAATTTATTACATTGTACTCTATTTTTATAAATTGGTGTGGATTTTTCTTTTGTTGTGTTTTCACTTTGTTACTGTTTGCGTGCTGCATAAATACTTTACACATTGCCTCTAAGTTAGGCCTGACTGCTTTTGCGCCAAGCTACCAGAGGGTTAAGTACATCTTAATTTAGTGACTTTTTGTGGCTCACCCTGACAAGGATTTTGGCAGCTGTGAATATGCATTATATCTCACAGAGTTTGAAGGATCGATTAGGAATGGCGTTCAAATGCATTTTTAATTTTAACAAAAGAGTTCCCATACTTTCATTTTGAAAAGCGACCCTGACTTAATATCGACCTTGAGTCGCCTCTAGCTGAAAGAGAAGGAGTGGATTTCCAGCATTGTGAAGGGTGAGAACAGACCGGCAACTAAAAAAACAAGTCCTTTCTACAGGGTGCCTGCTACCTGAAAGAAATGTAAATGTGTGTAAGTGATTAATCAGCTGTAAGAAAGAGGATTATTAATTGGAGTGGATGAAAAGGAATAAGGCCACAAATCTGTTGATGTAAAACACAGTTGCAATAGTTTAAGTCTGAGGCTCAGCCCCCTGGTAGCTATGGCATAGAGCAGACAAGCTTAATTTTGGAGAATATGTAAAGTATTTATCAGCAAAAAAAACAATGTGTCCTTTGGCCCACCAATACTGTAAGTCTTATTCATTCAAACATCATATCTCTCACTCAGATTCAACCGAAGGGGACACAATTGCTTTTGCAAAAGCAGTATGCCAACACACAAATAATAGTGAAATTATTACATCAATTTATTAAAACAATTGTGGCAAGTTAAAAACAAAAAGACATTTGATCATATATAATTCATATACCTAATACCAAATAATCACACAATAGATCGACAGCAAAACTAAACAAGACGGACGCGGAGCAGCGCCGTATCCCGGGCTACAAGACCCAATTGACTAAAGGGTGTATTCAGGAACTTTGTTCTACAGCACCTATGAACAAGCAGGAAGTGTTATCCTATCTGTAAGAAATATATTTTTTACATTACGCTGTCATTTTTTGATACCCTCGAGATTTCGCGATCAAAAAGGATCAGCAAGGATATTAGTGTGACATTACCTCACATACATATATGAGGCGCACTTTAGCGGACTAATCTACGTATACTGCTTCCTTTAATATGAAAGATTTTTACTGATATATTCTTGTTCCTGAAGAGACAACCGGAACTACTAACGTAGTAGCTTCAGATTTACAGCAATCACTGCGCTTCGTAAAAAAATTATAAAGATTTTCTTCGTATATATCTTCAGAGAGTAATATTCAAAGTCTTGATAAAGATGGTCTAATCAGGAAAATACCATCGAAACGCGTCAACGCACTAACTACATAATTCGTGTAGTGGGCTGTTACACTAGATATTGATTGTTTCCTGTATATCAGATCCCAGACTCAACGCCATCCTAACACGGGTATGGTTTTTTAATGACAAAGTGTACTGTCTCTTAATACTCTCTTTTTTTTCCTTTTCTTTTTTTTCCTCTTTTTTCCTTTTCTTTTGCTTTACCCTTTTTATCTGTCGATCTATTGTGTGATTATTTGGTATATAGGTATATGAATTAAATATGATCAAATGTCTTTTTGTTTTTAACTTGCCACAATTGTTTTAATGTTTTTAATAAATTGATATGTAATAATTTCACTATCATTTGTGTGTTGGCATACTGCTTTTGCAATAGCAATTGTGTCCCCTTCGGTTGAATCTGAGTGAGAGATATGATGTTTGAATGAATAAGAGTTACAGTATTGGTGGACCAAAGGACACATTGTTGTTTTTTCCTTCTTGATTGAACCCTAGTCCTTTGGTAAGCAAAGGGTCCCTCTCATTTTGTTTAAAGTATTTAGCAGCAACAAAACAATTAAAAAGTAAAAACACACCACAATAAAAATCCCAAAAATTTACAAAAAAGGAGAGCAATGTAATGAGTCAAATGACATAAGAGCACCAAAAATCCAATATGGGGAACCGAATACATGAATTTTTCTAAAGAATTAAGGAAAAAGTGGCAGGTAATAGTAAAGCGCCAATCAGTAGTCACTGTTTACGGTTGACCAGAACGGAGATGTCATTTAAAGCGGACCGTGATGGAGCATGGGTTGTATTAATGTAAAGAGAGAGGCCCCCTGCTAATGAGGTGAAAGTTCCTTAAGGCAGGGCTACATGAGTCAATGTAAATATTTAAGGCAACAATAATAATACAGAACAATAACCATTTGAGTGATCAATAAAAAAAACAACAGAATTAATTAGAAGAAAGAACCAACGAAACTATTTATCTTCAAAAAGTACAAAATATCTTTTATTAGTAATCATTTCAATAATAAGGAAATCCAATCATACTATTCCAATCGTGTCTACAATCACACATCTCATACAATCTACACTCAATTTAAAAACAACATAAATGACAAAAAATTGTTCATAGAGATTGATATTTAGTATTCATTTTCAAAAACAAACAATGTGGCACAATAGTATTTGACTGTTGTATTCTACGCGCGTTTTGGCACTGGAGGAGTGCCTTCGTCAGGAAAGGCTACAATCAGACAACAATGATATCCTATTTTCACGATGGTGGTCACCAAAATGTATCTGTCACTTGTACAGCGCAATCTCTGCTAAGAACTGTAATCGTTGTAAACTTGAATGGGTGTGCGCCAATTACAAAGATGTGAATGCAGCATGTTCTCCGGATAAGGGAATCCTCCTCACGCTATGATAGTGTGTGAGGACTAGAAGCGTGAGGAGGATTCCCTTATCCGGAGAACATGCTGCATTATTAAAAAATTATTATTTTTTTATCTGAGAAACGCTTAATGCATTGCGATTCATCTTCCACTATTGGTTTAACCTTGTTTCAAAGCATCCGTATGTCAACACTGTATCACGTTTGACGTACCTGCAATTCACATCTTTGTAATTGGCGCACACCCATTCAAGTTTACAACGATTACAGTTCTTAGCAGAGATTGCGCTGTACAAGTGACAGATACATTTTGGTGACCACCATCGTGAAAATAGGATATCATTGTTGTCTGATTGTGGCCTTTCCTGACGCAAGGCACTCCTCCAGTGCCGAAACGCGCGTAGAATACAACAGTCAAATACTATTGTGCCACATTGTTTGTTTTTGAAAATGAATACTAAATATCAATCTCTTTGAACAATTTTTTTGTCATTTATGTTGTTTTTAAATTGAGTGTAGATTGTATGAGATGTGTGATTGTAGACACGATTGGAATAGTATGATTGGATTTCCTTATTATTGAAATGATTACTAATAAAAGATATTTTGTACTTTTTGAAGATAAATAGTTTCGTTGGTTCTTTCTTCTAATTAATTCTGTTGTTTTTTTTATTGATCACTCAAATGGTTATTGTTCTGTATTATTATTGTTGGAGCATGGGTTGTATACACCAAGCAACCATGTTAGTCTCTGAAAACATAAGTTGAAATTCTTCAACGGGGCAAGGTTTCAGGCTCTGTCTGCCTAAGTCCTCTTTAGGCCAAATAGCCACTGGATGAGGTTGTGATGAACCCATTAGTTTTGGTGGAAAACGTTCATAGCAGGAGAAATTCAAATTTCACGGCTGCCAAAGACCTGGCTTCAAGAGGGTACTTTTCGCACCTTTGCCCGGTCAAGATTTCTGTCTTGGGACTTAATCTTTTTTATGGAGCTAAAAATCTCCAGCGAGGCAAGCCTGTAGTTGTATCCAATGAAGTTGCTTCAAAATTGCACATGTTTGCTGCAATGTCCTGCTGATACTCCATATGTCTTTGAAGTCCAAACTTTTAGAAACTTTTCAGAGTTTCTGGAACAGCTACTTTTAGTAGATTCCAAGGCTCTTAGGAACTCAAGGTCAGTACTTAGAGGCAGGACTGACTCCAAACGAAGCCACCAGCAGGGTCTAGTCCCATTCAAGTTGCTACTGGTCAGTTGGGCACTTCAGGAAAAAGGCCTCTTGCAGCTTGTTGTGTCCCTGTAGCCACACAGGAGGTTGGCTAACTGATGCTTGGTGTCCATTTCTTAGTCCTGGTTATAAGTGGGAGTAGGTCCACCCCTTCAGGTCCCCACATAGGTCTCAAATAGCAGTCTTCTTCTATTCTGCCGCAGGTCTAGAGAGTGTTTTGATTAACTGTGGCTGAGATGCCAGCTTTATCGGTTTCACAAGCCAGTGGGTGAGAGTGACTCCTTCCCACTTTTGCAGCAAATCTTGTTTGTCTTACTCTTATCTCTCAGTGCACAATTCTGAGTCAAATCTAACATGGCGGAATTATTCTGCTCCTGAAGGGAGCGTGTGAGCAAGCCAGGGGTGTGTTTAGAGGAACAAGCAGTGCCCTCCCACTCAGCTATACAAAACTCATTCTGGGACCCACTCCATGTCCCCTACAACAGATGCCAAAGTGGCTACAGAGGGCCTTTGGAACACAATGCTTCTACTTCCCAAGTCTCTTTTTATTTTCTATAATGAATGGGCAGGGCTCACCCTGGTACCTTTCATGTTAATGGATATTTAGGCCCTCCCCAGCTGTCCTCCCTGAGCAGATATCTGTCACATACCTCACACCCATGTCTTCCTGTGAAAATGCCTAAGCCACTGTACCTGCTCTGGGAGCAGTTTTCACATCTCATTAAGGGGATGCCCTTGCAGGATAATCTGCCAGCAGGTTAATGCTAATTAGTCTACTGGAGGCTCAGACAGTCAGAGTATAAATGTTTAAAAATCACTTTTCCTTAAAATCCATTATACTGGATTTTTTATAATCATTAAAATGGTGTTTGAAATGGTACAGCAGCTTTTCCCAAACCAGAGATAGCAGAATTATGATTTCATTCTGAGCTCTAGTTTTTCTCATGCTACAGCCCATTACAGTGAAAATAGCATATGAAAGCTAGTCACTGTCGGTACATGCCAACATTACATTTTGGCATGTACCACTTTAAAATACGAGGCACCTTTTTAGGGTTCTCACCTGTCAAAAAGGATTATTTTGACAGGTTTGCTTGCATATTAAAAAGCTGCAGGGGTCAGGCCTGAAGCCATGTTTTCTTTGTCAGCCAAGTGGATGGCACAACCTACTGGAACGTTTCTTACCATACACTCTGGTTTTACTGGTAAGTTAAATATGTCAATTGAATGTTATCCAATTATACTGTGTTGTAGAGGTCAGAGCGCATACACTAGGGAAAGGATAGCAGTGCCCTAGTATGCAGAGTTAAAAAACGAGCAGCATCAGTCCAAAAAATGGGAATGGTCACTCAAACAAAAGCCCTTTCTCGCATAAGAAAATGTAAAGGCTATATGAGAGCCAGTAGACGCTTTAATTGATAGCGTGCACTCCAATTAACATTAACAATTTAAACACACATTTTTTGACAGCCTATCTTATACGCTGTGCAGACTATCTTAAACTGTATGTAACACTTGTTTTAAACTAATGACTTACATATTCAAAGTGATTTCTGTCACAGGTTGGGACCTCATAGCACTTTAAATATACATCACTATTCCCCAGTGCACCAACCAGGATTCACATAAGTGAGCTTCTGGTTCCACATACAGATATCTGAAGTGATTGCATTAAACAACTTAGCTTTCCTACCAACACACTGCATTTCCCACACATTAGACTAACTTGCATTAATTGTTTGTTTAAGGTGTGTGCATGATATTTTGAATGGAGTTACCTATAGTTGAAAAGCCAACTAAATAATTACAGAATATTTCATTATTTTGCACTACATCTCTGGCTGCTCCTCCGCATTCACTGACCTATTCCTCAAGATATTTAGGACCATAACATCCATACTTTTTTATATGGGTGTTGACCCCAAATACCACAAACCACAAATAAAACAGGAAATACTGGAATCTTCACAGACTAAAATGGTGCTACTAAGTGCTTTCAAAATGTTTATCACTTCAGTTCAATAAGCTATATTCGATAATTTAGTCATAAAAGCGCATAGAATGTAAATCAATCAATCAGAAGGTACTAGTAAAGCGTGGCTTATCATCCCATGGGTATCTAGGCCCCGAGGTTCTGAATGCCTTAGACGAAGAGCCATGTCTTGAGTCCCTTCCTAAAGTCAGCAAGCAAAGAGGAGGTTTGCAGGCGGAGAGGGAGGTCATTCCAGGACTTGGTGGCGAGGTAGGAAAAGAAACGACCTCCGCTGCAGCTTGGATGGACGTGGGGGATGTGTGCCAGGGCGAGGGAGGAAGAGCGAAGCTCCCGGGTGCGTCGATGGAGCATCTAGCAATGGTTTGATGTAGGTGGGACCGATGTTGTGGAGGGCTTTGTATGCGTGAGTCAGAAGCTCTTGTGGACGGGAAGGCCATAGAGGGTTCTGAGGTGTGGAGTGGTGCTGGTTCTTTTGGGGAGGTTGAGGATGAGTCTGGCTGCGGCGTTCTGTATTGTCTGGAGGCGTTTGAGGAACTGTTTGATGGTTGTGGCATACAGTGCATTGACGTAGACAAGACAGCTGGAAACAAGGGCTCATGTGACCATTTTTCTGGTGGAGCGGGGGATTCATCGGAAAATCTTGCAGAGCATGTGGAGGGTGTGGTAGCAGTAGAAGGATACGGCATTGACCTGTTGCTTCAATGTATTTGAATCCAAGCTCTTTAAACGCATCCCTGAAAACCCCTTTCAGTACTAGTGGAACAATACAAACAATATGAGGGCTAGCAAATAATCCATGCTGGAGTTTGAGTAGGGGTGTGCAGTTCTTGGTAGATTGTAAGGGTTATGGGTCGGTATTCCATCCTGAACTTCAGAAAAGCATGTTCATGCCCATAGATTGGTCAATGCTTATTAGAGATTGCACCCGTAGGCTCCCTTGAGGAGGGTGGGAGCACTAGGTAGGAAAGAACAAACTAATACGACTCAGCACTGTCATGCTTGCCCTAGCACCACCTCCTCTCTTTGCAGGCAGCATACATACACTCACCTCCATGGCCCCTTCAAAGGGGAAAATCTATTGTAGTGTATTATATTGTAGATTTATGTAGAGCTTAGTGTAGTTGTTGAGACATTAACGTGCTTTGTGGAGGGATAACATGCTACTCCAAGCAGCCTAGAGTTAGTCTGTAGTGCTAGTTCTAAGTGTTGAAGGTAACCATATATTATGTAACATTATTAGAGTTTTAAACTGATTAGTTGTATGCAGTTCTTGTTTAGGGGGAGTTAGTTGTTAATTATTGATGCAGACGTTTTTGTTATATATCGATTTACATTCCTAATTGGTCTCTGTGGTTAAACAGCAATGGATGACATGCAGTATAGAACACGTATGATTCTATTGTTGGTTTGTCCTAGTACATTGAGTTTTTAGATGGCAGTAGAGCTGTTAGTATAGTTCTATGTCTCCTGTTATGCATAAACATTCTGGATCAGGGAGGGAAGAGCTCAGTAGGATTGACTTTGGAGGCCAAGCAGTAAAGGGCAGAAGGAGACATGGACTGGCATGATTTTCAGTCATTATGGGATATGAGATAAGCCTGTTAAGCAGTTAATGTGTCTGTAGGTGATGGTTGTTGTATAATGAAAGGTGTAGAGGAAAATATTTGTTATTGATGTTTTTTGTTTTTTATTACAGAGTTGTATGCTTCAGCTTATGTGTGTACTGAAAATTGGGGTTTCATTGATGATGGTTGGGTCTCAGTAGATATGTGTGTTTAAAGCAGGATTTCATCTTTGTTTCTGGATGATTTATTAGTTATGTTGTTCTGCCCCACTCTCTCAGTAGAAATTTTAAGGTCACGGTCAGTGGTGTATAATCCTGAGAGCTTTACTATACTTTATACTCTGAGGTTCAAATAGGAAATAAGCTTTTTTTTAGCATCCTTCTAAACTCTAGGTGATTTACGGTAGCCTGTATATTCTTTGGCAGTGAATTCCATAGTTTGACAGTTTGGATGGAGACTTCAGCAAGGGGCAACGGAGTAATGGAGATGGTCATTTTTGGAGTGACAGTTCTCACAACACGGCGCTCAAGAATATGCTGACACCATGCAGGGGGCTGGAAGCCAATGGTCAGTAAGGTCTGCTTTTGTAGAGTGTTTGACTCCGGTGCTGCCTCGTTCCATCTCACACAGCTCACACGAATCCAAGCAGCAATGAAGAAAAGGCCTATTCAAAGACACATCTACAGAAGGGAAATGTCTTAGTAACGTTCTCAGTTCCAGATATGACCTTATAGACTTGCTATTGCCCAGACCTATTCCCGCCTTACAGCCCTAGACTGATTAAGGAATTAGACTTTTTACTCATTGTATTCTATTTGCAGCCTTATTTTTCCCTCAAACTAAGGAGACTTCCCTTTGTCCTTGTTCCTTCCTGCTTTGTAACTCTCTCCTACCATGTCTCATATTTGGACCTTTTCACTCCTGACCCAGTGATTCCATCTTTGGAGTGGTGAGGCTCCCAGAAAATGAAACTGCTCTGATGTGCTTTTACCAGATCCTCAGCACTCGCCGAGGGTTTGGTCATCATTTCTCAGAAGTTGCTACTGAGCATACAGATTACCAACAGAGATGGCTAGTAGTAGGAGAGTGGAGAGAAATACACGTGGCATAGATACATGTTGTACTGAATGCCTTGTTGTGTATAACTTCTTCAGTGTGACTTTTATATGTTTCCCTATCCTGTGGGGACTTTTTGCTGTCCGTCTAATACGATATATTCTTGAGCCGTGTTCCCTTAAGTGTCTCCAGACACTGGACCTAGACAACAAAAGAGAGGGGCTTAAGCCCTTCTTTGTGGGACAATCACAGAAATTTCATCCCCATAGATATTCCAATTGTTTGTCCAGTTGTTACAATGGTGTACACTAAGAAGACACTGTGGGATGTGAATGTGTCTGTATTTGCTGTTTGGAACTCTTTATTCATTCCCAGTTAACTCTACTAGATGGGTTGTGTGGATTTACGAGAAGATGATTTTCTTCATTGTGTTAGCAAGTATATCAGTAAACTAAATTTGTGGAGCCATCAATGTGATGTTTGTTACTGGTGATTAAAATAGTCATATTCCGCTTGGCCAAATGAAAAACTAGGGGAATGATCTATTGGCTACTGTAAAACTCTGCCTACTGCTGCTGTCATACTAGATGACCAGGTGGGCTTTTTGGTACCAGCTACATTGGGAGCATTGACAAAATCTCTCATTGAGACCTTTGCTGAATATTGACCCCATTCATTATAATGGAACGGAATCAGATTCCTCAATAGTTAGGAGCTGATAGTGGGAGTCCACCCTCTATTTTGTTGAAGGTGGGATTCCTAGTAAAGGAAAGCTGTAAGAAATTGGCAAAACCTTTCTTTCAATGTGCAGAGCTTCTGTGCCAGAGGTATGGCTAGGGAAATGAGCAACTCCTCTTCTGGGGTAGCTCCTCTCCTACTAAGCCTGGTGCCTGATTGGCTTGGGGGGCAAAGGATGTGTACAGTCCTTTGTCCTTGTCCTGGGAGCCGTTCACACCTCATCATAGGGGAGCCATCAGCTGTAAGGTTACAGCTGGAAAGAATTGGAAGGTCGTAGAATCCTTAGGCAGGTTAATAGGTAATTTTCTAAAAGTATGTTATAAAATGTTTATCACAAATCCAACTTTATCAATGATTTGGGTTAATTATAAATATTTTAAAAAGTCCAACAATGAACTCTGTAATTGTTTTGTAAGAGGAGATAGCAATATTAAATTTCATTTTGTATCCTCATGCTTTCCTATGGAACAGCTAATCCAGCTAAGAAGATAAAATGGGCCTTTTCAATCTAAGCACATGTTAAAAATTAAACTTTTGTATGTCCTACTTTTCAATACCATGCACCTTGTCTTTCCTGACAGTAAGGCCTACTTGGGTTGACTTATTAATATTTAAAAGGAGGGGCAGGCCGGTCAAAAGGGGTCATTTTGACAGGTTGATTCATCAATTAAAACCTGCACCTCTGTGCTACACATGGCAGGTCTGCAGTCACATTTGTCCTATCACTGCAGTCGATAGCACAATATCCAATGGTGCTGCAGCCCACTGGTGACAATTAACTAACAGTACCTGGATACACTTTAGAACCATATACTATGGTCTTAAAAGTAGCTAAATATGTGAGTTAGGTTTATGCCAATTTTATCTTGTTGAAAGGGGAAACACAGGTAACTCGGCAAATCTAGTGGAATACCACACAAAATATTGTAATTTTCAACATATGTCCCCCCCCCCTCCAGCTGAAGGCCTGGAGAACTACCCACCCTCATGGGAATTCTCATTGCTAACACACAAAAACCAGGATAGACCAACAGCACTGGTGTTGTTAGTCCCAGGGTTATGTTCCACAATAAAGTGCATACTCTGTAGGAAGATGAAGCACCTCAACAGTTTAGGATTATCACCTCACATTTGCATTAGCCATCTGAGGTCTGCCTGAACCCGGAAGTGAGTCCCAAACAGGTATGGTCTCAACTTCTTAAGTGCCCAGACCACTGAAAATGCCTCCCTCTCGATTGCATTCCACCTTTGTTCTCTGATAAGTAGCATCCTGCGAATGAAGGCTACAGGTTGGTTCAGGACCTCCTCATTCAGCTGTGAGAGAACAGCCACTATCCCATAATCGGAAACATCTGTCTGCACAAGGAACTCTTTTGAGAAGTCAGGTGCCTTGAGCACTGGTGCTGAACACATGGCTTCCTTCAGGGTGTCAAAGGCATTTTGGCACACCTCTGTCCAGATCACCATTTTGGGCTTCTTCTTGGAAGTCATTTCTGTCAGTGGGACAACAATGATGCCATACCGCTTGACAAATCTCCTGTAGTATCCAGTGAGGACCAAGAAGGCTCTCTGTGCTCTTCAGTCTGAGTCTTGGGGGGCACGCAAGTCATAATAGCCTCTATATTACGGTGCAGGGGTTGTACATGGCCTCCACCAACTTGGCAGCCCAAGTACACATTTAGGCCTGCCCTATCTGGCACTTACTGGCCATGGTAGTTAGGCCTGTCTGTTGCAGGGAATGAAGCACTTCCTTGAGGTGGTATAGGTGGTCTTCCAAGCTGGAGGTGAGACAGCAATGTCATCCAGGTAGGCTGCAATGAAGTTCTCCAGCCCAGTTGACCAACCTCTGGAAGGTGGCAGGGGCATTCTTTATCCAAAGGGCTTTACTCTAAACTAGAAGTGTTCCTCAGGGGTGGAGAATGCCAACCCCTGACCGTTAGGTAGGGCAATCTGGCAGTACCCTAAGGTCAAACCAACAGTACTCAGGAACATGGCGCCCCAGCCTGATCAATAAACTCATTAGGTTTGTGGATAGGGTGAGCATCAGTGTAGGTGACTGAAATTAGTCCCCAGTAATCTACACAGAACCTACGTTCTGAGGTGGTGCTTGAAGGGGCATCCTTGGGTACCAATACCACTGGACTGTCAGATCCCCTGCCTTGTACTGAGCAGAGATTTGTCTGCCTTCTCGCAGCTTGACCCCAGGTGAGATAGAGGATAGACAGCAGAGAGAGCTCTGAAGTTACAACTGATAACCCTTACCCTAGAGGAAATGAAGATAGCTACAGAGGAGAAAATGGCAGCAGCAGAGTTCACACTGGAGGATAACAAATTAATCTTAGCTCTGGAGACAAAGAAGGCCTTGAAAGAACTGGGACTGAGAACCAAGAGTGCTTCTGAGTCCAGTGGAGAGCATGGCAATATAGTGCCTAGGAGTGGCAAAAGAGTCCACATTCCCAAAGACCTGGTGCCTAGTTATCTGGTGGGGTTGACATTGATAAGTGGTTTGCTGCATATTAGATGGCCCTACATATGGACAGAATCTCAGAGTAGGACTGGGGCTAGTCTGTGGGAGCACATGCCAGTTGTTGGGAGGGATACCATATTGGCTCTAGAAGGAGCTGACCAGATGTGATAAGCCCCCATGAAGGAAGCCCTTATCACTAAGTTTGGTCTGACCCCTGAGAAAGATCACCTGAAGTTTAGGGATAGTCAGAAGCATTTGCACCAGTATGGATTGATTTTGTGGGTTGTGGATAGTTGAGTGAAGGGCAGTAATGTAAATGAATATGAAGGGTTTTATAATTTCCTAATGAAGGAGCACATCCGGAGTTATTGTTTTACAGAGTTTTGACAACACCTAATTGGTTCTAAACTCACTGAACCCAGAGACCTTGGGAAGTAGGCTGGTGCATGGATCACTTACAGAATGCCCAAGAAGATACCTGTGGTGGACCACAATAAGGGTGGTTTTCAGGGGAAGGAATCCTAATCTAGCCCAGACTATAAGAGGAGAGGGTTTCGTGGGAAGAAATCCATGGACTTTTTCCAGACCAAGTGCTAATAGTATAGCCAGTCAGGGTACAAGAAGGGGGATGCCAACTACCCCCGCAGGAAATAGCCCCCTCCCTCACTGGTTGACTGACCCCAGGTATTGCAAGTGTGGTTCTAATGAAGGAGTTTGCCCCAGCTAGTTCAGGGCGCAGAGGTTATCGTAGTGTCTCTGGGTGAAGGAGAGATGGTGCCTACAGCTCACATGCCTGACAACACTAAAGCTTACAGGCAGTGGCTCAACATCAGTGGGCAGATAGTGGAGGCTCAGAGAGACAAAGGATCCAACAAGACTAGTGTGAGATGTTATCTGGTGTCTTCAGAGTAGGTTATTCGTAATGAAGTCCGCTAGGTTGTGACAGCTGACAACCAGGTAAGCCACTACCCTGTGGCTTTGGTTCCCTTAGAGTTTAGGGGAGGGAGTCTAAGGTATTCTGAAAGTAGCTGTAAGTGCACAATGCCTATTGATTGTCTGCTGGGGAATTACCTACAATACATTCTATGGAAAGAAGTGGATCTAAGGTCTCATCTGGAGATGTTGGGGTTGCCTGAGTGGGTGCTTATGACCACAGGGTCTTTGGCAGCATGTCAGGGGAGTCAGAAGGACCTGGAGCCTGAAACAGGTGCCCAAGTGCATGCTAGAAAGAGGAGGGGCATGACAAAACCACCCCAGAAGATCCCACAGTCTGGGAAGAGACTGCGCCTGAGGGTGATGCCCTGGAACTTACGGGGGAAGACCTTGCGGCCCTGAGAGACTTGCCTGAGCTTGCTAAATGACAAGCATCAGGAGGACTATCCCAGGCAAAGTGCAGAGCCAGGAAGCTGATGAAACATTGGTATGACCAGAAGGTCACTCTGGTAGAATACTAGCCTGGGCAAAAAGTGTGGATCGTGGAGCCTGTGGAGCCCCTCATCTCACAGGACCTGTTGGCAGGAGCCTATGAGATCAAGAAGAAGAAGAGTGAGGTCACTTGCTTGGTAGACCTCCAAACATCCAGGAACCCTTTAATGGTACTGCATGTGTTTTGTCTTCAGCCACACTTTGAGAGGTCTGACTTAATCATGTTCATGGTAACAGATGGTGACATGGTAACATGTTCCCAGACCTACTGTCTTCGTAGGTGCAGGATAGGTCAGTGGAGTGAGATGTCCTCTCCCCACACTGACCACAGAGCAGCAGAGGGACTATCACCAGTTACTGAGACAGTTTGCCTCTTTTTTTTCTCCCTTACCACTGGCTCACTGACTGGTGTACCCACGATATTGACACAGGGGACAGCATGCCTGTCAAAACAAAATGTAAATGCTGTTTGATAAGGTGAGAGCACTCATTGAGATTGAGGTTTCTAAGATGCTGGATTTGGGGGTGATTAAAACATCCTATTGCCTTCCAGTTGTCGCAGTTTGTAAAAAGCCAGGCTGCTCTCTGCTCGGGACAAGGCAGGCTCTCTGACACCTGCAGGCTTATAATCTCCTGGCACTGGGGCCTCTGCAGGGTCATCCCCTCTTTCTCTATTTCTTCCCCCACATCTTCTCCATCGTCATCCTCTTGTTCCTGTGTGGTGGACTGTAACAGGTGAATTTCCTCCCGTGTCCTGAGTGCTATTTAGTACTCCAACTTCTTAGACTGCTTTGCCATCTACAGCCATCTTTCCTTACATAGCTTCCTTAGATGTGCCACACTGAGGCTCTCTGGTTGTGCTTGACCCCATACCTAGGCGCAACTTAAGGCTGACCACAGTGGAGTGCAGATCGGATACAGAAACCAGGTTCAAATTGCTGTTTACCTTCAGAGAAAGTTTTTGAAATGGAAGTTAAAAATCCTCAGTGGGGTAAGGCAGCAGGGGTGGCCAAAGAGAGTTCAACATCGTCGGATAGTCACTAGATGAGGTCTCGGTGAAGCCTTTGACTTTTGGTGGGAAAGTCCCTTATGGGCTGAGTATTTTTGTTCATTCGTCTGGTGCAGATTTCTACCTTTGGACTTAGTCACTTTTCTGGAGCTTGGATTCTTCCAGCAGGCCAAAGCCGCAGTTTGTAGCCAAAGAGGACTCCACATGGCTGGATGCCTTCTCCACAAGGTCCCGCTGAATCAGAATTGCTGCTGTGGACAAGAATGTAGCTGGAGGTATGGGGATATTTGGCCAAACCAATGCACCTTTGTTGGATCAGGTTGGTCCCGATCACGCATTGGTTCTCAGGCTTAGTTAGGAGGAGTGCACTTTGATAAAAGCCAAGGGTGCCTGACCTTGAGGACAGCACTGGGGGGGTTAAGACTCACTCCAGCAGAGGGCAGCAATAGCAGGCACAGTTGAGGTCCAGTTAGAAATGGTCAGCTAGGAATGCAGGACAATAGACCTTTTGAAGAAAATTTTGTCCTTGTAGCTCAAATAGGAGTCAGCCTTAGGACCCTTGGAATCCACTTCTTTGTCCTAGGTACAAGAAGTAGAGCAGATCCAGTCTTCTTGGCTCTTCTCAGGTCATAGGTTCAGTCCTCTTCTGTTCTTCCACAGATCCAGAAAGTGTTCCCTGGAGGGTACTGGGTATACAACATTTATGCCCAGTCCCTGCCTGTGGGTGGGGGGGAACTCCAGACTACTCCCTAACCAGTGGGGTGAATGGTCCCAGGAGTGACTCTACTGACCTTTGCACCATTTTCTGTGTGTTTTACTGCAGACAATCCCACAGTGTCCATCTCTGCACAAAACCAACTTGGCAAAATGTTTCTTCACCTGTGCAGAGCTCCTGTACCCGCCACAGAGTTGTAGTCAGGGAAATAAGCAACCCCTCCTCTGTGGTCACTATGAACTAATTCTGGGGGCTATCTCCTCTTCCACTGTACCTGGTGCCTGACTGACTAGGGGGACAAAGGAAGGGGGTAGGCTCAGGTATTAGCTATATCTGTCTGTGACAGAGGAAGTCTTCATGAAGTTAATCAGAGGCTGGGCCCCCAGGCCATCCTGTCAAGGGCAACAACTCCCCATACAGAGGGCCGTCACCACAGGGGGGTCATCAGCTGCCATGTGACAGTTGAAAGACACTGAAAGGCAATAGAAGCTTTAGGCAGATTAATAGGTAATTTTCTAAAAGTATCTGTTCTAAAATATGTATTACAAATCTCACTTCACCAATGAATTGGGGTTGTAATAAATAAATTAAAAGCTTAAGAATGAACTCATCAACTGATTCCTAAGCTGATTCCTACATTTAATATTGTATCCCAGTGCTATCCTCTGGAACAGCTAAAACTGCTGCTGTGAAAATAGCCTATTGGGCCTTTTCACTGTAAAGACACATTTAACATTAAATTTTGCCATGTCCTACTTTTATATATCATGTATCCTACCTTTCTCTGCATTAAGGCCTACTAAGAGGTGACTTATTAATAGTTAAAAGGAAGCTTTAGGCCTGTCAAAAGGGCTTATTTTGACAGGCCGAACTAGCAGTTAAAACCTGCACCACTATGGGAGCGTGGCCGAGCCGGCGACCATGATGGCCACCTGACTCCGGAGCTCCTCAGCCTCCGGGAAGAAAGTTGCCACCATTCCGCACATCACCTCAGCTTCCCCGCCCCGGATGCACCGCTCTGACCTCTCGGGGCCCCGGTGTGTCCGATGTGCGGGATAGGAGTGTCCATGCTGCCATCCATGCTGAAAGCTGCCCCGCGGTGCGCCCGGGCCTGACGCGGCCTCCGGAGGCCCCGAGTTGGCAGGGGACTCGGGTGAGCCTGGAGGCAGGACCCGAGGCACGACCGCCGAGATTGCGGCCCCGGATCGACCGCTGCTGCGGTCGCGGCGGCTGTGGACTGCCAGAGGTGCCATCCTGGCTCTCTGCACCCCAGAGACCTCTGCGCTAAGCTCATCTGCTGAGGGAGAGGTGCTCCCGTCCCACTGCGACCGCAGAGGAGGCGGCAGTTCGCTGGTCTGATGCTGACGACTGAGATCTGCTGCGGGCTGCACGAGCGCCTCACCCCCCTCGCTGCGAGGCCATCTGTCATTGGACCCGTGAGTAAAGATGTACTGCGCCTGGCGCGCTTCCCAGCTGTTTTCTGGTTTCTGCCGCTTTGCTGCCTGCTGCGCTCTACACTGCCGAGACACCAAGTCTGCCAAGACGCCCCAGGCTGCCATTTTGTAAACACCCCGTGCTGCTACTAGACATCCCGGGGCAGTGCGTGAGATGGTGGGCCCTGGCCTGGCGCCCCCAACGTGCTGTGGCCTGCCCTGATAGCGCTGACAGATGGGCTGCACTTCCCTACAGGTGATCCGCTGCGTCCCCAGTACTCTGCATAATATTATACAGCCCCCCCTTTATATTTGCTGCCAAAATGGGCCGGTCGGACCCAAAACAACGGCAGTTGAACTTTGAGGTGGGGAAGACCCCAAGGAGGGAGGACACTGACAACGCAACGGGGGAAGAGGCGGTTCAGTTGGACGGTGCAACGGCAATAATGGCTGAGCTTCGGGCGGGCTTCCGTTCCATTGACACATGCCTAGATACGCTGTCTGGATGATATTCATGGGCGCCTGGAGGCACAGGATACACGGCTGGGCGGTGCGGAGCAGAGTATTTCGGACTTGGAGGATGCGCAACCTTCCTTACAACAGCGACTGGAACGCACGGAGTCCCTTCTCAAGCAGATGGCCACTAAAGCCGAGGATCTGGAGGCATGCTCTCGCAGAAGCAACATTCGCATCTCGGGAGTTGCGGAATCCACGAACACCGGTCCTATGGCGAAATTTGTGGAGGCTCTTCTTGTGGACCTCTTTGGTAGGGAAGCTTTCTCTGCGTCATTTGCGATTGAGCGAGCCATCGTACCTTGGGACCCCCACCTATACCCGGCGCCCTCCAAGGATGATTATCGCTAAAGTCCTCAACTATAATGATCGCGATGTAGCCTTACGCCTATCCAGAGAACTTGGGACACTCACATACCAGAATGCCACCATTTCCCTTTTCCCTGATTTTACACCACTGGTGCAAGAGGCCCGGCGTAAATATGCGTCTGTGAAAAGAACTCTTCAAAAAGCAAACATCAAATATGCTATGCTTTACCTGGCCAGGCTACGAATCCAACTGGGGGGTAAGGCTCACATTTTTGACTCTCCAGACGAGGCGGAAAAATTCTGGAAGAAACACAAATCCTCTATGACGCAGAAAAACCCAGAAGTGGATGCTGGCCCTGGGCCGGGACCCTGAGTGCACTTGCAGACTGATACCCTATGCTCAAATCTCGATGGATGGGACCCGATCTACCGCCCTGACACTGAACACTACGAATCTGCGCAGTTCCCTAGAGTTTGTTGTTATTATTCGCAGATTGGTCGCATTGGTATTTTCCACTGTAACTGAGCAGCTTGATGGCAATTTATATTGTAAATGGAATTGTGACACATGCTAATTTTCAATATCTTTACATCCCGTTTGCTCAATGGAGCGTTGCCATCCCCCGCAGGATGATTCCATTCCCTTTTTCCCTCCCTTTCTCGCTATTTTTTCCCTTTTCCCTAATAGTGTTAATTGTGCTGGGATTCACCGGGTGCCTTGTTTTTGTGTATCCGATGGGGGTGGGGGGAGGTGGGGGGGCAGGGGAGTTTTGTAGGTTTATGATGTTATTTGGTTTGTTTGCTGTTTTTTGTGGAGTGATGTCCCTATTTGCAACACAGGATGCGTGCTACGCTGACATTTGGGTTATACAACCATTACTTCGGGTGATCCACTGAATGCTAACGGTGGCACCAGCTCTGGTCTCCACCTTCGTTGTTTATCTTGGAATATTCATGGTTTGGCCAATCCCAAAAAATGCAGGCAAGTATTGACCTATCTGGCCAGGCACTCTATCCAAGTGGCTTTCCTCCAGGAGACCCATTTTGCGCCCCTACCTACACATCGTTTTGCCTCCACTTGGGGGGAGTCCCGTTTCTTTGCCTGTTACAGCTCATATTCAAGAGGGGTGTGCATATTGGTACATCTCTCTCTTCCCTTCAGGTCCGTTGAGGTGGTTGCTGACCCCGAGGGCCGATATGTACTGGTGAAAGGGCTGCTGGGGGGTGAAGCTATTTTACTCGTGAATGTGTACGCACCGAATATTGACTCCACTGATTTTTTTCCCACACTCTCAGCGAGTATTGACAGACTGGGGACCGATACCATTCTGATGGGAGGCGACTTTAATCTTACGCTTGACCCCGTAACCGACTCCACTGGCCCAGGACGCATCACGAAGCCCCACTCTGCTCTTGGACTGTCGACGCTGTTGCAGACCTCGCTGCTGGCTGATCCTTGGCGCACTCACCACCCGACGACCCGTACATACTCCTTTTATTCCGCTCCCCACGGGACATGGTCCCGCATAGATCACTGGTACCTCACACCACAGCTACTATTGGACATGCGCGAAATTGACTATCTACCTCGCACTATATCGGATCACTCCCCGGTCCTTCTTGTTTTGGAGCTCTCACTGCTCCCTAAGCAACGACTGCTGTGGCAATTTCCTTCATCTGCCTTACTCGACCCTGTGTTCCGGAGCGAGGTGGGAGAAGCCATTCGGGAATATTTTGACCTTAATGACGGCACGGTGGACTCCCAGTTGATACTGTGGGACGCCTTTAAGGTGGTGATGCGCGGGATCTGTATTTCTAAACACGCAGGCGTGCTCCGCTCTGTCCGCGGGGAACTTAGTAAACTCAAACAGCAACTGAGAGAGACTGACATGCTTTCTCTCACTGACCCCTCGCCAGCCTCTATTCGCACCCGCTCCACATTGATGGTGTAGTTTAACGATGCAGCCGCTAGGGAAATCAAATACCTTGGCAAATATGCTGCGGCCAGAGTCTATGGAGAAGGGGAACGGCCGGGTAGGACACTGGCCCGTCTCCTCCGCCCGCAGATTCAATCAACATATATCACACAACTAGACTCGGATAGTGACGAGCCCTTAATCACCACTACTGATATCTCTGAGGCCCTGTTAACCTACTACACGAGGCTGTATGAGACGCGCAATCTCCCTGGAGGACAGGCGCTGCGTGACTACTTGCTGGAAATAGCAATGGTCTGGCTCGAGGACGGACAAGGCGAATTTTTGGCATCCCCAATTAATGCTAATGAGGTCAAGCAAGCAATCAAAGACTTAGCTAGTAGTCGCGCCACATGCTCCGATGGCCTCACGGCAGACTTCTACAAAGCTTATCAGGATATTCTTGCGCCGCGACTGGTTGAGGGCTATGCCGAAGCCCTTGACAACGGCTCCATCTCCCCGACTATGCGTGAAGCCATAGTGACCCTATTACTGAAGCCTGGTAAGTCACCCACCCTGCGCCAATCGTACATGCCATTATCGCTTTTGAACCATGACTATAAAATCCTCGCCAAACTTCTTGCCACTCACCTTTCGCTATTAGTTGACACCGTATTATGCCCTTTTCAAGCAGGTTTTATACCTGGCCGATCCACGGCGATAAACTTATGTACAATATTCTCAGTAATGAATCAAATGGAGCCGTCACTCCCGGCCGCAGCCGTGTTGCTAGATGCCAAGAAGGCATTTGATTCATTGGAATGGACCTTCTTATATGCCGTAATGCAAAAGCTAGGTATACCAACCAGTTTTTTAAATCTGATTCGCCTTCTATACTCCAATACAGTCGCCCGGCTGAAAGTGAATGGGATAATGACAACGCAGTTCCCTCTATCATGAGGCACCCGTCAGGGCTGCCCACTATCCCCTCTCTTGTTCATTATTGCTATGGACCCCTTTGCCCACCACCTGCAGGAGCGCCACCTGCACATGGGCTTGCAGCTACATACTGGTCCACTCATCGCCTCATTTTACGCGGATGATGTGCTGTTGTTCGTCCGCCACCCAGCTGAGAACATCCCCCCATTGTTGAGGAAAATTGTGCGCTTCAGAGTGCACTCGGGGATGGTCGTAAACTGGACAAAATCGGAGATCTTTCCAATTACCCCAGCCACTACCCAGGTTGATGTGGAGTTTCCTATAAGCTGGAGTACCAATCCCCCTAAATACCTTGGTATCTACCTACATTGTGACGCTGCAGAGGTCATCCAACGTAACTACGGGCCAGTGATGGATTGCCTTACATCCCAAGTCGATAGATGGATTACACTCCCTCTTTCTATAGCGGGCCGAATCGCCATCGTTAAGATGGTTGTTTTGCCTCGGCTGCTATATTTATTTTTAAATATCCCAATAGTGCTGACTTCAGCTTTTTCGCTACCTTATGATCTATATTGACGTGACTGATATGGGCGGGCAAGCAACCCCGAATTAGCTGGAGTACGCTTATCATGCCGTATGAGCAGGGTGGGTTTGGAGTTCCAGATCTTCACCTCTATTACCTGGTTGCTCAGGTACATTTCACGTACTACTGGTACCACCCTGACGCCCGTATATAATATCTTAGACCAGAAAGATCCCAGGTGCATCCGTACTCACTGTCGTCACTCCTACCGCAGGGGCTCCCACGCTGTCACACTGAAATACAGACATTAGCTACGACAAGGGTGGGCATGGACTAAACTACGACGCTACCTGCAACACGATACTCTTTACTCTGCCCATATACCATTGCCTAACAATCCGTGGATACCCCCCGCTACTGAAACCCTTACTAAAAGGACACTGGACAAGCTAAGACTCCGCACGGTGGGAGACCTATTTCAAGCCTCCCGGCCTGGCACGGTTACTGAACTGGCGTCACGTGGCGCCGCTTCATATATGGACCGGTTCCTCTTACATAGAGTGCGCAGTGCCCTATTGGACACTCTGCCTACAGTCGCCTCGGAGCCAGAGGACTTCCCACCTCTCACGTTGCTGATCACCTCCACAGACAGTACGCTCCTTGTCTCCCGACTATATCATCTCTCCCAGTCCAGGCGCCCCCCTGTGGGGCTCCGGGCCAGGGGAGCGTGGGAGCTGGATCTGGGTGAGACTTTGACAGATAACATATGGACCTACTGTTGTGCACAGACCCGGTATGTCTCGAATAATTATAAACACAAATTGCTGCATTTTAAATATCTTCACAGAGCATATATTACCCCAAAGTTAATCGCTAGGATAAACCCCACTGCCCCTAGTTTCTGCTCCAGATGCATGACACTGGATGCGGATTTCATGCATCTTGCTTGGAGTTGCCCACCCGTTAGGACATACTGGGAGGCCATTTTTCACCAGCTATCCCTTATGGTCGACCACAAACTGCAGCCTTCACCACTCATGGCACTGCTAGGATATTTTAAACCCCTTAAGAGAAGTATCAGGAGGTTCTCGGCACTTGCCCTCCTCCTGGCAAAATGCCAGATCTCCTTGCATTGGGGCAGAACACAAACACCTATTATAAAAGACTGGATCCATGACTTAATCTATTGTAATACAACTAGTGACACCTACGCAACACTTCTACCTGTTGCCTCCTGTCCTTGGGATATTTGGCAGCCACTTAAAGACTTCTTGCTGCTTCATCCCGTTGATGAAATGGGGGACGGAACTGGGTATGGGCTGGAGTGATGTATCATTGTTTGCTTGTACTGATTAATGGAATGACCAGATGCTGGACGTATATCTGCTATTGGCCTTGTGATAAACCCTATTGACTTACTGTGAATGTATGTGTTGATCTTACCCTGCTGATGCACCTTCCTCTACATTGTAACACCGCTTTGACATGCTCCCCTGATGTTGTGATTTATGAGTTTTTCTTTGAATGGGAGAAAAGATATGTCCCTTGGTGCCCCGCACCGCAAATATGTAACTCATTGACGTTATTCTTGCCAGATGTGGGCATGCTCCTCTGTTTATTTTTGTTTAAGTTTGTTATGTTAACAAAAAAAAGCAATAAACAAATTTATAAAAAAAAAAAAACCTGCACCACTGTACTACACATGGCAGGCCTGCAGTCATGTTTTTCCTGTCACTGCAGTGGGTAGCACAATATGTGCTGCAGCCCACTGGTGGCATTTAACTTACAATCCCCGGGTACACTTTGTGTACCATATACTAGAGTCTTATGGGTAAGTTAAATATGTTAAGTACGGGTATGCCAATTTCATAACGTTGACAGATGGAGCACAGGCACTTTACCTTTGCTTAGTAGTGGTAAAGTGTACAGAGTTCTACAGCCACACAAAAGATGGTCATGTTCAACAAAAATGGTTTTGCGTCTACCATTGTTGATGGTAGTGCTAAGTCTAGCCTTTCCCCAACTGTGTTTTAAACTGTAAACGCTCTTACTCAAGGAGTGCCAATTAGTTGTATGTTTGAGGTCCATAGTGCCTCTCAATTTTGAAATGATTCGTTTTTTGCAGCGTGGAGCTGTCAGTGGTTGTGAGACATTAAACCATTAATATCGTTTTCATATGAATACTAAATTTACTTTGTTTTAGGCATAAACCTACACAAGAATAAGTAGGACACATAAGTTCCTCTATTATGCCATAATAGTTTATTACTTTTTTAAAGTGAGGCATAATTGCTGTCATGCATCTCATATATAACAACTGTTGTTATGTATGTGTCTACAGCCAGAGCCGTGGTCTTCTTGCCAGGTAGCCTCGAGTTGAGGCTTGTTAACGGATGATTGCAAGAGAACATTACTCTGCCTATATCCTCTGGGTTGGCTCACATTTCACCTGTGCACACAGTGTCAGTGAGTGAATGACCATCCACTTCATGATAATCTTAGTGCATATGATTCACATGGACATACAATCAAGTACCGTGTGAGTCATAATATACCTTTATTATAATGGTTTGTCTCTACGTGTTTTTCTTTTCACAGGTATTTTACAATGGTGGATCTTCATCATTCTTTCTATGACCACTGGTTGTAAACTTTATATTATTATTTACACAACTTACATTAGCAGAGTGACTTCTAGTTGGTCCTGACAAATGCCCTGGCACCTTATTAGGGTACTACTAGGGGAGAAACATGTTGACCAGATCTCCACTCTGCGGTTCAATCTTCTCCCCATCCTGTTTTTTTGTTCTTATTCCTATTCTTGGGGACAGAATAAAGTATTGCAGTTCTATCAAGAGATAGCTTTAGCTGATTGTTTTCCCAATTTGCGCTATGCGCCATCACTCACACCTGACACTTTCATAAGGATATTTTTCATCTAGAAGAGCTCCTCCTGTGCTCAGGATTTGTAGCCCATTTCATAGCGCATTGTTGTTTTGGTGTGAGGAGGAACCTTATGATGAAGCATGCCACCCAAGGGTGGGCGAGGACTTTCGTCCCAAAAACATTTACTTTCAGAAATTTCTTTACCTTCAACAATGGTAGAGACAGTACCATTTTTCACTGACTGACAACAAATGTCATGACAGTGTACAAACACAAGTATTTTTGTTGTTTTGATAGTTATTAGGAGTGCATACTCTCTGGTCTGTAAATACTCCTCGTCCCCTTTATGTCTTGCGCATTTCCAACAAAACCCATATGTTTTGATGTGTACTTTACAAACTAGAAGACATTACTAGTGTAGTAAAGACATTCATTCTATATGTACTTGCTTCTACTAGAATAATAATAGTTATGGAACCAAGAATGTTTATGCCACTATCTTATGCAACTATTTTACCTGACACAGTGGTACATGAAGAAGTTATTTGAGGCATTACATTGTAAGATGTATTGCTAAATGCTGCTGTCATTTCTACTGCTCTGTCGTGGCTACTGATTTGTTAGTTGACACCATTGGTAAATATGTTGGGTTTTTCCAATCATCTATCCCCATGATAAATATTTATTAGCAATGTCAATTGTTCTTAGGAGAAGTACCTGTTGCAAAGGGAGAGGAAGAGAAGAATAATTTTACAGGAGTGCGGGAGGTGACTACGCTGTAAATGTGATTTAAGAGTGTCAGCATCTGGGAGTGAGAAGTTGACAAATAGAGTGGGATCATGGAGGGCCTGATTGTTTTCTGTGGACAAGGTTAACATGACAATAAGCATTCTATAGAAGAATATTTTTTGGTCTCAAACATTCTTGATATGTTGTATGTGTGTCTTTTTAAATGCCAAAATGAGGAAGAATGTTCTGCTTCAATTTTATAACTTTGAGATACAGAAGCTCAAATATTCCTGTCATGACATTATTAGTATTCAAAGTGAGACGTTGGTAGAGTTGGCACAAACGGACATGGATATGGATTTTATCAGTTAGGCACACAATCCGAGATGGATTCAATTTGACCAAAGGTTGATGTTCTGCTCTGGCTGTGGGTGGTGGAAAGCATACTAAATCCCCTCTCTCTCTGGCTGATCCTAGTCTTCATATATCAGTGTTGCAATATTCACCTGGAATTGGTTTGGTCATGCTGTGCAGTCAACTGAGGTGGCAATTATGGATACAAGACTGCCCTTTTGATTATCTATTTTGGAGAATCTTGCTCTTCTACTTCTCAATGAGAGCATTTCTGTTCTCTGTCTCGGGGGGAGCAGCCAGTGTGAAAATCTCACAGCCCTATTACAAAGACTAAGGGCCTGATTCTGATGCGGTTAGGAAAGCATTCCCACCTAGGGCCTGATTATGATGCGGTTAGGAAGGCCTCCTAACAGCATTTGCTCCTTCCAAATCGGATCGGGAACGTGTCTTCCCGACCAAGGGCCAGATTACGATGCGGTTAGGAACATAGGCTCCCATAGAAGTCAATGGGAGTCCAACCAAATCGTATCTGGAAGCATCCGGATGCATCATACTCGGTCAGTCGGACTCACCCGACCCGAGTCGGTCGGAAACCATTTCCAAACCGATTCAATCGGGAAGATTTCCTAACCGCATCAGAATCGGGCCCTTTGCTGCAAATGGAAAAGCGCTGACTATCTTTGCTGACATATTTGCTAATTTGTTCCTTATCTATAATTCATTGTTAATAGCTTTAAATAAGAAAAAATATTAGAGTCAATTTTGTGTGTCATCAGATTTACTCAGGGGTAAAGATAGAGTTGTATGCTGATATGCTCTCTAGTTTACATGTAACAAGGAAGCCCAGGTAGCTTTAGTCTCATTTCAGGAGGTGTTATGGTTCGATGACCAATGTTTACTGGGTGCACAGACAGAATATCGAGTTTTAAATGTCGACATACACAAATATCGAGTTGGTAATATCGTGATGCAGAAATATCGACAGCAAGAATATCGTGGCCAAGAATATCGACTTGGAGGTAAGAAATATCGTTTTTGAAAATATCGAAGTCATTAATATCATTTGCAAAAATATAGTTGTTTAAAATATCGATGTTTTAATTAGTGTTATGTATTTTAGTATGTATTGTATTTTAAAAGTATGTGAACTATATTTTTGTATAAGTATTGCTTTTGTTTTTTAATATATGTGTTACATTTTTAGTAGTTATTAATTTTATTTTAATTAAATTTTGAGTTTTTTAATTCTGTAGTGGGTTGTGGGTTTATAGGGGAATGGGGTGGGAAGTAATTTAATTATAATAAATTTTTTTTAAAAATTATTTATTAGTATTTATTAAACTTAGATTTTATAGTGTTAATTGTGGGAATTAATTTGTTATCAATTAATTATTAATTGCTTGTTTATTATTATTTAATTAATTGGTAATTATGTTAATTGTGTCAGTTTTTTTAAGAGCGGGTTGTGTGTTTATTGGGGAATAGGGTGGGAAGTAATTTAATTATATTAAATGTATTAATATTTTTATTTATTAATATTTATTTAATTTACATTTTATACTGTTAATTGTGGGAAATAATTATTTATTAATTGGTTGTTAATTATCATTAATTAATTAATTGGTATTTATGTTAATTGTGTCATTTTTTTAGGAGCGGGTTGTGGGTTTGTAGGGGAATAGGGTGGGATGTAATTTAATTATAATAAATGTATTATTATTTATTAATATTTATTTAATTTATATTTTATAGTGTTAATTGGGGGAATTAATTTATTAATAACTGTATTAATTGCTTGTTAGTTATTAATAATTAATTCATTGGTAATTAATTATGTTAATTGTGTTATGTTTTTTAGGAGTGGGTGGTGGGGTTTATAGGGGAATAGGGTGGGAAGTAATTTATTTATAATTAATTAATAATTATTTGTTAATTAATGCTAATTAATTAATTAAAATTTAAATATGGTAATCGTGTAATTAATTTAAGATGTGAGTTGTGGGGTTTATAGTGGTAAAAGGTGGGAAGTAATATCTTTTAAATTAATTAATAAGTTGTTAATTGATATTAATTTATTAATGTTAAATTAGTTATGGAAATTGTGTAATGATTATTAGGTGTGGGTTGTGGTGTTCATTGGTGTAGAGGGTGGAAAGTTATTTATGTTTAATTTATTAATAATTAGTTGATCATTAATATTAATTCATTAATTCATAAATATTTATGGTAATTGTTTATTTTTATTTTGTGTGTGGGTTTCGGTTTATAGGGGTAACGTTTGGGGAGTAAATTAATTTTTATCTGTTTTAATTTGTTTTTTAATTAATTATATTTTTTAATTGATAATTATGTTAATTATGTAGGTACTTTTTTTTAAATTTAGATGTGTGTTGTGAATTGTGTAGTGTTATAGGGTAGGAAATAAAAAAGATTACATTTATGTAATAATTAATGTTTTTGATTATAAATAATTTCTATTAAAAATAGTTATTTGTTTGCAAATTATTTTTAAATTAAAAAAAAAATCTAGGTATTTATTAGATGTTTTTAACATTATATATGTTTTTATCTTTTGTAAATTTTTAATATTTTTATATATATATTTTTTAAATCTTTTGTGTTGTAGTTGATATTTTGTTTGTTTTGAATTGTGAACTGACTCCAATGGGAATATTGATTTTTACCCCTCTGCTATCCAACACTTTCCCTACAGTTGCACTCACTGGAGTGAGAATAGTAATTTTTACCCCTCCGCTATCCAACATTTTCCCTACTGTTACACTCACTGGGGTGGGAATATGAAGTTTTACCCCTCCGCTATCCAACACTTTCCTTAGTGTTGCACTCACTGGAGTGGGAATAGTCATTTTTACCCCTCCGCTATCTAACATTTTCCCTACTGTTGCACTCACTGGAGTAGGAATAGTAATTTTTACCCGTCCACTATCCAACACTTTCCCTTCTGTTGCCCACACTGGAGGGGGAATAGTAATTTTTACCCCTCCCCTCTCCAACACTTTCTCTACTGTTGCACTCACTGGAGTGGGAATAGTAATTTTTACCCCTCCGCTATCCAACACTTTCCCTACAGTTGCACTCACTGGAGTGGGAATAGTAATTTTTACCCCTTCGCTATCCAACATTTTCCCTACTGTTGCACTCACTGGAGTGGGAATAGTAATTTTTACCTCTTCGCTATCCAACATTTTCCCTATTGTTGCACTCACTGGAGTGGGAATATTTATTTTTACCCCTCCACTATCCAACACTTTCCCTACTGTTGCACTCAATGTAGTGCAAAATTTAAGTTTAAATATTTTAATATTTTAATTTATAATATAATGTTTTTTTAATCATATTTTATGTTATAGGTGTATGTAAATACATATATATTTATTTGTAAATTTTTATATATTTATAAAATTTAAAAATAAATCAAAATTAATAGTTTATTTGTTTTAAAGTAAATATATATAATACATTTTCCATACGTATGTTAAAAAAATTTAAATTACATTTATTTCTTATATTTGTTCAAATGTATATTAAATCCCCCAAAAATTTTAAGTTAATTTTATTATTTAATATATTTAACATTATTTTTGACGTATAAAAAAAAACGATATTTTGTACATCGATATTTTTTACATCGATGTTTTTTTCGATATTTTTATACTTACCATTATAAATATAGGATGTCGATGTTTTTTACATCGATATTTATGACTCAATATTTCTGTATGGAGATATTTTGGACGTCGATATTCAATCAGTGAACCGTTTACTGCTGGGCAAGAAAGGTTGACTTACATCCATCCTATCAATGTCCTGTATATCGCCCTGCATTATTTCACCTGACTTGCACTGTTCTTTACATCCAGTTTCTATCCAGTTACTTAAGATTCTCTACTGTAGCACCAAAATGATTCTTTAGACATTTGCAAACTAGATTCTGCAGGTTCACTTAGGGTATTCCAGACATCTACAGAACTGATTAAAAGAATATATGGCTCTCTGAACTAGGGTTTTATCCACCTGTGAATTGAATGTGGGCAGTAGATGTAGTATGTAGAACATCACTAAGAGATTCTTTAGATGTTGACAGATATCTTATACATGCAGACATGATTTTAAAGTCAGGAAACACCTCCTGACTTTAAAATCATGTCTGCCTCCTTCATTTTCGGTGGGTATTTGTACTTCGAGTAACAAAGTGTATGCTTATGTCTTGATTCTGAGTTTGATTAACAACAAGAAGATGGGCTCTGTTGCCAGTAAAATGTCACAAAGAATTACATTTATTTGTGTACAATACTGTGGGTTTAAGATTACTCGCCACACCTGTTTGGTGTTTAATATTGGCTACCAGTGAAAATAAATTACCACAAAGCATGTCACATGCATTACACTGATGAGCACAAATGTTTAAATGCTGATCTTATTGATGAGCCTAACACAGCAAATTTTTTCTTTGGCTAACAAAGTAATTTTAAGTGGCACTGCCTTTCGAGTCTGATGTTGTTCTAAACGTTTGCTTGTAATTTGTGAAGATAAACATTGTTATTTCTTGTTAAACATTCACAAACCCAAGCTTTGCTTATGCCTTACTTTTGGCAAGAAATTACACAATAAGCTATTTCTATATCAATGAACAGAGCATCTTAAATCACATTAACAACTCTCAGGCACTTGCCTTAACTGCCTCCAAAGTGAATGAGCAATCTGTAATTCACATAACCAGTTAACCAATGTCTAGGTCATATTTCTAGTTAAATAACCGTAATGTTTCATATTTTGAGGGAATGGTGCTCCTAGTGTTTACAGCCCAGTCTTCTACTGCTACCAGCCTAGTCTTGTTTTTGTTAAGTCGTCACAGTAGTGACTGTAGGGGGAAACATATGAATATATACTGAATTTCAGGAGTTATGCTTTGGACTGTTGGAGCAAAACTACAGAAACAGCCATCATGTCAATGTGCATCATGCACTAGGCTATTTCCCCTGTACCCACAGAAATCACAATAGAGTGATGGAGTGCTCTATGTGGCCCATGTCTGATGGGGAGGTAGACGTGCTTACAGTTATTATCCATGCTTATCTGCGTGGGTGTGAATAAGCTCTCACTCAGCCTGGCTTGGTGTCCTCTCAAAGGAAGGTGTAGTCTGGGACCACTGGTGTAGAAACTCAGGCACCCATCAGTGGCCACATTACATGGATTAATTGGCACAGAACCAGGGTGTAACATAACCTGACGCTACTCAACTGTGCACCAAGGAAAGTCCCACTTGCTGTCAGAGGAGACTGGGACCTCCATCCAACAGAGCATTGAGTAAATAATCTCTCAATCAGCACATTTGGTGCTCCCAGCTTATGTCTATGCATGGCATAGTCCATGGCTAAACCCACAGGGCCCACCGTCCTATTGTTGTTACCAACCGTTTAAGGCCTCAGGGCTGAGATGCACACAGGCAGGTCTCATAAGTTGATGTTTTCATGTAGCGCTGGTTCAGACAAACTTCTGGGCAGTATTGAGTGCACTGAATGCAAGGCCTGTGCGGAGGCTCACAGAAGTTGATAGGCCATCTCCTGTTGATGAGCAGCCACTGCTCACCAGTGAGGCGCAGCATAGGTCCCCCGGCACAGTAAGTTGCCACACCCACCTCTAAACACACCTGTTGCACTCAGGCCATCTCCCTGAAAAAAAACTGAGGTATGACAACACCTGAATTGATCACAGCCAATAATCGTGCAGTAGGGTACATTATATAATGTATATCATTTTATCATTCTTTACTCTGATCTAAACAACCACACTGCCCCACAAGGAGTGTGTCATAATGAGAAAACTGGGAATGCAACAAAACTTGAACGCATTCGCGTTTGGTGAAGAGATAATAATTAACACTAAAAATAAATTCTTCCTATTACATAACTCTCAAGACATGTAACTTGTGTTTTGTTAACAGGGTGAACAACTGCGTGGGATTTTCAAATTACAAGTTTTTCCTTCTCTTCTTGGCATATTCTCTGCTGTACTGCCTATTTATTGCTGCCACGGATTTGCGATATTTTATCAAATTTTGGACGGTAGGTCTTAAATACAACACTGTTCTTGGGAGAGAGTCGATGGATTACTAAATGGTGACTTGTGTTTGGAAAATGCCTATTCGCCATGAACCCATGCATATCAATCGCTCACAATAATTGCAAATATGCCCAGCTGGAGGCCTCACAAGTAGTGCCTTCATGTGCAATTTAAGTCTGCAATTCTATATCAATTAATAGGACACCATGTACCCATGAAATTATGTAGATAATGCTAAATATATTAATTTTATTTTGTAACTTATAATGCTTTCATGCCCCATTGATGAGACTACCTTCTAATACAGAGATGTTGATGATTAGTAATTTTATCCATGGAGTTAAGGCTGAAATACTAAATGTTTATAATGTTGATGAAAATGCGTGATTATGAGTAAAGTATATTGCATGTAATGTACTGTCATTGTACTCTCCCATCCCTCACCAACACCTCCAAGACTGATCTATGTAACCATTCGGCAGCTAATGATCTTACGTACCACCTGGTTAACACGTGCAGCTTGTTCAGGTCGAAATGGTCTGGGTAAAAACACATCTGTTTCGAAATTCCAGTGAAGGTGTGATGTTGAGCAATTATATCATCTTATATTAGTAAATGGCTGAAAGGTGTAGTGAGATTCCCCCACGAATATTCAGAATCCCTTTTCCAAAACTATATTCTCTGAATATCCATTCCCATGTCTCCTTTTTCTCGTTTTGTTCCATCAGAGATTCTACCTCCTTTGTTTTGTCATCTAAAAGTAGCACCATTTTGTAAAAAGCAAGAAGGACGTTTTTAGTCTTTAATTATAATGCACTCAGGTTTAGTGCATTACAGGTCAATGTATTGAACACAGTGTGCATTAAAAAGCAACAGTTAAAATTAACGTTCTGGAAAAATCCTGGGGAAGGACACTCAAACTGCCACATAAAGGGGTCTTTGAATCCTCTTATGTAACAGAGAATGCCTGAGCATATGGAATAGGCGTTCCTCGCGGAGATGATGAGGTAGGTGAGACTGTCCTTAAGTTACTAAACTGCTATACACTGCGTCTGCTGCACACATTCGTGGAGAAAGTGGAATAGTTTGGTAAACTCTCAGTGCTGCACATCACTTACGGCAAACTGGAAGTGGTCGAGTTGGCCTTTAATGCTCAGCAGGCAGCAGATAATCTCCAATGGAAAATTCATAATTTTAGGCATCTGTGAATTCATCATAGTAGGGGCACCACATTCATTGTTTGTGAGCGTTTATTCGGATTCTTGTGACCAAGGGCAATAGAGCACTATACAGGGCAAGTGTCTAATATTATGACCCTCAATTGATTTGAGACAGGAGGCACAAGGCTAACTGAGGTCAACCAAAAATAGAAGGAACTTTCTAACATGGCCATGGGGTTTTTGACACACTAACAAAGAAATGGATTAAGCTTCCGATCTTTGTCATGCTGAAAATGGTGATTCAATATTGGGGCACGATTTAGAGTCTAGCAGACACAGTACTCTGTTGAAACGGCAATGGAATACCCTGACTGCCAAACTCTAGGTCCGCCTGTCCAATTCTGAGCGGGGCATACCTCCAGGTTTACGCTGATAGAGTAAAATGTACTCCTTTGGCGTAAACCTTCCTCCGACGGTAGTGCAGACTATTACAGGTAAGCCATCCTACCATCTTCACTCTTTAGAGTGGGCAATTGGATGGCTCTTTTTTTAGCTATCCAACACCGCTAAAAAGTTAAAATTAAAAAATGACCCCCACACCATGGGAGAAACATGTTAATGTTGGTGCCATTATTATTTTTCTTTTATGACAGCAAGCTCCGCCTTTGGGAGTTTGTTGTTAGAAAAGAAAAACCTTAAAAACTTTCACAAGTTTGGTGTAGGTATTTGTTACCAATGACAGACACACACACACAAAACGTTTATAAGGCTTAATCACAATGGTCCATAAAAACCCACAGAGTGCCCCCAAAGGCTTCAGGTGAACTCTAAATTTGGCAGGCAGAATAAAGGCAAGTTGGAGGATGTAAATTCCCACTCCACCCTGACGGCCTTTACTCCATCTGTCAACCTCTAAATCAGGCCATTGGTTGTTAAGTTTTTATAGGAATATTGATATAATAATGCCCACTTTGTTTTCCACTAAGAACAATATCTGTCAGGATAGTGTGTGCTGTGACAAAACGAGCAAGTAATGGACAAATGTAAACTCTCACTTCCCCCATCGCCCCACCCCCTGTATCTGGCTTGCAAAACACACTGCTGAGAATACAGGCTTTAGAGGGGAATATGGAAGGAGATAGAGAAACACTAGACTATATTCCTTTTTTGTGGTGGCTCGTACATCTTGGCATAGTCTTAAAACAACTAGGCTCAATTCCAACAAGACAAGCTTTCGAGGAAGTGAATCAGAAGTAATATCAGTAAGCATTTCACAGGGAAAACAGAGACAAAAATTAGAACTCAAACAAATGTAAATAGCTTAACTGCTTCCACCTTCTTGATATCTGTGTAGAACCCTTGGCCCATACCAGGAACATAGCCATTAATGCCAGTGACAACACAATAGAAGATTGTAGTACTGAAAGCAATTGTGGAAGATACACACACCAACCAGGAAATAGCACAGTCAACAGAGAGGAGAATGCAGGCGAAGATTGAAACCGAAAAGGAACTAAAACAAAAAAGTGAGAAGCACAGGAATGAGTGTTGGCTAAAGCAGCAGCCAACAAAATCTCAACAAGCTACACAAATGCTTAAGCTCATGTCACATAGTGCTTTATGCTGCACTACCAGATGTGTCTTGTAAGTTCTATGTGTAAATTATAAGTATGCTGCCAGACCTCCAGGTAATTTCTCTTGCAAATACACAACCTCCTGTAATGCAATGCACCATTCAGACCTCCCTTCCACAATGTAGTAAAGATAACCTACTTATTAGACCTGGCTTGTCCAGAGGGTTTATCCCCAGACTTTTAGCTTTTGTGGACTCCTGTTTTGGACCCTGTTTTTGTTGGTTTTATGACTCTGGGCACTTTACCACTGCTGATCAGTGCTAAAGTGCATATGCTCTCCCTGTAAATTGTTATGATGGATTGGTGATTCGATGATTGCCATATTTGATTTACTGGTAAGTCCCTAGTACAGTGCACTGTGTGTGCCCAGGGCCTGTAAATCAAATGCTGCTAGTGGACCTGCAGCACTGATTGTGCCACCCACATGAGCAGCCTGTAAATGTAACGCAGACCTGCCACCACGGTGTCTGTGCGCAGTTTGGTACTGCCATGTCAACCTGGCAAGTGCACCCACTTGCCAGGCCCTAACCTTCCCTTTTCTTACATATGAGTCACCCCTAAGGTAGGCCCAAGGTATCCCCATGGGCAGGGTGCAGTGTATGTGAAAGGTAGGACATGTACTGAGATGTGTGACATGTCCTGATAGTGAAATACAGTGTATTTCGTCTTTCACTATTGAAAGGCTATCTGTCCCATTGGATAGAATGTAAGTTTATTTATAACCTCTTATAAATAGAACTTCCCATTGGGACAAGATAGAGAGATGGAGTTTAGTAAGCCTGAACTCAGAATATAAAAATGCATATTTTAGTAAAGATGATTTTTATATTGTGTGTTTGAAAATACCACTTTTAGAAAGTGGGTACTTTCTTGCTTAGCCGTCCTGTGTGCCTCTGCTGGTTTGTGGATTGACAGTCTGACTTTTGAGTGACAGGGCTGGGGATGTGCATTCTCTCAGACGGCCACTAAGGGGGTTGATGTGTGTCCTGCCCTTCCTGAATGAGTCAGGGCTGGGCTGAATGGACCTGGGCTGCGCTCAGAGTAGGGGGAGGAGTTCTCACTAGCACCTGAATAGGCCCGGTCTGCATTTAGAGTGGTGGGAGGAGATTTCCCTTGCACCAGAAAAGGCCCTGTCTACCTTACACTATGCTGTCTCCACCTCCTGCCAGCAGCTGCAGCAGAGAGGAGAGAACTGGTTTTGGCTGGAAAATGAGCATCTCTGCCACCAGAGAACAAAGGAATTTGTGCTATAAAAAGTGGGGCCCAGACCCCAGATCTTTAGATTACTGCTGAACTAAGGAACCTGCCAGGAAGAAGTACCAGGAAAGCTGGAGGAGGAGTACTACCCCTGTGCTGTGTGCTGTTGGGGTTGGCCTGTAGAGGTTGCTTCTGTCTTGGGCAGGGAAAGGACTGGACAGTGCTTTCATCATCCTTCTGTTAGAGTTTTCTCCAAGGGCTTGAAGTAGAGCTTGCCTCCTGTTGGAAGTCTCAGGGATAGAAAAGACTTCAAAGATTACTTCTGGGATTCAAGAGGAACCTTTGCCAAGGAGAAGAGCTGGAGAAACTGAGGAGAAATACTACCCCTTTCCTGTGTGCTGTCTGGGGTTGGCCTGCAGTGGCTGTTTCTGCCAAGGAAAGGACAAGGACTTTCCTGTGTACTGTGTCCCCTGCTTGAGGAAGATCTCCAAGGGCTTGAAATAGAGCTTGCCTCCTGTTCTTGAAGTCTCAGGGATAAAAAGACTTCACCCCCAGCTCCCCTGAACTTTCTTCCTGGGAGTTCTGACCTGCCAAGAGGTGCCTGCTGCTGTTCCGGGCCTCTGGAGGTTGTTCCTTCTGTTGGGAGCTGGAAAAGCAACGCACCTGTTTCTGACGCATCGCTGAAGAAACCGACGCAGCGCTTGCCCGCGGCTTGAGAAAATCGCTGCACGCCGCAATGAGTGCACCAATCTACGAAGTCCGAGATCACCGCACCAATTCCGATGCAGGCCCAGCTGTGCGGCTGCAAGAACCAACGCATTGTGGGACCGCAGCTGGAGAAACCGGCGCATCCCGATCCTCACGCATCGCATCTGGGTGCCACGCCTGTAAGAACGCCGGGCCGCAGTAAGAAACCGACGCATCACCTCCCCGCACAGTAAGAAACTGATGCATCACCTCCCCGCACAGTAAGGAACCAACGCATCACCGTCCCTGCATGGCAGTAAGGCACTGACGCATCACCTCCCCTGAAGTAAGGAACCAACGCATCACCTTCCCTGGGCGTAAGGAACCAACGCATCACCTTCCTTGCGACAGTTTTTCTTTGTGCGCGTGATGCATCCAAGGAACTTTGTGTGAAATGTGCCGCATGTGCAATTTGCTTTGAACAGAACTGTTTCTACCTTTTGAAAATCATATTTTCATTACTGTATTGTGGATTTTTTTTTTTTTGTAAACAATTTTTATTTATCAACAAATTGGCATCGGTACAGTGCAGCAGCAGAGCCATAGTCGGTCCCACAATACATGACTCCACATATATTACAATAAAATGACAATGATCACATTTGTTGTCTCTGAGCTGAGCCAGGGTGCTGTCCAACCATCCAGGTGACGAATCATAAGGCTAGGAGATCTATGTACATCAATAAAATACAAAACAAATGAGGTCACACGGATATACAAACATTAGGGACGCATGGGTGGGGGCTCATCATTGTCAGTTAGTTGAGCTAGTAAAGAGTGTCTTTCACGCTGTAATTCCATGGAAGGGGAGATGCAAATGTCCCCTCTGTATTTGTTCCATTTCCCCCATTTGTGGTCCCATTTCTTGGGGCACCCTCTACTTTTGAACACTGCCTTCTCGGCAATCATTGCCCTATCCATGTCTCTAGCCCAATCACGCTGGTTTGGGACCGTATCCACCCCCCATTTTTGCACAATATTTCGTTTCGCAATGGCCCAACCCATCGATGCCCACGTTCGTTCTGCCTGGGAGAGGTCAGTAGCATCCCATATATTGAGGAGGCAGAGCTGGGGAGATGTCTTTAAGGATTTGCCGCAAGTCCTTTCCATTTACTTTGTAACTTTATCCCAGTAATGCTTCGTTTGTGGGCAGTCCCATAAGATGTGAAAGAAGGTGCCAGTCTGATTGCAGTGTCGCAAACAAAGGGGGTCAGGACGTCTACCCAGAGGAGTTTAGCGTCAAAGTAAACCCGATGGAGGATTTTCAGTTGGATGAGACGTAGTCTCATGGGGATGGCCACCTCCTTAGGGGAGGCTAGCGCGCCGCGCCAGTCCTCATCGTCAATGCTCCCTAGGTCCGACTCCCTCACTCAGTCGTTGCATAGGGTCAGGACGGTTATTTACCAACTTTTTATAAGTGAAGGATATTGCTTTTTGGGGCATCGGGTCAAGTATCAACCTGTCCTCTAGGGGGGAGGATGCCGGTAGGGGGAGCTCCTTGGACATGGCAGCAGAGATGGCGTGGCTAATCTGGAGGTATCTGAAGGTTTCAGTGTGCGCCAATTGGTACTTAGCCTGAAGATCAGCGAACGTGGCTAGTCTCCCCTTCACCCACATGTCCCCAACTGTGGAGATGCCTATCATGTCCCATCTGTCGAAGCTAGGGCATTTACTAAGCTGACCCAACATATCTGGCTCCCAAAGTGGCGTAGCTTTTGTCAATCGATTGTGCCAGCCCCATTTCTTCGTGACTCTGTGCCAGACCTCCACAGTGCGGGCGGTAGGACCCGTCAATTTAAGCTTACGGGGTTTTGTGTAGAGTGCCCTTTTATAGCCTCCCCGCCCCAGGAGCCAGCGATCTGTGCGGAAATTTGTATCATCATGCTCCCCAAACACCCACGTATTTATTGCGATAAGTTGTGAAGCCTGGTAGTAGAGTCGCATGTCTGGCAATGCAATGCCACCGTCGTACCATCCCATAGTGAGTTTGTTCATGGCTATTCGCGGTGTACGGTCTTCACAGAGCAATCCCCGCACTACGCTATCAATTCTAGAGAAATAGGCATCAGGGATAGTATTAGGGGTGTTCTGTAGTGCATACAGGAAACGCGGGAGCGCGAGCATCTTGAAGAGCGCCGCACGCCCCAGGAGGGTAAGTGGGAGAGACTGCCAGTGTAGGACATCTGATTGCAAACGCGTCAGGGGCCCCAGTAGATTATGTTCATAGAATAGGTTAGTATCCGGGGTAACGAAGATCCCCAGGTATTTAAACCCTTGCGACGCCACTGGTATGTTGTAGCCCCGAGGGCTGGAGGGGGGGTCACCCCATAGCACGTACATCTGAGATTTGGACCAATTTATCGTGTATCCGGAATGGGCGCCAAATATATGGAAAATGTGAAGTACTCGCCGTAGGGACCGCGAAGGCAAGGCCAGTTAGAGGAGGATGTCATCCGCATAAAGCGAAATGCGATCTTCGTGATCTTCTGTCCATTTTAGTCCCCTTATTTCGGGATCACCCCTAATCCAGACTGCCAGTGGTTCCAATACAAGGGCGAAGAGCAGCGGAGACAACGGGCATCCCTGCCTCGTGCCCCGTCGCAGGGGAAAGGTAGCAGAAAGGTGGTTATTGACAGTAACATGCGCGGTAGGTAACGTGTAGAGCAACCTGATCCATTTTATGAATTTGGGTCCGAAGCCCATACGAGCCAGAACCGCAAAGAGAAACTCCCATTCAATGGTGTCAAACGACATGGTGGCGTCTAACGACTGCAGAATCGCCTCTTCCCTGATAGTCCCGAGCCTACCAAGGGCCCCATTCAACCGTCTCAGGTTCCGGGCGGTATTCCTCCCTGGCATGAACCCGGACTGGTCCGGATGGATCAATTTGGTGATGTGGGGTAAAAGCCTGTTGGCCAATATTTTGGCCAAGATCTTCGCCTCCACGGAGAGGAGGGAAATAGGATGATAGGATTTACAATCATCCGCTGGCTTGTTCGGTTTGTGTATGACCACAATGGATGCGGTCCTAATGTCGGCCGGGAGGAGACCCGATTCAAAGCATTCAGTGTACATGTTCAATAGATGAGGAGATAACTTAGAGGCCATGGGCTTAAAAAGTTCCATGGGGAGTCCATTGGGACCCGTTGCTTTGCCTGAACGGACGTCCTGTATTGCCTTCTGGACCTCCGTCTCTGTGATGTCCACTTCCAGAGAGTCACTATCCTGTGGGGATAGGCTTGTTACATTAATAGTAGCTAGAAGCGCAGCCGCCAACGGGGCCTGAGAGGTCTCGGTTGTACAGTACACCGATTCGAAGTAGATGGCGAATGTATCAGCTATTTGCTGGGGGTCAGTGAAGAGTGTGCCGTCAGGGCTGGATATGGCATGGACCCATCTTGAGGCCTGCTCCCTCTTTTCCAGCCACGCCAGGAGTTTGCCCGTGTGCTCACCTTGCTCGTAGATCCTGTGACGGGTAGCTAAAGAGCGCGTTGTGGCGGCTTCTGAAAGAAGCTGCCGGTAGTCCTGACTTATCATGTTCAATGTGTGTTGTGCATCAGGATCAGGGGCATGCACGATGGCCTCCTCTCTGACTAGGATATCTCTTTCCAGCTCAACCACTCGCTTCGAACGCTCTGTCTTGTGACCGACCATTAAGGATAAGGCACGGCCCTTGATAACAGCACCAAACGCCCCCCAAAGTATCTCCGCGGAGGTGACAGACCCTACATTCTCTGCAAAGTAATAATCAGTGTCCTTAAGTAGCGCCTCTCTAATGTGAGGTATCTTTAACGCCCAGGGGTTGATAGAAAGGGTATTGCGGCGTCCGGCCTGTTTCCAGCCGAAAGTCGTGAGTATAGGTGAGTGATCAGAAATGCCGCGTGCCAAGCATTGGGACGTGGTGAAAGCATGAATGTCCTGTGCATGTGTGAACATGTAGTCTATGCGAGACTGGCTGTTATGAGCCCCAGATTGAAACGTGAAGTGAGTGTTGTTCGGGTTAAGCCATCTCCAGACGTCCATAACGCCTAAGGCGTTAGCAAACTCATTAAGCTGGGAGCCCCGGAGCGGATCACTGCGTGGCGGAAGGCGATCTCTAGAGCCGTCCATCGTTAAATTAAAGTCGCCCCCATGAATCAGGACTCCTAAGGGCAAGTCAAGTAGGAGAGTTCCTATGTCTCACAGTGCCGGGCGCTGTAGCCCAGGGGGGGGCATAAACGGAGACAACATTGAGGACCTGTCCTTCCCAGGTACCCGTGACAGCCGCGTATCTGCCCTGCGCGTCAGTCTAGGTGTTATGGATCATATAGGGGCAGCCTCTGCGGCGGAGGATCCCCACCCCCTTGAGCCTGAGGAAAAACCAGAGTGGTTAACCATTCGATATCCCCACCTATTCAGGGCTCCACAGGAATTCTCAACCAAGTGCGTCTCCTGGAGCAGCACTATGTCTAGTGCCTGGCGTTTCAAATATTGCAGCACTGTATTCCTCTTGATTTTATCACCCAGGCCGTTAACATTCCAGATCAGGAGAATAAGAACTGTGCGTGGAGCCATCATGGTGTTCTATTAGGATAGGAGATCGTCGTGAGGGGAGAAGCAACAAGTGGACCTCTAGCGCACCCCTTCTCACTGCGGCCAGACCCTGACTGTGAAAAGAGACTTCTCGATTGGAGTGTGCATATATGTGGGACAGTGGGACCAATCGTTTCGCAGGAGAACCAATAATGACAATGTACCGATACAAAAAACAAAAGAAACAGAAACAACAAAACCCTCGCCTTCCCCCCAATGCGAACCCCCCCCCACCCTGCCTCCCTGCACGACGGGCATAGAACCACCCGCCACCCCCAACTTGCAGAGTGCCTGTCGCCCTCCCTCATCAACTTCGGGTACGTGAACAACCCCACTCCCTAGGGCAGCGATCCATAAACCTAAACAATAGTCCTGGCCAATAAACCCCGAGGTTGAAATATAATTATAACAAATGGCGGGTTACACAGTGAAGAGTATATCCAGTACATCACACAAAACCAGGGCGGTACAGGAATGTAAAGAAATAGTTCAGTTCCTTTAGACCATGCGGGTATACGCAGCCCCCAGGGTACAGCACCTTCTCTCAACCCGCAACATGGAGGTCAGATTCTCAGCACTTAGTCCCTCTTACTTGCACATCTTTTGTCCTCACCCCGTCGGGCTCTGAGCCGGTGCTAGGTGGGGACCGCTGTCGCCGGTCACCGGTTGCGCCGGCCTCATTTGTATATTTATGCCAACCATCGAGCCAGCCCCAAGCATCCTTGGGTCTCGTGAAGAACCATAGCTTGCCTTCCGATTCGACCCAGAGTTTTGCTGGGAACAACATGGCGTACTTGATTTCCTGGTCTCTGAGGGCGCACTTCACGTCCAGGAAGCTGCGATGCTGTTTTTGGACTCTCAGGGTGAAATCTGGAAAAAAGGGTTACTTTACTATTTTCAATTGTCAGCGGGGGGCACCCGCGCCGTTTGGAGTATAACATCTCGGTCTCAAAAGTTAAATAATCTAGCGAGAAGTGGGCGGGGGGGGGGCTCCCGGCTTCTGCCGACCCCCAGGGACACGATGAGCTCGTTCAATTGAGAAGCACTTGGACAGACCCCGAGGCTGAAGTTGTTTTAGTACCAGTTCCTCAACAAAAAGGTCAGCGGCCTGCCCCTCCGCTCGTTCTGGAACACCAAGAATCCGAACGTTATTGCGCCTCATTCGGCCCTCATAGTCATCCAGCTGCAAAGCAAGCGCCTCCTGGGAAGTTTGAAGTTCGGTCACCTGCCTCTTGAGGAGATCTGAGTCACTCACCAGGTCTTTTGTGACATTTTCGACGGCACTGACTCGGTCCGCCATTTTACGCATATCCACTCTGATCAAGGCGACCTCCGTAGCGACCGTGTCTATTCGGGTCTCGAGAGAAGTCTGCACAGAGGTTATTGCCGCTAAGATGTCTTTGTTTGTGGGGTCTGGGTTCTCACCCTGGGTCGTGGCGGTGTTACGGTCTTCCTCCTGGCTCTTTTGCCACGAGTACTTGTCCAGCTTCGCCTGTACAGCGTTGCGCCCACCGCGGCCCGCCGCCATGATGCCGTCGGCCGGGAGATCTCAACGGAGAGTCAGGGCACGTCAGCTACTCAACGCCGCCTGCAGTGGGGTTCCCCACACGGCCTGTCAGTTTTTGCTGGTAGCACCCCAACTCTCGAGCTTCCAGATAATTAGGCGGCACCCCTCAGCAGCGCAGCAGTCCCAGGTCGCCCTCAATTACTTCGAGGATGGAGGCCGTGGTGAGCCGTCAGCAAGTAGGCCCCAGTCTCCACCGTCCGTCGCCAGATGTCCGCGCTGCCCACACTTTATGTACAGCCCCCGTACAGGCAACCAGCCTGCAATTACGAGCCCACACAGTCCCCGGGGCGCGAGAGCAGTGATCTCATGAGGGGGGCGCCCTTCCCCCCTCTCAGCAGGGGAATGTGGCCGCTATGTACCAAGTTACCTGGCACTTCACAAACCATAGGCAGAGGGGGTGATTTGGTTAGTGTCCAGGATATTACAGCCCTACCGGTCGTCCAGCGCGCAGCGGGGGCAGGGGCGCGGGATGCTACACACACCTTCTGCTTCTAGGAAAGAGCTCCGTATTGCGGCCCCCCGCACCCGGCGCTCTCACCAGAAATCAAAGACCGCAACGGCGGCCTATCGCTCCGGCTCCGGAAGGGGCAGGCCGGGTGTCCTCAGGGCAGTGGACGCCGATGGAAGCCGCAGGAGGGCCCCTCTCCGCACTCAGAGACCAGAGCAGGGGAGGGTGACGATGACTCTGTGGCAAATCGGCTCCGGCCGGTTCAGGGATCGCCCCCACACGCTCCGGCGGGGACAGCAGCGACCGCCCCTCCGGACCGTCGCGATCTCTCAGGGCGATTCCCTTGGGCGTCTCTTGTGCCGCCTGCGTCTCCGAGGACTGAGTGTCGAGCGGCCGCCCCTGCAGTGACGTCCCATGGTGCAGGCCTCAGTCGCGGCGCCGGGTAGGACTCCTCCCCCGGGATCTGTCGCTCCTCGCCAGCACAGCCGCGGAAGAAAGGGTAGATGGGAGGTCATGGCTCTTCGGGGGCGCCTTTGATCCGGAGCAAACCTCGCATAGTCACCGGGCAGCAGTCACAGGTATCGATGGGCACCCTGTATAGAGATTCTGGCCGGGGCAGACAATATAATGCAGATTTATCGGGAGTGGCGCAGCGGAGCTCGGCTACCGTGAGGCCATTCCCTTCGGCAGTTGGCAACGCCCCCCCTGTATTGTGTATTTTTGTCGTTTTGGTCTTGTTTGGTTTAGATAAAGATTACTTATTTTTCTAAACTGGTGTGGTGTCCATTTGTAGCGTTTTCACTGTATTACTGTATGTGTGTACAAATGCTTTACACACTGCCTCTGAGATAAGCCTGTCTGCTCGTGCCAAGCTACCAAGGGGGTGAGCAGGGGTTATTTTAGAAGTGTATATGCCTTACCCTGACTAGGAAGAAGGGTCCCTACTTGGACAAAGGTGCAAACCATTGCCAACTAGAGACCCCCATTTCTAACATTCGCGTTCAGCGGTGAGGATCCGGACTTGCATTTGTGCCTTACATACAGTAATTGGTGTACACTACTAGTATAGTGCAGACCATTACACAACCACATACTGCTTTTTCTATTTTCTGATGTCCTCCTGGAAGTAGTTTTGATACTGAGACTCTGGTTAGTTGTTGCACTTGTGAAGTCTTGAGAAAATGGAACTTGACTTCTGGCACATGTTCATCTATACGATGAGGGAGCTACGTGTGTTCTGCAAAGAAAGGGGGCTGCCTGTGAAGAGAAGGTCCAGGGAGGATCTAGAGGCAGCCCTATTTCAGTATGAGCTACCCCGCTGGGGGCCAACACTACCAGTTGAGTCTGAAGAGGAGGATGTCTCTGAAAGTGAGGAAGAAACAGAAAAAGATGACTGGCTTCTAGCTTGTGAGCAGAGGCTGAGAGAGCTTGATGAGAAGCTCGACAGGGCTGAGGCCAAGAGGGCCTTAACCCAAGTAAAGGTAAAGTGTGTAGCTCATGAAGTGAGCTTGGCTGGGCTGGAGGTGGAGTTCAGCTCAGATGGTGGCAGCAAAGAGGTGTTATTTAGTGCTGAGGGAATGTACACGCACCCAGAGATGTGGCGCCTGACTTGATGAAGGGGGTTGACGTACGTCAGGGGGTTGAGGTTTATGAGGTAGCTCCAGTGGTGCGCAGTGCACCTGAAGTGGATTGGGGAACTGGCACAGGGGATCATATTCCTAGTGGTGGGAGGGACACTCTACTGACTCTAGATGAGAGGTGCAGGATGAGGGGTTCCCCCATGGTAGAAGTCCTTGTATGTGAGTGTGGAGACCGCCCAGAAGAGTGTGGGTTGAGTGACAGAGACAGTCAGACACTGTCTTGCCAATCTCAGGAGAGTGATGTGGGGTACTTGTGCGATGCACTCGATGGTGAGGCAAAGTGTAGCTTGGTTAACACCAGTGAGTGGCTATGTGATTCAATTGTTGGAGAGCATATTTTAAGTCCCTGTTTTCCAGAGCTATGCCAACACCTGGTGGAGTGTGTGTTTTCTGACCCCAGGGAGCTCACACTGGAGGCAGACCTTTTGGTGGATTCCAGAGGGTCTGAAGAAGCATCTGGGGGTGATCCTGAAGGAGGTGGCTCAGGTTTTCCCCAACCAAGTGAGGTAGGGGAAGGTTGTGGTGGCCCAGATAGGTCCCAGAGTTATGGGAGGGGTGTAGGGTCCCATGTCCTGTCTCAGAGAAGAAGGAGTAGGAGGGGGCTGTCTCGCAAGGTGGCCCGAAACCCAGTCTCATGGCCTGATTGGTTCCATGAGGGAACACCAGGAGGGAGGCCTGGTCTGTACCGGGAGGCCATCCCCTGGGGGGAATCCCAAGGTGTCAGTTGAGCTGGGGGAGACTGCTGTATCCAGCATTCCACCAGCTCTGGTGTCTGGTAGCACCTCTCCAGTTGGGAGAGGGCAAGAGTCCAGAGATAGGGGTGGGGAGGGATGCAGTCCCCAGTGGAAGGACCAGTGGGTTAGGGGTTGCCAGCTCTGAGGTCGGAGCATCCCCGGACTGACCCTGGTGAGGCCACTTCTGGCCTGGGGGGTATTCATGCTCTGTCATGTGGACAGGAGGCTGGAGACCTGCGCCAGGCAGACTCTTGCACAACTCCAGAGGAGTGTGTTTCCCTTGGGGGTGTTGCAGGGATTCTGCACAAACACAGAACTATGCTTAGGAATATGGGACCTTGGTGTATAGGGACTGGGTCTCCCTACCACCTTAGTACCCACGAACCCAGGACCGACTAGCTATAGTGTCTCACTTGCTCTCCTACTCACTCACAGAGAAACAAATGATTAGACACCCCAGAACACAACACTCCCAGATCTCTCAGGAATCGCGGTAACAAGACATACCCTTTCGCCCACTCTCTTGTACTTGTCCACAATAGGATCTGACAGAGACACGAAACAGTTTAAAATATTTATTTTAAATAACGTGCCCAAACCTGCAGTATACATGCCACAACGAGCAGGAAAATGCATAGTACAAATACAGTCAGCATAGCAGCTAGTCCATATATCATGAAGGGAGATGTCATCATAGAAAGACAATGGAGAAAAGACTATACTGCCTAACCTCCCTCCCCTTGCTAAGAAGAAGTATTATTATATAATAGAAGATCTCTGGGCTATGTCAGCAGACCCCATAGCTTAGCCCAGTGGTTCCCAAACTTTTTATCCCAGCGGCTCCCTTGACTTATTGGCCATTGGCCACGGCTCCCCATTACGTTAATTTTTTTGGGCGGGTGGGAGGGTGTATGCCCGACCTCGGGAGTACTTCCATTTTTCTACTTGAAAATAATTGAGATGAAGCCTGAAGGTATTATAATCATAGATGTCATCCTATTAGTCATAGTGTCTGAAAGGGAGGGTAGGTTAGATAGATTGACTGATGGATTTGTGCTCGGTATGGGAATTACAAAGATTTCGTTTGATCATTTACATGTGTTTTTCTGTTGGATTCGGCAAGTCTGACATTGGTATTTGAAAAGTCCTTCGAACAGCCTGTGACAGCTGCTGTGGTGCTATCCACAACTCTGTCTGGACAATCAAATGCCACAGGAACAGTGGAATGGCAAGGTGGGAACTCCAGAGTGAGATTTATCTAGGCATGTAGATACGGTTAAAAAAAAAACAACTTACCTTACCGGGTCCTGCGCCGCCTCCGCTCCTGGCCTGGTCCGCGTTTGGCGTTTTTCCTGCTGCTTTCCAGGAACAGGAGCAGGCATCCACCCTCCCCTCCCCTAAGCCAATCACAATGCTGCAATGGCAGCGTTGTGATTGGTGCGGACAGCGCCCAGCCGGGCGCCTCTAGGGAGGCCATTTTCTCTATGTAGGCTGCATGCAGCCTACATAGAGAAAATTTAGAGTGCGCATGACTGGTTTGGTTGGCCCCAGAGGGCCGACCAAACAGTCATAGCCCACAAAAGTAGGCAAGCCACTCCTCCCAGGCCCGCCCACCCGCCCCCAACCAGGCATACCCTCCCGTCCGCTCCCAACCAGGCATACCCTGCCTTCTGCTTTCTCGCAGCACGAGAAGCAGAAACATAAAATGGTATTTAAAATACCATTTTAGGTTTCTGCTTCTTGCACTGCGAGAAAGCAGTGGGGCGACGCTCCTCCACCCTAATGGAGGAGCCGCCCCTGCAAACAGTGTTAGACAACGGGAACTATATCAAGTACAGTTCGCTCCTGGAGCCCCAGAGCGTAAACCACGTTGCTTTCAAGGTGAAGATAACTTATCCAGGGATGCTCAAAAATCAAAACATGCGAAGCCTGGAAGTTATTGGCACATTGCAGGGAACAACATGTGCCTAACCATGGCAAATATTTCAAAGTGTTCTCGCACAGGCTGCATAGAGAATTGTGCAGGCATGCACCCAGTAGCAATCACCCCGCCAGCACCAGCGTTGTCCATGTGTTAGGTGTAGCACGCATTGAGTGTCTTGGTAGGTGAGCGCCGGGTCATGTAGCAAGTAGTTGGGAGGGAAAGGGTGGCTGCGCACATACCTTGACTCAGCGTGTGGCCCATCTGTAAAGGGTCTCGTATAAGCAGGGCTTTAAGTGGGATTTAAAAACTGGAGGGTCTCTGAAAGGGTCATGGCCGATGTAATTAAGGGCGTGGCTTGAAAGCACGTAAACTGAAAATCTATGCTTAGCTTAGTGTGCCGCCCCACTGGTATTTTGCTACTTCTGTCATTACATCCAGATATATTATACAGTAAGCAACATTACATTTACAGCAAGCCAGTACTATTGGCTTTATCAATGGCTGTAGTTGCTTAAGATAAATCAGCAACAACCATGCCTTCGTAGAATAGCATATTGAAAATGCTTCAGTTTTGAAATGATGAGACTGTGAAAGAACTATAACTAGTCTCTTTGAAGTTACATCAAAGGCAGTGAAGGGTGATACTGCTGCAGAGGTAAGATTTATTTTTTTCATGGCGAGTGCAAAAAGGGAGAGCACCTGCCTATAAGAACTGCCAGTGCTATGCACCGGCAGGACCTGGCCCACTTAAAGCCCTGCGTAGAAGTCCCCATTATGCTCTGTTTGTAAACCGGGGAATGTGGTTTCCTTCTCAGTTAAGGTCCTGTGGTAAAATTAATCTACCAAATAGGTCTCTTGTTCAAGAATGGGAACAGGGACACGTATGATCCAGAGTGCTGCTCACCGGGCAAAGATAAAGTAAAGTGTGTCTGGGATACCTGCACGCCCGAGTGTTCCGAAACAGAGTCGGTTGCAGAGATGCTAGCAACATAGGCATGTCTATCCTTTAATTAAGCGTTACAGCGCAACTGTAAGGCAGAGGGGCATAGCTGCCGAAGACTGTGAGGCAGTGCCACACTGTACAACATGCGTGAGTGTGAGTAGCTGAGAGTGGTTCCATGCATGATTTCAGAGTTGAACGAAACCGGAGGCTGTCACTTATGAATGGCTCCATCAGTGTTAGGTCATATGCCTTCTTTCAAGCACAACAACAGGGAATAGAGGGGCATGGGGTCGATATAAATACAGACACGTGGTGCACAAGGAGATGCTTCTTGATTGAATGATGGGGGAGGGCTTAGCGAAAAATATGGGCTGTGTCCTTCGTCACTGGGTTTTGGCAAACTGGAGTATCGGTTATACTCTGCAGGCAGCTCTTCTCGGTTCCGGTATAATGGTACATTCAAGCGATCTTGTGCCTGGAACAAAGCTACGGTCTTGGTACTTAGGGACGAATATACTTTCGGCCATTCGAATCTGTAATTAAAATATATAGTTATATAAGTGCATGTTACCTTTTTCAGCTCCATATCTTTTGGAGCCCCCATAGCGAGCCCTGTGCCTTTCAATTCAAAGAACAATAGCTCCCATCGGACACACAACTGGCTACTGCGTACCTCTACTGAGAGATGCACGCAACGTGATGTTTTACGTCACATAAATTAATCGCACCATTAAAAGGAAGCGACTACTCGTAAGAGAAATAACCCTTAGCAACAAGATTCCTTTGCTGTTCGTCACGTGATTCCCTGAGATGCCTGAATTGTGAAACATGAGAAAAACTTCAGGGCATAACCCAGGCCTCTGCAGTGCAGCGTGGGTCCCATACAGCCTAAGTACTTCAAAGCACTGAATTCTCCTTAGTGCTCGCGGCGCCCCTGGCTAGTTTTGATGGCGCACCAGGGTGCCGCGGCGCACAGATTGGGAACCACAGCTTTAGCCTATAGATGGTAAATCTACATCATAGGTGCTGTCTCGCTCTTCTCTCTGGAAAGGTCCCTCTCCAAGCGTGTGCTACCTATTAGTGTATTCTAATAAAACCCAATTACATTTGTCTAAACAACAGCTGCATCGATATGTTTTGTCTAAGGGCTAAGGTCTGGGCAGAACAAAATAACAAGGGGCATTGTTGTTCGACCTTGCACATAATGTTCAGTCAAAATCCCAGGAATATGTAGAGAGTGAACACAGCGATGAGTTCTCATGTGAAAGCAGTCATTGAAATATTGCAAAAATAAAGACGTGTAGTAACGTGTGCAAAGCAGCAGGCAAGCTGCAACGTGCTTATGCTAAGATAGTGAAAAACTACAATGTCCCTATGGGCCAAGTGACACCCTCCCCTTGGCTAGGGCGTTAGCCATATGTGAAGACAAAAATCAGAGGTAAGCAGAGGCAAAGCGTCTTAGTCGGAGTCCATTTGGGAGAGGCATGAAGCCCAAAAAAAAATCGTTATTGCAAGGATATAATTTTTGGAGAATCCCCCCCCAAAAAAAAAAATTTGCCAATTGGGCACTCAAAAACCCATTCATTTAGAATTACTCTTCGGAGACTAAAATGTTGTGGGAAAAGTGGAATGCCATGAGCTCCAGAATGTTGTCTGCTCCTTCCATTGTAAAAAGGTATGCCATCCAGTTGAGTAGATCGAACGAGCACACATGCTCCTCATATCCAGAGGCTGTTAGGAGCATCTCAGGGCAACCTGCGTCAACTTTGATGAAACTCTGAGCTAAGAGGCGCTGCGCACAGACATAGGTACTCAAGTCTGCCGTTTGTGCAAGCAAAGGATCGCACAACATGCGCCTACCCATGGCACATTCCTGGTCATGGGCCTTCAACGGACCCAATAACAGATCGTAATCCAGGGCAGCACGTGTGGTATTGGAGAGGCAGACATCCAGGGCCCATTGAAAAGGGCACCGGAGGCAGTGGAACACAGTTTGAACGCAGGTGAAGTAGACATAACGGAAGGTCAGCCAATAGTCGATGGCAAAGGACGTCACTGGCATAGAACCAAAAAGCTGCCACATCCGATCGCGGTACAGTTGCAACTGGACCGGGTTTGGCAGCTCCACAGATCGAGCATCCATTGCGAAGCAATAATAGGAGATCCAGCATGCCGCAAATCAACAGGAGCACTAGGGAAAACACTCTGAAGGCACTGGAAAAAATAGAATGGATAAAGGCCGGTATTACTCCAAAAAAAATCTGAAAGGAAGAAACAAGGCAGGATCCCACAAGTTTAAAAAAGTGGGAGATTCGTGTTTATCAGTGAGTGTATCTCACTTGCGGTTCTCGCCACCTGCAATTTAAAGGTCTCTCCAGCTGATGTGAAAGCGACTTCTTGTTGAAACAATAGCGCATTGAGTCTGCTTAGCTTGTTGAAATCTGTTTTCAAAGTTGGAATGGAAGGCCAAAGTGAACCATCTACAATCCCATGCGGGTTGGAACCAGGACATTGCTGCAACATGTAACGCGTTGAGAAACTGTTACCATATACGGGACGCCTGCCCGTAAGCCGCAGCTGTCGTGGTTAATTAAAATAAGATAACTGCCATTAGAAAGCAAAGCTAGTGCGGGAATAATAGCTGGGACAGGGGTACCTTTTAAAAAACAAGCCAGATTAGGTGCCGAAACGTTGCAGGCTCCATGCAGTTTAACTTGTTTACTGACTAGGGAATGTCCTACTGTGGAATCGCAGTCCTCCCCTGTAAGGAAAACTTCCTTATCCGCGCGCTGACATCAATAGGTGAAAGGTAACGACCATAATTCATGAATATAATTATTGCCGAGGGGCTCATATCTTCCAATCGGATAGTGTTTCATGCAAGCCGTGAACTGAAAAAGTGAGATGGGCAGTGAAATAACCCCATGTATTAACCGTACAGCCGAATCAGTCTCTGCTACAGAAAAGGGTAACTGTTCTAGTTGTTCAATATGTAACAATGTCTATGTTGCATCTTTCATGGACATTAATTTCTGTTTATCAGTCAAATTAAATGGCAAAAACAGTGCAGAAGCGTTCAAATAATCCCATGGCACTTTTCCATTTTTGAGTGTTTGCAAGGTCTAAGCAAACTGCATTACAGAACGTAACTGATTTTGACCATGATACAAAACAGACACCTCATGCTGAACAATGTCAATGACAGATAATACAATATTATCTAAACTATATATACAGGAAGACAGTGTATTAATGCTGTTATCTACCACTGCATGGACTTTTTCTAAATGTGCTTGGTCAATTTGGTGGAGACGCACCGCAGCTTCCATCTGCGACAGTTTCCAAAATTCATTATAAGATGAGTATATAAAAAGTTTTGTGCGAGGGGACTTTGGACCTAAAAGAAAATCAGCTAAATCAATGTCACCTGACAGAAGAGAAAGGTGTTGTTTCACAGACAACAGTGTGGAATGTTCCAACCATTGCTGACATAATTTACCCACAGAGTATGTGGTAACAGTATGGGAGTGTGGGAAACGAGGATCAGGTCTGCTTTGTGTAAAACCTTTTGTAGTATTCAGAAAACGTAATTGGCACGCTTTAGAGCTCGTTGGCCACACTAACCATCCCAAGGGGTCAATATTAGAAGAGTTAAGTGTGCCATTTTGAAACATGATAGCCAAATCGTCAATTGTGTCATTGGTGTTTGATTGCCATGTATCATAAGAAGCCAATAGGGAATGGAGGGAATATTTTAAATTTTTGGCCGTGGCTAAACCAAAACAAGTAGTCTGTTGTACCGTGTCATTTAAAAATAACACTTGAGACGGTATCAGACAAGCACGATGCAATGCTTCAGTGCCTTTTACTTGCCAATCTTCAGTACCCCAAATGGATTTTAAATCAATTGTATCCTTCCAATGCTCATAACCCTTTATGGACAACTCATCCCTGAAGGACATGGAGTAAACTAATTTAGTATGTGTCAACATAAACTTAGTTTGGGACGGCCTCTTTAGTTTAAAAAATTAGGACTGTGGGTCTGAAAGATTGTAACCGAAAAATATATACATTTACCCTGTTGAGTCTTTGAACTCCCCTGTAAAGGTGTTGGGCAATGTTCCCACTGTGTATAATTAAAAAACGGTCTCAGATTGTTGGTCTTATGTAAAAAATGATGGCCATAATGTTGATAACAGAATAAATCAGCATAATTTGCAGAATTCAAATACAGGTCTTCAGTGTCGAAAGCAGCATAATATTTCAAATCAGAAAACAATGAATGAACTACATGAACATCACAGTCATCAGAGTGTATGTCCGACAAAACCATATCTCCTAAGGAAACGCGGAAAACGTATGGAATGTTCAAAATTTCAGTCGGGCCATGGATATCGTATGAAACTTTATCCCAAACAATGCCAACAGCAAAAGGGAATGCCAAAATATTGACAAGGGCTTGGTCTCTTTTCATGACATGTGACAATGTATGAGGGGCTAGAACGCCGTCAACAAAGTAATGGGCATTTATCAAGAGGAAAAACACAGTCATGAACCCAATCCACAAGAAAAGGAATATTATTATTAGCACCATCCAGACGTATGTCCATGGGAGGACTAGGTAAGTCTTTGTGAACCAGGGTATGAAAAGACTGGTACATGTAGGTGCCGCTGCCACAGATGATGACGAGGAAGATGTGTCAGAGGAAAAGCTAGTACGGTCCATATAATAACCACTGGACCCTAGCTGTAACAACGGGGGATGTGTAGCATTGGATATTTTAGGTATGTTACTCTCAGGAATGTCAATTATGACCTCAACTGGAGGAGAAGCATACTCAATATCCGCAGTTGTGGATGTAGAGGGAAAAACAGGTAATAGATCAATTGAAGTTTCCATCTCCCCCTCCATTTGTGGGGGAGTAGTTGATGAAACAGAAGCTATCGGATTCAAAGAAAGATCTCAGCGTGGAATGCTTGGAGGCATACTATTCAGTATCGGCCATATGGTGTAGCTTGACATGTTCTATTGAAATGTACCGATTCTCCTTACAACCAGGTAAAGGAGGCAGGATCACAGTATGGGTGCCTTTCAAACCAAGGACTCTGACCGGTGCATGGTAGGATGGACCAAATTCTTTTTTGTTCTCCACCTTTTCTCGGACCAGATCTTCAACTTTAGGAAGCCATCCAGAAACAGGAATCAGCACCGCTCGATCCACGGAAGAGGGCAACTGGGTTTTCGCTTGTGAATCACGAGCTTTTTGTAGATCCTGTAACACAGCACAATGATTATCTACGTCAAAGATTGCGGCTGCCGCCACAACGTCTAGACCATCAAGGTCTGGCACAAACATTTCAATGCCAAAGAGCATTTCGTATTGGGTCCGCCCACCCAGAGATCTTCTAGGGAGATTATTGAGTGCACGTTGGACTCCATAGAGATGAGTCAGCCAACCTCTGCCAGTACCTAATACCCTAGCTGTCAAAGATTGCTTTAAGTCACGGTTCATCCATTCCACCACAGAATTGCCCTCAGGCCGGTATGGAGACGAAAATTGCACCTGCACCCCCAGAGACTTCATCGCATCCCGGTAAGCCTTAGAGGCAAACGCAGGACCTTGGTCAGAATGGAAGGTGCCACAAGCAAATGTCCCGACAAAGACACGCAAATCTTTAATGACATTTTGAGCGTCAGCACTATGTTGCGGCCAAACCCAAAGGAATCTAGTGCACGAATCCACTGCAACCAAAATGTGTTTAAATGCAGTGTCAGATTTTCAAAGGACCGCAGTGATCAAGATAAATGCAGCCAAATGGCTGATTGGAGATGTAAATCTGAGTGTGGGGTGGTCGTGCAACAGTAGAAGGCTTAATTTGTTGACAAATGTTACAAGAAAGTACATATTTACGTGCCTGCTTATATAAACCACGCCACCAGAAACGTTGCTGTAAAAGTGATACTGTCGCTGACACTCCGGCATACGCAGAAGCTATGCCATCATGAGCGACAATGATCAAAGAAAGTCTGCGATCCTCGTTGGGAATCCGCTGATCCCCAACGGACAGAATAGTAGCAAATGGGACTTGATCAGAAGACAAGTGGTATGAATAATGTGAGGGAAAACCCTGAGGAAACTCCGTTCCCTCCTTCATCGCTGCAATTGCTGCTAGAATATCATCATCAATTTTAGTCATAGACCTAGTGACTGCTGCTACTGAACAAGTGGCCACTGCAGATTTGGCTGCCTCATCAGCCAGTGAATTACCAACAGAGTGTGCTCCCACACATTGATGGCCCAAAGTATGGATAACATGTGTGAGTGGCAAGCACTCCTTAAGAGCGGCCACTTTAACCCAAAGCATTTTATGCTTAGTTGCGCTACCTTTAGAATCACGAAAATCATTTTGTGTCCAGGAGAACAAGTTGTCATTAAAGGATTGTGCACAGTAAAACGAATCGCACGCTACAAAAGTAGGAATATCTGGATCAGCAAATTCAAGAGCCAAAACCAAAGCACGTAGCTCCGCCAATTGAGCTGTGCAATCACCTAGAGACTGTGTGTGTACCAAGGAGGATTTAAAATCCCCATCAAAAATCTTCCCTGCCACAATTGCACAGGCTGCTGAATAAGCATGTTTAGAACCAATGGCTGGCTGCGCAGATCCATCAGTGTAAATGCTGCATTTGTACTGATCAAGAGGGAGTAAAGATAAAGGAGGAGGATGAACATGTTCATATTGTAAAAACTCCTGCGTCTGTACATAAGGATCAAAAATAAAGTTGACATCAGCCGACGTCAAAGAACTAGCCCATTGTATCCAACGTGGATGCAAGGCTTTGGAATTCGGGACACTCGCCTTTGTCACTGCTTCTAATGAAAATGTGTTTATCCTAAGCCAGAGAGCGTTCTTTCAAAATAGCCATCTGGACGACTGTCAAAAAAATTTCTGTGGGAGAGAAACGCATCTCAACTGAAGTGTACAAGTGTGATTTATAAGCTATGGGTACTGTGTCCCCCTCATTGAACGTCAAGTAAGTAAAACCCAACGCGCCTGGTACAATCCATATGACCAAATTAGTAGAATTGTCTTGTGTTAACAAGAAGTTGGTCGCAAGCAGATCAGACTGCAGAGACCAAAGAATTGTGGTATGTTCCGGAAACCAACAGGAAGTTGAGAAAGAAGGTTGTATCAATGAGTAAAGAGGTTTGATACGCTGAGCATAATCGGGAATGTATGTCCTCCCGAAATTAAAAAAACCCAGCAAAAATTGCAATTTTTTAAGAGTAGTTATAGGTTGCAGATGAGCACATTTCTCCAGAAAGTGGGGTGCCAACACCCTACCTTCATTGTTGAGTTCGTAACCAAGAAAAAGAACCGCCAAGAAGGCGATGTGAGACTTAGCAAAATTGAATTTATAACCAAAGTTTGCAAAATGTGTGATAATGCGGTCAACATGCATGAGATGCGTTTGTAATTTATCATCCGTCAAGTAAATGTCATCAACGTACAAGAAGGCGTCTGGGTCGATCTCATGCAAAAGAGACACTATGCGTGCCGCAAACACGCCAGGGCTATTCTTATATCCCATAGGCAATCTCGCATATCGGCGTTGATTGCCCAACACACTGAATGCGGTCAAATCATGGCAGGAGCCAGAGAGTGTCGGAAAAATCCATTGGAAATATCCAAGGTGGTTTTGTATTTTTTGCGAACAATGTTATTCACTAACGTAGAGCTATGTGTGTTCTGAACCGCAAAAGTACTAACATGACTGTTCAAATGTCTGTAGTCTAAAACTATGCGATATGAACCGTCCAGTTTCAATATCTGAAAAAGAGGATTATTCATTGATGAAACACAGGGTTCAATCACACCCTGGTATTCCAATTGGGTCAAGATTTCACTGACGGATGCTTTAGCATCTCGTTTGATTGGATATTGTTGTTGGGGCTGAGGTGTAGAAAGCAAAGGAATCACATGAACTGGGGAACCCTCATCCCAACCTGCCCGATTGCGATATAACGCTGGGGCTAAGGCTAAAGCCCACTTGGAGGCATAAGCCATTTTGTCATCATCAGGGACATATTTTTAAAAACTTGGTAAAATAACATCTTCCCCTCTAGAGGAAGCTAGTACAAATGGGGGAGGCCAATCAACCTCCGCCAATAAAATGTCATATGAAGAAGTGAGGTTTTCCCAAAACACTGCTTTTTCTGGGCATTTAATATCACCTTCAATTTGGAGGGTTACTTCATAAAGTCTATCCGGAGGAGCAACTCGAGTATAAGCTGTCTCTATTGTAATAAAAGTGTCAGTTGCTTTCGCCTCCAGACGCTGGTGGAGTGTCTGCCGCACTATGGTAACATCCGCTGCGCTGTCCAGGAGGGTTACCGCCCAGCTCCTGTCAAGGAGCAGGGTTCTCACCGTCTGAGGCATACTTTTCAGTCAAAGCGGCAACTTTTTTCTTTTGAAATGGGGCACAATATTGAGGTGGTTCCCACCTGCTTGACTTTCACATCAAACTGGCGCTGTGGGTCACATCTAGCCTGCGTAGACTCGCCTTCCTTGCGATCCTCATTCCCTCCTCCGCTGAATTGGTGATCCGACGATTCCTGAAAGGAAAGAGGAGAACGAGGATCAGGAACCTGGAACCTCTCGGGTGTCTTAATTTTAGAGCGGTCACGCAAATCATATCTACGTTCAGAAGCGTCAGGTGGAGGTGAACCTGCACGAGATCCAGGCTTCTGTTGTTGCTGCCCCTGATTTTTATTCCAAGCCTTTTTAGGAAAGACTGGGCGCCCCTCCTTTTCAGGAGGGGGCTTGTTCTGTACCTGAGTAAAAGGTCTTACTCCCAAACTATTGCGACCCAATGATGTATACACATCTGCAATAATAATCGGCAACTGCCACTGTCTGTCAACATCCGCCACTGCCAAGAGGCATTGACACACTTGCAAACTAACTGCCTCATCTTTGACATTGGCCAGAATCATATCGGAGACAAAATCTCATCCCCAATTCCAGGGCTGGACCAGCCCTGTGTTCATCTTGAACCTTCTTCAGAACACTTGGTAGACTGCTCATTGAGGGAGAGCCAATGCACAGTGTGTACACCGCAGCAAACACCATCACCCAGGTGGTACAATCAGCCAAAGCGGGGACAATACCACTCGGTAAGCTCATTGTCAGGATCCTGTGTTTCTCAACAGGTGTAGTATGCAGAAAAACAGCCTCGAGTTGCTCAAGTTTTTCTGCAAGCCAATATGGGAAATCATCTCTATTCTGAGGACGTTTACCCATCACCGAATTAATCATAATGGGACTAATGACAAGACCACCACCATGTCCAATTGGCTGAGGAGCGGCTCCAGCCAGAGCCACTTGAATATTACGTGACATAAATTGTATGACACTTCTGTGTATATGAATTAATGATGTATGTAACTGATGTAGCTCTGCGAGTGTAACATTAAGATAATTCGGATGCGGAGTGAAACCAGCCAAAACAGAAGTGGCCCCATCGACCGATAAGGGGCCTAAACGGACCACAGAAACAGGGTAAGGAAGGGTGCCATTAAACCAGATGGTATGCTCCCAGGCCGTTAACAGAACTTCAAGTAATGCATAAGGGCGATAATTCCGCGGAACCGCGGCTGCTGTATATTCATGAAAGAAATTATAATTCCCATCTACTGCGGGAAATGTAACCCAAGAGTAAAAAACTTCGAAGTGGTAAGCCTCATCCGCCTCGACAACAAAGATAAAATCAGCCCTCGCATTTGGGACTCCACGTTGAGTCAAGAATGCTGTAACCGCCGCACGGTTAGGTGCCGCAATAGCGACTGCCATATTAAAAATGAAAAAGGATAAACCAGTAGAACGGTAGCGCACAACCGGGTCAGAAAGAGAAACAAAACCTTTTAAACTTCAAGCTTGAAAAACCTATAAAACACAAATAGAGGAGGCTAAGCCCTCAGACCACGGATGTCTCCGTAAATTGGTGAGAGGGTATTATGGACAAGCACAAGCGCTACTCAGGGGTCTCACGAATAAGTACCAGACCAAACTTTGGTGGCGCCACGTTGCAGGGATTCTGTACAAACACAGAACTATGTGCAGGAATATGGGACCTTAGTGTATAGGGACTGGGTCTCCCTACCAGCTTAGTACCCACGAGCCCAGGACCGACTAGCTATAGTGTCTCACTTGCTCTCCTACTCACTCACAGAGAAACAAATGATTAGACACCCCAGAACACAACACTCCCACCTCTCTTGGGAATCGCTGTAACAAGACACACCCTTTCTCCCACTCTCTTGTACTTGTCCACAATAAGATCTGACAGCGACACAAAACAGTTTAAAATATTTATTTTAACTAACGTGCCCTAACATGCAGAATACGTGCCACAACGAGCAGGAAAATGCATAGTACAAATACAGTCAGCATTGCAGCTAGTCCATATATCATGAAGAGAGATGTCATCATAGAAAGACAATGGAGAAAAGACTATAGTGCCTAACCTCCCTCCCCTTGCTAAGAAGAAGTATTATTATATAATAGAAGATCTCTGGGCTATGTCAGCAGACCCCATACCTTAGCCTATAGATGGTAGATCTACATCATAGGTGTTGTCTCGCTCTTCTCTCTGGAAAGGTCCCTCTCCAAGTGTGTGCTACCTATTCGTGTATTCTAATAAAAACCCAAGTAAATTTGACCAAACAACAGCTGCATCGGTATGTTTTGTCTAAGGGCTAAGGTCTGGCCAGAACAAAATAATAAGGGGCATTGTTGTTCGAACTTGCACCTAATGTTCAGTCAAAATCTCAGGAATATGCAGAGAGTGAACACAGCGATGAGTTCTCATGTGAAAGCAGTCATTGAAATATTGCAAAAATGAAGACGTGTAGTAACGTGCGCAAAGCAGCAGGCAAGCTCATGCTAATTTAGTGAAAAACAACAATGTCCCTATGGGCCACGTGACAGGAGGGCATTGGTCCAACCTAAAGATACAGACCCTGGGTTGGAGGGCCAGGTTCAGGGTGTCCCCCCTGACCTGGAGGGAGGGGAGACTGCTAACAGTGCCCCTACTGGTTTGTCTTCTGGGGGCACCGCTCCAGGTGGGAGGGTGCAGGGCCCCAGTAGGGGGGGCAGAGAGAGGCCAGCCTCACCCCTAACCCCTGCCCTGTCTAAGGGCACAGACCTTAGGCTGGGATCTAACTTGCAGGATAGAACCCCTGAACTGCCTCAGGTGCCATGACAATTCTGGAAGGGGGGACCTCTCCAGGTGGGAGGGTGCAGAGCCCCAAGGAGGAGGACAGGGTGTGGGAGAGCTCACCCCAGTCCCATGTCCAGTCTCTGGGTACAGACCCTGGGCTGGTGGGTCAGTGTCAGGATGTCAACCCCTCCCTGTACAGGAGGGAGAGTGGACAAAGGGTGCCCGGCACCTGGGGCTACTGCCCCCCACTCTCTGATGCCACAGAGGTTGGAGAACCATGAAAGCCTGGGGCCTGGCTCTCATCACTGCCAGTTGTCAGTAGCCACTGTGGCTTGCTGTCCTGGTGGACAGAGGTGCCCCTGGGAGGGAGACAGGAGTCACACCCTGGGGTGGACTGGACCACACCACTGTGTTGGCCATGTGGGTACTGTCTGCCTGCTCAGACACACCTGTAAGCAAGCTACGGTTAGGTGCTGCACAGATGGTGTCCACAGGTGAAGAGGAGTGTCCCCCATAGGTTAGCTTAGTGTGCCCTGAGAGTATGGACCGAGGTATCCAACTAGGTTCAGAAAGGCGTAGAACCAGAACGTGCCCCCGCTGTTGTGGGTCAGGTCTACGTTCTATCGCATCAAGCATGGAAGTCTATCAAGGGATTGATTAGTCTACCCTGGCTTTAGGCTGGAAGTGGGTTGTGTTAGACCTGGCTTGTCCAGAGGGTTTATCCCCAGACTTTTTGCTTTTTGCTTTTTGGCCTCCTGTTTTGGACCCTGTTTTTGTTGGTTTTATGACTCTGGACACTTTACCTCTGCTGATCAGTGCTAAAGTGCATATGATCTCCCTCTAAAATGTTATGAGGACTATGCTGTGTGCTGTGTCCCCTGCTTGAGGAAGATCTCCTAGGGTTTGAAGTAGAGCTTATCTCCTGTCTTTAAAGTCTCAGGGATAAAAAGACTTCACCCCCGGCTCCCCTGAACTTCCTTGCTGGGAGTTCTGACCTGCCAAGAGGTGCCTGCTGCTGTTCTGGGCCTCTGGAGGTTGTTCCTGCTGTTGGGAACTGGAAAAGCAACGCAACTAAGAGAAGCGCGACGCAACCGCACCTGTTTCTGATGCATCGCAGAAAAAACCGACGCAGCGCCTGCCCGCGGCTTGAGAAAATTGGCACACGCCGCATCGAGTGCACCGATCTACGAAGTCTGAGATCATCGCACTGATTCCGACGCAGGCCCGGCCGTGCAGCTGCAAGAACCAACGCATCATGGGACCGCAGCTGGAGAAACCAACGCATCCCCGATCCTCACGTATCGTGATCTGGGCGCCATGCCTGCAAGAACTCCGGGCTGCAGTAAGAAACCGACGCATCACCTCCCCCCACAGTAAGAAACCGACTCATCACCTCCCCGCACAGTAAGGAACTGACGCATCACCGCCCCTGCGTGGCAGTAAGGCACCGACGCATCACCTCCCCTGAAGTAAGGAACCGATGCTTCACCTTCCCTGGGCATGAGGAACCGACGCATCACCTTCCCTGCAACAGTTTTTGTTTGTGCGCGTGACGCATCCAAGGTACTTTGTGTGAAACATGTTGCATCTGCAATTTACTTTGAACAGAACTGTTTCTTCCTTTTGAAAGTCATATTTGTATTACTGTTTTGTGGATTTTTGTCGGTTTCGTCTTGTTTGGTTTAGATAAAGATTACTTATTTTTCTAAACTGGTGTGGTGTCCATTTTTAGCGTTTTCACTGTATTACTGTATGTGTGTACAAATGCTTTACACACTGCCTCCGAGATATGCCTGTCTGCTTGTGCCAAGCTACCAAGGGGGTAAGCAGGGGTTATTTTAGAAGTGTATCCCCCTTACCCTTACTAGGAAGAAGGGTCCCTACTTGGACAAAGGTGCAAACCATTGCCAACTAGAGACTCCCATTTCTAACAATATTCATTAACCCTTTCCTACATGATGTGTTTACTTGCTGGGGTATCTTAGCGCCCTGATATCTCTAAATCCTCACATGGGAGGAAGGATAGCTCAGGGTTGTATGGGACATCCTGGTTAGACGGTATAAGATGGGTGGATTCTGTGCCAGAATTTAAAATACAATATTTGGATTGGACATACCCAATATGTATCCTATTAAATCGTATACATTTGCAAAGATGAACAGGGGTGGGAGCACACCGCTTCACCTCCCAGCAAGGTTCGCCCCTGGCATTCTGGTTAATGCAGTCTCTTGTTGCTTGCTTTGCTCTAGTATTCAGAGTGTTTCGCCAGAGTTGGCGCAGATAGTGCTGATCTCTAGACACGTGTTTCTGGTTCTTTAACCGTCATCAGTAGAGATTAAGACTTCAGATTTAGGGTTTGCTGAGTAGGCTGCCAAACATTGCATCAGGTCAAGTACCTCTCACTGGCGCGCAGGTGCTTCTTCCACGAGCTCGTCAGCTCAATGACTCACAGGAGTACTTTTAAACAGGAACAGGGGTGGGAGCACACCGCTTCACCTCCCAGCAAGGTTCGCCCCTGGCATTCTGGTTAATGCAGTCTCTTGTTGCTTGCTTTGCTCTAGTATTCAGAGTGTTTCGCCAGAGTTGGCGCAGATAGTGCTGATCTCTAGACACGTGTTTCTGGTTCTTTAACCGTCATCAGTAGAGATTAAGACTTCAGATTTAGGGTTTGCTGAGTAGGCTGCCAAACATTGCATCAGGTCAAGTACCTCTCACTGGCGCGCAGGTGCTTCTTCCACGAGCTCGTCAGCTCAATGACTCACGGGAGTACTTTTAAACAGGAACAGGGGTGGGAGCACACCGCTTCACCTCCCAGCAAGGTTCGCCCCTGGCATTCTGGTTAATGCAGTCTCTTGTTGCTTGCTTTGCTCTAGTATTCAGAGTGTTTCGCCAGAGTTGGCGCAGATAGTGCTGATCTCTAGACACGTGTTTCTGGTTCTTTAACCGTCATCAGTAGAGATTAATACTTCAGATTTAGGGTTTGCTGAGTAGGCTGCCAAACATTGCATCAGGTCAAGTACCTCTCACTGGTGCGCAGGTGCTTCTTCCACGAGCTCGTCAGCTCAATGACTCACGGGAGTACTTTTAAACAGGAACAGGGGTGGGAGCACACCGCTTCACCTCCCAGCAAGGTTCGCCCCTGGCATTCTGGTTAATGCAGTCTCTTGCTGCTTGCTTTGCTCTAGTATTCAGAGTGTTTCGCCAGAGTTGGCGCAGATAGTGCTGATCTCTAGACACGTGTTTCTGGTTCTTTAACTGTCATCAGTAGAGATTAAGACTTCAGATTTAGGGTTTGCTGAGTAGGCTGCCAAACATTGCATCAGGTCAAGTACCTCTCACTGGCGCGCAGGTGCTTCTTCCACGAGCTCGTCAGCTCAATGACTCACGGGAGTACTTTTAAACAGGAACAGGGGTGGGAGCACACCGCTTCACCTCCCAGCAAGGTTCGCCCTGGCATTCTGGTTAATGCAGTCTCTTGTTGCTTGCTTTGCTCTAGTATTCAGAGTGTTTCGCCAGAGTTGGCGCAGATAGTGCTGATCTCTAGACACGTGTTTCTGGTTCTTTAACCGTCATCAGTAGAGATTAAGACTTCAGATTTAGGGTTTGCTGAGTAGGCTGCCAAACATTGCAACAGGTCAAGTACCTCTCACTTTGCAAAGATATCATGCACACGCTGTGCATTGTTAGTAAAGACCATTGCTCAAAACGAAAAGAAATAGCTGAGCCTGAAATCTTTAGTCTCTCCTCTCTTACGCAGAAAGGCTATCCCTCTGGCACTGGTTACTATTGGATCTGGCTCCTGAAATTATTTCAAAGGTCAAACCAAGCTCATACCCTTTAAATTACAGGCACTGATTATTCCACCTCTGGCACCTCCAACAAGTACACTAGATCCCACGCAATCTGCATAGTATGATCCTGGGCACGTCAAATAGATGTGCAAATGTGGGGCAGTGGAAGAGGTTGTCACTGACTTCGCCTGGTCTTGTCCCAGCATACAGGCATTTTGAAATAGGTGACATTATTGTGGAGGCTTCAAGTCCACGGGGCCTATAGGTATTTATGTCAGTCGTGATGAAAGTGATTCCAAAGGTAAGCTAAGAATGCTACCCCAGAGGTTAAAGACTAGGGGGCATATTCACAAGGAGCTATCGCCGAATTAACGGCACTTTACCGCAGCCAAAGTTGTGATAAATTTACCTCCCCATTCACAAGCCGGCGTTAACAGCCCACAGCACCAGTTTACCCGCGATAGCAGCCGCAAAAAACATCGCCACAGAGTACCCCCACAAATATCGCTAATGAGATGCAGAGTAGGCGTTCCCGTGACAAAAGTCGAGAAAACAGCAGACCTCAACATTCACAACGACCAGCCACATCCGCGATAAAAACACAAAACAGGCGATAAGGCGCGTTAGCACCAGGAAATCTACACCTGCTCTGACCTGGTGTAAAGTTGGACCGCAGCCTGCACCGCAAAAGGGAGCACAGCCCAGGGCTACATCGGAAGGGCAACAGATGCCATGGAGCCACCCATCATGCGGCCCGGACACCCAAGAGGGCCACAACTCCCACCGCCACCACCCCCAGGACCACCCCTCCCTGGCACCCCCCCCGACCAAAGATATGCCACATCAGCCACACCCAAACATGTACAAATTATTCCGCTTGATGCCGCACAATCACAACTGGTGACATGGATGTGTCGTCACAGAAATGACCAGCACACATTCACTTTCGAAGCAACAAATGAAACTTTATTAAAATGAACAACGAAATGAAATGAAGACACATGGCCGCTCCCCTCCGGACAATACGTAGGTCACAGCCTGTAAGACAAAAAACATGATGAGAAGGTGTGTCCTGCGCATATCAGAGGACAGAGAGAGAGCGAAGGAGAGAGAGAGGAAGAGAGGGAGAGAGATAGAGAGAGAGAGAGAGAGAGAGAAGAGGAGAGTGAGAGGAAGAGAGGGAGAGAGAGAGAGAGCGAAGAGGAGAGAGAGAGGAAGAGAGGGAGAGAGAGAGGAAGAGAGAGGGAGAGAGAGAGCGAAGAGGAGAGAGAGAGAGGAAGAGAGGGAGAGAGAGAGAGAGAGCAAAGAGGAGAGAGAGAGGAAGAGAGGGAGAGAGAGAGCGAAGAGGAGAGAGAGAGGAAGAGAGGGAGAGAGAGAGAGAGAGTCCCGCCCCTGCGCACACAGGCCACACTGCTCACCTGCTGCCACCGGTGTGTCTCCAACCGCGTTCCGGTATGTAGGTCAGTTCACCAGGTCACACATCTGATTCAGAGCTGTCAGCTGAAACAGAGCCCAGATACACGTCTGGCACAGTACACACACTTGCACAAGACAACATCGCCTGCCCGCCCATGCACACCCAGGCAGAGTCACCCCAACCTCTCTCGCCGCCCATCGGAGCATGCCCGCCCATGCACACCCAGTCCTCAATGCTCACCTTCCGCCACCGGCGTGTAGACAGGAGGTCCCACCAAGTGCCGCTGCAAGCCACAAGCCCGGGGCCCGCGGACATGGCACCCTCCACATCATGCAGCCACGCTCCGCAGGCCACCAGGTCTCACGTTTGGTGCTGGGTCTTGATTACTCCATGGCAGTGGACATACCAGTGCACCATTGCAGGCTGCACACCCGCTCAGCCCAATGGGTGCCACCAACTCTGGGACCCCGGAAGTGACGCCATGTGGCGGTAGGCCCGCGCTGCCCGCTGGCTCTGGCCTACACTGCGGTCCAGCAGGGCACACAGAACCTGAGCTGTCCGGACCGCCTGGACGGGGCATCATCGCAGGCTGCACACCCCCTCAGCAGCTCAAGGTGCCACTGACACAGTGCACCCCAAGTCACCGTCCCGTGGTGGGGTGCCTGTGCCGTCCGCAAGGCCCCGGGTGCCACTAACCCTGTGCAACCCCAGTCTGCGCCACGTGGTGGTAGGCCCGTGCCTTACTCAAGGCCTCGTGTGCCACTAACCCTGTGCAACCCCAGTCTGCGCCACGTGGTGGTAGGCCCGTGCCGTCCGCAAGGCCTCGGATGCCACTAACCCTGTGCGCAACAACTCATGGGCCCTACATGAGTGAGAACCGTGGAGCGGCAGTCATCCAGTCACCACCGGAAGAGGGGAATGTGACGTCGTCGGCCCCTTATGTTGGCGGAGTCACATGGCCTGTGACGCCTGTGCCGGATGGGTGTGGTGTGTGTGAAAACCTGCCCTCAGGGAGTGGCTGTGACATGCTGACAACTAGACCAGTGACCTGCATACCACCAGCGAGTACGGCTGCGACGGGTAGCAATGAGGGCCCCCCCTCGGGGCGTTAGCGGAGTGGTCTGGCCTGCCGTACGCCCGACCAGCGCAGGGCTTGCAACAATGACTCGTGGGCTCTGGGCGTGGTCCAGTCCATGTCCGGACAAGGAAGTGACTGATGCGTGTGTCCCTGCTGTAGTGTTCATGGAACCCGGTACACAAGATGCAATGTCGCACCCTCTGACTGCCATCCCACAGGATGAACATCATTGATGCAAGGGAAGGCACTGTCCCCACATTCATCCACACATCCATACATGAATGACGTAAGACATTACACAGCAGTGCGTCACTGGATGTTTATTTGCACATCCAGTGCAGTCATGCAGCTGGAGCGGTACACGGCAATGCCGAGCACACTACACAATAATGGCCCGTGGAGGGCCAGCCAGTGTCCATCCGGGGATGACCTGTACTGCGGAAGAGGAAGGGTACAGTCCGCAGTCTGTTCGCTGTGCATTGGTCGTTAACAGGATGTGGCAGTCCATGTCGCTGTCCAAGGTGAGTGCATCGGAGTGTATCCAGGGTCAGTGGTAGGTCTTGAGGCCATGTGCGGCACCAAGCAGGAACAGGCAAGGTGGCGGAAATGAATGCTAGTGCCTGGCCCTCCTGACCACAGTCCCATCCACGTCCTCGTCCCCAGGTGTGTGCCCTGCCCCACCTGTGGGTGTTGCAGTACCGGCTGCGGCACACTGTGTGCCACTGTCACATCAGGGGCCGGAGGAGGATTGTCGGCCGCACTGGGAGGCACTGACACACCAGGGGGCGGAGATGTGAATGGTGTGGGGGCAACAGCAATCATCATCGCCACGCCTTGTGGCAGCATTGCCATGACGAGGACATGCAGGGCACAGTAGATCCCAGCTACAATTTCGCTGATGTGCAGCGGCGGCTGCCATCCTTTCCGCCTCCATCTGCACCATGTCCTCCATGAGCCTCCGCATGTTTGCCAGCTCATGGCTGGCATCGCTGGGGCCACTCTGAGCGGACAGGTATTCTTCCCTCCGCATCATGACTCCAGAGATGTCAGTCAGGGCTTGCTGGAGACCATGGGGCGGACATAGACACCCAAGGATGGCATCCAGTTTGTTAGCCATGTGCTCGAACCCCACCCGCACCTGCTCGGCCGTCTCCCTCTGGCCCTCCAGCACCCAGTGTTGGAAGGCCATTTGTTGTTCCTGGGGGTCTTGGGAGGATGCCGGGGCTGTGGGTGCCTCCTGCTGGGTGGTTTGGGTGGTGGGTGGGGTCTCATGGATGTAGCTGGGCTGCCCTGATCCTGGAGGGGAGTTGCGGATGAGGTCAATGAGGTCTTGGATGGTTTGGGTGTCGATGCTGGTGTTGTCCTCCTCCTCGTCATCAGTGAAGAGTGGCTGTGACTGCTCTGCAGGAGTGTTGACGATGCCCCTGCGATGTGAAGGGGAGATGGTGTATTACAATGTGTCCACATGTATGTAGCCGCATGGTACAGGTTGACATTCAGACAGCATGGCATTGTACATTGTGACAGTCTGTGGGTCTGGGCGAGGACCCAGAGTGATTGTGGGTGTGCACTGTGCCCTGCTTGCTTGTGCATGTGTGCCATTGTGGCCATCTCCCCCCGTCCCCCCAGTACCTGGTGGTCACTCACCCTGTTGCGGTTGTGTTGTGTCCTGTCGAGCAGTGTCCGGTCCCCCGACTCCTGCCACAGTCTCCACACTGATGACTGTCGACACCAGCTCCTCCATGTCATCCAGCTCCAGCTGTGGCGCTGGGCCCCCACCTCCGGTCTGCGTTGCTGCGTTCAGGTTGGCGGAGAGTTTCTCCTTGGTCTTCCGCTTGATGTCATTCCATCGCCTCTTGACCTCGTCCATTGTCCGCTTGTGCTCTCCGACGGCATTCACTTTGTCGACGATGTCCCGCCATATTCCAGTTTTGGTGCCCAATGACACGTTGGAGGTGACGAAGAGTTGTTGATGGTGTTCCATCACCTCCGTGACTATGATCCTGTTCGCCTGCGGACTGAACTTGGTCTTCCTCGTCTTCTTGTCCTTGCCCTTCCCTGTCCCAGAGGTCCCTGGCTGGTCGTCCGGGGTGCTTGTGGGGTTGCGCTCGTCCTCTGCACCTGCTCCGGCTGCCTCCATGGTGCTTGTGTGTTGGTCAGTTTGTGTGTGGGTGTTTTTTCTACTTTTATGGGGGTTTTTGACGCCTGCCAGGTGTGTGTTGCAGGCCTGGCGCTGCTTGTCGCTGATTTCCTCATCGCGCTTTTGCCCATCGCGTGTTTTTTGGTGTTGTGGTTTGTGTTTTTATCTCCATCGTGGTGGTTGTATCGCGGACATTGTCCGCGGTTTCGGCAGACTATCGCATGCTACCGCCTTGTTGTGAATTCCACGTTGACACGGGGATATTTTCCCGCGATAGGCTGCGATATTGGAAGTTGCGTTTGCGTTACGCTACTCTTGCAGTAGTTATCACACGTTCTTGTGAATATACCCCTAGATGCTTTAACCAAATATAATGAACTGGAGGAAAGCTGGCAATCGGAAGTCAATCCTGCATCTAGCCTTAAGACATTTGAGCATCGTTTGCCTCAGATCTGTAAGGTGAAAATCCAATAAAAGCAGATGGCCGTAACAGGACTGTAAGCTTGGCCCTGAAGTACCACTGGAATGCTCCTCTTTAGAAAGATGCTGTTCTGGATGCAGCCCGGGTGGTGTATGTTGAGAACAGTGTGTTTTAAATATGCATTTTATCGCTAGTTTCTCTGTTTGCCCAGTAACTGCAGTTTGAAAAAGAAAAAGTATTTAATATTGTTAAACTTATGCCTAAATGCATACAACCACCAGCCCCTTTTCCAGTTACCCACCCCTCCACACCCAATGCAACCATCCATAAAAAAAAAGTACAAAATAAAACGACGAATACCGTTATTTATTTTATTAAAAATAAAGACCAACCCATTCGATTTGTCACTAGGATTGTTTAAAAAATCTACCTCAAACTTAAAATAAATCTCAAAGGAGAGGACTGATGTTAAGTTTTTAGTTCGCCTATCTCATATAAACATTTCGCATAAATGTCCAAATGCAGGAAAAGACATTCTTTGTCAAGACTGCCAATGTCTATTTATAGCTGAAGCCATGGCTGGTAACATTTCTAGAACAACAGTTTCTTGTCAAGGATGAGTTCGCCATTCCAGAGAAATAACTGGCGTGTTTTATATGAATAGAGGCCATTTATCAGACCATCTATTCCCTTTCAATACATCAACTGCTGTTTCAGCATGATGTGATTATCACTTCATCACTTGGTGAGGAGAAAGTTCTGACCGGATATTAGATAATCTGTATGCTGTCGTGAATACTTTCCATGGTAACCTCAAGAAAAAGAGTGTTTAATGATTATATTGTACAAAAGCTAGCATGACTATGTTGCTACACTAAGTTATATTAATACTGAATTCAATTATTTTGTTCTGGCACTTTTATAAAGCTTTACATGCCCATCGTGAGGCATTGAGCACGCTTTCGGTTATTGAACCAGTGATTGATTATTGTAGCTACACCGTCTGTATCTTTTGTATAGTGCTTTGTAACCCTGATGAGGTCACAGAGCTCTCAGATTGTGTTCCTAGTGGCTTATGTGGTAACAGCTGGTTGCAGTGTGTGAGGCTTGAGGGCAGGGTAGAAGTGGTGCGGAGTAGAAGCATGGTCTTGGGGAGAGTGTAAGGACAGATGTAGCCGTGCATGCAAATACATACGATGTTTGTGTATTGATTGTTGCACGAAGGTTGCAGCGGTGTTGTGGTAATGTCGGTTAATGAACGTATCTGGCACTTGTTGACTACCCAAGTTGTAAACACCAGGTAGTGTCCATTTCCATAGTTTAGGGGTGTCATCTCTAGGGTACTTGAGGCCTCTACCTTCTGAGGGCAGTTCACGTAGATGGCAACCCAAGTAGTGTTCTCATTGTGCTGAAGGTGCCTTTTAGTCACACTGTCGACCTGACTTTCAGGGTATGTTTAGAGGCCATAATCACACCCAAGTTCTTTTATTCCTTGATGTGTGGGTGGTATCTGATCTCCTTAGGCCAAGCTGCAGTTGGCTCATAGGTTTTGTAAGTTCTGCACGTTAATATCTACATATTTAGCTGCTTGTTTAATCGCCTGAGTTATATCTTGCACTTGTTGTCATTTGCTGTTTATTTCCGTGTAGTTCTATTCGCAGTGGAAAGCTTGAAAGCATGCGTGCTCTGTGTGCTTAGAGCGATGCAGCTGTCGCTGAAGACAGAGACATAGGGGCCGATTCCGATCTCGGCCGGTAGTGCTCCGAATCGGATTCGGATTTACCGGATCCGATTCGGAGCCCTGTTTCCCGACCGAATCGTACGCGGGTCCGGCCGAGCGAGTACGATGCAAGCTCCCGCGAAATCGCCGACCGACTCGTACGCGGCTTCAACACGATCCGACCGACTCGCACGGACACGACGCGCACCGCGCTATGGAGACGTTTCCCGGCCGGGTAAGTACGATGCGCGCCGCAAGCAGTCCGACCGACTCGCGCCTTCCGGCTCGAAAGAGCTGTCGGAGCCGGACTTTGGGGGTCCGCGTCGGACCCCCCTGTATGGGTAGGCGCGCGAGTCGCACACAGGGGGGACCCATGGGTCCCCCCTACCTGTGCATGTACGCCGCGATGCGCATGAACGCGTACCCACTGTAGGGGGCGCCCTTGTTCGCCTCGCACCCATTGAGTCAATGGGAGCCCGCGGACGCGTTGTACGACCGGCTCCCATTGACTTCAATGGGAGTCCGACCGAATCGAGTCCGATAGCATGCGAATGCATCGTACTCGTCCGGTCGGACTGCTAGGGTCCGATTCGGTCAGAATTCTCTCCGGGTCCGGCTCGGTCGGAGAGATTTCCAGCCGGAATCGGAATCGGCCCCTGAGCTGGTGAACTACTACTTCTTGTGGTGGAGCATCAGTGCCTCTGCACGCGCTCGGAGAAGCCTACTTTCAACCAAATACATGCCTTGCTTGTCCTGGATGTACATGTGGAAGGTCACTTACTTACATTGCATACTTGAGCCACGAGGCTGGGGTGCGCTTCATGTGACTGCTTAATGTGGTGGAAGGTGAAAGGTAATTCATTCATTTATTAACGGGGGCGACTGAAGTAATTGGATGTGTCCTGACAAGGCCCTACAAGTCCTCTTGAACTCTCGAGCAGCCTAAACATCTGAGCTGCTTCATAAAGCATTGTCAGGTGTGCTGCGGTCACTCGACAGGCTCCAAACTATTAGTGACAATATTTTCTTCACTGTTTCCCTTTGTAATAACTGTTAATGGGGGCAGCCTTTGTGATATTATGTGATGTAACGTTAAAGTGATTGGGAAGGAAATTCACGCTGGCTCGGCCACCTCCTATCTCATCGGGAGGGATTCTGTGCTCCGGCGTCCCCCCATGGGTATTCCCCACAACTGGTTACTCCCTCGGCACTGCACTTGGGAATTGTTATTGGGGGTTCGGGGTGGCTTTAGCATGTTGGGGTCGCTGAAGTGGGTGGGGGGTGATGGGGGGTGGGAGGGTGTTACAGGGTTTGTTTATGTGGCTGGCTACTTTATCAAGATCTTGGACAATGCCCATGCATTTTATAAGGCTGATGTATACTGCACGCTGAGATGTCGAAGCAAGACAATTTGGGGCTCAGGATAGATTCTATTTCATGTATACTTCGCTATAACTGTGCATAACAATGTAATGTCAATCTCTTGTTTAACATGGAATGTGCGGGTGCTTAACACGCCAAAAAAGATACGGCAGGTGCTAGCACATTTGGACCGCCATGGGATCAGCATTGCCCTTCTACAAGAAACGCATCTGACACAGGCTACCGATAAACTGGTTGGGATTCGCTGGGCCGGCTACCGCCTGGCCTCTTCCTACTCTTCCTATAGCTGTGGGGTTCTCACACTTGTCAAAAAAGGCCTTCCCTTCATCGCAATCCAGACCTGTATTGATACTGCGGGTCGCTATGCTGTGGTACACGGGAAACTGGCAGGCAAACTAGTCACCATTGTCAACACCTATGGTCCTAACATAGATGACCCTGCTCTATATGAGCGTCTTGTCGCTGTTCTGCGAAGTTTGCCTGACGCTGTGATCCTTTGGGGGGGAGACCTCAACACGCATCTGGACCCCAGCAAGGACAAATCAAGTGGAGGGAGGGACATTCTCCTGGGGCGGCTCGTGTAATCAATGATGGGATAGCTGAATTGGGACTCATGGATATATGGCGACACAGACATGAGGAGACACTAGAGGGCACACATATCTCCACAGCACATGGCAGCTGGTCTCGCCTCGATTACTGGCTGATGAGTGAGGGGGCGGCGGGCTGGGTGTCGGATGTGGAGGGATTACCACGCACACTTTCCGATCACTGTCCTGTCCGTCTCACCCTTTGTATACCACAAACAGTTCCCAGGTCCTTTACCTGGCGCTTCTGGCCTGAAGCGTTGCTGGACCCTCTCTATCTGGAGACAATTCGTGAGGCCATCACACAATATTTTGAACATAATAAGGGTTCTGTAGACAGTGCAGGGGTGCTCTGGGAAGGGTTCAAAGCTACTATTCGGGGCACCTGCATAGGTACATCAGCTGGCATTTTAAGGGGCCTGCGAGGCCAATTGACTAAGATAGAGGCCACTCTGACAAAGTTAGAGCGAGACTACGAGGTTACACCCTGTGAGTCGACTCTGGCATCCATTAAGGACACTATACTCGAGCATGCGAAGCTGGCAGAGGAGGAGATGAGGTACATCTCTAAACATCATGTGGCTCGCTCCTACGGGGAGGGAGGGAGGCCGGGACATCACCTAGCTTCTAAGATCAAAAACCGTATGAGCCAGGACATCATCACTAAGATTACAGATGACACAGGTCAAGACCATTATAGTGCCCCAGACATTACAGACCAGTTCCGGCAAGCGTATGCGAAACTATATACCTCGCAAGGTGTGAAATATACTGTTGAACTTGATACTTACCTGTCCCAGGTGGCCATCGAGTGGCTGTCGGACGGTCAGAGAGAATATCTTGGTCAGCCGATCACAGCTGAAGATATCCGCATGGCGATAAGCGCCCTCCCCAACCGAAAAGCGCCAGGCCCTGACTGGTTTCCTTGCGAATTTTATAAGGCCTATGCAGAGGAGCTCACCCCCTACTTGTTAGAAATGTATGCTGAGGCTTATGATCTGGGTGTGCTTCCACCGTCTCTTCGTGAGGCGCTAATCATTACGTTACTTAAGAAGGATAAACCACCCTCTAGTTGTGATTCGTATCGGCCACTGTCGCTTATTAACACGGATGTGACAATCCTGGCGAAGATTTTGGCCACCGCTCATGCAGAATCTGGTGTTGCCGGACCAGTCTGGCTTCATTCCGGCGCGATCCACCTCCCATAACTTGCACACACTGTTTGTTATGTTTCACACCCTAGCTTTCGAACTACCAGCGGCGGCTGTCATGCTTGACGCCGCTGAGGCGTTTGATTCCATAGAGTGGGGTTATCTCTTTTATGTGCTACAGTGGATGGGTTTCTCTCCTCTTTTTGTTAACTGGGTACGGCTACTGTATACAGACCCCACGGCGTGGATCCGGGTGGAGGGCTACACTTCAGACCCTATACAAATCACCAGAGGGACCAGACAAGGGTGACCCCTCTTGCCACTTTTGTTCGCGCTGACGTTGGAACCGCTGGCTTGCCTCATCAGGCAATGTCACAAACATGCGGCTCGCAATTTTAAACACCGGCCGATTATCATCTCTCTATATGCGGATGATATGCTGCTTTTCATACGCGAGCCCCGCAACTACCTGGCGCCGGTTCTGCGTGAATATATTCGGTTCGCTCGGTTCTCTGGGCTACATATTAATTGGACTAAATCTGTGGTGATGCCACTGACTGTGGGTACACTTCCGCATGAACCTGAATTCCCTCTTATGTGAGCTGCTGAGTCGGTTAAATACTTAGGGGTATGGGTCCATTGGGATCCAGATTGAGTCCTCCGAGAAAACTATGGGACTGCTACAATGGTGTTGGAGCAGCAGGTGGACAGATGGGTGAAACTCCCGCTTTCTCTTGCGGATCGCATTGCACTGATAAAAATGGTAGTGCTTCCTAAGTTTTTGTATCTCTTCAGTAACATACCGATCCCACTCACCCAACATTTTTTTAAAACAGTGCGTTCCCTGCTTCTACGCCTAATCTGGGGTGGCAAGCAGGCTCGGGTGGGCTGCAGGACTCTCACTCTCGACTATAAGCGTGGGGGCTTCAGCGTGCCCGATATTTACCTATATTATCTTTGCGCGCACGCACAGTACGCACATTTTTGGTTCACGTCTCACGATTTTATCTCGCATGTAGAGGTGGAACATTGGGACACACACCCCATCCCGTTGAGCTCCATCTTAACACACGGGCATAGGACTACGCCCCGAGATGCAATTAACACTACCAACTCAACGATTGCAACCTGGCAGGCGTTGGGCCGTATGGCCGGAAAGCTACCGCTATACTCCCGCTGCTGCTTGCTTACCACTCGGACATATCGGTGACACACGAGGCAGGAGCGGTGCGCACAATGGCACTGGTGGGAATTGACAAACTGCAAGACCTCTATCCCAATGGCACTTTTCTGACAGCTGACGACATTGACTATATCCAAAACAAGACGCCGCTCTTCATTTTTTTGCTCTACAGGCTGAAAAAAGCGCTGCAAGCCCATTATCCCACGTTTCCTGCGGAACCACCAATGTCACTGGCATTGCACACACTACTTATAAGCTCTACTCGACACAAGCTTGTTACCAAACTTTACCAAGCTGCTTGAGAGGATAGGACCCCCCCATGCAATAAGAGCTTGGACAAATGGAATGAATATTTGGACCCACAGCTCACGCAGAAAGAATGGGAACACTGCTGCCAACTCACTTGCGCCCTCACCTCTAATGGGAATTTACGTATAATACATTTTAAATACCTTCATCAGGTGTATTATATGCCGCACAAACTTTTTAAATGCGGGCTTAGGGACACTGACGCTTGTACAAGGTGTGGCGCCTTGGGAGCAGATTTTTGGCATCTAGCTTGGGCCTGCGGGCGAGTGTGGAAATACTGGGCTGATGTGGTTGCCAAATTGTCTAAGATAATTGGGGTCGAATTACAATGTTCTCCGCAGATGTGCTTATTGTGCCTACTCCCTTTCCTGAAAGGTGTCAGGGGCAGACTGGCGAGGGTGGCACTGCTTATTGCCAAAAGGCGAGTGGCGATGGTATGGAATAGCACACAGAGTCCTTCAGCAGAGCAATGGCTCAGGGATTTGGCATACTGCAGAGAAAATTTAGTGTTATATGCGGAGGAGCTGCCGTCGTCCTCCAGGCCAAGCGACATATGGGAACCCCTACTGATCTACTTGCGTTCTGTTGCACAGCCAGATGCCCCTGACAATTCTTCTGTGTGAATAATAATTGTTGTAATCACATGTACCGAATGCTATATGTAACCGTATCAATATGATTGGAATCTATCCTCTTTATGCGTGCATTGCAGCCACGAGTTGGTGATGGTTGTTTTTTGTTTTTTTTCATATTGTTATACTCTTCGATGCTTTTCTTGCACACTGTCTGATACTTCATGAAAATCAATAAAAAAAGCACACAAAAAAAAGCACGAGACTCACCTGGTGGTGGCTGTGCACGGGGGGCTGGTAACGGATCAAGCCCAAGGAGACCCTGGGGCTACCTTGACCTAGACGGTTATGCAGTGGGCTAAATTCCCAAGAGAGGAGCTGAGCGCTAACCTGGGAAAACCGAGGAAGATGCATGCCTGAATCCAGGTAGCCGGCTGCTGGTGCTGAACGACCACGTTACGGGGGAAGGACTGGGGGCATATCACTGTGCGCGACAAGCGGGCCCACCCAGGAGCAGGAAGAGACAGAGTGCAGAGAGACCCTGAAGACTCAGTGCAACAGCAATTGACCAAAATACTGGAGGCAATCACTGACACGAAGGCCTCCCTGCACCAGGATATAAGCACGATATTGGTAGGGTTTGGTCTCCTTCGAATGGAACATAAGAAGCTGGCTGAGAGGGTGAAACAGACGGAATCTACAATTGCAGAATTGGAGCCAGCCCAGCAAGCACTGACCACGCAGGTGGGAGACCTTGCGGAGAGGGTCCGCTTGCTGGAGAGAAGAGCTGAGGATGCTGAAGGTAGGAACAGGAGGAACAACATCAGGGTCTTGGGCCTGCCGGAAGGTGTGGAAGGCAGTGACATGGTGGCCTTCCTGGAACAGTGGCATCGGACAGTGGTTGCACCTGAGGGCCTGTCAACCTTTTATACCCTGGAGAGAGCGCACCGAATCCCGGCCCGGCCCCCGGATGACCTCCGTGCCTGGTGGTGGCCAGGCTCCTCCACTTCAAGGACAGAGACACCCTCTTACAAAAGGCTCGGACTGAGGGCCCATACGAAGTAGATAACAGCAGAGTTTCCATTTTACCGGACTACACGCTGGATGTCCAAAAACGATGGGCCTCTTTTCTTGAGTCCAAGAAAGCGCTGAGGGAGGAAGGCATTCATTACTCCCTGATATCTTCCGCACATCTGCGTATACTCCTTGATAGGAAAGCCCATTTCTGCAGTGATCCTAAGTCAGCATGGGAATGGATTGAAGCCGACAGAACCGAGGGCCCCCAGGCAGTACAGAACAATATGGTACCACCACGGGTTCGGGAACCCAGGAAATGACCCAGGAAGCGACCGGGGCGTGCCCTAGAGGAAACCAAGCTCTTCGCAAACCGAAAAAGAGAGGGCGGAGGCACTGCAGGCAGTGGCAGCAATCATGCAGGATAGAAAAAAACCCTCAGAGGCTGGGACCCGCTCCTCGAGAGTGACTGAGGGGATTGAATCAGACTCTTCCAACAGTGACAGTGTATCACCGCCGGTGGTAACCCCGAAGACAACAGATGAGATTATTTGACACTGGGATCGGTCCCTGGCCCTTCGGGCTCCCAGGGGGGCGGCGGCCTCCGGCGAGCTGCCCGGGAACTGGGCTTGTTTGGTCAGTCCGAGGCCGGTGCGCTATATGCGGTTTTCACGTCTTTGGCCATATCTTTGATTCTGCTGCACCCCCCCTAAGATCCTTACCTTGCTGGGTTTGGGCCTCATTCAGTACCTGGCCGTTGCTGGACTGCCCTGGGACTTTGGAGTTGGTCAGCATGGGGGTTTGTTACTGGTTTATGCTACATAGTTTGCAGGCTAGGGTGGACATGTATACTTGGGGGACTAGATAAACGGGAGGGCCACACATAATTCACTAAAGTTCATAACGTGGAACATAAGAGGGATGGGGTCTATGGCTAAGCGACATAATATATACTCCTACTTAAGACGAAGAGATGTGCACATAGCCTTTCTCCAGGAGACCCACCTAATCAAGGATGAAGCTGCAAAACTGCTCAGACGGTTCACTGAATATCAATGTTAAAAATATTGATGTTCAAAATATCGAAAAAATATATATATACTACAAAAATATCGACTCCCATACCTACACAGGTAAGTACAAAAATATTGAATCAAAAATATTGATGTAAAAAATCTAGAAGTAAAAAATATCGATTTAAATATATATATAAAATAAAATAATATATATTAAATATATTAAATATTAATATTAATTTTAACAAAATAAATTAAATTTAATATACATTTTTACAAATCATTACAAATAAACGTAATTAAAAAAACACACAAACATAATAATTTATACATATATATTTACTTTAAAATAATTAATAAACTATTATCTTTAATTTATTTTAAAACTTTAAAATTATATAAAAATAAAATATATATATAAATAATATAAAATATAAAAAAAGCATTCTAGAATAAATTAAAACATTAAACTATAAAAAAATATTTAAACTTAAATTGCCAAGTACAATCAGTGCAACAGTAGGAAAAGAGTTGGATAGCAAAATAATTAAATTTACTATTCCAACTCCAGTGAGTGCAACAGTAGGGAAAGTGTTGGATACCGGAGGGGTAAAATTACTATTCCCACCTCAAACAGTGCAACAGTAGGGAAAGTGTTGGATAGCGGAGGGGTAAAAATTACTATTCCCACTCCAGTCAGTGCAACAGTAGGGAAAGTATTGGCTAGTGGAGGGGTAAAAATTACTATTCACACTCCAGTAAGAGCAACAGTAGGGAAAGTGTTGGATAGCGGAGGGGTAAAAATGACTATTCCCACTCCACTGAGTGCAACAGTAGGGAAAGTGTTGGATAGCGGAGAGGTAAAAATTACTATTCCCACTCCAGTGAGTGCAACAGTAGGGAAAGTGTTGGATAGCAGAGGGGTAAAAACTACTATTCCCACTCCGTTGAGTGCAACAGTAGGATAAGTGTTGGATAGCGGAGAGATAAAAATGACTATTCTCACTCCAGTGAGTACAACAGTAGGGAAAGTGCTGGATAGCGGAGGGGTAAAAATTACTATTCCAACTCCAGTGAGTGCAACAGTAGGGAAAGTGCTGGGTAGCGGAGGGGTACAAATTACTATTCCCACTCCAGTGAATGCAACAGTAGGGAAAGTGTTGGATAGCGGAGAAAAAACATTACTATTCACACTCAAACACTTAAAAATATATATATATATTAAAAATAAAAAAATAAAAAAATGAATAAACAAAATGTAAAAAATGAGAAAAAAAATATTATACATATAAAAAGAACACATATTATAATACTAATTACATATAACAAAAGCCTACAAATATTATATAAAATAAAATAATAAATGAATTTACAAAAAAATAATTCCTTTAAACTAGAAAATATTTACAAACAAAAGAATTATTTAAAACATAAATGTATTTATTTTATTTCCTACCCTATAACACCACACCAATAATAAAACACTTCAATATTTTTAATTACATTTATTTACATAATTAACATAATTAATAATGAATTAAAAAAATATTATTAATAAAAAAACTAATCAACATTAATTGACTACACACACTTTAACACTATAATACCCACAACACACACCTAAATTAAACTATAAAATAATAAAACGCAATTAAAACTTATTTTAAAATTAAAAACTATTACTATTAACAACTAATAATGAAATAATTACAATTTATTTCATACCCATCCTTTACCCCTTTAAAATTAAAACAACACACAAAAAATAAACAATTACCCAAAATAAATATCAAATAATTAAAATTAATTAACTATATATAATTAACTAAACACAAATTACTTCCCACTCTTTACTCCTATAAACACCACAACACAAACCTAAAATTAATTACACAATTACCATAATTAATTACCAATTAATTTATTAAAATTAATTGACAACCAATTAATAATTCATCAATTAAAAATAAATTACTTGCCACCCTTTACACCTTTAAAAACCACAACACACACACAACATTTATTTAATTAACAACTATATATAATTAATTGAGCACAAATTACTTCCCACTCTTTACTCCTATAAACACCACAACACACACCTAAAATTAATTACACAATTACCAAAATTAAATACAAATTAATTCATTAAAATTAATTAACAACCAATTATTAATTCATAAATTAAAAATAACTTAGGGGCCCATTACGATACCCGGCGTAAAAAAATCCGCCAGGCATGGAAGCGGCAAAAATCCGCCCGCACACACCGTCTGAACACCGACCACGCCATTACGATTACACAAACCGAAAACCGCCATCGGCGGAAAAATCACACAAAATACCGCCCGCCAACGTCCGAGTCGGAGTCAAACCGCCCGCCACGGACGGAAACACGCACGACAACACAAAACCGCCCGCCCTCACGGCCGACACACCGCACGTGAAATTACGATCGCACCGCCATGAGCGCGGGAAAACCACAAATATACCGCCCGCCAGCGCAAACAACGCCGATGAGAATCGACACGGCAGAAGCCATGGCGCCCACGTACCTGCACAGAAACCATCCGCTCACAAAACCAATAGCACACAACATGGCCAACAAGTCCACACAGCAAGGCACGCACAAATACACAAGCACAGTACACATCCCGAAAACACCCCCCGGACAAACAAAAAATACAAAGGCCAGAACCCCAGACACAACACACCTGAAAACAACAGACCATGAGGACACACCCACATAGGTGAGTACAAAAGCAGCACTCCCACAGACCACAACCCCTTGCTACATTGCAAACCAGAGAGGAGAGGAGAGGACACAGTGACACAGCAAGGACAGCAGCACACCACAGAAACGCACACATCACAACCACCACCACCACCACCACCAAACACCTGCACCACAAACCCCCTGCACATTACACAACACACACCGCACCAGCACCACAAACACCATGGCACCACAAAGAATGCCCAAGTACACGCCCATTGAGCTGACGGTCATGGTCGACGAGATCATCAAGGTGTACCCACAAATCTATGGGAACATGGTCCAGCACACACCACTAGCCACCAGAAACAGAATGTGGAACCGGATCGTAGACCAGGTCAATGCAGTCGGGACCCTGCCCAGGAACAGAGGAGAAATAAACAAACGTTGGAATGACGTAAAGAGCCTGGTCAAGAAGAAGGAGGGCAAAAACAGAGAGCTGGCTGCCGTCACTGGCGGAGGGAATCCCGCGCTCTTCAAGACCTTCAAAGCGTGGGAGGAGAAGGTGCGAGTCATAATACATCCGGAGATCCTCGCCGGATTAGCAGGAGGAGTGGAGGCTGGTAAGTACAAACTAATGTATACCTGCACACCGCTATGTACTCACATGCACTACCACCATGCCACAGCTCCCAGGGACAAACACCCCCATGTCCAGCACACAATACACAACACATCACACACACATGCAACAGACACCACCACACACAGCCCAAACCGAACAACTGTAACATACGTGGGGACATGTGTACACTCAGCCAGCCACGTAACCACCAACAGGTCCCCAAATATGCCAGAAGCGCCACAACGAGCACCCACCACACCCATGTGTCCGCCACAGCTGCACTAACCGACAAGTAACAGGTAAGTGGCAGGAACACAAAGTGCAGTGGGTGGGACGGTGGACAGCCCAAGTACAACACACACCAGGCCCCTAGTCCCACAGCACAGCAAGGAGGAGCATCCCCCACACCCCACAGCCACGTGTCAGCCACCGCAGTGCACAACGACAGCTGAAAGGCAGACATCACGGTCCACAGCAATCGGTGTCAGTGGGTGTCCAGCCACCCCCACGACCCACAACACCCCCCACCCCCACAGACCTGCAACATGGAGCACCCCCGCTTAGAGCCATGTGGCATCCAGTACAGTGCACGCACGAACAACTTGCAGGTGGGAAACTGGACAGGGCTGGATTACTGGAGGCATGAGGACCATAACACGACCAACACATGGGACATGTCACGTAGCAGACGAACACGCAGCACCGCCCACCGTCACGAACAAGTGAACAATGTGCACACGGACATGAACAACAGACTCACACCCCACATGACCCATCACAGACATAGCAACACCCAAGGAGCCACATCTGCATGCACAAGCCACACTGAATATAGTACCACACGGCAGCCACTGTGCAACTCATCACACACAACCGAAACATCATTGAAGTCCTGTCCATGTAGCCCCTACTGCCTGTCAACCACACACCCCACAACTACGCCTATGTAAGACAAACAACACTAGACGCAACAGAGCGGAACAACATAAATGCACACGAACACCACTGAACCCATCAAACACACAGACACACCATGCACATACAACATACCATCCATCCCATCCGTCAGCCCCAGTCTCATGAAAGGCATGTCATCCGCACAGCTGCCACACATACAGCAGTCACGCTAAGATACATGCCCATGACCAACCATGTGCCAGAAGTCAATGAAGCGCACGACACACTGTGAGCAACAACACACAACATGGGCCACACCCCCCGAGCACTGCAGTGATGCACATGGCACAGGGCAGCACGCACACCAAGGAGATGGGACAACTGCAATACGTTGGCTGGCACACAACCATCACTCACTCATAACGATGCGTCCAATGCCATGTCCAGTAATCACAACAGACAGCAAATATGCAGGCCATGTCAAGCATGCACACACCTCAAACCATGCACTGTCATGCTGCCACAACACATGTCACGTTCGGCACCCATGGCTCTCAGCATGTACCCCAAAAGCATATCCCCTCCCAAATGCGAATCTGGGGCATGGCCCCCATGTTGCCATATGCGTTCCTAAGCGTTCCATTTGAACCCCAAAAGCATATTCCCTCCCAAATGCGAATCTGGGGCATGGCCCCCATGTTGCCATATGCGTTCCTAAGCGTTCCATTTGAACCCCAAAAGCATATCCCCTCCCAAATGCGAATCTGGGGCATGGCCCCCATGTTGCCATATGCATTCCTAAGCGTTCCATTTGAACCCCAAAAGCATATCCCTCCCAAATGCGAATCTGGGGCATGGCCCCCATGTTGCCATATGCGTTCCTAAGCGTTCCATTTGAACCCCAAAAGCATATTCCCTCCCAAATGCGAATCTGGGGCATGGCCCCCATGTTGCCATATGCGTTCCTAAGCGTTCCATTTGAACCCCAAAAGCATATCCCCTCCCAAATGCGAATCTGGGGCATGGCCCCCATGTTGCCATATGCGTTCCTAAGCGTTCCATTTGAACCCCAAAAGCATATCCCCTCCCAAATGCGAATCTGGGGCATGGCCCCCATGTTGCCATATGCGTTCCTAAGCGTTCCATTTGAACCCCAAAAGCATATTCCCTCCCAAATGCGAATCTGGGGCATGGCCCCCATGTTGCCATATGCGTTCCTAAGCGTCCCATCTGAACACCAAAAGCAAAGTACAAACCAGACCCAGGATGGGCCAGGAGCCCGCATACACCAGAGTCACAATAAGTAGGGGCACAGCAACACACCCATCGGCATGGCCAATCCGTCCCATGCCACATGTGCACAGCACACAGTCCCATTGCCAAGCACACACAACTACAGATGCTACAGCCACACACACGCCTCCGGGAAACCCATGTACGAGATTGCACGAACTGTTAATGTCAGACGACAAATACATACTTCGCCAGGTGCAACACAATAACAAATCTCATTCTCTCCACAGGTGACGAACTGCTGGATGCTGGGGATGGAGCCAGCAGCCAGCACAGCCAGCCTACAAGCCCCCAACGAGGACACACGGATCTGGAGGATCTGTCCTCCTCTTCGGACACGGACCACCAAGCAGGCCCATCTGGTGTGGCAGGGCCCAGCCGCTCCCCAGGACCCCTCCTACCCACCAACCCATCATCCAGGGCTGCTGAACATTCCCAGCCCCCTGCTGCCACTGTCGTTGCGGCCACACCCACGGTCATTGTGGCCACTACCACTGCCGCAACCGCCACCATCGCCGCACCGACCACCACCGCCGCCACCACCACCACGTCTTCGCTGGCACCAGCCCCAGCGCAGGTGGTGGCCCGGCCGACTGGATCCACCCTGGGAGCCACAGCGAGGACCGTGGTGAGCAATGTGGCTAGTGGGCAGGCCGGTGGCAGCAGGACTGGTAGGAGGAGCAGGGTCAGGGAAACGCCAGCCTCCCCTGGGAGCCATGCCCTGCCTCAAATGGCCAGAGTCCTTGGGGCCTATGAAGAGGCCCAAGGACAATGGGTCCGGTCTGCTTCAGACACGCGTGAGGTGCTGGGGGTGCTGAGGTCCATGGACGCCCGTATGGGCCAACTCGTGGACCTCATGGGCCAGCTGGTGGTGGCGGTGAGGTCACAGCCAGGGACAGCAGCTCCCCCTCCGCCACCACCTGCCGGGGCGCAGGGTGGAGCAGCAGTGTCCAGTTCCCCTGCGTCCACAGCCAGTGAGCACACCTCAACCACCAGCATGTCGCAAGCAGGCACCCCCCTCGCAAACGTGGAAGGGGCCGTCCGAAGTGGAAACAGATCTCCCGGGAGGACTTCGCACGCTCCAAACGCAAGTGAGGCAGCCAGCCAGCCTTCCGCCAGCCTTCCTTGACCAGCCACTGCATTGACTTGGACTACGATCCCACTCCACACAGCCATCTGGATGGCATGTGTGTGTTGGACTATGGACATAGAACCAGTGGGTACACCCTGAGCATCACGCAGCCATGACCGACAGCTCATTGTCACTGCACGCACCACTTTTGTCATCACCTTACACACAATCACATGTCACAGTTTGTAATAAATGCACCTTTTACACTAACTGCTGTTTGTGCCCTGTGTTTTATTTGTACGGAATACAACGGCCACCTTGGGCGGAAAGGCACCTGATGCGTGACATGGCAATTGAATCCGGAGGGCCTGTAGGGACCTAGGGGTGGGAGACAGAACAGGAGCACATTCAATGAGTGTGTCACACACCCATCACACAGTACATGTCAACAACTACAAGCAATGTACACACATCGCACAGAGCAATAGGGCACAATGCCACAGCCACCAACAGTGGCATACTACCCTGGCCATGGAGCGTTGACACACAGCACGCAGTGAACAAACGGCCACCCTGACACAGCACACACACACCTGCACAGATACAGCCACATCAGCCGTCGTACATGGACACTCACCGTCAAGTGAAGTAGCGGGCGATGAGCTGCTGCCGCACATTACCAGCTTCCTCCTCTCCGCTGTCCTCCTCACTCGAGCTGTCCTGGTCTGCGGGCTGGGGCCCTGGTTGATCTCTGTCATCCACGATGAGGGGGATCTGCTTCCGAATGGCCAGATTGTGCAGCATGCAGCACGCCACCACTATCCGGCACACCTTCTGTGGGGAGTACGCCAGCGCACCCCCGGTGCGGTCCAGGCACCTGAACCTGGACTTGAGGAGGCCAAAGGTACGCTCGACCACACGTCTGGTCCTCCCATGTGCCTCATTGTAGCGATCGTCTGCTGGGGTGCGAGGATTCCTCAATGGACTGAGCAGCCATGCCCCATTCGGGTACGCAGAGTCACCTGGGTGTGAGGGACACAGAGAACCGTTGCAATTCCAACTGGACAGGGGACAGCATCGCACAACCAGAACGCTACACCACTCCACATACTCACCGACAATACAGGCACGATCCTGTTGCATATTGGACATCAGTCGTGGCAAGATGCTGTTGCGCATTATGTGTGCGTCATGGGCCGAGCCTGGGAACTTTGCACACACGTGGGTGATCACCATGTCCGCAAGGCACACCACTTGCACATTCAGGGAGTGCGTGTGCTTCCTGTTGCGGTACAGGTGCTCAGTGGCCTGTGGTGGAACAAGGCCGACATGTGTGCAGTCAATGGCTCCAACGACGTGTGGGATTCTGCCAAGGGCATAGAATGCACCCTTCACTGCCGCCAATTCACGAGCCCTGGGGAAGCGGATGTACCTGTTTCGGTACAGCATCATGGCTGCCAGTACATCCCTCAGCACCTTGCTGAACATGGGCTGGGACATCCCTCCTCCAATGCCCACTGTGTGCTGGAATGACCCAGTGGCGAAGAAATGCATGGCGGCCATCACCTTAGCCGTGGGGGTGACAGCAGTCGGATACACCCTGCGGGGACGGAGATGGGGTTCTAACATGGCACACAGTCGATGCAGGGTTGGCCTGTCCAGCCGAAACTTCCTAATAACCTCTGTATCGTCCATGTCCGCCAGCAATTGGTATGGGCGGTCAATGTTCGGTCTCCGCCTAGGGACAATGGCAGAGGACACATGTCAAAGCAACACGACACATAGCAATTTCGCATACACATCACTGACATGACTGAGCAAGCACATGAGCCACAGCCCAGCTGTCAAGCTGGGACGGCACGGCCACAATACACTTACACAGGTCTCCCAACAATGGCAATGGCTAGTGATACAAACCACTGCCATGTGCATGCACATGGGGATCTAGGCCCCAATGACTTGCGGGGCGTGCTGATGGGGACTGACTGCATATCCGTCAAGCGGCAACGCCACGGCAACATGAATGTCTGCTGAGCATGGAACTGCTTCCGCGGCTGGATGAGTATGGCACACGGCACGACGACGATGTGGGCACAGGCTGAGCGGCCAAAACAAGTGGGACCTGTGGCACGAGGGGATATGAGACAGTAGTAGGTGTCAGCACTGCACCCTATGTACAGCACTGTACGGATCACACCTCCCGAAACATTGACAGGTGTCCACATTGACAGCCCCATGCCAAGACGGCTGTGTGCTTGCAGTCACACGTCACAGGTGAGAGGTTACATTGCACGTGCCAGGTGGCAGACGTACATAGTGGGAGCTGGCATGTGTGTGCATGTGTCTCCTGTTCAGGATCCACCAGATGGGCGCTGACTCTGTACTGACCATTGGACACAGCATGTTCCGTGGAAGGCTTGTGTGTGTGGGATGGTGGCACTGGATGTGCCTCCGTTGGGTGGGGGGCCATGCACAGGGCGGGTACGTCGATGATTGCGCATTGTTGGTCACGGTGGGTGCACCAACTGAAGATGTGTTGCCCTGTGTTCAATTCCTATGTCCGCATGATGATGGACTGTAGATGTGGGCAGACTACACATTGGTCGATGTGCTGTCTATATGCATGTGCCTTCACACCAGGCACAGCTGCCCCTGCACATGTGACCCCTGCTGGACTCGCTGCTGGGTCTGTGGAGCTGATGCACCTTCTGCGCGTGGGGCGGACAGCTCTCCTCACTTCCCTCATTGCGCATGTCATGACTTTGCCGCAGGTGACATGGATCATGGAGGGCCCACATGTACGCGTGGGTAGGCTACACATGATTGTACACTGGTCGCCACCCCCAGTCAGTGTTTCGAATGGGAAGGTTGTCGTGCTGGTGGTATGTTCGATGTGGCGGATGGGCGGGCCTAGGTGCGGGCTTACATTCCGGACATGGGGGGGTAGTTGGATTGGCGACTAGTTGCAGTACACACGGGACACGTCTCTTCCTTTCCACATCTGGGTCATCCCTTGTACTAACTGACAGTGATACAGTCATCTTCGCCCCAGCCCTCATGTCCTCCCCTCGCTCCCCCAATATGCATGCTCACCTGCGAGGCTAGCGCTTGCACAGGCAGCCCCAAGCTCGCACCAGAGAGGGCAAGGAGTGTATGTGAGCGGTCCAGTCGCACGAGTGGGCTGTCTCAGGGTATGATGTGTTGCGGGACGCCGTCCACCTGCGTGGTGCCCCAAATGGAGACCCGGCCTGCATGGACTATGCATCACAGTCTTCGCCTTCCGGATCCGCCACCTGCGACACCCAGTGGCTGTGGCTGCCCTTGCGGCCAGGCCACGTCCGTCTGTGACTGATGGCCCACACATTCACTCTTTGGCCTCTCTGGGGAGGGCTCGGGGGTGGTGGCGCACGCGCTTGCACTTAGTCGCAATGGCATGTGGCGTGGTTGGTATGATGGGCAATGGATGGGATGGTGCGAGCCACCTCCCGTGACGTCAGTGCTGCTCGTGCTGTGGTGCGTCCCCCTACACTTCCATTTGACTTGTGCCATGCTAGACGTTGAGGTTCTATTGCCTGCGTGATATGACCAGGAGGAGCGCGAGGAGACCTCTCACACACCATGCTCCACTGCCATCCCGTGCCCTGTATCGCCTGTGCGGATTGACTATGTTGGGGTTACACCTGGTCGACTGGGGCTGTGTGTGCCTTGTCAAGGGGCATGGCGGGCGCACAACAGGATCCAGCTTGTCCACAGAGGGTGGGCTGAGGTGCGCCTGGTACCGCTTTGTACGTGTGCCCGGCTGCTGTGCACACACGTGTTCACTCCCCCCCGACAGGTGTCCTCTCACAATGCCCAGGGAAGCGGTGGTGTACTGTTCATGACCCCTCCCAACACGGCGTGCTCCAACTTGGCATGTGCGCATCTACCCGTCGCACCCACCCACCTGAGCACCTCGTCCATACGACTTCACACGACACATGTGTGTCTTCCACAGTAGTGCTACTCATTTGCGTTGACATCCAATACCAGTGGACTACATGGTCATGTCACGACTGCCGTGTACTTCACATACTCTCATCCTCTCTCATTCGTACTTGTGAAATGAGTCAGCGGAGACAGTTTTGGTTTCAAACATTATATTGAGTCTTCTGTCCTCTGTGATGCAGTATAGTGGACACTACTGGCAGCGGAATACATGTTGAGGATATACTGAGCATGATTGCAAATGGGATAGGGTGTGGGGTTACATGTGATTGGCTGTTGCATGTGGGATGTGGGCTTCAGAGTGACATCTGCTTGGCCAAGGCTGTGCTAATGTACATTTACGTATAGCTGCGGAGCTGCGGACTTTGACACAGACGGTATACATGTAGCCTACCAGACCGCTTGGCATCATGGGCACAGTCCATCTCAGTTCCATGTGACAGGTTTGCTGCGGTTGTTCCTCATGCACGCGTGCATGTGAGATGACATCAGGGCATGTGCTTGTGTGCATGCAGCGGCGTGCCACTTGTTGTTGCACTGTGGTGGTTACTGGACATGTCACAGTCACTGGGGTCGTGTTGTTGTTGTATGCACTTGTCGTCCATGCAAAGGTCCTGGTATGGGATTCCCGGGGCGGGGGTGGGAGGGGTGCAGCACCCACAGACTCCAGGCGACCTATTCATGTCCACTGAGCGGTGTGTGTGTCCATGGGCGCTGGATCCATGTCGTGTCCTGGTTGTTCGTGCAGTTCCGTCCATGTGGGTGCGATACACAGAGCCCATGCCACTGCCTCCCACGATGCATGCGGTGTTCCTGGATGTGATGGGGAACAGTGTGCATGTCCCGGTCATATCCGATGTCATGGCGATGTCGTTGATGGTGTGGTTACAGTTGCCGGTCGTTTGGTATGGCTGTTGTGGTGGTGACTGGCCAGTCCGTGCGGAAGCTAAGCATGGGTGCGGGGTTGGACATCATAGGTCAATCGGGGAACCTGCGTTGTGGTCCGACGAATTTACAGGTTGTCAGGTATGCGATGCCGTCCAGCAGGGCTTCCATGTCATTGGTGGTGTACATGTTTGCCAGCCAATGTAGCGGATGGTGGCTGTCAAGGTGTTGTTCGTAAGTTGTCCCTTGGAGGACCATGATGGGGCATGCTGGGTGACATTCGATGTAGCTGTTCTCGATGATCCGTCGTGTGGAGGCACAGTGGTCCCATTTCAGTGCGGGTGCGATGTTGGCCACATACGCCATGCCCCCATAGGCAGAGCAGGCCCTGTCGTGTGCGTCCAGAGGGAGGAGTAGTGGTAGCAGGTCCGCCTTCAGACATGCCGGGTTGGAGAGGCATATCTCCACGGGATGGTGGTAGGGACACCTCCGACAGTAGAAGACGGGCATGACGCAGCTGAACAATGTGATGCGGTAAGTCAGTCGGTAACTTACGTTCAGCAGGGACAGGAGATCGCATCCCAATGTATGAAACAGGTTGGTTTTGTACAGCTTGAGCTGTTCGGCGTAGTTGGGTAGGTGTGTTGCGGTTGCCATTTCGCAGCGGTGCGTTGTGGTGGCGTGCTCCGGCTGTGTGTGCAGTCTGCAATGTGCACGCTCCGAGGTTGCTGTGAGCTCTGTGTAGTCGTAGGGAGACAGGACTTGTGTTCTGTTGGCTTGTTTGGAGGACACGGGCCCTCTTCCCACATGCTTCTCAGACAGTTCAAGGTCAGTGATGTGTGACTCCTTCCAATTAATTTGCATGTGGCCGACATGGGGGAGTGTTTTCTTCTTTCTTCCCCGTCCGTTGTGTGCTTCTGTGATATGCGCTATCTGCCCTGTGGTCGGTCTCCTCGGCATGCCTGTGTTGGTCTATTCTTGGACAATGGCTGTATTCACCGGCTTCTGTCGTAGGGCTGTGGTTTCGGAGTTGGAATGGAAGGTCATTCAGTGCTGTCTGCTCTCCCTTGTGTGGGCGGCAGGCTGCCTTTCCGCTCTGCGTTGGGCCTTGTGTGTGAATGTTATTCTTGGGCCACCTGTTGTCGGTCCCCGGGCTCTTTGGTGTTCCGTTTTATATGTCTTGTTCATATGTGCAGGGTGGTATGGGTGTTTCAGTGTGGTACTGGCGTTCCTCTTCCCGAAGGGGCCCTGCTTCTACTAGTTGGTGTTGCCGCCGCTGTGTGCTACGCCATGTTTGTTACACTGGGGTGTGTCCTGCTGTTGCGTGTCTTCACTGACATGTGTGCGTCGGTTGTGTGGCGTTGGGTGTTGTCCGTGAATTGGGCGTTGGGGACATGTCTGTGGCAGGCCTGTCACGTGTCATGTGCGTTCGGGGTGGGGCTGATGTGTGTGCTGCTTGGTTGTGTCCCTGTGTCTGTGTGCGACGCATGCATGGCGCTGCGGTTGGCCTCTGCGTTGTGCGCATGTGTGGCGGCGTCATCGCCGCTTTGGGGCCGTGACGGGGTCGTTGGTTCCTAGTCCCAGGTGGTGTGTACACATGTGTTACGCGATGTTACGATTTGGCCTGTGTGTCATATGTGGATGCAATGGTGGATGTGTAGTGTACACGCGCTGGTGGGGGTTGTCCGCTTTTCCGCCCTTGCACTGTGTGCGCTGTTTGCGTGCACTTGTTGTGTGTGTGCCTACCTGCGTCTCCGCGGTACGTTGCGTCCTTGGTGGTGCATCAGCAGGAGCATGGGGAGGGCCTGCAGTGCTGGATTCATGCTCGGGGAGCCGCTTCTTCGTTGTCCGTGCTCGGCGTCCGTCTTACCGCTTCGGTTTGTCGTACGGTATCTCTTGGCCGTGGGAGCCGTTTGTTTGCGGCATCGTAATTTATGCGCCGGGCGGGACGTGTTTCGTCGGACGGTGTGTGTCAGTTGTGCTGCACCGCTACGTGTACGGGCGCACTTTGATGGCGGACGGTGTTGCTGGCTTGCCGGCGGTGTTTGGCCTACTTTTCGCATCGTAATTGGGCGGGCGTGTGGACTGCTGCGTGCCGGCGGTAACTGGTGGTTTTTGCATCCGCCAGCACGGCGGTTGTGCTTCCGCCCGCCATCGTAATGAGCCCCTTACTTTCCACCCTTTACACCTATAAACGCCACAACACACACCTAAAATTAATTACAAAATTATCAAAATTAATAACCAATAATTAACATTAATTAAGAACCAATTAATAATTCATCAATTAAAAATAAATTACTTCCCACCCTTCCCACCCTTTACACCTATAAAAACCACAACACACACCTAAAATAATTACACAAGTACCAAAATTAATAACCAATTAATTAATTACAATTCATTAAAAACCAATTATTAATTTATAAATTAAAAATAAATTTCTTCCCACCCTTTACACCTATAAACACCCCAACACACACCTCAAATTAATTACACAATTACCATAATTAATTACCAATTAATTAATTAAACGTAATTAACAACCAATTATTAATTAATTAATAATAAATTACTTTACGCATTTAACACTATAACATCTCAATTAAACAAATATTCATAAATAAAAATTAATTAATAAATGTAATATAATTAAATTACTTCCCACCCTATTCCCCTATAAACCCACAACCCGCTACGGAACTAAAAATGCAAAATTCAAATAAAAGAAAATTTATAAATTTGATATAATTAAATTACTTCCAACCATATTCCCCTATAAACCCACAACCCGCTACGGAACTAAAAGCGCAAAATCCAAATAAAAAAAATGTAATAACTTCTAAAAATGTAAATCATATATTAAAAATACAAACAATTCTTATACAAAGAAACATACATCACATACATATAAAATATATGCTAAAATACATAATAATAAAAAAACGATATTTTTAACAACTATATTTTTGCAAACGATATTAAACACTTCGATATTTTTAAAATCGATATTACTTACCTTAAGTCGATATTCTTGACCACGATATTCTTGCTGTCAATATTTCTGACCCACGATATTAATGACTCGACATTTGTGCAACTCGATATTTTGTACTCGATATTCTGGGGCCGATTCCGATTCAGGCCGGAAATCACTCCGACCGAGCCGGACCTGGAGATATTTCCGACCGAATCGGACTCAAGCAGCCCGACCGAATGAGTACGATGCGTACGCATGCTATCGGACTCGATTCGGTCGGACTCCCATTGAAGTCAATGGGAGCCGGTCGTACAACGCGTACGCGGGCTCCCATTGACTCAATGGTGCGAGGCGAACAAGGGCGCCCCCTACAGCGGGTACGCGTCGATGCGAATTGCGCCGTACATGCACAGGTAGGGGGGACCCATGGGTCCCCCCTGTGTGCGACTCGCGCGGCTAAGTGTACAGGGGGGTCCGACACGGACCCCCAAAGTCCGGCTCCGACTGCCCTTTGGAGCCGGACGGCGCGAGTCGGTCGGACTGCTCGAGGCGCGCATCGTACTTGCCCGGCCAGGGAACGTCTCCATTGCGCGGTGCGAGCCGTGTCCGTGCGAGTCGGTCGGAGCGGGTCGGACCCGCGTACGAGTCGGTCGGCGATTTCGCGAGCGCTCGCATCGTACTCGCTCGCCCGGACGCACGTACGAATCGGTCGGGAAAGAGGGCTCCGAATCGGATCCGGTTAAGCCGAATCCGATTCGGTGCCCTACTGGCCGAGATCGGAATCGGCCCCTCTGTCTCTGCAGCTGCGCAGACAGTGGAGAGGGCAGGTTTTTGGCAACCACCTTCTCAGCCTATGCACGAGGAGTATTGATCTGGACCCCTTTGATCTCACACATGCCTTAATAGATAGTGAAGATAGATATGTCCTCCTGAGAGGGAGGTTGTCGGGTTGGGAAGTGCCCAAGATGTGCCCAAATAGACGCAGATTTCATACATATGACATGGGAATGTCAGAGCTCACGTATATTCTGGGAAGCAATTTTAGCTAAGATTAAAGATGCCTTGGGAAGGGAGTTAGCCCTTACAGTGCGGGTATGCCTATTGGGACTTTTCAGTATGCGTCCAATCCAGAGTGCAAGGATGAAATAGATTGATAGATTTAGCCATGGGACTAGCTAAGGGAAGAATTGCGTTAGAATGGAAGTATGTGGCTGGACCTCAGTTTGCAAGTTGGAACCGCGATGTGATTAACTGGGCTGGGGCCGAAAGCAGAGCGCTGGGAGGAATCCAGGGGAGTGCAGAAACGTCCCATAGCTGATCTATAGAAATAAGCATTGGTGTCATGGGAGACGCCGACACTATCAAGTAGCGAGGGGGGGGCGGAAGCGAGCAGGAATAAGCGGAAACACAGCATCACAGCAATCTCGTCCCAATAATGAGATAAGGGGTTAGAATATGTTACTGGTCAACAGGGTTGTTCATAACCAAAAAAGGGATGTGTAATCACAAAGGAAACTAGTATATTATGAGAGGCCCTTCCAGCCCACTCATGGGCCCATTGATGAGCTCTGTAAGCTGTATATCCCGAGTAAGAAGCTTTTAATTCCATACACATACCACCCACCTGCACAGGTTCTAGTTAATAGTTTGAAGTTATTGTTTCTCCCTCATGTATGAAGGATATTGTTATGTCCTAGAATGGCGCTGACAACTGCCCACCTAAAAGTCTGAATAGAAAGCGAACCGCATAGCGAAATAGATATTTATTCATTAAAGGCTAGTACGCACAACAAGGCTGCATTCTGATTTAAAAATACGTATAAACAAGGAAATTGACATGTATCCTGTGAACTCGAAGGTGTATAACTTGGTGTAACACAGTACTGTAAAAGATAATTGTAACTGAAGAATAACTGGATTCTTGTAAGCGGAAATGTTAAATATAAAATGCCAGTAAAAATATGTTTGAAAAAAAAAAAAGAGTCCAGGGACCTGGGTTCTATCTTGTAGTTAGTTATACACTAATCAAAGGAGGCACGTGAACTCTGTTAATTAGGTTTAGGTGCTAACATAAACTGAAATACACCTTCCTGCCTTTACCCTCTCATGTGATGAGGAAAACCTGGCCAACCCTCATAAATTTGATATTCACAACATAAATATTTTGGCAGGTTCATCGGTGTTTGTATTTGCTTTATTTGTTTTTGTTTAGTCAGCTATAATATGATGATTACACCTAGGTAACAATACTTTCAACTCTGCTGCTTTGGTAATTTGCCACTGTAAATATGGAAGCACTGGAGGAAAAGAGCTTCGGGGCAGTACTATGCAAGAGAGGTATAATTTCAGTACCTCACATCATTTCCCCGCTGTCAACACTGTCTTTTAACATAACATAACATGTGTATTTGTAAAGCGCACGTTCACCCAGAGGTCTCTTGGCGCTGAATAACAGATGTTCATTGTTACCCAACTCAATGGTACTCATTTTATCGACCTCAGATGGATGAAAGGCTGAGTGGACCCGCCGGGATTTGAACCTGTGACCATGGGGTCGAACACAGGCCCCTGAAATGGACGCATTAGTCCACTGAGCCACCAGACCCGGCTTTTGGATTTAGATTTCATGCATTATGTTGTAAGAAGAAGTGCAATCAAAGTTTGCCATTAAACTTTTAAGTGAAATAGATCATGTGTCACCGGGGATATCATTTATTTGCCAGGCTTTGTGTGTATTCTGTCCACCCTTCGAGATCTGACGCTGAAAAGAAGAAGCTTCTTTCAGCAAAGTTATTTCCTGTTGCCGTGTCTGTGGTTGCTATGCTTTTGCTGAGCTACAGCTTTTTCCTAAATCTGGCCAATTAGTAGCGATAACCAGCACTCGAGTCATGTGGTTATAGTGCAGCTTGTTAACTGGCAACAGTCATAGATTTTTCATTTTAGCACATTTCTTGCATATCAGCAGGAGGTTCTCAACTAGGTAGACGTAGCTTAACCATAATTGCGCCAGTTCCTACAGAGAGCCTTCGATCATCTGGTCTGGGGAGATCTCAAAGTTCGGTTTACTCCTTGGATTGATTTGTTTACATGAGTAAATCAAATACACCTGTTGGCCTGGCTGGTTTCCTATTAGGGGATTCAGTGAATTCACGTGCTCATATTTTTTCATGGCTGTTTTGAACAACCGCAGTCACCTTCTTCACAGCTATCATGTCTCATATCTTGACCAGCCACAGGTTCAAGGTGGGTGATTCTGAAGAATTCCAATGCCAGTTTGGTGACTAGGAGACAAAGGGTTATTAGTCTGATAGTTGAGGATTTGGGTAAATATGCATTTTACGTGCCAGGGAACCTTAGCTGTATCACCAGAAGATCCCTTGGCATTTGAATATGTGTAATTACCCTAATCAGGGGTTGGACACGTGTGCAGAACAATTGACCCTTTGTGCATGTGTCCTGTGTATTTATCATGTCACTGAAAGTCACACTTCTCCAACATTCAGTGTTTACAGGTAAGTATATGCCACCCGAATGAACAGGGCCATGTCCCATCTTAATATAACATTATATGTCCTCTTCTTGTGCCAAATGTGGAAGACAGCAATCATGTCTTATCACTGTGTGTTATCACGGCGCTGCACCCTTACATTGTTTCTCATCCTTTCTTGTCATAAAAGGTCACTTGTGTGATTGCCTTACAGGCACTCAGCCAAGAAACTATCTCCTGTGTCCTGACCCTGGGTTGTGAGTCCCAGTGTTGGAGCTGTGCAGAACTGAACCTTTTCCTTTCTTATAAAGTAAATGGGTGTTTGGGGGAAAGTCAATAAGGTGTCATAAACACATAACTGCTTTATGGATCTAAACTCTTTATTGAAGTGTCAGGAGAATGAAACACGAACCTTTACGTACATCCACAGGCCCGCAAGGAAGGATAAAACCTGAATAAACAACCATTAACTATGCTTCTTCAGGAGAAACAAAACAACCTTGATAATCAGCTCACCCCCCAAATCCATCAGGTCCAAGAGATATGTTATGTGATAACCATCAGCCATTGTCCCTAATACTGTAAATTCGTTTACTCCCCCATCTCCTTCATTCTGAGCCTCACCCTTGCCTTCGAAACTTTGGGTGTGAGCCTGTGAGACATGTCTCAGCACCCTGAGATATCGGGAGCAGCTGATTACACGGAACTCCAATGATCGATAGTCAATGAATGGTGCCTAGTCGACACTGAAGGCCTCTGACTTATGGTCAAGTGTTATAGGTATTTTTCCATTCGCTTGATATCCCACAATCTGTATAGCCAATCTCTGTATTTCATGACTCTGATTTTTCTTCAGATTGCCATAGTAAAATGTTGAGCTGCACAAAGTGGCAAAGACATTTGCCTGCCCAATATTGAGAGCAGTGGGTACGTTTGCATGTTAGATAGGCCTAGAAAACTGCAAATCGTGGTATAGAAGTGTTAAATATAGTGTTGATCATGTCAATAACCTAATTCCAACACCTATGAAGCTTTGGGCAGTGTCAGAAGAGGTGTGGTAACGAGCCTCCCTTCCCCACAGCCACTGCAGCATTCGTCTGTTTTACCACTCACGTAATTTGACTACAGTGTAATACGAATACAGTGCTGTTTTGGCTATTGCTTCTTTTACAGCTGTACTGCAAGAGTGAGCATCCTGAGAAACATCTCTCCCTATTCATCCTCTGAGTTTGATTGCCTTATATTTTGATTCCACCATTTCTTTTCCAGAGATTTCTCACTTACTTTAGATTCTACGACAAATATATAGATGTCCGAGACCAGTGTTTTAGCTCTTTCCTTCAATAGCAACCATTTCATGAATTTAGTAAGGGGTCATCTATATTTTGCCTAATAGAGTGGTAAAGAGATCAATGATGCATCTGAAATTAACAGTATCTCTCCATCTCTGGTAGTCCCTATTCCTTCTTAATCTTCTCAAACGATTTAATCATGTCAAAGAGATCACCCACCTTAGTGCATCCCTGCATCTTCCATGCCTTAAAGGTATTGTGTCCTTGGCTGGAGTAAAGTCAGGGTTTCGGTTTCCTCCAGCAGACGAGGTTACGGAAATGTGGACAATCCTGGTCATTTAGCTACCTGATCCCATACCACTAACGTCTCCTTAGGTATAGGTGAGATGTATAGCCCTCAGGAGCGCTGCCTTCTCTTCAACAATGGGATCTTTTAAATGTGTGCCCAAGCTATTATGTGATCCATGATGAACCACTCAGTTGCCAATATCCCCCATTGCACTATAAAATATAATTGGGATGCCTGGTAATACATCACCAAACTGGGCATTCCTAGCCCTTCCCTTAGTAGTGGCAGGATCAGTTTGTGCCTAGCAATTCTAGATTTCTTCCATGCTCAGATAAAACTGTAAAGTATTCTTTGCATGGTTTTTAGCATTGTAGAATGAAGAAGCACAAGATAAGGATAAAGTCTGAAACAAATGAGGAACCTGTGCAGTATTGACATTTAAAGTGGCGAGTCTTCCGGACCAGGGAAAGCTTCCCATGTGCCAGGACTGAACGTCCATGTGTACTGCCTGTCTAAAGGGGGTATAGAAAACTGAGATCTCTTGTTCAGTGTAGGACACAAATATTCAATAACTGAGGCTTCTTTCAATTGACCTTAAACCCTGAAACTTCCCTGTACGCCATCAGTTGCTCCATCAGGGTGGGAGAGTGGAGCTCAAGGGATCTGAGATGAACATCAAAATGTCATCTACATACAAAGTAAATCTGAACTCCTCACTTGTTATATGGACCCCCAATATGTTGTTGCTCTGTGCACCCGTTTGGCTATAAGTTCTATCGAGAGGGCAAGGGGTAAATGGAGAACCCTGTCCGGTTCTCTTTTTATGATAATTGCTAGAGAAGACCCCATCATTGATTCTTATATATGTTAAAAGATTCTTATATTCACTTAGCACCTACTCCTGTAACTTGAGCCTGAGCTAAAGGGATTCCAGTTTGTTGCCCACAAATTACTGATGCATTGGGATTCTGCACATACACAGAACTACGCGCAAGAAAATGGGACCTCGGTGTATAGCGGCTAAACCTTCCCACCACCTTAGTGCCCACGAACCCAGGACCAACTAGCTATAGTGTCTCACTCGCTCTCCTACTCACTCATGAAGATGCAAATGATTAGACACCCCAGAACACAACACTCCTAGATCTCTCAGGAATCGCGGTAACAAGACACACCTTTTCACTCACACTCTCGTACCTGTCCACAATAAGAACTGACCGAAACACAAATATAGTTTAAAATGTTTATTTCAACTATCGTGCTCTAAAACGCAGTATACGAGCCACAACCAGCAGCAAAATGCATAATATCAATACAGTTAGCATTGCAGCAAGGCCATATATCATAAAGGGAGATGTCATCTTATAAAGACTGTGAATAAAGGACTATAAGGCCTAACCACCCTCCCCTTGGTAAGAAGAAGTATTATTATATAATAGAAGATCTCTGGGCTTTGTCAGCAGACCCCAGACCTTAGTGCCTAGATGATATATCTACATCATAGGAACTGCATGGCTCTTCTCCCTGGAAAGCTCCCTCTCCAAGTGTGTTTTACCTAAACATGCATCCCCATAATATCACAGCACGAGTTTCCAGCAGCAGCTGTGTTTATCATGTTTTGTCTAGGTGCTAGGGACTGACCAAAAGAGAATAACAAGGGGCATTGTTTATCAACCTTGCTCACAGTGTTCAGACTAAACTCCAGGAACAGGCAGAGAAAGAACCAAGTAAAGGGTTCTCATGTGAAAGGCATAAACAGAGTCTTGCAAAAATAAACCCATGTAGTAAAGCGCGCAAAAGCAGCATCTCATGGCTGCTGGGCTCATGCTAACCTAGCGATGTCGACAATGTCCCTATCGGCCACGTGACATTACCAATTCATTCAATCTAATACGTTGTTCACATCTAGCAAGATCATTAAAGCATTCTTTTGCATTCAATAGATGTTTTCTAGTGCATGTAGGATATTTTCTGTTTATCCCCCCAGCTCCTTCTGATAAAATCTGACTTGCACCGGGTCCACCAATCCTTTGAGAACTAGCCACATCCTTAAGGTCAACACTCTTCAGGGGACAGGCTCTGGGAGGACACACTGCTTCCAGCTTCAATAAGGAACTCCTCTCCTGTAGGCAAGTTGTCCTCCTCCTTAGGTAGCTGTGGCTCAGGACCCATAGATAGGTCCTCCTCTTCCTCATTGAAACCTAGTCCTTCCTGCTCAGGGTTGTCTTCCTCTTGCTCCTCTGGAGTTTTCCTGAATCCTTTTCACCTCCTCATAGGTGTGGAGGGTTATCTGGAGGTCCAGCTTTGTGGCCTTCTTTCGTGCATATAGCCCCATCTCCTTGAAGAGCCTCTGCAGCTCAGCCCTAGAGAGGTCATCAATGTTGAGCAGCTTCATCTTCATTGTAGACAAAAATGAGGTGGGAAAATTACATTCGGAAGAAGGAAAAAAGTAGCCAATCGATAACTAAGGAGAATTTAAAAAGAGGTCAACTCTGGTGTCAAATTATTTATCTGGGATTTTAGTGTTACAGTAATTAATGTATGGCACTGCACAAACACAAATACTGTCTCCCATCAGTGAACACAAATGTGAAAAATTGGGTTGTTGTTTGAGGGGGGTGAAACCCTACTCAAGCAACAGCCACAATCTCTGTCAGGGTGAACCACAAAAAATCACAAAATTAACCTGTGCTTATCCCTGTGGTACCTGGGCACAAAATCAGTCAGGCTTAAGTTAGAGGCAATGTGTAAAGTATTTATGCAGCACACAAACAGTAATAAAGTGAAAAAACAACACATGAAAAATCTCAAACCAATTTAGAAAAATAGAAAACAATTTAATACATTATTTGACACCAAAACAACAAAAATCCAATCAGTAGAACTGAAGATATGCAATTTGAAAGATTTTGGTAAAAATAGGGCTTACAAACACGAAGTGCCAACTGTGGTTATCTGCAAAGAGGGCCAGGTCCAACAATTACACTGAAAAAGAGGCAGCCTATCCTAATTTCAATGTGGACTTGTCCTTGAAAGACCCATAAAAATACTGAAATCTGCCCTTTGATTATTCCCCCTCTCGATCACTCGAAGAACGTCTTTTACTGTGGGGTTGTTAGACTTGGCATGTTTTGGCGTTTTTCCCTGTCTTTTTGCTTTCTGACCTCCTGGATTTGACTCTGTTTTTGCTGGTAAAGTGCACTGAGTGTGCCAGGGCCTGTAAATCAAATGCTACTAGTGGGTCTGCATCACTGATTGTGCCACCCACATGAGTAGCCCTGAAAGGGTATCTCAGACCTGCCACTGCAGGGTCTGCGCGTAGTTGTAACTGCCATATCGACCTGGCAAGTGCACCCACCTGCCAGGCCCTAACCTTCCCTTTTCTTACATATAAGTCACCCCTAAGGTAGGCCCAAGTTACCCCTGTGGGCAGGGTGCTGTGTATGTTAAAGGTAGGACATGTATTGGTGTGTGTGGCATGTCCTGGTGGTGAATTACAGTGTATTTCATTTTTAACCACTGCAAGGCTATCTGCCCCATAGGAAAGAATGGGAGTTTTACTTATAACATCTTATAAGCATAACTTCCCATTGGGACAAGATAGGGAAATGGAGTTTAGTATGCCTGGACTCAGAATGTAAAGAGGCATCTTTTAGTAAAGATGATTGTTATGTTCTGTGTTTGAAAATACCACTTTTAGAAAGTAGGTATTTTCTTGCTTAGCCATCCTGTGTGCCGCTGCTGGGTTTGTGGATTGACTGTCTGGCTTTGGAGTGACAGGGGCTGGGGATGTGCATTCTCTTCAGACAGCCACTGGGGGGTCGAGGTGTGTTCTGCCTTTCCTGGATGAGTCAGGGCTGGGCTGAATACACCTGGGCTGCATTTAGAGTAGTGGGAGGAGATTTCCTTGCACCTGAATGGGCCTGGTCTGCCTTGAACAATGCTGTCTCCACCTCCTGCCAAGCAGCTGGGCCAGAGAGGACAGAACTGGTTTGGACTAAGCACAGACACTCTCTGCCTGAGAGAACAACAAGAAACTGAGTATAAATATGGGGGCCCAAACCCCAGAACTTTAGAACTCACTGGAATCAAGGAACCTGCCAAGAAGAAGAGCTTGAAGAGCTGCCAGGAGGAGTACTACCCCTTTGCTGTGTCGTTGCTTTGTTGGGTTTGCCTGCAGTTGCTGCTTCTGGCTTGGGCAGTGAAAGGACTGGACTGAACTTTCTTTTACTTATGCTGAGTATCTGCAACGGCTTGAAGTAGAGCTTGCCTCCTGTTCTGAAGTCTCAGGGACTGCAAAGACTTCACCAACCTCTGGGTACCGCTTCTGAAACCGCTGTTTCAGTTGCCACAGAGAAGGGAAACGCAACCGACTCCTTCACCGACTCCATCGCTGGCTCTGTGTCCTGACCGCACCGCAGAAGGCACCGTCCGCATCTTGCACCAGAACCTTGGTCTCACCGATGACGACAACCGCCACCAGCGCCACCGAGCTGCTGCTTGCACCGTGACCTGTGGACACCGCTCTATGCACCGCCTCGCTTCACTTCACCATCCTGGTCTCACCGACGCTGTCGCTGCTGCTGACTTCGACACCCCTGATTGCATCATGCCAGGGGGCACCGCTCGTAAGTTTCACGACGCACCACCTCGTCCCACACAGCAGTCTGGGCGGACCGACACCAGGTCCTGCTACCCAGCTCTGTCGCTTGCACCGCAACCTGCCAGCACTGAATCGATCACTGCCTCGCCCTGCACTGTAAGCCTTGGTCTCACCGACACCGTCTGGACGATCGTCACCGAGCCACTGCCTGCAACGCATCGAGAGGGCACCGCACCCTGCACTGCTTCCATTTTGCACAGCAACCGCGATGGTTGCCACGACCGGCTCGCACCAACGTGCAAGCCACAAAGAGAAAGGTACTGTTACCGAGTCTGTCCACGCTTTCGCTGGCCCAAACCAACGCGGTCGGCTGGAACTGTTAGACTCTGTTGCTTTCAGCATCGAGGTAGCCCCGGACGGAGCTACTGACTCGTACGAACTGTGTTTTTGAGGTATTTCTGCAATTTTAAGGATGTCTTGCAAAGTATATATTTTTAAATACGGTATGTTGAATTCTAACAATATTGGATATTTTTCCAAACTGGTGTGGTGTCCTTTTGAAGTGTTTTCACTATATTACTGTTGGTTATGTGCAAATGCTTTACGGACTGCCTCTGAGACAAGCCTGACTGCTCATGCCAAGCTACCAAGGGGGTGAGCAAGGGTTATTTTAGGAGTGTAACGCTCTTACCCTGACTAGGAAGCAGGGTACCAACTTGGACAAAGGTATCTACCTCTTCCAACTAGAGATCCCCATTTCTAGCAGGGATCCTTCAGGAATTTCTCTTGCGCAGGGTTAGGTGCATAAATATTGGTCACCATAATTGTAAACAAGCCTTCCCTAAGCATCCGGGTAAGTAATCGTCCCTTTGCATGTGGCACCATGTTCTCCACCTTGCAAGGAGAGTCCCTCAATGCCCCCTATCTTGTTGGGGTTTGAGAAGAAAGATTGCTGTGAAACCACCTAGACGTGATGCAAAACCTGACTTTCATAAGTAGATGATTCCCCTGACCAAGACAAATGTCTCCTTTGGCCTCATGCAACATATTCTGCATAGCTATGCATTTCACTGAAGCATTCAACTCCTTTGTGTTAAAACTGATAACTTTCACCATACTAGGGCCTAGCAGGTATGGTACAGCTGTCTGTAGAATTGGTCATATTGCTAGGAGTGAGATGACCCTGTTGTGTGACCCAATTATGGCAAAATGGATCATCCCTTGATTCCATACTAAGCCCCCCTCAATTATTGTAAGTCTATCACTTATCTAACATACCAATGAAACATAGAAATTTGTAAAAGATGTGGCACCAGACATTAACTGTGCCTTCCCTCCTTGTATGCTACCCCAAAGTCCCACATTCATCTGGCTTCTTTATAGCTGTCCATTTCCATAGGGATCTAGTGACAAGTTGCTTCTCACTCTATTGGTAGGGTATGCAGAAGGGATGCTCCCATTGGGAGGGTAATTTTTTTGAGCTCAGAACATTTCTCATCAATCTGAATTCTCTCACTTTCCTCAGTTTAATGCTTTCCAAGTCCTGCTGCAGCTGCACTTGGTGGTAGTGATATATCTAGGTGCTTTTCATCCGAGCCAGCACCATGAGCTCGTCCTTTTCCTCAAAACAGTGAACCCAGGTGAGTAGGTCTGGGGGCAAGTCCCACTTAGCAGACCAAGGCCAACTCTGTGTGTGTGATCCAGCCTCAAAGGAGGATCCTTAGGCCTGGCTCTGATGGAATGTAAGCGGTCCCTTACACACCTTCAAAATCTTGCCTTTCTCACTTTTTGAGATGCCCCTTATGCATATCTTATTTTTCAAAACCTATGTTCCTCTTTGTGTTGGAACTCCTTGTTCTTCTTACTTAGCGACAATCTTACCCCACATCTGATGATGCTATTTCGGTTTCGCATCAACCGTTGTCTACTCTAGCCCCCAGGGAAGCCAAGCCTCCATTTAGTTTTTTGAAACAGGCCTTAAGGTCTGTCCTGATATTGGTTAGCCTAGATGTCCTGGAGGAGATGTTGTAGAATGTCTTGTGTTATGTCAATCCAGGCCTTTGTCCCGCCTATCAGGTAATGGGCATGGTGTGTGGGTTTTGCTAAGCTCTTTATCCTTTTTCATAAATTTAGATAAAAGCATGTCTTTAATGGAAGGGTCCCTCTTATTTTAGATGGATGACACGACTGTTTTATACTATGTCAGCCATGGGCCATACTTATGATCCCACCAAGCTTACTCAGACTCTGGAGGAGAGTTACAAAAAATTCATGCAGCCCCCCGCGAGACTGCGCTGCACGGCAGGAAAGGAGCAGGAGAACGCCACATCTTCAGAGATATGGCTCTCTCCTCCCCTTTCCCTTGCGCCGGCGCTGATTACAGCAGCTGTGTGCCCAAGCACACACCTTGGCTCCATAGCACTAGGGTGTGTGCATTAGTCTAGCATAGGTTTTGTACAGGAAGGGTACCCTTCCTGTTCCTGTTCAAAATACGATGCCCAGACACAATGCAAAGCTTTTCCCACTTTGTATGTGTGCTGCACAGTGCAGCAAGCATGCAAAGTAGGAAATGGAAGGAGAAATGAAAGCATTTCTCCTTCCGTGGGCCTACATGAAAAGGGCGGTTTTCTCACGCTAAACCTGATCTAATTTATTTAGTAAATCGGGTTTAACATGAGAAAACTTGGGTGGTTGCATGGGAATGCCCTTGCTCCTTCCTTGAAACGCCCCCATGGCGCAAAGTAATGCGAAGCAGTGCTATAAGCTGCTTCGCGTTACTTTTCCGTTATTTCCAGTGCTAAACAAAGTTTAGCGCTGGAAATTAAGGGGCCGATTCCGATCTCAGCCGGTAGGGCTCCGAATCGGATTCGGCATTACCGGATCCGATTCGGAGCCCTATTTCCCGACCGAATCGTACGTGCGTCCGGGCGAGCGAGTACGATGCGTGCGCTCGCGAAATCTCCGACCGACTCGTACACAGGACCCGACCGCTCCGACCGACTCGCACGGGGACGACTTGCACCGCGCTATGGAGACGTTCCCCGGCCGGGTAAGTACGATGCGCATCGCGACCGCTCCGACCGACTCGCGCAGTCCGGCTCCAAGGAGCTGTTGGAGTCGCACTTTGGGGGTCCGTGTCGGACCCCCCTGGAAGCGTAGGCACGCGAGTCGCACACAGGGGGGACCCATGGGTCCCCCCTACACGTGCATGTACGGCGCGACCCGCATCGACGCGAACACGCTGTAGGGGGCGCCCTTGTTCGCGTCGTGCCCATTGAGTCAATGGGAGCCCGTGTACGCGTCGTACGACTGGCTCTCATTGACTTCAATGGGAGTCCGACCGAATCGAGTCCGATAGCATACGTGCGCATCGTACTCGTTCGGTCGGACTGCTAGGGTCCGATTCGGTCGGAAATCTCTCCGGGTCCGGCTCGGTCGGAGAGATTTCCGGCCCGAATCGGAATCAGCCCCTCAATAGGGAAAATAAGATTTGGCGCCGATTTGCATCACTTTTGTCACGCAAGCACGGCACAAAATCTTAGTAAATCTCCCCCTAACTGTTTTTTTCAGAAATGTGTGGCTGGAAAATTCTAAGGGGGAGATTTACCAACTTTTCAAGTAGCACACTGCAGCAGCCGTAAATGCTGCACTACGTAAAAAGAAGAGAGGAGGAGAGCACCCTATTTGCAAAAATAATGCAGTCTCCTCCCCTCTCACTAGTGCCGGCGCTGAAATAAGCTGCTGTGCCCCACAGAGACACCATTGCGCCATGTTGCAAGGGTGTCTCCATGAGTCTAGAATAGGTTTTGTATAGGAAGGGAACCCCTTCCAGTACAAAATACTATGCTGAGACTTACTTCAAACCTTTTCCCTCTTTGCATGTGTGCTATACAGTGCAGCACACATGCAAAGTCGGAAAATGAAGGAGAAATGAAAGTATTTCTCCTTCCTTGCACCTACTTTAAAAGGGCGCAGTTTTCTCACGCTAAACCCAATCTACTTTACTTAGTAAATTGGATTTAGCGTGAGAAACCATGGGTGGTTGCATGGGAACGCCAATGCTCCACCCTTGGTACGCCCCCATAGCGCAAAGTAATGCAAAGCAGCGCTGTGCGCTGCGCCACGTTACTTTTCTGTTATTTCAAGCACTAAACAAGTTTAGCGCTAGAAACTAAATTGGAAAAAAAAGATTTTGCACCTATTTACGTCACTTTTGTGACGCAAACACGGTGCAAAATCTTAGTAAATCTCCCCCTCTGACTGTCACAGCGATAACTTTTTTTGACTGGATGTCGATCCCATGAGTTTCAAGGCTACCAGGTTCCATTCATGATCACTCTAATCTATGTGTAAGCAGTCTCTAGTTAAACCAAAATTGTATTCCTTCTCAAAATGTGGTCTTGTCCCTTAAAGCCTGTACTAATTACCAGGTTCTCTTCGTTGAGGATAAAAGACATCCTTGCTTTGCTTTGTGGAAGGCGGTTGTATATCATCATCTGCTTCGCCACCCAAGGAAGAGAAGCAGGAGCAACTCATCCTTGGGCATCGGATGGATCTCTTTTTCCTCCTTCGGCTTGGCCTCCAGTGCCTCCACTCACCTTCTGAACAATAATTGTGGCTCCCTATGCCATGAGGGGATGCAGGACTATGAGGATGTAACCACTCAATATGGCAATCTTAAGTTCTCCTTCGACCCCATGACTGTATTAATCCCTGTTGTCGAGAGGACTGACTATCTCACTCATACCACCCCCACCTCCCCCATAGCCTCTATTTGTCATCATTCCACTTAGCCTAGCATGCTCAAACAATCCACAACTCAGTGCTCCAGTGCTAGTTGACTCCACCGTGCTCCGCCAGCACTAGTGGGTCTCCAGTCCGGTGGCTCATTTTGATGGGCCTCTAGCATGGCTTACCATCCCACCTCTCAGGACAATAGGGTCAAAAGAGATGTCACTCCTTCCAGAGGCCCCTGGACTCCAACCTATCTGGTGTGCTCTCACAGCTGCGTGTGTGCAACACTGCATGCACTCTGCCTCCCAACCTCAGTCTAGTTTCCCGCTCCTTCAGAAATGTACATGGAGAAACAATGCAGAACACTTGCTAACAAAAAAGCAGCCATAGATTCCACATAACCAGGAGCTCAGATTAGTGGCTCCAGGGCTTTGATTTGAAGGGCTAAGATGTAGGGTAGGAGTGAAGATCCTACCTAGTGTGACTACTCCATTCCACAGCTGACCCTGTTCCCCACATAATTGTTTTAAATGCTCACCACCTGTTGATAGAAAAGTATTGATTAGTGCTGTGGGGGAGAGAGTGAAAGGAGCGAGAGATGTGTATATTTTGTAAATCCTTACAACTAGATCCAAGGATTTAAGCCTAGTTGTTTTGACTTGTTGCCACAGGAGTGAGCCTAAAACATTTTTGGGGGAAATAATTTTTATTGTTTAACAGTAACAGCATAACACCGTATAGCCACGTAGCAAATATGGCTTTGACAGCATCACGCTTAAATTACACCAGAATCTAAATTGATTCAGAATTGTATGCCGAGAATGCATCCAATCAATCACATTCTTACTACCCTTTGAACAGACAGATAAGTAATGATAATGAGACAAATGAATTATACAGGGCAGGGCACCACCACACCCCTGGATTTTAACATTTCTAGGGTTCAATATCCCAGTGTATTTGTTTGTGCAACCCCTGGATCTATATACTGCCTCTTCGGCTACAGAATAATGGTTCATTCCCCTCAGCCACTCCTAGAAGGGGAGGATGTTCTGGATCTCCAATATTTGGCTATGTCGCACTTAGCCAATGCACACCCAATACCCACTAGAGTGCGTTGCCATCTGAGACCATCACAACCTGGGAACATGCCAAGAAGTGCCATCTTGTGGCCATGCCCCACAGGAATGCCCATCACTTCTTCTAGTAAAGATTCTGTTCCAGTAAGTATGCACGACTGTGCATTCCCATACAACGTGGATCCAAGTACATTCCGTGTCTATGCTGTCTAGCAATGCATGTATTATATTATTGAATTCCCCACTACTATTTTGTGCCCTTTGGGGTAGGTGGCTAGAACCTTCGTAAGGTCTTCTAGGGTTTGGTCCCTGAGGGCTGGCAACACATAATTGCTAATGATCGACCAGACTCTGCCCTCGATGTTACCAGTGACCTTTACGAACTGTCCTAGTGGGGTCAGTGATAATGTCGGCCACCATCAATGGAAATGTTTCATGTAAGAGAATCCCTATTCCTGTAAAACCTTTAGTGAAGCTTGCATGGTAGACCCTGTTCAAGCCGAAGCAGTCCAGAAAAGCACTGTTAGTCCCCAGTAAATGAGTTTCCTGGAGAAGGATCACCACAGGGTGGAGGATTTTAGCCTAACGCAATACGACCCTCCTCTTAATTCTATCATTTAACCTGATGATGTCCAAGGTGAGTATTTTATAATCTGGGGCCACAGTGTCTTGGGTCAGGGTGGGTTGTTTGGAAGTAAAGCACTATGCTTTCATGTTCGTCGTACTTTGATTTTTGGTATTCATTCCAGATCATACAGTGCTCATACAGGGGGAAAGTTTGTATTTCAAGCATTTTCTGTCTTAGTTACTCAAGTTGCTTGGTATTTGCACCTCCCAATACTGCTTTGAGCATTTGTAGTCTGCTATTTCTACGGGCTCTCCAATCCAATAAGGGATTACAGCATGTACAATAGGTGCCAGTCTGTGTTAGCCTGAGCTTAAAGAGTTCTCTTGTTTTCTTACTCTTATGATAGTACTTCTTTCTTGTCTTCTGAAGGCTTTGTCCCACTTCTTCAGTAACCACATGAACAACTGACCCTTAAATTGAAAAATGTGCCTAAAGGATGCACATAGACCCTGTTTGTTTACGTTTAGGTTCAGGTGGGCATACCTATGGATTCCCATGGCATGACTGTTGTCATGTTTAGTATCAAGTATTTCTTTATGGCTTGTATTTGTCATATCTTTCAAAAGTGCGGTGCTTAGAGTTCAGCATACGTAATCTGCGTTGTTGCTAGCCCAGATGAGCTGACTTTGTGACTTGCACATGGGTGCATTTCCACTTCTGCCACTGTATCGTGAGCATCTTATCTCACAAGAAAATTCCAACAGGAGTAGCTTCATTGAACATGGGAGATGTTCTGCAACAGTTCCATATGAAACTGCCAGGTCCAAGTTCCAGATCCCTTCAGGCAGGGCTTTGGGGGAAATGTAGGTGGATGTCAAGTGGATCATGGATTTGTCTATGCATGGGCCCAGGCACTGAAATCAGCTCCTGTGAGCAGGTTGTCACTTGGATAGATATCTGCTATCAAAGTACTTTTGCTCCCTCCTTAAATTTAAGTCGTCAAGGTTGTGTATTAAGATTACTACTCTGTTTGTTTCTTCTGAAGCATGCATAGAACTGGTGCAGGAATCCCTCAATTTCAGCCTAATCATGTATGTAGATATCAGACATGTCTCCCTAATAAGAGAAATACCAGTTCCTTATTCACCAATGAACTGGAAATGCAACCCTTTCTATACAGTGATATTGTTCCCCCGTGCATTATATGTAATGCACGTAATGTGGCTCGTGGCTATATAATTATGTTACTTTTAAAGATAAGTAACCCACTCAACTCCCTTGTGGGTATATCAATGAAATGTTTCTCATGAAATGATTTTGCTTTACCACTATAATCTTGCCATTATGTCTTCCTGTGTTCCTGGGGGTACTGTGGCTGACATCAGTCTATTGTAGGTGCAGCCATATAGTGGTGTCTGATGCTTTGTCAGCCCCAGTTTCTAGCCATTTAATCTGCAAAGCTCTTTGGGATGGTTCACCAGTCCCATCCATCTTGTGTTGAATGTGGCATCCGTCATGAACAGGTTACTTAATGGGCTGGCTACTGGGTCACAGTCGTAATTTAAATTAATAGCATTTGGCTATTCATAATAGGGTTTAGGGAAATCATCAGTAAAAACCGGCCCAGCGGACCATAAAACAAGCTCACAAACAGCCAAAACTCCAGCCCACACACTACCTGTCAGACCATCTTTCGGACACTGCCATATGCCCTACCGGCCTGTCCGACCATGATAAGGCTACACTGTAGTCAGAATACATAAAACCAGAGAGCATGAAGTAAACTAAAACAGCATTCAATTATCATTGGGAGCATTTGTCTACCAGTTGGGATGACTGGCAATGCTCGTTGAAGCATTCTGAGGTGGCGTCAGTTACCACTCAGAGGAGGTCCAATCTGCTCAGAGAAAAACTCATCATTCAAAATGTAAAGAGCAAGTCCATTCAGACCCTAGTTAGATAGCTCATGTAGCATATGTGTAAACATTAGTCTCTCCAAGTTGCAGAAATAAAATCAATTCTTTATTCATAATCCATCTTCACACCAAATTAATTGTATACCGAATAAGCATTTCATTCGTGGTAGCTGATGTGTTTCATTCTTCTCAAACTTACTCGCTTCATGATCAGTACATTTCCATTTGATCCATCAATACAAAAGCCTCAGATACGCAGTTCTATATATCCAGTTCCTTGATTAATTTGTTATCCTCCTCTGATAAGGAAAATGCAAGTAAATGCATGCTATCTCATTCTTGAGGTCAAGAATAAGACCCCATATTTCCTTGCACCCAGTCTTTGTGTTTTTTGGCAATGTGTTTGTTGAGGATGGTGTCCAAGGTGAATCCAAGTGCCTTGGCATTGGATGAAAGTTGGGACTCGATCCATCAAGGTTTGTGTCATTGAGCCATATTTGTACTAGAACAATGTATCAAAGTTTATCAATGACTTCCAATTGTATCAGTCCTTCCAGTTTTAATTTATCATTGTATTATTATTTAAGCAATAGAATTGTAATATTTGTCTAGGGATTTTAGGTTTCAAAGTATTTACAGTAAAATAGGTGAGCGCATTTATATAATTTGAGGATTTGAAAATATTTGATTCATTGTGCCAGTTCATGCGAATAATAGATTGTTTTATTTTCCCTTTTTTCTATTTGTGTACCTTAATTTTAATTTTCGTATTCAATTTTTTTCTGATACAATTCTGACGTGGTATTGGCAACAAAAACGTATTCTGTCATTTGCACTTAATATAAAAGCTAGATACATTTCGTCATGTTTTTGTCACTTGCAGTCGTGAAGTATGTGTTGACAAACTAGCAAGCTGTATCTTTTAAATATAAGTCCCAATGTTTATGGGCTTTGATCTATAACTTTGAATAAGGAAGCACTTAAGACCTAGATCAAAATGATCAAAAAATATATGCTGAACTTTCTGGTGTCTCGTCTTGTCGGATACTATTAAGTTAGGGCAGAGGTAGTGCTAAAGAGGTCACCTGTACTGGTTTTCTTTTAAAATTAGTTCTAATTTTCAATAATTTATCCCATAATTGGTGTTTGCATTCTTTCACCTGTATGTCATGTCATGCCGTCCAATGTTTTCAGCAAGGCTGAAGTAACCAACCCTTGCAACGATCACTTTGTACTAATTTTCTTTCTAGAAAACACAGAAACGCAATACAGCTAGTTAATTAGCTTGCTGTGTACTTTAGGTTCACTACATCATGGACATATAAGTAATTTCTGATACATGTTAACCATTTGGTCCTCAGTGTAGTTGCATTGTTTAAGCTTTAGCTATTTGCTGGGTCAGCTTTCATTTCGGTATTTTATCAATACTAGCTGAGGCCACAGAAACATTTACGGTCATTCAGTAGAGGGTCCTACTGTAATAGGAGGACATCACATCACTCTATCACAGTTTAGTCTGTGAAAAAACATGTTGAGGGTTAAGGACTAGGAAAACCTGCCAAATAATCCATTATTCAGCAGGTGCAATACCAACAAGGGACTTAAGCCAAGAAAGAATATGCCTCCTTCTAGTATGCTCCTCGGGAGACTCGCCTCCCCCAGCCCGCTAATGCTGCGCCGAACATTCCTTACGCACGCCCTGGCCTCAACCTGAATCTACATCGAAAAGCGCCCTGGTCTCCACACCCCACCATGTTACCCCCCAACATACACGGCCTCATCGCACCACCATTGAGCTGCTCATATAATCATACAACACCCCCAAGACCCTTGGTCGCACACTGGCATACCTATTCCACACCTCTTGCTCCCCAATGAGCAATACCAGCTCGAAGGACATGGGTACGGACATTGTATCAATTGCGATCAGTCATTGGGTATATGGTTGTTTTGTTAAACCACAAATAAAAATACTTATTTTAAAAAAAGAAAAGAAAGAATGTGCAAAGTTTCTGCAGGGTTTATCAGCATCCTTTCTTCTACTGAACAGTTCTGTTTACCTAATGCAGCAAATTTAAATGACAGGAAACAGGATGCACAAAACATTCTCGGCGATGAGACTTCAGAGAGCCAGGCACTAGAGACAAAGCCTATGACAGGGGAGATCAGATGTATCAGTCCCCTTGCCATATCTACCTCTTGAGTAGGTGTTGAGGAATCAGCTGTGGCACTAGGGAACATTGTTTAGATTGAATGGGCCATGCAAGAGAATCTTGAGAAGGAGAATTTCTCAACTGGGAACACAGATGGACTCCCAACTTACATGGGACTGATCAAACTATGTGGGGGCATATTGTGGGAACTTTGGTGCTTCTCTTGCACCCCTCCCCCACCTGTTTCTCAATGAGCATTAGTGCCTACATTTTCATAAGCACCAATGAGTCTATCTCAGACCTAACTTCAATTCTGACATCCTGAATACATATGCCTATGCTAGATAAATTGAAAAGCCTTCCCTTACTCCCCTTACATTGAACATTTTCTGAAGGTGTAGTAGTCATATTCACAGGACCTTAAAAGGGTCTGCTAGTGGAAATGGTGTGCATGGGGATTCAGGGGACGTATGCACTTTAGAGGACCAAAGTCATTCTCCTAAAAGCCTGAGAAGTCTCAAACACTGAATTAGACCTGTACTTGATATAAGAAATGCCACTAACTATACTACATATGTCCTGGCAAAAGGATCCTGATATCGCCCACTACATTGTTCTGTAGGAGTGTATTACTACTAGAAAACTCAAAGACTCTAGCCTAGATTATGATACAGTTGATGGAGCAAGGACTCACAAATGAGACTTGCTCGAATGCAATCTCCTCACAGTATTAATTTATTAAATTTGTATTGTCTCTACTAATCCTTTCATACACGAATAGTAAGGATGCTTGCCTATGTGTTTTATTAATGAATAACGCTTGTCCGTAATCCAAAATGGCCGCTAAAACGCGGGAATCTTACTGCGAATGTCTCATCCACATCACATGGTGTGACGTCTTTCTTTGCTTGGTGGGAAATTTCTGCTTCTGCGCAGTGTGCATTAAAATGGCTGCTTGATGTTTTCACATGCTTCAGCTTGCTCTCATGTCATTATTAAACTGTCGTTTCTCTAACTCTACTAATGCGGGATAGAAGTTATAATTAAATGGGAATAGAGTAGAAAGAGTGGGCATACAGTGAAACATTTTATTTGTGATTTTAATGTTTTCTTCTTGTACTTTTATTAGTTCGTAAACTTGGGCCTGGGTTTGGTGAACTGAAAGCTCGTATGACAAAGATTTCGCACATGCGCCCTGCAGTGGCAGACCAGAAAGAAAAAGATGAAGTCAACTTGGACACCACCCAAGGCCATGACCTGCTGGCCGACACCACTACATACCAAGGTGTTCTCGTCGAAAAGAAACATTTTATTTGAATAAATTGTAAATTTTGTCATGAGACGGGTGGGAAATAAAGCAAATGTATTAAATTGAAGGGGCGGTATTTTAAAAACAATAGGCTTCAGAATTCAAGACAAATCAATATGGTGTGAGAATCCACCCCCTGTCCCTGTCCAATCAGAAGTAGTGGTCCCATATTTTAGCAACATTAAGGGGAGGTACATGGGCGTAGAGTGGTATAATAGATATAGAATTAGCTAATTAGCTAGCTTCTAGCTCCAGGCTGCCAAGCTGATCGATTGCAGACTGAACCGCTGTCCAGAGAGGTACTGAGGAGGGGGCGGCGGAGTCCATTAGAAGGAAGACACGGGCGAATCGAGGAGAAGTCGAGTATCAGAGAGGGGAACGACGCAGGCGTCGTTGTAGAGAGGTCACCGGTCCTGTCCTGATCCTGGAAGAAGTCTTTGCTCTTCATCCTTCCTGGGTCCTATTCTTTCCAACTCCTTGGCCAAGGGGTTTGGTTCTCGCACTTAGGTAAATATAATGCAACCTTTAGTTGCGCTGCTGTCTCTATCCTCTCCTTTTCTGAGGGACCGTCATTGATTAGCAATAGTTATTCTATGCTTCATCTTGGGTATGCGATTAAGTACCGTGTGATTCTGTATTTTACTCTGCTAAATCTTTAGATAAACATTTTAAAACTTCCTGACTCAGTGGTTATTTCAGGATTATGTACTATAACGAATGTCACTCATTTTAAACTTCCCAATTAGTAAAGGATTCATTGGTAAGTCATTACTCTTCAATCAGAAGGTAATTGGTAGCAGGGATATTTTGATAAAGAGTATAACTGACACCCCAGCGTAAGTATTAGCGTAGTATGAATGTATGGGCCCAAGTGAGTGTTTTGTGTATGATTGCTGTTTGCTAATATCGCGCTGGATCACAGTTACTGCATTTTGCAATCCTGCTTCAAAATCTGAGGCAAGCAATATAACAAGTAAGATATGCACAACACCCTCTGCTTACTTGGGAGGATTTCTCTACAAAAGTCCTGTTCAAAACAATCCTGAGAGAAGCAATTGAGATCTAAAATATCAAGGCTACTTATGCAACCAGCTTAGAGTGATTGTATTATAAGGGGGACACATTTGATGATAAAATAGGGTCTTGGGCATAATCTTGTAGTGGTGTGCGGATCTTCTGTCCACTCTTTTTTTTTTTTAAATCTTTTTATTGAAATCAGGTGTGACAAATAGACAACAATCATTACAACCACATATTATCGTAGTGATACTGCAAGTAAGTGCCAGAGGAGGTGCACCTCCCACGAACAACATCAGCCATATTTATTACAGTTGCAGTGTGCTTAGTCGTTGTGCGATGGTATCGTCCTTGGACAACGGGGGTTCGCAGATCCCACCCCTATATGTGTTCCAGCTATCCCAGATCTGTGTCCACTTGTTGGGGCACCCTCTAGCAACATAAATTGTTTTCTCAGTGACCATGCACCAGTCCATGTCCTTGCTCCAATCCACTAGTCTGGGCGGTTCCTGGGCCTTCCACAGCCTTACTATGTTACGTTTCGCTACCACCAGTCCCAAGGTAACCCACAGGCGCCCTTTGACGGTAAGGTCCATTGGCCCCCAGGCGTTCAGGAGAGCTAGTTTTATATTTCCATCAATTTTTTGGCCCAATACACTTTCCATAAGTCCCACAATTCCCGCCCAATATCTTTGAATAACCGTGCATTCCCAAATCATATGTATGAATGTGCCTACCTGTCCACATCGTCGAGTGCAAGTCTCATCAGAGCTATACCCCATTCGGACCAGGACTGATCTGGCAAGGTACGATCTATGCAGGATCTTGAGCTGCACTAAACGCAACCTAGAAGAGATGGTCACCTCACGAGGAGAAGCCACCGCCGCTAACCATATATCATCGTCCAGACCAGCCACATCATGGTCCCACTTAGCACACAGATGGTCCAGTGGGTCTGGCAAATTATTTATAAGCTTTTTATAAATGAGCGATATGGCTTTTTCCGGCAGGTCCTCATCTAGCACTCTATCTTCCAATGGAGAGGATTCAGGGAGCGGTTCTCCTCTGGGGAGTTTTGCAAGTAGGGCATGCCTTATTTGCAGGTATCTAAAGTGTTCGGAGCGCGCCATTTCATAGTCCTGTTGCAGCTGGTCAAACGTGACCACATCCCCGGATCTCCACAAGTCACCCACCCTGGAGATTCCGATAAGATCCTACTGATCAAAGTCCTTCGAGCAAATCAAGCGTCCTAGTTGGTCGCATCGCCAGAGCGGCGTGGCCTCGTGATCCTGCCTTCCCACCCCGGACTTTGCAGGGCAGTCTTCCATATTCGCACTGCGTGCGCAGTGGGTCCCGTCAAGTTGGGGCCTGGCGCGCGCGCATAGATTGCTCCCTCAAAACTCCCACCCGGCAGCAACCTCCTGTCCATATGAAAGGCTGGGTCACCCTGGGGTCTGTACATGCATTGATTGATAGCTGCAAGGTGAGAGGCCCAATAATAGCGCTTTATATCCGGTAACCCGATTCCCCCATCGAACCAACCCCGTGTGAGTTTATGGAGAGCTATGCGCGGGGGCCTACTCTCCCAGAGCAGGTCTCTCAGGAGGCAGTCCATTTCTTTGAAATACAAGGGGCTGACATAATTTGGGGTATTTTGCAAGGCGTAAAGAAAGCGGGAAAGGGACATAATTTTAAAGAGGGCAGCACGACCTAGTAGAGAGAGAGGGAGCGTCTTCCAGTGCCTGATGTCAGATTTGAGACGTGTCAAATGCGGCAGGAGATTTAGTTCATAGAATCTAGTGGGATCCTTGGAGACCCTAATCCCCAGGTATTTGAAACTTGACTGCTTTCAACCAGTGGTAGTCCGCGCGGGAACGGAGGTAGCCTCCCGCTAAGGACGTAGATCACCGACTTGGACCAGTTGATCCTGTAGCCGGCAAAGTCCCCGAAGACCCGAAAGATGTCGAATCACGCTGAGGGAGGCAAACGGCGAAGCCAAGTAGAGCAAAATGTCATCTGCATACAATGAAATGCGATCCTCCCATCCTGGAGCCCATTTAAGGCCTCTGACGACGGGATTGGTACGGATCCACATAGCCAGTGGCTCGAGCGTCACGGCAAAGAGAAGCGGGGACAGAGGGCATCCCTGCCTGGTGCCCCGGCTAAGAACAAAGGTGGAGGAAGTCCTATTATTGACTACTACCCGGGCCAGAGGTTTATGGTAGAGAAGTCGAACCCACCCAATGAATTCCGGTCCCATTCCCAATTTACAAAGCACGGCAAACATAAAAGGCCATTCAATGGTGTCAAAGGCAGCAGCAGCGTCTAGTGACACTACTACTGCATCCTCCTCTATCGTTTCCGCTCGACCGAGCGCGCCGTGAAGTCGGCGCAGGTTGAGGGCGGTGTTTCTTGCGGGCATGAACCCCGACTGGTCCGGATGGACCAGGCGAGTAATGACCCGCAGCAGTCAGGAGGCCAGAATTTTCGCCAAGATCTTAGCTTCTCCATTCAACAGCGAAATTGGTCTGTAAGAGGAGCATTTGTGCTTTGGCTTGCCCTCTTTGTGAATAATGACAATGTTAGCTAGTCGTTGGTCAACCGGTAGTATTCCCTGTTCTTTGCTTGTCAAGAACATGTTAGTAAGATACGGTGCGATTTTACTCGAAGTGAGTTTAAATAGCTCTATTGGTAATCCATTAGGGCCCGTCGCTTTCCCACCCCGCAAGTCGTGGATAGCTTTCCCCACCTCAATGTCCGTAATTTCTAGATCAAGTTCAAGGCGTTCTTCCTCAGTAAGGGACGGCAGTGAGATGTCCCTCAAAAAGGAAGCGGCCTCCTCCTCCGAGTGCGGAGTTTGCGCTGTGTAAATGGACTGATAATATTGCCCAAATGCGTCTGCTATGTCTTGAGCGGCTGTTAGGCGGGCATCAGAGTTAATCTCGATCTCAACCACCACCCAGTGTGCCTGCTTCCCGTCTGTCTAACCAAGCCAGCAACCGACCTGCTTTATCGCCGACATCATATATTCTGCTAAGTGTGGCTCTATGATACAGTTTGGCGGCTTCTGTTGCAAGGTCGGCGTACTCCTTAGTTTTAATGTGGAGTTGCTGATGTGCCTCACCCTCATCCCGCTCCCTCAGCGTCTCCTCCAGTTGCAAGATTTCCCCCTCCAGTCGGGTCAGTGCAGCTCGCTTCTCCTTCCGCAAGCCCGCTATTTGGGACAAGGCTACCCCCCGGATAACGGTTTTATAAGCCTCCCATAGCACCACCGGTGACTCAACCGATCCTTCATTGTCCTGGAAATATAGTTCGGAGTCGCTCAATATTTTGTCACTGACTTGGGGATTCTTGAGGTACCAGGGATTAATCGGGGCCATGCGGCCTACCATAGGTTCCCCAACCTCCAGCCGACAAAGTATCGGAGAATGATCAGGGATGCCTCTGGCTAAGTGTTGAATCTCTTTGACGCTAACGACTTGGTGTTCTAATGCTAGGACATAGTCTATTCTAGACATACTGCGGTGGGCGCCTGAATAATACGTGTACTGTTGCTCATTGGGGTGCAGTCTCCGCCAAACATCAACCAGGCCCATGGCTCCGAGGAAGCAGTGGATCTGTGTTTAAGAGGGCTGTGACGCCCTCTGGGGCCACCGATCCATCGCGTCTGAGACAATCGAATTAAAATCACCCCCAATCCATAGTCTGCCCTCTGGTAGTGCTAGGAGGAGATCTCCCAGATCCCTAAAAGCCTGGGCCTGCAAACCCGGTGGAATATAAACAGAGAGGAGGTTCAGTGTTTCCCCCTCCCAAGTCCCAGAGAGGACAGCGAACCTGCTGAGATTGTCTGTATGAACCTTATCTATCACCATGGGAAACGACTTCCGCACCATCACACCCACTCCCCGGGAGCCAGACCCAAACGCCGAGTGAGCCACTAATTTGAAACCCCACCTAGTCATGGCTTTGCATGCGTTACCTTGCAAGTGTGTTTCCTGCAAGAGGACAACGTCTGGGGAGTGACGCTTGAGGAACTGCAGGACCATACCCCGCTTGATCTTGTCCCCCAGCCTGTTAACGCCCCAGGACAACAATTTAAGCCCAGGCCGAACTACTTTGTTACCCATTGTCTAGAGTCGGGTAGCATGAGCACAGGGGGCACCTCCCCCAGGTGTTGTCAAGCTGAGTCGGTAGAACGAAACCCCCTCCACTATCTGGCTCAGTAGCACAAAATAGTTGCATAGCGGCTGTCAACGCTCGATTGCACACATTTTCGTCGCACTTACAAAATACAAAACAGAACTGAACAAACCCCCCCCCTCATCTGTGCCAGAGAGAACAAACAGAATAGTGATCTGGCATTGAGTCACAACGGATCGACACTTGGCACAGGAACCCAACATCCCGAATGTGATAAACAGAACCCCCCTCCCTGCCTCCCTGCATGGCGGTGTCAGAACCTCCCGCCCACCCGAACTTGCAGAGTGCCTATCGCCCACCCCTTAAACTTGTGGGTGCGTGCGTTCAACCGGGCACTCATCCCAAAGACCAAGGTAACTGGTAGACATATTATGGACTCGAGATAAGGGCATACGACAATGACTCAGTGCCCAATTCACAGTATGTCCCTTGCGAAGAAGTCCCAGAACAACAGTTCCACAAGGAGTTCAAGTTCTAAGAGGGCAGGAATCCCACTCCAGTCAGTCGGCAAAGAGGCAAATCTCCCCCATGATAAAGGCAACTTACGGACCGGTTATTCAGACCCTCCTGTCGCTGCCTCCTGTTCACCGGCCGGGGAGCCCCCCCCGTATGCCTCAGTGCCCCTCTCGTTCCTCGCCTCCCGGACTCGGTTACCCCTGCGGCCTGCAACGCGCCAACCGTCCAACCAGTCCCAGGCCTCCTCGGGGATGGCGGAGAACCAAGCCTTTCCATCGGATTCCACCCTCAGCTTGGCCGGGAAAAGCATAGCGTATTTCAGATCTCGCTCTCGAAGTGCCTTCTTGACATCGAGGAAGCTGCGCCGCTGTCGTTGCACCCTGAGGGTGAAGTCCTGGGAAGAAGGTGATTCGACTGTTTTGGAATTCCAATGGGGGCGCAGATCGGGCCGCCTGTAGGATGGTGTCTCTATCTCTGAAGTTGAAAATCTTAGCCAGCAGGGGCCGAGGGGGGCTCCCGGTTTCAGTCTGCCGCCCGGCACCCGGTGCGCTCTTTCCACGGAGAAAAAATTGGATAGACCGTTTGGTTTGAGGTAGGTGGTAACCAGTTCTTCCACGAACAAGTCTGCTGCCGGCTCCTCCGCTTTTTCCGGAACCCCCAATATGCGGACGTGATTGCGTCTAGAGCGCCCTTCATAGTCCTCCAGCTGCGCTTCTAATTTGGAGGTGTGGGCCTGAAGATCATCCATCTTGCGCTGTAGTTCGGAGGTGTCGTCAACCAAGGAGCTTGCCTTTATTTCTACCTCTTTTAGGTGCGTATTCATGGAGCGCATATCCGCCCGGATGAGGGAGACTTCCGTGGACACAGAATCGATTCGCGACTCCAGCGATGTGCAAACGGTCGTAATGGCGGTGAGAATGTCTTGTAGCGTAGGTTCCTTCGCCTCCTCTCCAGATTGGTGCTTTTCTGAAGTTCCCGTACCTCCTTTCGGACTTGCACCTGGGCCCTTGTCCCACGCAAACTTATTCAATTTCGCCTGGAGCTCCGCCTTGGAACTACGACCTCCAGCCATAGCGAGGACGCCCTGGGTAGCGCGTGCTCTGGAGGAAAAAGATCAAGACCGCTCTGCGCCACCAGGGATCGGCACCGGGCGTTGGTAGTGCTTCTTCTGCAGGAAAGGGTGTGCTGCCGTGGGCCGTGAGTCACTGAGGCCCAGACAACAACCACCGTCCTGTGCACCACTCCCCGAGGGGCAAAGTCTCAAGTCTTCTGCAGTTCCACAGGTTCACAGCCCCAGATTGGACTGAGTGGCAATCGCGGCAGGAGCGCGGTGAGCGTGACGGCAGCCCGGTCTCTCTTATCAGTGTCTCATCGTTACTGGCTCAGACCCCCATCTGGTCGCAAGGCCTCCAGGTTGCTTCCTTCTTCGCTACAAAAAGGGGGGGGGTTAAGATTCCCCTCTGTGCACCACAGCTAGCAGCGGCAGCCTCTAAGTGTGCCAAGGACATCAGATGGGGCCTTTCCCACTCAGGGCGACAACAAGGGGGTCCCAGGAGACAAGGAGCGGCAGGGGGCCGTCGCAAATTGTTTAGCTCCTGCAGTTGATTGGCAGGCAGTACACAGGATTAAGCCGGCCTGTCCCAATGGCACTCGGCAACAAGTCTTCCCCCGGGGCCCAACTGTTGGTTTCAGGGCCTCCCTCCAGGGACGGCGGGGCCGCAGGCTGCCGCGTACACAAGCGCCAGTGGGCGCTTCGCTCCCCCGGTGACTGCGGCACCCAGCACTGCAGGGTGCGCCCCGGCCGTCGTTACGTTCTGCGACGCTCCGAGGCTCGCCCGGCCTCCTGTCCCACAGAGCATGTCACACCGTTCGGCCGGCCCCGCACACCGCAGTCCTTCACACAGGGGCACCGCTCCGGTTCAAGAGGATCCCATGCTCCACAGGGAGACAAGGACCCGGTCGCCTCCGGCAGGAGCAGTCACGCGGGCCGGAGCCCCAGGCAGCAGACCAAGCCTCCTCGCAGTACTTGTTGCGTAGCACCGCCGCTGGGCCGCAGAGCGGAGCAGTGGGCCAAACGCCGAAACCGGTAGCAGGAATCAGCGGTGACTCGGCTCATTCGGCACGCGGTGAGTTCCGGTGCTTCTCACCGATTTTTCAAACCAGTTACAGGATTTTGTAGAACGGATATTGCTGGGAACGGGCGCACTCGGAAGGAGCCGCCTTAGAGAGCGGCCATTCCTCACGGCGGTTGGCCACGCCCCGATCTTCTGTGCACTCTTGATGATTTAGTTCATGCACAAAGTGTAGACATGACAGTAGGTGCAAAGCCTTACAAAAGGATGATCATTTTGTGTGGTGGCCAGGTGGAGATCGAGAAATTGGCAAGGACCCTCCTCTGTGTTTGTGCAGTAAGATGGGGTGGGAGTACAGGAAGTGGCACAAGTGTTGTGGGTAGGGTATAAAACTAGAAGAAAATAGCCACGGTTGTAGTAAGTACATGAAAACATCAAATAGAGGATTTTTATTTGAGAATACTAACGCTCAACATTATTGTAAAAAGAAAGGGGAACAATCCCTAAATGTGGATCCAGGCTGACTTTTTTTCCCTTGCTACAGAAATATCATAGCAGGATGGCTGTTATCTTTCAGTCTCAATATTTAAAATGATAATGGAGGACAATGGGTAATTTGCTAAGTCTAAATTAATACCATCCCCATTGCATTGGTCTTACAGTTTGGCTCTGTGTTCAAGGTTTCAGCCGTAATTACTTTAAAACAAGCATTGGCATAGCCAATAGGTCTTGCCTTTGGGACCTTATAAGTGTTTAGCCATGCAACACTTGATGTTGTTGCACCAAGGATATTGTGCTGGATAACTAAACACTTATAAGGTCCCAAAGGCGAGACCTATTGGCTATGCCAATGCTTGCAGTCATTCTACATAGAGTTGGCACTGATGAAATTTGACCAATTCTGTAGGAAAAGCAGAAGGAAAATCTCATCTTTTCAACATGAACAATAAGCGAGACAGTTTCAGCAGTAGCCTGGGGCTTGTGGGAAATATCAAAAATAGGGTTCCAGGCGGACAAATTTGGTAAGGGGGTTCCTTATGCCCTAGGAAGATCAAATGTTTTTTTCACATTATTCCTCCGACGTCTGCCATCAAATTCTGGATTCTAACCAAGCAGTCTTCTAGGGGTGCAAAGGAGAATGGACCTGAAACACTTTCATTTGGAATTGTGTGCTATCAGCATGAGTCCATTTACACAGGAAGCCCTTCTAGAGATCAAATAAAGAAGACTTGTACACATTAAATAGCACCCAGCAGTGAACGTTGCTAGGCCATCATAAAGACATTAGTGATTGGCTGAATGAAAGACGCCTCTCCAGACAACATGTGACTTCAGTACTTCTTCGAACCATTGCCGGGCTCATATCCTTTTCCACCATAACCGACTGTTCAGCAGCTAAAAACCATGAAAAACCATGAAGAAAATTCACCTGACCACACTTTCTCTGTCCACCCCCCCAACAGCAGTTTGTCAAAGAGTGTAACGGGGCTGTCTTGTACCCCTCCCTACCTTTACAGAAGCGGGACTAGAAAGCTCCCAGCCCTGAGATTCTAAGATAACAACAGGAGCACAAACTTTACATTTTGGAGGAGATGGTTCTGGCGTGAAAAGAGAAGGGCCGTCCCTGCTCACAACCTCCTGCTTTCGTGACAAAATTCGCCAGTTTGGACGGGGACCTCCCACATATTCCTAACTTGTAGATTAAGTAACAAGGAAAACAAGCATTGGCATAGCCAATAGGTTTCACCTTTGGGGCCTTATTAGGGAGAGAGGTGGGACTGGATTTAGGTGGAGGGAGAGAGGGGCGGAGTGGAGGTGGAGGGAGAGAGGGGAGTGGCGGGAGAGAGGGGGAGTGGAGGTGGAGGAAGAGAGGGGGAGTGGAGGAACAGGAGGAGTGGAGGAGCAGGAGGAATGGAGGAGCAGGGGGAGTGGGGGCAGGCAGAATGGAAACTTTAGCAGGGCAGAAACCTGTACTGGGAGGGTTCATAAGTACTGTGCATGTACACATTCATTATGCAGCAAAACACTGTTTCTTGTTTGGTATATCTGGAGAACTGAGTTCCCTCTAGGGCCACTTAATTTTGGGTCAAGGAACAGCAGCAGTCATCCATCCCCGCCGGGCCTGCTAATGTGCTGGGCCCCGCATCAGAACCCCCGAGCCACTTCCCTGCATTTCACCTCGTGCACGGGTCCTATCTTTTGCTTGAGGAGGTCACCTCGGTCTCCAGCGGGGCCATTCTGCAGAGTCAGGCAGACCGTCTTCACGTGCTCATGCGGAGGCAAAGGAAAGTGAAATCAAAGATGAGGGGTGAGGAAGAAACTGCGTGCGCATTACGGGGGTTTTGGTGGGGTGGGGGTAAGTCCTTGTTCATGAAGCCAGCCAAAGGGAACGATGCACTGAAGGAGACGAGGAGCGACCTCCGAGACGGACATCCCCCTCCCTGATACACACTGCCGAGCTGAGTACCACCAGGGGGCGGAATGAAACTGTGAAAAACACCACAACACTGACAACTGCAGAACAGACTGAGCGTGTAAGTGCGCCAAGACAGGACGGCATCTCTCACAGCATGAAAGCACCACCGCCCTCCCCACATCCATACCTCCAACCATCCGAGAGCGGCGGTGCGAGCATTAGTTCCTACAAGGCCTCTTCATTTACATAACTTGTCCCTTCGAAGCCACTGGAATATTTTAATTTAGAAAGCACCCAATCAAACCTATTATTATGCAATATTCCATGTAAAAAGTATCAAATTCCTCCCTCCAGCACTGGTGGCGACAATTAGTTTTCCACATCGCGTTCCACAAGCGTTTATATTATATATCAATGGGGACAAACAAATGCTGCTTTTTACATCACTGGCTGGAAAGCGCAAAATAAACTTGGATCTAATACGCCATGCTGCTGCTGCAGCATTACAAATGCATTTAATCAGCGCGCGCCTTGCGCTGAAAGTAAAAAACGCAGGAGGGGGAGGGAAGAGAAGAGGGGGCCTGCGCATGATTGATTCCCTTGCGGGAGCGAGCAGGACCAATCTGTTTGTAATTAACAGATGGTTTGAAAGCTCGCTCCCGCAAGGGAATCGCCAAACGTGCACGCGTTGCCATTCAAAGCAATGCAACGCGTGCACGTTTTTGCCTGCAAAGCTGTGTCGATTTCAAAAGGTCTTTTTCCTATGCAGCGCATGCGCGCTGCGTAGGCGAGACCTAAAGAGTACTAGCAGCATACACAGTTTGTCCTGTAGTCAGGGTTAATTATAACTGAATGTTAAGCAATATGGATTGTTCCGGTATTTGAGCGTACGCCCAAAAAGCTAGGAATAATGTTGATCATCATCTGATGGGATCAATGCAGACCTACCAGCAAAGAGATATTTGACATGAGCAGCACTCACAGGAATCCCAATGCACATAGTGCAGCAAAACTTTACCCCCAGGCAAAACTGTTTTTTGGTATGTTTTTTCTGACTAATCAAAAAACAGAAATAGATCATGGCCAAACTGATAAGAAAGGACCCTACAACTCTCAGGTGTAATGGAAATGTAACTTTTTTTAAGCAGAGGAGCTAGCCTTTAATTCTAAAATACATCATTCAGAGATAAACGCTGAAGCCACTGATTTATTTAAAAGCCTGGGTCTGTTCCAAGACAGTAGTTAGGGGTGCAGTCTGTCCTGAAGCGCGTACGAGAATCACCCTTGTATCAAACGAATGGAAGATTTGGCAGTAAGGCTGATAGCTGTAACCTCCTTGTAGATAGATTAGTTATGAAAATACATTTAATTAGTATCTTTTAAAGAACAAGTGTAGGCCCTGATCAGATACTGACAAAAAACGTGAGAGGAGTGCAGCCATGACCTGAAGGATCTTTTGTTTAAGTTTGGCCACGCCAAGCTTTTAAATACTCGGCTCAGTTTCATTGATAATGTGGTGTCAGATTCCTTAAGTGGAATAAGCTAGCTCCATTGTGGGGCTAGCTTCCTCCTGAATTGATGGAAGGGGAGGTCACTCTGGAAGACGCAAGGCTGGGTGATGTAATGTTCAATGGTAAAATCAGGGCACAAGTCAGGGGTACACGCAGGAACACGGCGTCCACCCACTATTTTCTCAGAGTGGACGCTGTCACCCCTGCCAAGAAGTTGGGCCCCACAGAAATATGTCGAACTTATCCCGGTGTCATTTTCAGCCACCGGGACACGTTCAGCAGCGCCTGCACGTTATTCACTTTCGATTCCCAGGAGCAACGTGTAGGCTAGAGGGGGCTTTTTTTCACTCCCAGCTGGGCAAAGTTAAGGGGCCATCAAGCCTCCTTTTGTTTGAATATCTTGACTGGAGGTGGCCTGGAACCTCACACTTAAATGTAATTGCTATGGAGGGGAAACAAAGGCACACAGCTTGTTATCTCTTCAGAAGTACTTAAGAGAGGCATGCTTTGCCTTTGTTCAGTCCCTGTATATAAGAGATGCATGCACTGTAAGAATGTCGGGTGTGTCTGTCTGTCCCAGTATTTACACAATTAACAATTTAAATAACACGATTTTATTTCTTGTATAGCGCTGCGCAACCCAATGCAGGGTGTCATAGCTCTTTATGTAACATACACGTTATACATTGACAATAAATCATGCACATGTGTGAATCAATGTACAAGATGAGTTACATGAGACAGGGTTACAAGGTGTAGGAGTCACATGTCCTTCACAGCTCACTGTGGTCTATTAGAAGGATTACAATTTATGAACTGCTGGTAACAAAAGGATCTCTGTGTTAAAAGCAGTAACCCACTTACCTATCTACATAAAAAAAATCTGTCATCTGCATGTTACATGATGTGCTTTGCAGGAGACACATTGACCCGCTATACTACTTTGATTCAAATGTGGGACTTCACAAAACACAGATATCTCCAACAAATGCATTAACCTCCAGAGTTATCTCACCATTACTACTATTCCCTGAGACTTACTGGGCACCTCTGCAGCAGATGCCTTAACACCATAAAATATTTTAGAATGCAGACTTTGTAACCAATTAAACAGACCAGATCCACTACCACGCTCCTTCTTGTTGCCAATTTCCTTGTGACAGGGTTTAAAAAAATAAATATATTAGTTGAGGTCCAGATTTTGCGCCGGGATTGCGCCACTTTTTTGGCAAAACCCAACGCCAAATCTCATTTGTTAAATCTCATAATGTCCTTAAATGTACTCCTGATATACCTGATAAACATATGTGTGAGGTCTTAATAGCTGATGTCGCTTCTTGTGATGTCACTTCCAGTGAGGTCACTTCCTGTTATGCCACGTGCAATGTCACGCATCGTGACATCATGCGCTGTGATGGTACGTGTCATGATTTCACTTGAATATTGCCTAACCTGGTTAGTCCCTCCACTTCTTTTTTTTGGACTTGTGCCCTGGGTAAAATGAAAGCCATTCCTGCATTACAAGCCAAGTATGCTCTTCCTTTCCATGGCGTCTTTTACAACCACCACCTACAGATGCGAAACTGGATGTACAACAATCAGAATACACTGGAAAGTGTTTTGGGCTAAGAGGCTTAGGGTACTTGCACCAAGTGAGCGATTATGCTCTGCTGACTCTGGTCTTGGATAGGTTCCTGAGGACCTGCACAGTGAGACCATTGTAATGCATTGTATTGTAAATGAATTCATCCTAAGATAAGATGGAGGGAGGGAGGTGGGATAACTCTCAGAAGGAAAGAGCTCGCTCAGCTGAGCTCAGAGCTTCATGTCCCAACCCGGGGCTCTAAGGCTAGGACGTCACTGTATTTACCAAAGTTCGCTTTTATTATACAGCAATAGAGTCAAACCATTGGTTTCTGTCAGGCTGCTTTCGGAATCACCCTGCACAGTAAAAGTTTATCGCTGTGTTATGTTCCTCATCACTGTGACTGCTCCGCGAGTTATAACTGAAGGTAATTGGTGGAAGCATTTAAAGCAAGCATTTGCAATGCAATCGGTCTCGCCTTTGGGACCTGATATGCATTTAGCTATGCTGCACATTAGCCTGGGTGCTGAAACATCTACTGTTCTTTAACATGGAGGGAAAGTAAGCACCAAACTGCGTAACGTACCAGGTAATGGAACACATGGAGAGAAATATTGCCTTTCAGCTGGAAATGGTATAGTTCAAAGCTCTGTTTTTAATATAAAATCAGGGCCTTCGGTGGCAATATCACTGATATACAAGATTTGAAAAAAATATTATTGTCTACGGGTGGTCGTGGAAGACAATTTCTATGGACTGGAATCTAGAGAATGCCAAAGTGATTCTGGTATTTTGCTGACCTCTGCTGGTCGTTTTCTATCAAGAAAGTTAAATAGAGGCAGTTGCCAGAAAAAAAAGAAAGTCCCTCAGCAGAAAGCAATTCTGGTATTTTACTGACCTCTACTGGTCGTTTTCTATCAAGACAGTTAAATAGAGGCAGTTGAACAAGCAGAAAGCAATTCTGGTATTTTATTGACCTCTACTGGTCGTTTTCTATCAAAACAGTTAAATAGAGGCAGTTGAACAGAAAAAAAGTCCCTAAGCGGAAGCAGACAAGTCCTAGGGCTGATCTCCAGAGCCCACAAAGTACATACACATATAAGTATATACTAAAGTATATACAAGAGGTCTCGAATGCTCGACCTAAAAACTGCCATCCACAGCCGAGGGGCTTTCTGATATTAAAGAAATTACGCAGTTGTAAATATGCTATTTTCTTGAACGGAATTAACTAATAAAATTGATCGGCTATATGAGGAAGGCCTGACACGAAATTCCATGGGTTAATTAATGACTTAGGAAAGTAATTCACAAATATTCTGTAAGTCCAAGGAACTAAATTGCAACTAGCTTTTTATTTTCAGAAGCCTTCTGAATGTCAGCAAGTGTGAAGTCTTTCTATGTACGAATTTCACAATGTATACATTATGGCATTAACATAATAAATTAAAATTGGATAAGGATATGGAACCTGTTTTCATGAATAATAATTATGAAATGTTTAGTATTTTATGTACACCCTTATGGATTTCATTTAAGGTTCGCCAAAAAAAACTGCGACCCCTGGCTCACCCCTTGCCACCTCTGGCGCTGTGTTTGCGAATCCTGGGCCTCAAAGGTAGCAAAAACAATGCCAAGAACAGAAATTCATCAGTGCTATCTGAGCTTTGTTTATTTTCTGCAGTCTGCAGGGAACAGGGACATTTATATGTTTCGGATGCTCTCTTCTGAGATAACCCCCAGATACTTTGAATCTTTTGTGAAGACATTAAAAAAGTAACAAACTTGAAAAATAATTAAGTTATTAATGCCGGTGGAGAGGGGTTTGGAAAAACTGCATGTCCGTAGGTCTGTCTGCCCCCGGTTACCTGAGTGGAAAGAGAAATACAGCAGAGACGAGAAAGAGAGAGAGGCTCAGGGAAAGCAGAAAGAATGTAAGGGAAGAGGATACTGCAGAAAACTGCAGGCATAGCTTCCATTGGTGCAGCGGGTGCAGTGCACTGGGGCCCAGAGGCCTGAGGGGCGCACTGAACCCGGATAATTCGTGTACTTCATAGTTCAAACAGCAGCAGGAGGCCCATTTCCTTCCTTGCACTAGGGCCCACGACACAGTGGGCGCACTACTGAGAGAAAGAGGTGAGAGGTAGAGACAAAGGAGGGCTGTGTGTGTACAAGAGAAACAGATAATACAGAGCTGAGAGAGACACAAGGCGGCTGTGATAGAGATATGCGTGACGGAGGTGTCAGGTGAGAGGGATAATAGAGACACAGAGACATGCGAGAAAGAGACAGGAGAAAGACAGAAAGGAGAAAACAGGCGCGAGAGTGAAACAGGTAAAAGGTGATGAGCCAGATAGAAGAGAGACTGGCAAGCGGGCAGGGGACCAGTGAGACAGAGCGGTCTAAGAAGCAGGCTGGTAAGAGACAGCTCAGAGTGCCAAGGGGAGACAGCAGAAAGAAAGAAACCAATAACAAGCATTTGCAATGCAATAGGTCTCGCATTTACGCGAGTTTAAGCTATTGGCATTGTAAATGACAAAGCCTTTTATTTATGTTTTAAAAACCAGAACAAAAATAAAAGGCATTATCATTTACAATACCAATAGCTCAAACTCGCGTAATTGCGAGACCTATTGCATTGCAAAATGCTTGTTTCCTTTACTACAAAGTTCAGCAGCCATCAAAAACATCAATATAAGAAACCACATTCCCACCAAAGCTGGGAGAGACTCTTTTAACATGCTCAATAAACAACCAATAAGACACTACAAATCTTCAAATCGTCATTCACATAGGAACTCTGCCTCTTCCTTTGCTACACAGCAGCCGGTTAAGTACACTCTGCTTCATATTTGATTTGATTTTGTGTAGTGGAATGTTGTATAGAGGTAATATAATTTTGTGCTCTTCACCTATTTGGTCAGTTCTGTGGCAATCACAACACAATTACTCCTTTTAGTCAGAGCACCTGTGCCCTGTGCGAATTAACGGAGCTGTGTGTTGGGTTTAGCGCCAAGCTCATTCCATGAATTGCATACCCCAGCAGGTCCTGTTTTCATGCTCTGTTAACAGAGAGCACAACTATTGCTTCGCCCGGCTGCCAGCCATCTCCGGATCCAGCAATGTGTCAGCAACCACACTGCTTTGTGAGGGGTGTTCCTTCACAGAGGTTGCACCTGCAGTGTCAAAGCAGGGCTTGGTGTTAAAGAGACATCCCCTCTACAGCACGGTGCACTCATGCTCCACTCTCTGCTGCCCTGCGCTGGTTTGTCGCACCTTACCCTCCTTCAGCTCTGAGCCCAGGAAAACTGTGTTTGCAGGACTTACAATCCCTTTTAGGGCAGCTATTCTCCCAGTACCATTGGGACCACAGTCTTTTTTGTACATTCATCAATAAAGAATACACAAGTTCCCAGTGTGGTTCACTGTTTCCCTTTTATTCACCAGATGCTTGCTTTTCTGGTAATGATTTTCCTCAGTGTTGGTGTGACAGAGCCTAGGATCACTATCCTTCTGTGCAGGATGAATATGTAGAGGAGAAAAATTGGTCTGTGCAAAATACATTAAAGACAGCAGTGACAGCCGCCAACAAGCTGTTAGGCAAGCATTTGCATTAGGTGTTTATATACGTTTAAGATCTATATCAGCATTAGGTAGTAAGTATGATTTATATGGTTTTATATGCAGGTACCAATAAGTGAGTGTTAAACTTTAAAGTACGGTTGTCTGAAGTAATGGTGAGTTGTATGTATGGGAATTTTTAATAAGGGAACTAATACTACGTGAAGTAGGGGATGTACATGGTTTTAATTGAAGATTAATTTGAAATTGCCGTTTTGTTTTTAATTCATTTTTTCCAATACAATTTTGGATGGATGTATTGTAATGGGTTTATGGGTTCGTGTATTGCCGTCTTGTATTTCTATTGTTCTTTTTATAGATGTTACAGGAAGATATATTCAGGGAGGTGATATATGTAGTCCTTTAGAAGGTGGTCGTTATTGATAGTGTCCGCTGAAATGCGTCGACGGATTAGTGAAGCAGGATCTGCAGTGTACGATTTAATTAATCCATGGACACCGGTTGACACGAAGAGCAGATATGCTGTTTTATGAAGACTGTTTTGTCTCAGACAGTCTCCTTCATGTTTTGTATTTTATTTTATGTATTGTATAGGTGTTGTAGCCATAAACTTATTATTTTGTATGAGATTTTAAACATGTCAATATATTATGAAAAATTATTAAAGCCATATATATTTTTCTAAACTTCGTGGTATTTTACCAGGTTTTTGGGCATGCATGTACAGAGAAGTCCCAGTGTTTTATGTGATTATTATACCTAGGGGAGTTTTTTCTTCTCTTTGGTCACATCAGTAGTACACGCACTAGCAACATCTGTTGCTCTTATGGACGGGCGAAGGACACAGTTACAAGGGACTGGCAGAACAAGTTCAAGTGCGGGAGAGCCCGGTAAGCCGCTCTCTCCAAGCTGGCAACTGGGTAAAATGCTTGCCTTCTACTATAATCATTTCAATGCCACCACAATCTGTCCTGTATATCTCAGGGGAATTTCAGTAATCAGTCTCTCATAGAATCGGAGGTACAATTGGTGTGACCTGCAGACCACAGAGCCTCATCCCGAGTGGCTTTCCACATCGGGGCCCTCAGTCCACAGGTATGAACGTTGAGTCTGCTGAGGTGGTGTCCAAAAACATTACAGCCTGCCATGTGGACTTCAAGGTAGTGGCACTCACTCCCCACAGCCATGCAAGGGACTTACTCAGTCACAACAGCCTTTCTGAAATCTTCAACCTCAGACAGCTTGATTAAAAAATCACTTGTTTAAGATAACACAACCCCCAATGCCAACTGGGCTAAGTGTTTGATCACTATGTCATCACCTGCTTGCAAAGCACTCCGTTTCCATTTTCAGTAGGAAGTTCCACTGTTTGAGACAGTAGATATGAAACACTCTTGGTAGTACCATAACATCATTGTCAATACTTGGGTGCATTCAGTACAGCAACAGAAAACTCTTGCATCTGTTCAACTTTCAATAGTTATACCAGCCTGGAGTTGCGCACTGTGGATTCGTGAGTCCACATTTATGCACTAAAAGTAAAGGCCGGACAAAGGAAGACAACATAAGGGCCTGCACCCACTACTGTACCTTGAACAGAGTAACTAAACATTCAACACCCCGTTTCATTGGTCCTAGAACTGTTCGATCTCATCAGGCAGGCCAATGTGCTCACAATATCAAATGCTTGTGAAGCACTCCACTGTAGCAGGGTAAAGGAAGCACATGAGAGAAAGACAGTCTTTCATACCAAACCCCACCTGTTTGAATACCAGGTAATGCTGTTTGACTACAAAATGCTTCTACAGCATTTCAGCGCCTTGTCAATAACTGCTTTGTGAATTCACCAACATCTTTGTACTCTTATCAACGGACAAAATACTGATTTTTCTCCAGATATTCTCAGTGAACAGGTTAATCTCGTGAGGTTAGTGCTCCTCAGGTTATGTGAAATTCATATGTTTGCCAATGCTAACGAATTTCTTATTCAAAGAGTCAGAGTGGCCTTATTGGGCTTTGGTTTTTCACTGCAGAGCTTGACAAAGACCCACACAACGTATCTTATACTGACCTTCTCCTCAGAAACTGAAAGGAATGCAAAGTTTATCTGGCCATTCATCTAGATATTTTCAGAGGAGGTAAGCCTGATTACATCCTATGTAGGAAGGTTGTGGCGTTTTGAAATTGAGCAAACATCATAGCAACTCGAGAGTGATTGTACTTCGGCCGCAATACTGCAGCATCCTGAAAAGAGACCACTTTACTCTGTGGAAGCCGGTCAGGCAGTGGAAGTGATTCGGTCTCGGACAGGCAGACAAATGGCCAGTTAAATATTGTGGCCTTTTTTCCTCTATGAAGATAAATCCAGTGGAGAAAAAGTACCATTGGGACCCAGTAACTCTTGGCAGTCTTGGCTGCTTTTCAGGAATGTCACTATTACCTGCCGGGAGCAGGTCGATCAGTGTACATTCTTGCTGAAATCTGACATTTTTCAATTCTACAAGGGTATTGGCGTCTCTATATATTATGCAGATTTCATCTTTGGCTTGACTTATCAACCTCAGCTATAACAAGCGGCAGTGAAAGCGATCGCGAAAGCGATCGCTACTGTTAAAAAAAAAAAACACGCCCGCGAGTGGTGCGCGCACGCCACAGCGAGCCATCTGGTTTCCATTATCGCGCCCGTGTCTGGGAACGATAATTGAAACCACATGGCCTATTGGTGTCTATTACGCGCACCAAGCGCGTAATAGACACCAATAGGCCATGGGCGGAGCAATGCGCCCGCCTTTGGCCAATTGCGTGCAGTCTTTTATAAAAAGACGCACGAAAAGGCCAATGGGGTAGCACAAAAGGAATCGCACACGCACGAGCGTGTGCGATTCCTAGGTCAGTGCTGAATCCCCGTTTTTCACATACTAAATGTCTCACGCTGCGCGAGCACTGCTGCACAGTGCAACGCTGGGCGCGAAACCTAAAAAAAGACTGACTAGAAAAGCGCCAATTGAGAGAGTTGGGGAGGATAGAAATGTCAGAATCAGAGACAGATTATTAAGAGGCTGCTGAGAGACAGGTGGAGAGAGTTGAAAGAAAGGCCATAAAGAGGTAGAGAGGTAGGAGACAGCAGAAAGACGGAGAGAGTTAGAAAGGGAAGAGGCAGAAGAAGATAAAGAGAAGCAGAGACGTTACACAGAGACATCTGAGAAAGGGAGGTCGTAAAGACAGGTGAGAGATAAGGAGGCCGCAGCTGGTGGGAAAGAGTTTTAAGAAAGAGAAGGGGAGAGAGGTGAAACAGACATCAGTGATATGGATGAGGGAAAGAAGTAGGAGAGAGATGAGAGGAGAGAGAAGTGTCAGTACAGAGGAAGAGAGGGCCATGGAAAGAGGGGAAATGAGAGATGCACCAAGGGTGATGAGAATCACAGAACAGGACAAGAGAGTATTGAAGGCAAAGCAGTGGATAGTAATATGCAACACATATATTGGAGAAGGAGGGTAGAGATCTGAGAAGAGAGAAGGAGAGATATAAACCAAGGAGACAACAGCAAAAGAGCAGTCACTTTCTCTGGCAAATAAATGTTAATAATCTGGCACAATATGACAGCTGTAACCCACCCCAGCATTTAATAGTTGTGCCTCAGCATTTTAGACTGTAATTGCATGTGACCACATTTGGTATATGATGGCTGTAATGAACAGGTGATATCCATACCTTTAGCATATCTGGACACCTCACTACTTAAAATATACTTAAAATATAGGTGTTATCAAAAATAGACAAACAATATCCATTCCTATGATGTCAGGTGGACAAAGGATGTGTGATGTCACTTCTGCTACCCACGGCATTTCGGTGAATCGATGCGACCAACAAAAATAGATAAATCATTAAAGGCGTGGTCTGGCTTACAGAAATTGAGACCTTTGCCTGCCACGTGACCACCCTAAATGATCGTTCTGCTTTTGATCTATCATCATAATTTATAAAATAGTGAAGTCATGTCACCCTTTCAAATGAATCACATGAATTTCGACCGCTTTTTTGTATTCGGTAATTGAAATGTTTAATGAAAAGTAATCCTCAAGTCTGCCTTTAATATCTGTTTCTAATCATCATTTCATCTGGGATACATTTCGATCTCCAGTCTGTTTATTTAGTGTATTCATTTGACTTGTCTTCTTTCTTGTTGCCTTCTGATAGAATGGCCTCCCTGACACCCAAGCCAAGTTCCACATCATGTTTTTGTTCTTTGCTGCCGCCATGTTCTCAGTCAGTCTTTCTTCTCTGTTCGGTTATCATTGCTGGTTAGTCTGCAAGAACAGATCTACTCTAGGTAAGTGGAATCATTAATTTTGTTTTTAAACATGCAGGCACATCTTCAGGTTGACATTTAACAATTATTTCTGTGGATTTATTTGTGATTTCTAGCACGTTCCTCAGATGTCTGCTTTTAGTTATATTCAATTCCTTATATCCTATATGCATTCTATACAGAAAGCAATCATTTTTGCTAACTTTTTTACAACATTGGTAAAGCCAAAAATGACCACCTGACACCACGTTACTGCAGACACTGCCTCCACTCCTGAACTTTTTACCTACAAATCATTGATTTTAGGTGTATTAGTATAATTAGTTCAATGGAAGCAAAACAAGACTACAACACCCAGAATGCATGAGGCTATCACAAATAAGTCCAGGACTGAAAATAGTGTACATAATGACCTCGAGGTAGGTGGTCACCCTAAGTTGTAATGTGAAAAACAGCACTGGGGCATGCAATGCATGTGAAAAAGCTTTTGTGAAGACCTGTGTTTACATCTGTTAGCACATTAAAGCCAAACCTATTGTTTTTGCCATTGCTTGTTTGGTAATAGCGAGCACTGCAAATATTGTCACATAATATTTCAGTCACATGTGATTTAAATATACCAACAAAGAAAACATCAATCAGTGGTATTGTGAGAAATTGGGTTGTTGGTTGACTGGGGTGTGATCCCAGGTCAAGTAGCAACCACAATCCTTGACAGGGTGAGGCACAAGCCAGCCCTAAACTAACCTGTCCTCAGCCCTCAAGTAGCTTGGCACATAGCAGTCAAGCTTAATTTAGAGGCAATGTGTATAGTATTTGTGCAACACTTCTAACAGTAATAAATTGAAAACAACACACAAAAAGAATGCCACACCGAGATGGACAAATAATTCTTTCTTTAATAAATAAGACCAAAACGACAATACTCAAATTAGTAGGCCTTGAGATATTCAATTTTAAAGATTAAAATAGTGCCAAAAAGCACAAAGTGCCAAATGTGGATATCTGTTAGCGCCTGACAGAGAACAAAGTCACAAGTTCAGACCGACCGCGATGGAGTGCGGGCCGGCTACAGAGACCAAGTTAGTACCTTAAATCCTGCCTTGCGGAGCGTTGCAAGAATCTGCCCACATAGCACAGTCAAAGCGATTCATCGGTTCCGAAATGCTGCAAGGCTGCAATAAGAGGGCCTGCATCGATTTGAGGATCCCATGGATTGGGCTTGCGATGGGAAGTCCATTTTCGAAGATGCGGCACGAAGTCGGGGCAATGCATCGCTTCCAAAGAGCTGAGAGGCTGCGATGCAGAGTCCATCGTAATCGTCATGGCTGCTGTCTATAAGGGATGTGAGGGCCTGCGCCATGGATGTGTTGTGCAGTCGGGGCGATGCAGCTGTTCTGAAGGGCTGCGATGCGATGCAGGTCTTTGCGACAGGTCCAATCCACGCAGCAGCGGCAATGCATCAATTCTGCTCGGGTTTGCAACGTGCATCAGAAGAGATATGTTGGTTCTGCTGGATCCACAGAGGCTGGCAGACCTCCTTAAGCCCACTTCCAAGGGTCCAGGACAAGGGTGGCACCACTTGGCAGGGTAGACTCACAGATAGCAGAATTCAGGTGCAGATGCATATGCAAGGTTGTTGGAAGCTGTTATATACCTGAGGCTGCAGCCAGGAGGCCAGCTGTGGTAATCTCCAAAAGATGCATACGGAGAAGTTCTGGTAAAAAGTAAAAGAGCTTCATTTTCATATAAGGACTGCAGCCTCCAACCAATTGTTTCTTCTCTCCAGCTCCTTCAGCTCTCACTAGGTCATGTAATCTAGAACAAAGAACCCCCAATGACATAAGCAAGAGCCAGATTCCACACATCCCCCCCCAAACATAACATACAAAAACACTACAATGGACACAACAGATATGAACAATAATATGTTATTCAACACATAATCTAAACAGTTAACTTCAGCAATACATTTGAAATTCCAAATGCGTACATAACTATAACTTGTTACACAACATAACTGATCAATTAACTACAGCAATACGTTTGAGATTCCAAATGTGTCCATTTTCCAATTTAACAGCATTTTTAAACAAGTTCAGAACTTAGAGAGGCTTGCTGAATTTAGAATGGTTACCACAATTTATTGGATGCTTCATTACAACCAAATACCCAATTTCTACCTTGATATCCAAAACCCCTTTTAGTGAGTCATATATTCATTTCCTTTGAATTTGTTTGTCTTTTTCCCTCAATACACAACCATCTACAATCTCGCAGGTGTGCTCTTGCCACTCAAATTCATCCTGACCAACCTTCTTCTTCATCCAAAAGGGATAGGTCATATCACTGGTCAGTCTCCTGTGAAGCAACTCAAAAGGAGTTTGACCAGTTGTAGCATGTGGAGATAACCTGTAAGCTTCAACCTTTCTCCACAACTCCTCCCTCCAATCTTTCCCACACACTTTCACCAGTTACAAACTTTATTTCAAAGTTCTATTGAGTTTTTCCATCATGCCATTAATTTGGGAATTATAAAGTGAACATTTCTTGTGCAAAATATCCTTTTCATACAAGAACTTTTCCATAGCATGTGATGTGAATTGAACTCCATTGTCAGTGATGATAGCTCCCGGATTGCTTTCTCTGCTGAAAATGTTCTCCAAAAATCTCATCACTGAAGCCAAAGAAATGTTTGACACAACTATGACTGCAGACCATCTAGAGAACATATCCATTAGTACGAGTAAATAAACAGACCAACAGCCCCCCCTTATAAGACCCAAAATGTCTAGGGCAATCTCCTCCCATGGTACCAATGGTACATCTGTACATCCCATGGGGGGGCATACTCACCTTCTTGATTTTGTCACTCAAAGAACATGCAACACAGTCCCTCGCTGGCCTCAATAATCACTCCTCAATCTTTCTATTGTTTTACTCATGCCAAGCTGTCCCACATTCACTAAGTCTGTTAATTGTTTTCTCAAAACTTCCAGAGGTAATAATCTTAGATTTCTCATGACTAACCAATTGTTAACAAATAAAATATCCTGTACCTTGCAAAAACATTTCCCACCCTCATTGGATACATCCCAAGCACCTCCCTTGAGAATCTTCTCTCACACACTACAGAGCACACGGTCCTTGCCCAGCTCATTCAACCTTGTCTTTACAACCATCTGACATCGCCAATCTCGAAAGACATTTTACTACTTTATTTGAAACTCCAGGCACATACTCCACATTAAACTGGAAATCCTGCTAAAACACAACTCACTTGCAAATGCAACTGGATACAGAATCTAATCATTTTCTTAAAAAAATAAATGTCATTTAACTGTTTGTGATCGGTGTACACGTTAAGCCTGTGCTCCCATGAAAACTTCTTACATTTTCTTATAGACCAATATAAAGCCAGAGCCTCTTTTTCAATAGTGGAATATATTGATTCAGATTCTCTCAGTGCCCTGGAGGCAAAAGCTATGATGACTTCACAAACACCCTGAACCTGTTTTAATAATGCCCCAACACCCTTATCACTGGCATCTGTAGAGACTGAGGACAACATACCTGGGACAAAACTACTCAAATTCTGAGCTCTCTTCAAACATACTTTAACATCCTTAAATTCCTCCTCACATTGTTCACTCCAATCAAAATCCACACCTTTTCTCAACAATCCTCTCAAAGCACAATCCTACTTGCAAAATTTGACACAAAACGAGAATAAAATTCTGCCATCCCCAGAAATGTTTGTACATCCTCCTTCCTTTCCGGCCTCGATAAATTCAGTATTGCATTCACAAGATCATCTTTAGGCTTAACCAAAATTACATGTCCCAAATACTCCATTTCCTCTTGGGCAAACTTACACTTCTTAGCCTTGAGTGTGACACCATTCTCACTTAAGATCTCTAGTACTTTCTTGACTCTACCCAAATGTTGCTCTTTGTCTTATCATCAACTTATCAAAATATTATCCTGAAAAAACAGAACACCCTCCATGTTACTGGTCATTCTCATCATCAGCATTCGGAATACTGAGGCAGCAGAACACAGGCCAAAAGGCATGCGATTGAATATGAACGTACAAAAAGACTTGATAAATGAAGTAAAGTCTTTAGACCGATCCGGGAGTCTGACCTGATGATATGCCAAGGTACGATCTAGGGAGGTGAACCACCTTGCACCAGAAAGAGTTCCCACTAGTTCTGTTATGTTGGGAAGAGGAAACTTGTCTTCAACCACCTTCTTATTACGTTCTCTCAAGTCAATACATAGCCTAATCTCATTATTGGGCTTGCAAATTACCACAATGGAAGCCAACCAGTCTGTTGCTTCCACCTGTTCAATTATTCCTTCACCACACAGCCCACCCAATTCCTGTTGGACAGCTTACCTCACACTATAGGGAATATTCCTTGCCTTGCATGAAAAGGGGACATCATCCGCTTTGAGCTTTATGTCATGCAAATAATTCTTCAAACACCCTATGTTAGATGAAAAGACAGAGGGAAACTCTGCCATGAGATCCTAAATAAATTAGTTGAAACAGTTAATTTGGACTTGGGCCTGGCGATTGCCATTGGGATTTAGTGTTATGCCAAACAACTTCTGATGAGGCCAATTTAGTATGGTATCCCCAACAATGGGAACATAATTTTTACCTTCTGCTTCATTCCCTTTAAACCTGAAATGTCCCTCAAAATGACCAATCAACTCTATAAGCTTACCACTATAAGAAAAGGGCTAGACATCGGGATTTAGCAACTCAGCTTTGCCCGTAAAGTATTTATAGACCATGACATCCAATATTAAAGTCAAACGTACACCAGAATCCATCATCATGTTTACAGCAATGTCATTCACCCAAACTATGTCAGTAGGATGCCCAACATCATTACTCACTCCATTGACGGTACCCCAAATTTGCGTCAGAAAGGGTTCACTAACCGCACTTCATTGATCTTCTCTTTGTCTTTATCTAGAGTTCTAGGGTTTGTACCACTCTTACAACACTTAGCATAATGCCCCTATTTTCCACATACATTGCATTCATATTTGATAGCAGGACAACTCTTACTATTGGCACCATGTCCCAAATTACCACATCTAAAGCATGGCCCTTTACAGTTTTGCACGTATCTGTTTTTAGATACTTGTGCAGATTGGAATTAACAGCATTTACCATCTGCAAATCATGATGTAATTCCGCAACACATGCCTGAGAATGTTCAATTTGTTTTTCTTTGAGTAACACCTCACTGAGTTTAGAATGTCCCTTTAACTACAAATCTTCCCTCACTTTGTCATTCATACACCGCACCATGAACTGATCTCTTATCCATTCATTTGTATTACTTCCACAATTGCATGTGCATGCCAACTGCCTAAAAGTAGTCACATAGTCCTCTACTGATCCATCAGGCTGATGTGCATATATACCAAAATGATACCTTTTAGTATTATAGGGGCATATGTATGAACAAACTGTTTTGCGAATCCTTAATAGCGATTTTTAGCGAATCGCTATTAAGGAGTCGCAAAATGGAATGTATGTAGGAATCGCAATAATAATTGCGATTTCTTAGTATTTCTTAATTGCGAGTCGCAAATTGCGATTCGCAATTAAGGAATACCTTCCCATTCATTCCTATGGGCCTAGTGGTCCATAGGAATGAATGGGCAGACATTCGCAATTTGCGAGTACCCATTAGGTACTCGCAAATTGCGAATGCAATTTCAAGGGTGCAAGGGTGTCAAAAGGACACCCTGTTGCACCCCTGAAATATGTATGTGTGCACATGTGGCACACATACATGCCTTAAGGGCATGTATGTGCGCCACATGGCACTTTGAAAAATGCAAAAAATTGCATTTTTCAAAGAAATCGCAAATTACCACCAACTTGAAGTTGGTGGTAATTTGCGATTTCTTAGGGCAAAATCGTATGACTTGGGTGCTTCCTGCATTGCATTTAAGGAATCACAATTTGCGATTCCTTAAATGCTTTCGCAAAATAGGGAATCGCAAATTTTGCGATTCCCTATATTGCGAGGGCCTTTTGGGATGATACATTCCAAAAGACTTTTTCCCGTTCGCAAACGGGCCGATTCTGAGAATCGGCCGGTTTGCGAACGGGAAAAAGGATTCATACATATGCCCCATAGACATTTAGGTAGATAATGCCTATCCAACTTTTTCACACATATTTCATATTTGTTTATACTGGGTGCTGCATCACTCCCTTCTTCATCAGACAAGTCAGTGAGATGTTCAAAAACCTCCTGCCCTTCAGATCCAAGACAATGCAGAAGTAAGGAAGCCTTCTTTTCTGCAGAAATGTTTGTACCACATACTTTGAAATAATTATTAAACACCTTTTTCCATTTAGACCATTTTGGTTAGAAAAACGGAAAAGGAGATCTATTCTGCATTATAAAACAACAGTGAATAGTCACACAATAAATATTTTGTTTCCCAAAACACAACAAATAATAATAAACACACAAGAAAAGAAAGACCAAACACCAGTTTCCGATACGATACTCGAGTCTTCATGGGGCTCCTTGTGGAACAATAGCTGATATGAAGAAAAAAAGAAAAAATCTTGAAGAAAGTTGCTGTAGAATAGAATTTTGCCAGTAGCTGATATTCACACCATAGGATATCAATTACAAATTTGCAGGGGGGAAGTAACGAAGTAATGCTTCCAATGTGCTAGATATGACGGTCAAACATGGTCCTCAATGCGATGGGAGAATTCACAAGTGAGTACATACAGTTTTTTTTACAGTGCCCATGATTGCCAAATAGCTGTCAGCGATAGCTGTAGAACCTCTGATTCCTGAGACTTGTGTGCAGTCAAGCTCAAGCAAGGCTCACGGCACGGCTCGCGATTAGAAGATGAGGACACAATGAAATCTGAACAGCGCTGTAGCACAGAAGTACGGCACATGGTATGGCACGCCGAAATAGCTGTAATGCTTACGTAAGGTACAGAGCCATAACGCTTACACAAGGTAGCGGCAAGGGCCACTGCTCACGTGCACAGTTGATCTCCGCCTGTGCACTCACAAGGAAGTAACGGTTGAAACCAGCAAGGGCTCGCGGCTTCCAGATGCCGCCATAACTCTGAGTACACACCAGACAAATTTCGGAAATTAACTCAGCAAAAATATAAACAGTAGTAGATAAAAAATAAAACAGGGAATAATCCAATTTAATCCCTCATGAGGCACAATAGAACAGTAAATCCTTTAGAGAAGACATATCCATGTGTTCCTGCACAGTGTTTTATCCTCAACAAAGCTGGCCTTTCAAAGTAGAAGGAGCATAATTGAAGTAAAGCTAATTAAGAGGTAAAGTACCTTTTCTCAAAAACACAAAGCAAACTGTCTTATGAATCCAGTAGTGTAGGAGTTGATGTCCCCAAAGTGTGAGGTTCACCAGTTGTCACCAAGTTGTGGTAATCTACAAAAGATACGTCTGGAAAAGTAATGGTAAAAGGAAAAGAGCTTTATTTTCATGTGAGGGCTCCAGCCTCCAACTAACTGTCTCTTCTTTCCAGCTACTTCAGCTCTCACTTTGTCATAGACTCTAGAACATAGAACCCCCCATGACATAGGCAAGAGCCCGATACCACACAAGCCAACTAGCCCTTGGAGTCACTCTGGGTTTGGGGTTCAAGAGATGCAGGTCCAGTTCTCACTAAGGCTGGAGGGGAGCAGGTCAGCACAGCTGGGCAGCAGTTCCTTCAGAGCAGCAGTCCAGCAGGCTGGCAGTCCTTGTAGCAGCACATCAGTCCTTCCTCCCGGCAGGGTATCCACAGGTGCAGAAGTGTACTGACCTGCTGGTATCTGAAGTCCAGACTTTATACCCAGTTGTGCCTTTGAAGTGGGGAGAAGCTTCCAGGGGTATGCTTTTGAAGTGAACAGGTGCCCTTTCAAGTATAGGTGGGGCTGGGCCCAGCTCCTCCCTCCCATCCTGCCAGTGATGGCCAATCCAGCCACAGCTAAGCTCCCCTTTATGTGTGGCTGTCAAGGAGGAATGCACAAAGCCCAACTGTCACCCACATCTAGTCATCTGACCCAGAAACAGGCTGCTTGCCCCAAGGGTCCCATTTACAAGTTTTGGAGGCAGGACCGCGCAGTAAGTCACTTTGCTGCGAGGCCCTGCGTCGAAAGGAAAGAGCAGGAATGCATCGTATTTATGATGTACAGGGCATTCCTGTCCTTTCCCACTGCATTGGTGCTGTTTTGGCTGCCTTGTACCAATGCAGGCACCCCTGCGACCATGGTGCAAGTGTGCAAGTGTGTCTGCATTGTAGGAACAATTGTCTTTGTGCAGGAAGGGACATAATCAATGGAGGTGCTTTCTCCCTTCTATGTGTCCTGCAGAATGCAGCACACATAGGAAAAAAACAAGTTATTTCTCCTTGTTTCGCCTTCCCTGGGGAGGCGTAGGCTTTCAACACATTCCCAGGTTTTGCAAGTCCTTGTAATCTGGGAATGCATCAAAATCCATGGGTGTTGCTTTGGAACGCCCACAGCAATGCCCATGGAATGCCTCTTTGACCCAGAGTTAGGCAATGCAGGGACTTGCGCTGCTTTGCCTTACTCCATATCCACAATGCCATGAAAAGCCACGCATAGTGGGTTTGCGTGGCCTCAGAGATATGGGTCTGCCTCTCTGCGCCACCGGTGCATCAAAAAAAGTGACTTACCAGCAGCGTAATGGGCTTGTAAATAATCCCCCAAATGGCTAAGGCAAGAAAATGCAACTTTCTAAAAGTGGCAATTTCAGAATTACAATTTAAAATCTGACTATACCATAAGTCAGGATTTTACATTGTGATTCCAGAGACAGCAAACATAATCTGGTTACCTATTACCATTTGGAAATTACACTTAAAAAATGCAATAAGGAAATTCCAATGCTATCCTATGGGAGAGATAGGCCTTGCAGTGGTGATAAACAAATTTAGGAGCTTTTCACTACCACGACATGTAAAACGTAAAAGTACATGTCAAACTTTTTAAATACATTGCACCTTGCCCTTGCGGCTGTCCAGGGCCTACCTTATGGGTGACATATATTTATTAAAAAGGAAGGTTGGGGCATGGCAAAAGGTTTATTTTGCCAGGTCGAAATTATAGTTTAAAACTGCAAACACACAGGCTGCTGTGTCAGGCCTGAGATATGTTTAATGTGCAACTTAAGTGGGTGGTACAATCAGTGCTGCAGGCTCATTAGTAGCTTTTAATTCACAGGCCCTGGGCAGGTAGTGCCACTTTACTAAGGACGTATGAGTAAATCAAATATGCCAATTGGTTATAAGCCACTTCAACATGTTTATGGAGAAAGCACTTAAGCACTGGTTAGCTGTGGTAAAGTGTGCAGAGTCCTAATGCCAGCAAAAATGAAGACCGTGAAAACAGGAGGTCTGCAGGCAAAAAATTAGGAGAAAACCCTGCCAAGGATGTCATGTCTAACAGGTATCAACTGTTATCTCCATTTTTATCAAACCAAAAACTGCCAAAACAGAAACTCAAAGTAACATTTCTCCTGCCAAACTGCTGCCAAAAAAGGGAAAGAGTCATTTGGAATACACCAGAAGGACAAAAGGCACAAATGCATTGGTTGGCTGAATTTAGTGGTAAAATATGTTGGACTCGATCACAAAAATATTTATATGCCGCACTTAGATGTTTTCCAGCACTTAAGGCTGTTCTTTGGTCTGGGTTATGAAACCGTTCTAACTTGACACTCTAAGGCCCAGAATTACAAAAGTGCCACAGTGATGCATGAAAATCAGTACAGCTGCTTTTTACAAATGTTAAAACATTATAAAGCCTCATATTTATTAAGAGTCATGCTTCAATGATGTCATTGCTTCACTCATGCTGAAAAAGCTATTTAGCAAAGGCAATCTAGCACTGTGAGATTTGCACTCAAGGTACACCCTCCTTAATGATAAGAAATGGGAGTGAAATGGTGGTACCTTCATTTTATCAGATGGATTTCCACCCTTTAACACTCTTGTCCATGTCACCCTCTTGAATTTCCTCTGAGGTTGTGGACTTGGTTTAATTCTTCCTGCAGTAGTTCTTTCAACTTCTTAGTCGGAACTCATAAAACAACTCTGTATGGTGCTCAGGGGTCAGGACTGTCATCCACATTCTTCTATATCTATATGTCAACATGCACAAACAGTGACATTATTTGGGGTACACCTCTACACTAGTGATGATGCACAGCCAGTGCTTCCTTTCTTGATTTGCTGGCCATGGACAGATAGATGGGACCCAACTATTTGCAAATGAATCCCAATAAGGCCAAGATTATGGTACTAACTGGTCTCTTGTACTTGTGTCTGATTGACTCTGATCACTTTGATGTATACTTCAGTGTATGCTACAAGTGGGCTGGTATGCCCAGACGTGGGTCCCATGAAGACTGCGCCATTGAAACCAAAGTATATCTGGCTGATGAGACCTTATAAGGGGAAAACCAGTCTTGGGTTGCTTGTGTTCTGGTTGAGGGAGGACCTGGCCTGGCAATTCGGGCTGGACTGTTCCTTTTGGAGCAGGGTCAAGAATAATTTGCATATGGCTGGGTCCAAACTTAGGTGGCATGGTGTGCACAGTAACAATAGACTGGGATGCGGCTCTGAGTAATTACCAGTAGCTGAGATTAATTCAAGCATTCAATCCACAAGTTTTTTGCATACTTCAACGCTATGCCGTAAGTGGAATGAGTATGCCCAGACATGGGTGCCGTGCACACTGTGCAAATGGAACCAAGCTATACCCGGCTGATGAGGCCTAAGAAGGGCCAAACTGGTCTCCTGTTGCTTTATTCCAGTTGATGGAGGACCTGGCAGTTCAGGCTGGACTGTTCCTTTTGAAGCAGGGTCAAAACTGGTTTGCATATGGCTTGCATTCCATCAATCAGTTTTTTGTATTTTTCAGTGCTATGCCTTAATTGGAACGATTATGCCCTGACATGGGTCCCGTGCACACTGTGCCACTGAAACCTAGCTATACCCAACTGATGAGCTCTAATAAGTGAGAATCCAGTCTCGGGTTGCTTGTGTTCTGGCTCAGGGAGGACCTAGCCTGGCAGATTAAGCTGGACTGTTCCTATTGGAGAAAAGTAAAGACTGATTTGCATATGGCTGTGTCCAAATTGAGGTGGCAAATTAACAACTGACTAGTATGCAGCCTAGAGTAATTAATAGTGGCTGTGATTAATTCAATCATTCCATCCATCACTTTTTTGTGTACTTCAATGATTGACAGTTGGCAACAGATGTAAGGATCTCCCAGATGTCCGTTTGGAAAGTAAAAACCCTAGAGATCAAACAGCTTGCTAACTATGGAACAGCCAATTCTGTCACCGCAAGTTTCACCACCTCATGAGTGACCCAAAAAGTTTTCGAATGCTTGACTTTACCACATTTGGTGTAGATACATCTATATTGGACTATGCCCACTGCATCGATTTAAACATACCAAAATATTTTCTAAAGAAACGTAAAATACTACAGAATGCTTCGCTACACATGTTGCTAACACACAGACGGCAAAACCTTTTAGCTCCAGCGCTTTGCATGTGTCAGAAGGAGTTTTTTTTTAAATGAGCATGTTACAGAGCTTTTTATGTTCTAGATCATATGTGCTTATTTGAATATTTACAGTGCATGCCCCACGGAGATCATGTTTATCTGATGGTCAATACACTCTAGTTGTTGCTAGATTTAAGAGGGGCAGATTTGGCGGACAGCCATCCTACAGTCTGGAACTCTTTTCCCTAATGAAAGAAATTAGGTTATTTGTTATGCAGGATGTGAGGCCTACACATGTGTAGGCCTCACAATTGTCCTTCAATTGGAGACCCCCAGTTAGAAGACATCCACAATTGTCTCCTAACATGGCAACCAAGTACCCCACCGTAACACGTGACTCTCTCAGAGTAGCGAAGCAGCGGAGTCTAAGGCATACTATGGGAAGGTGGTGTGGGCTAGTAATCCCCATTAGCTGGCACACAACAACAACACCCGATAAATGATTGCCCAGTCAGTGCTTTTTCTTTGAAAAAGCAAAAGTAAATTTCTTTTGCACACACTATTTAATACTATGCCTTCATTTGCAAAGTTATACATATTATATTTAGTGACATTTTTAATCACATTTGACCACTAGTGGTTAATAATCCCCATAATCACTATCCCCCCACCTATACTAGTTATAATATCACAATATAAGGGGTGCCCTTTTAAAAAAATCATACTATTGGCTTTGTCAAGAGGTAACTTCAACAATATAGAAAGCAAGACTATTGTAGCATGAAGATGAGGGTTCACCAGTGTGAGAAGTTGGCCTGGCATATGCTGTCCACTAATTATAGTGGGCACCTTGCACCAGTCCAAACAACCCCTTATTGGAGATAGGTTAAAGACAACCTTTATTGAAAGCTATCCTAGTGGTAGCTATGGAGAGCAGCCTTCAGGCTAAGTCTTGAAGGAATGTAAAGCAGCTTGTTTTACCAGTCTATAATCTCTTGAGTGACCAAATGAAAGAGGACCACACCAGGTATATATTCAAAATATATGTATTTATTGCTAAACACACCCCTCTAGTCTCTTTATGAGGCTAGAGTTCGAAGTACATAAGTTATAAGTTAGTTATCAACAGTAATAGCACAAATACACGTTTGAGCCCTAGGGGCGTACCAAACCATATACCAATAAAGTGGTATAAGAACCACGACTGAGCTAGACACAAGGCATAGAGCCTGTAGAAGTGCTTCGACCACAAGGAACCACCCAAGGTAGTGACACAGGGGACCCACGGGGGACGCGTGCAGTGTGAGAATACAGCCGCGAATCGCCGTTGACTTCTATGGGGAAAGTCGCGGTTGGAATTTTAAAGAAAAGGGACACTTAGAGGAGGACTTGGAGCAAACCCCTTTAGAACTGGGTTGTTCTAGAGTCTATACCCACGGGAGCACCGGAGTACTCGTGTTACCTCACCCAGGGAAGCCGGGTGCATAGGTGTCTTTCGGGGTCGGGTTTCGTCGTCGTTTTCAATGGCGATCTGCTGCAAATTGCTGCTGGCGGCCAAGTCGAAAGTGTTTGGGTGGATCCAAAGGTGGATCGAAGATCTGAAGAACCTGAAAGCAGAGGGGACAGAGTCTGGGTCACTAGCCAGTGACCAGGAAGGCGATGAGCAGATGCCCACCGATGTCGAGTGCTTCAGGTAGGTTGACGGTTGTCTTGACTCTTCAGCCACGAGGTCCAGGAGGTGTCGACGACGACCAGGAGCTGGATTCGAGCTGTCCCACAACGTCTGTCGATTGCAGGGGTGTCGGCGACCGGATTGGACCCAACAAGCCTTGGCAATGGCAAGTCTCGGGGAAATGGAAGAAGGACGATGGTGCAGACCAGCAAGGTCTGTGGGACTCACCCAGCGAGGGTAAGTCAGGGCATGCCTGGAGCAACCAGGGAGCCCAAGCAGAAGAAGATTGACCTTCGGGAGGGCCTACTAGCCAATGGACTAGCGACCGCGAAGGAGCCTCAAGTGGACGCACTTAGAGCTGGCTCACGGGACACTCGTGGAGTGGAGGCCAGTGATCTTCGGTGCACTCGGTGCTGGAGGCTGGGGATACTCGGAGCCCAAAGCACAACTTCGTGGGAGACCCAGAAGAGGATGCACTTGCAAATGCGATCGGTGTCCAGGGGTCATGGTTCCACGTTACCCACGACAGCTACGGGCCTCAGCTTTGCTGGGGACTCAGGGCAGCCTCGGGGAAGTCTGGAAATCCACCTCTGGTGATGCAAAGACTTCGGCGTCCGGCGGGAGCTTCAGCGATGCAGACCGGACAATTGCTTCTTTGGTGCCTGCCAAGCAGGGGAGTCACTCCTTGACCCCAAGGGAGATTCTTCAGTCCTCTAATCTTGAAGTAGAGCGTCGAAGGTCCAGGATTCTGTGTCAGAGTTTCATCCAGGTAAATCTAAAGTCCTAAGGACTGGGGTCCCATACTTATACCAAGTTAGGGGGTTGGACATACTCTGGGGACCCACCTATGGGAGGGTCAGGGCAGAGGGGTGGTTACACCCCTTTCCCTTTGTCCAGTTTCGCGCAAGAGCAGGGGCTGGAAGCCCCTGAGCCGGTTTGAACTGGGGTATGCACAGGGACACCAAATGTGCCCCCAGTGCAGGACTTCAAAGCACCAGAGAGTGCTCCCGCCCAGCCCCAATACACACTATCCTGTCTGGGGAGGTGGTTACACCTCCCTGGGACAGAAACCTGTTGTCCAGGCCTCCTCTGCCGGAGTTTCGGTCAGCAGCAGGAGGCCAGACTTGTGTCTGTGGCATCGGCATCCATTTTGTGATGCCAGGGCTTGAAAGAAGTTACCGGGCAGGCCAGTGTGTACATGTCTCTCCCTCTAGAAGGGTGGAATGCTACCCCCGCCGCCAGAACTGGCGGGGGGGGGGTAGTATTCCAAGATGTTTGACACCAAACACGACATGTTTCCGTGCAGCCATCCCAAAGTTAGCATTTAACGTGAGGTTATAATGCGCTTTTAGAGTATATGGTCAGGCTGCACTACAAACAGCATCAGAGAATGGTCTCCGAACGCTGCAGAGGGGCCCTGCTCATGCAGGGGCACCCTCTCACATAGGAACCACGCACTCTGCCTCCAGGATTGATAAGGCCTGCCATAGGAGTGACTTATAGGTTTATATGTGTGTATGTATGTAGCGATATAGGTAGCCTATATCACAGTAAGGGGTGCATGCACCACCTTACCCAGGCTGCAGTAGCAGACCTGTGGTGTCATTTTGGATGGCCTTCCAGGGGTGGCACAATACATGCTGCAGCCCCTGGTAGGCCTCTGAGGTACCTATGCCCTGGGTACATAGTATACCATATACTAGGGACTTATAAGGGCACTCCAGATTCCAATCAGAGATGTGTCTAAGGCACATGGAAACCATTTTAGAGAGGAAGCAGCTAGGCTGGGGTTCTGATTAGCAGGGCCCCAGCCAGACTAAAGTCGAAAAACAGTGAAGCTTCAGCAAAAAGTGGGGGTACCCATGTGAAGCAGATCCTACTCTCCTACAACCAGAGCTCCGCATTTGTGGTCCAAGCAAGTAGCCAGATACTGGTGCGAATGGGCTCATTTGCGGTCGTGAAGAGCCCACAACTTCAGGATTTTTCCTTTTCTTCCGTGAGGAGCTCAACTGATGCCACACCATGGTTCCAGGACTTGGGCGGCACTTCTTGGGGATCAGGAACTTACTCCAGTAGAGGCCAGCAGGGCTCAGACAGGTCTAGTTGCAGGTGCAGGTAGGTTCAGTGCAGCAGTGCAGCTGTCCAGTTGCAGGGAGGCCTCAGGAGCTTGTTGTGTCCCTGCATCTCAGAACAGGAGACCAGCTAATTCACTTTTGAAGTCACGCAGGTAGCCCGGAATGAAGGGAGCAGGTCCAGACTTCCTTCTCAGACAGCATGGCAGGCCTCAAGCAGCAAGGCTCTCTTCTGGCAGCAGGCCATGTCCTTTTTCTATAGTGTCCACAGGTTGAGGAATGTACTGAAGCATAGTTCTGAGAGTCTTAGATTTATACCTGGTGTCTGCTTTGAAGTGGAAGAAACTTACCCACAGAGGTATCTGGAATTTCCTGTCTCCCTGCCCTGGCTCCACTGGGCCTGGGAGTCATAAAAGGCTTAGTGTGCGTGGGCTGAGGCAGCGCCTTTGAAGTGCAATTGTGGTTGGTGACAGCCCCGCCGCTCACATTAAGTCAGGATGGCCCATCCTGCCAACATCTAGTCCCTCAAATGTGTGGATGTCTGGGAAGAATACACAAAGGCTAACTGCCAACTACACCTAGTCATGTGACCCAGAAAACAGACTGCAGGCAGCAATGGTTTGGACAAGAAAATGCCAACTTTCTAAAAGTTACACCAACTACCGGGGTTGGGCCCTATGGAATCAGCAAGGCTAGACCAACGAAAAATCAACAACAACAATTGCCAATACTGATTAACTATTTACATACACTCAATTTTTTAATGAACATTCTATTTAATAATAGTGGTCTTCAAATATTATTTTACATATTAGTCATGTCACGTTACAAATTCATCATATACAGAAGCTTATTACAAATAAATCATATATAAACAGTACATGAAACCCAACCACCATACATGAACAGAAACTGTTACACAAAGTAATGAACAAAAATAAACATACAAATCAGTTATGACAATACACATAGACAATCACAATTCTGGAATATATACTTGCCCAAACAGGAGGACACATAAGTTAACATCAATTTTAATTACTTGTCTATTTCTGAACGAATGGCACAAGCAACCTAACAATGCACTGCTCTAATAACCAGGGGGTTAATTTATCACATTTGTTGTTATTGCCCTGATTGCAATGCCTTATTTATTCGCTTGTAGGTTGCGCTGTTGTCGACTCGTTTTAAACCCATGGCTTTATTTATGGGTTCTCTTCAGGACTCAGAACTGATAAACACTTAGGTTCATAAATCGGTTTGGTGAATACTCGCAAACAACCGTCTGCACTTCCCCAGTCACCAAATGTAATTAAACAGGACCAGTCCATATGCATCGGCTCTCTAGCCCCTCAATGCAATGACGGCTACAAACACATTTCGTAAATCCAGTTTAACTCTTCGCCATCACGGAAGCAGTGTACGACCGACATAGAATGGACAAAGGAAAGGGTGACGGAACAAAGCCCTGCTCCCGCCGAAGAGTTAAACTGGATTATGAAATGTTGTTGTAGCCGTCACTACATAGAGGGGCTACTCACAAACCCACTCACACCCAGACAGCTCCTCACACACCCACTCACAGACCCATACAGCCACCCAAACATCCACTTACTGACTCACAAATCCACTCACACACCCTCAAAACTACTCACACACAGTCATATAGCCACTCACACACCCACTCACAGATCCATACAGCCACTCACACACCCAGTCGCTGACCCATACAGATATTCATACACCCACTCACAGACCCATACAGCCACTCACACACCCACTCACAGACCCATACAGCCACTCACACACCCACTCACCGACCCACACAGCCACTCTCACACCTACTCACCGACCCACACAGCCACTCACACACCCACAAAACCACTCACAGACCCATACAGCCACTCACACACCCACTCACCAACCTATACAGCCACTCACACACGCACTCTCAAAGGTTACAGGTTACAGTTAGGAAATAAAATTTTAAGAAACCTTCAAAATTCACCCAAAAAACAAAAGTTACAGGAACGTCATAGCTAGAAAAGTTACATTAAAAAACATAGAAATTCAGTGAAAAAAACAAAGGTAACAGGGACATTATAGTTAGGCTCGGATTTCGCCCACAGAAAATTTTAGAAATTCAGCTGTTAAATTTACTTGAGCTAACTATAACTTACACCCCTGCAATGCGCTGCTTGTGACCTCACATATTACATCACTTATGACATGGTCCGTGACATCACTGATAACATCTCAAATGACATCACTGATGACATCATACACAGAACCACTCACACACCCACACACCCCTATAACTATTCACTCACACACCCACTCACACTCCCACTCACATACTCACATACCCACAAAACCACTCACAGACCCATACAACCACTCACACATTCTTACACATCCATACAACCACGCACACACCTACACAACTACTCATACACCCACTCACACAGCCATACAACCACTCACACATCTACTTATATACCATACAACCACTCACACACCCACACAGCTACTCAGACACCTACTTGCACACCCATATGCCCACTCACACACCCACTTGCACACCCATACAACCACTCACACACCCATACAACCACTCACACAGCCACTCACACACCCAGAAAACCACTCACAAACCCATTCACAGACCCATACCTATGTTAGAAACAGTATAACTCATTAGTAGTACCGAAAGAATAGTAATGTATCTTATGCAGCAGCTTAGTATATATCTTTAAGTCTCAGAAACATTTACGAAACAGTTACCATCACAGGATGATGTAATCGGTGATGTCATTTGAGATTTCATCAGTGATGTCACTGACCATGTCATGAGTGATGTAATATGTTAGGTCATAAGCAGTGTATTTCGGGAGTATAAGTTATAGTTTGCTCAGTTAACTATATCTGCTGAATTCTGAGCCTAACTATAACATCCCTGTTACCTTTGTTTTTTTGTGATTTTCTAAGGTTTCCCTAATTCCATTTCCCAACTATAACATACTGTAACCTTTGGTTTTTTTCAGTGAATATATGTATGTATTCACTGGGGAAAAAAACATAATAATTTTATTTATCTAGAATATACAAAGGAAGTGTGCATGTGTGCATATCTAATTCACATGTAATACACTTCTTTCCATACTAAATTCCCATATACGGAATCAACTAGTGATATTCCTTCCCTTAAAAGTATATCAGTTGTGACAATATGCTTGGAGGTACACGTGTAATCAAATTCTTAAATAGCTGTTTTTTATGCAATGGTAGATCCTAATTTGAATTTAAAGCAAAGCGTGGAATATGATTGGGAAGTGCTAGACTGGGGAGCAAGTACTTGCTCAGGCCATGCACGAGGGATCTACATGCTAGCCTTCAACAGCGGGGACAAACATCAATCAATTTGACACTATCCCTCAGATGGGTATAAGATAAAAATAATCCAATTGAGTGATTTTGCTGCTACTGCTTCAAACACTAATTATGTACGAATTCGATGTTAATCTGTTTTAGCGGTTTCGCAACATTTAAATCTTTCAGGTAGTATTTGGGGCACTGAAAGGCTTTGAAGTTTTTGTAAGCAAGCGATCAGCTACAATTTTTTCTTACATGTGCTATTGAATAAGTTTGATGTTGGTATAACTGGGTATTCTAGCTGGAGATGATTACTTTAAGCTTTGTTTGTGGAGTACCTTTCTTGCAGACTATTTACAAAGGAGCAAATGCACTTTCACACCCGCTACCGCTTTGACTCTAACTCATTTTTAGCAGATGTGCTCCGCGGCGATTGCCCCTTTCACAGGCTATTCACACAAGAGTAAATGCAATATCACACCTGGTTCCTGCTTTGACTCTAATTAGGGTGTTTTTGGATTGATGTAATCGAGTGAGTTAGTTAGGATTGTTGGTTTCCATCCTATGAACTTCCAAAATTTAAAGCGGTATAGTGATATATACGGTTTGACTCACTTAGTATAGTGAAGAAAAGGCTTTAGACAAACTGCTGCTTCCATTGTGATTAATTTATCCGTGATTTGAGACAATTGTACGGCTTTGCCGGAGTTCATTACTTTTCAAACTGTGCATATTTATGATTTATAACAGCGTGACAGTGTGTTATTAACCTCTATTAACCCTGTTGGTCTCGATTGACACAGTTATACGGCTTGCCCGCAATTCGGTCCCACAGATTCCAAACTTGTGACAGTGTAGCGACATGTAATTAAAGTCAATTAACCATGTAACTCCACGTTAGCACTGTTGTACTGCTTCGTCCCAGTTCTTTACTCTTCAGCTCTGCAGTTTTAAACCTTCTAACAAAGTAAAGATGTGTGATTGATTAGTTTCGATTTGCCATGTTAGCAGCTCATGGAAAATACAATGAAAGGCACAGACTTCAAATTGACAAATTAACAATACCCGCTCAGGCCAAAGTCTCGTTTGAGATATTATCGATGCATTTCATGCGGCTCCGCCACAACAATTACACCAAATTCGGCAGGAAGCTAGATCTTGGTCCGCAGATTATGCTTTTGTGATTTGTTGTAAATCCGTTCAGTCATTTTTGAGATATTAAGGGTAAAATATAATTGTATATTTTGGCAGTTGGGCTCGCGAGAGTCCCGCGGGCGTCCCGCAAGAGCGCAAATCAAAAAGGGAGGCCTGTGATTGGTCAAGAAGTCAATTTTTCTCATGAACCTTCACACTCTCGGGGGAGCGAGAATCTCCTGTGAGTCTTGCGAGACTTCTGATTGGCTGGCTGTTGGAATGCCAGAAATTAAATCGCTTCCATTACTGTTTACTGTGAAAAATTGGAGGTGCTGTGGAAATGAAGTAAAAAAGATACATAAGAGGGAAGCAGAAAGGCATGCTGTGCCCCTACATTTAGAAAGGAAGTATCTAAGGGATAACTACTGTGAAGACAATAAATGTATATTGTTTTAAAGTAATTTTTACGATCTCGTGGGACTCTCACTGGATCGTGGCTGGTAAAAAGGAGTAGATGAGTTCTTAATACACTCTATTTGTGGGAATGCATATTGTGGTCCTCGTTTTTTAGAGGAAGTGTGTAAGAGATCATTGCTGTGAAGATTAGAAGGTTAAATATATACTTTTTTAAATGTTACAAACTCGCGAGAGATTCACGGGATTGTGAAAAGTAGGAAGGAGTAGGTGATGTTTAAATAAACTCTGCTATGCACACTTGTTACTATATGAAGGAGTCTTACTGGAGATGGGGTTTATCAGACTCTACTATTTATGCTCATTGGCATGAGAAGAGTTGTGAATAGAGTTAAGGCTCATCCGCACACCTGTCATCTGAAAGAAAGGTCTGAGAGGAGAGCCCAGTCACTCCCCACACCCTACTACACACACCTATCATTACAGAGAGAGGTCTCAGCAGAGAGGTCACTCCTCTGTCATATGAGAGAGAGGTCTGAAAGCAGAGGCCAGTCCCTCCACAAACCCTACTGCGCACACCTGTCATCTAAGATAGATGTCTAAAAGGAGAGGGCAGTTTCCTCCCCACACACACTACTATGCACACCCGTGATCTGAGAGAGAGGTCTGAAGGGAGAGTTGAGTCCCTCTCCACACCATACTACACACACCCATGATTACAGAGAGAGGTCTCAGCAGAGGCCAGTCCCTCTACACACCCTACTATGCACACCCATCATCTGATAGAGAGATGTGAAAGGAGAGACCAGTCCCTCTCCACACCCTGCTAGGCACATCCATCATTACAGAGGGAGGTGTCAGATGAGAGGCCGGTCTCTTCATACAGGTGCGGCCCATGCAGGTAAGAGCGGTGGGGTGGGGGGGACATACGATGATGAGGTAAACTTAAATTTTTAAAAAACATGGTGTTCTTTTTTCATTTAAGTTTCCCTCATTGTCCTATGTCAAATCCCCCCTCCCTGCCCCACCGCTCTTACCGTCATCTGAGAGACAGGTCTGAAAGGAGAGCCCATTCCCTCCCAACACCCTACTATGCACATCTATCATTAACGAGAGAGGTCTAAAAGGAGAGAGCACTCCCTCCCCACACCCTACTTCACACACCCATCATCTGAGAGAGAGGTCTGAAAGGAGAGGCCAGTCCCTCCACAGGCCCTACTACGCACACCAGACATCTGAGAGCGATCCGAAAGGAGAGGCCAGTCCCTGTCCAACCCTACTACGCACATGTATCATTACAGAGAGAGGTTTCAGCAAAGAGGCCAGGCCCTTTTCACACCCTACTCACACACCCATCAGTGCCAGAATAATGACACCTCAAAAATAGATTGCTGGTGACATGTCTTGATATCAGAGTTACAATAACTGACCAAATAAACAATTTCTACTGAATATTTATCTGTTTATTACTCACACATATTTTACAAAGATTTTGCAACCTGTGAACATATCCTGTTTTCTTACAATTAAAAAAAAATCTTTTACTAAAATAATGTCAGAACACAACATATATTTTAAAGCCATTCTACCATACATACATTCACAAAAATAATCAACTTACTTTAAAAAAAAAAACCTAGACATTCACTGAAAAAAATCAAAGGTTAGAGTAACATTATAGTTAGGTGTAATAAACATATCTGTTTTCCTTTTAAAAAACACAGAAATTCACTGAAAAAAACAAATGGTAAAGTAACATCATAGGGGGTGATTAGGATGGCGGGCGGATCGCCACCGCAGGCCCGACGGTGGCGATCCGCCCGCCATCCCAACCCGAATTACCCCCCTGCCATATTATAATGGCGGGGGTATCGCAACGGACGCAAAGTGCGTCCGCCGCTTTTCCGCCGGTTGGCAATCGTTCCGATTACTGGCCGGACAGACTTGGGCCTCAATATGGTGGCAGTGCCTAGCAGGCATCGCCATCCATATTAGGATGCTGGGATTTAAAGGCGAAGCTGCCATAAAAAGGCTGGCTGGGATTTGCAATGGGGGCCCGTTGCGGGCCCCCGGGGGGTGGGGGGTGGGGGGTGCACTTGGGGGTTACCCATGGTACCCCCCTCCATTCCCATGCACAAGGTGGCAGGCACCGCACGGTGGGAATGCACAACATGGCAATTTGGTATTGCGGCGGGTGCTGCTGTAAGCAGCACCCGCCGCAATGTCAAAGATGCGGAATGCGACCGCCAGGGTAGCGGTCGCATCCTAATTAACGGTGCGGGACTGCAGCATGTCTGGCGGCCGGTCCCAGCACCGCGAGGATGGCAGGCGGACTAAAGTCCGCCCGCCATCCTAATCACCCCCATAGTTAGGTAAATTTGTCTGTGTGAATATTAACGATTTGAAGTAAAAAAAAAAACACAGAAATTTACCAGTTATAGCTAGCAGTGCTAACTATAACTTGCGCCCCCACCATGCACTACTTATGACCTCATAAAGGACATCACTTATGAGTTCCAATGTTCCCTCTAATTTTGTTCCTCCATGTGTGGCAATGAATGATCTCTGTGCAGCACAGCTAAAGCTTTGTGAACCAAAGACATGTATCAAATCACTTTTCAAGTGGTGGAACGCATAAGCTATCAAATGATAAAATAAGATCTTTTGATTCACATTGTCATCTCAGTGTCCATAAAAAGATAAACATCTTTACATTCATTTGCCAGCTCCTCTGTCACCTCAAGCGGTCTCTACACTCAAACAGTGGAATATTCAGGGTCCAGCAGTGTAAATACCATGGTAGAAAGGTCCTAACCACATGACTTCCCTAGTTTCAGTAAATCCGACAATGCTTGGGTACACCCTAATGAAACAAAGAAGTATGCTTCTAGGTACTTGTTGAGTTTGTCGAGCCATGAAGCCAACTCTGGCTTATAGTTGCTGTATCCACCTACCGCAATAAGATCAGGAGGACTGTGATATTGAACGTGTCATGTTGGGATTGCTGACAATATCACCTAGTCTCCTTCATAAAAAGATAATAAACAACCATCTAGAACCCCAAGCGTAACAAAACCTGGCTGCTACCTAACATGTGATCCTAGGGGTAAAGGTAATAAGATGTAAAGGGGACATATATGCAAACTGAGATTCTATATTTCTTTCACATTCACTTTCATGCATAAGCACTACTAAAAGGTAACTGCAACATGCCTGGAGCACACCTTCAAATCTCATGCGCAACACTAAACACACTACACATAGGCTACACGATAAACTAACATTCTAACAATTATACATTACTACTAATGTTATTCAACAACCCAGAAAGCGCTATAGGGGCCTCATGAGGGGTATGAAGCGTTTTACAAATACTACAATACAGTACGATATAATACAGTACTTATGCCCTACTCTGTTAAAGTAAAACCCTTTGCTATACTAGAGGCATTGGTGTGGGCACTGAATCCTCCCAATTTATTGAACCACTAAATAGAAAAAACTTTAATAAATAAACATAATCCACAACAACCCTTTGTACACTGGTGTTCCTTTACATTAAACACAGCATGTTCTTAATGTTTGGCAATCTGTATTTTGTCTGTTTTGTATAAAAGCACCTTAAAGCTGCAGCACAGCACCATGTGCTGCTATACAAATGCATTCAAGAAAAATATGCAAATTCAGCATTCTTGCCTCCCAGAATTGATTAAACCAAAACGCTGCTCAATAACAGTAACATTTATTGATCAAGAAGGAGACAATCCTGTTTGTGGTATTCACTATACAGCTGTGAAACATTTCCAACGAACTGACAAAAGGCCAATAAGGATATTTATTGAGAGGATGGCACATCTGAAAGTCCAGCAGTCAATTGCATATAAAGCAGTGCCTCATAATGTGTCTGGTCTATGACTGATGTGTCCCAACCATAACTCCTGGTCTTCTGAAAGGCACTACCCTTTCACAAGGTACAACGGAGCACCCCACAGCAGAGAGCATGGGCATAGGCATCTCTCAGAGCTTTCTCCCCGTCACTGAAGAAACCCCTCCCTGCGAGCTTCTGAATTATCTGGCCCTGGGCTAAACCACATGTTTACACAGCCTGACTCCACTCAGTGAACCGTGGTAGGTAGATGTGAAATAGGCGAGAGAAAGAGATACCCATCTTATGGCTGAACTGCACAAGGTAGATCCAAGCTCAATCTCAGTTTACCTGTTCCTCTAGATATTGTGATTCTATTAGTGCGAGAAATTAGGGGGATTGCGCTGGATCCCAGTTCCAGGACCTATTTCTGGGCCAGATGTGGCCAACAAAGGGAACATGCATGCTGAATTTGTCCTGATGTCATTTTTTCAACACCTCAGGACATTCAGCAGTTCCTGCACATTGTCAGGTGTCAAGGGGGCTTTCTGATTTTAGATGCCAGCGGGCACCAAAACAAAGGCCTGATTTAAAGTGCCATCAGCCCTCCTTTTGTTCATATATCATGCTGGCTTGGAGCCATCTGGAGCCTAACACTTAGACACCATTAAAATGGAAGGTGCACAACTTGTTACCACTTCACAAGTACTTAAGATAAACTATTAGAGGCAGGTTTTTAACTTTGTTCAACTCCCTGTGTAAGAGATGTGCTTGCACTGTAATAATGCAGGATTTATCTGTCTGTATGAGTAATTACACAAATATTTATGTAAATGGCACTTACTATTTTTTTTATTTAATTCTTTTATAGCGCTACTCATTACAGCGTAGGGGCTCAGAGCCCTTCACATCACACACAGTGGCACAATAAATCATACAAGTGTGTAAATAGTGTACAGGAAATGTTACATAAGAGAATGAGGGTTATAAGGTGTAGGAATCAAATATCATTCATACTTGTAGCCATAACATGTTAAGAGTGAATGGTCGGGAGAAACAAAAAGTCATGATATAAAATGTAAACACAGTGATTGTGGTTGTCTGTACCAACAATACTTTATTACTTCCCAAAGGAAGCTTTCTTTGCCATCTTAGAATAACAGATCGAGAGAAAAACAGTAACGATATAAACCCATGACTTACAGTTTGCATGCAGCTCCTTGATGCTTGTGAATAGATCACTGTGCTATATTATAAGGCTTGCAACTTACGAACTGGATGTAATAATTAACCTCAGCACCAAGAGCAGTAACACACTTACTTCTCTAAATAAAATACCAATCTGTGATCTGCATGTTACATGATGCGCAAGCACATTAACCTTCGCTGCTACTTTATGAGTCAAAACTATGACTGGACAAAACACAGAACTCTCCCAAAACTGTGTTAACCACTCGATGTATCTTACCGTTATTACAATTTCTTCTGAATTGCTGGGCACACAATGATCTCTGCAGAATGTGTCTTAACCCTGTAAGATATTTTAAAATGCAGTCTCTCTGTGACCAATGAAGTAAGCTAGAACAGTTTTACTGTCAAATGTGTCCTTGTTGCAAATTTCTTTGCAGGACTGTCAGACTCTATTTTTAAAGCTGTATCCCTCGTGACTCTATCCCCTTTCCTCTGCCACATCTTGACCATTATTTTATGGATTCCTATAGTAACTTTTTTTCCCAATTCCAGCACTGAATTCTATGCAAATACTTCATTGCATGGAGTATCCTTTTTTTGCATGATCGCATATGAAAGCACCTTCAAATACATGAGTTCAGTATGTGAGCTGCACACAAACCTTTCATGTGTTGATTTAAGAGACTCTGATGTTGCTCCATGTGGTTTCTAGGCTTGGGTGCACAAGACAACTGACTTACCTCTTGATTTGTTGTCAGAGAGAGAGGCCTGAATGTGGCTAAGTTCATTTAAAAAAACTATCACTTTTAATAAATGTCTTTCAGTGATGTAACCTGATGCAGTAAGGTGAAACGTTACAAAATGCACTTTCTTGAATTATATTGAATTTTAATAGGTTTTATCATATTTCTACGTGGTATTTATTGCATGATTTACATTCATCTCTAGCATTTTCTAGGAAACCAAGTGAGACCATAAACTCTTCTTGGCTCTACTTCTTAATGTATTGGCTGTTGCACCTCTAATTGTGAAACAAACGGCAGAGCGACCTTTCAGTTCTCTCAGAAGACCTCCCTCATCTATAACCCCTGCATGATTGTCAATCACACAGCTTGCTCCCTCCATATTGCAGGACGTCTGGCCCCCTTCCCAGCTGGGTTCCTTTATTTTCCTTGGTGTGCCATCCAGCAACCAGCATACTGTCTTTCTCACGTGCGCCTTTTTAAAAAACGCACATTTAAAGTTTCAGATACCAATTGCTCTTTAATGCTTCTGGATCGGCCTGCATGCTCTACCAAGACTAGGAGATGTGAGAAAGCAGGTAGCCCGTGCATGCACACTAGAGGGAACATAGCTCATGACATCCAATGACATAATTTATGACATCAATGATGACATCTCAAATGACGTCATTGATTACATCACTGATGACATCATCCAAGCTTAGTTATTCCGCATATTGCTCTATAAAACGCTATAGCATTACACGCAGCATAGTTCACGTTAACAGTCAACCACAGATATATGGGAAACCCTCATTGAGTATGGTGTTAAAACTGTATACAACTATTCGGAGAAAGCCAAAATAATGAATGCCAATTCCAAAACAAATGCCCTACTTCGGACAGCTTTCTTAAGCATCAAACATCTACATTAAGAAATGAAGTTGAAATCAGTAGAGAACTGCGAACTGAGCACTGAAAGCAGTGCTTACTCTATAGAGAGAGTTTACATTATACCACACTCTTTGGAAACACTAAAACTTTCATAAGAAATACTCAACAGACGAATACAAAATATCTACTAAGAACAGTGCACACTCTATGCAACCACTACTAAACAGACACTATTTGCTCAAAATAACCAGGATCTGAATGTGCTAAACATTCTACTTCCTGCACCGTTCATTTTATGGTGTAAACTTTACAGATAGCCCATCATCTGAAGCAAAACAAGCACAAATCCATAGGATAATACCTGGTGCACACAGTCTTCTATGTTAAATAGAAATTGTCATGCTGAGACAATTCTCTTCAATAACTCAAGGCTGCTTACAATACTTAGTATGTAGTACGTAGAATCTTTGTCCTGCTGGAAACTTTTGCTGCAGTACCAAAATACTTATGTGGAACGTAGTGAGCACACGTCTACTGTCACCTGTACACAGAGTTACTTTTGAATACAAAGATTTATAACGCATTCAATACCTCTACACCACTATGGTGCATTAGGAGAACATGCGATTTATAAATACTTACACCCATGAGCTGGACAAAATTAAGTGCAAAAGTAATATGGTAGTTATTTGCCACAATCTAAACTATAAAACAAACGACGACACTCATTGGATGATGTCATCAATGATGTTATTTGAGGTGTCATCAGTGATGTCATAAATGATGTCATAGAACATCTCATCAGTGATGTCATATGTAAGGTCATAAGCAGTGCATGGCGGGGGTGCAAGTTACAGTTAGCACTGCTAACTATCACTGGTGAATTTCTGTGTTTTTTTTGTGCAAAACATTAATGTTCACATTGACAAATTCACCTAACTATAATGTTACTTTAACCTTTGTGTTTTTTCAGTGAATATATATCTACATATACATGTGCCCAACCCACACGGAGGCAGCAGCAAACCCCCTGCAGGCAGCCAACCTCATGCTGTGCGCAACCTTTTGTCATGCGTGGCCTGGAATCGACCACAGGCCCTGCACCCAACTCCTTGCAGGCAGCCACGAGGAGGCAGCCAACCTAACGCCACTCATGGCCTTTGCTTATGCATGGGGTTAGCCGTAGATCCTGTGTTGCAGCCAGGCTCTGCTTCCAACCCTACACAGGCAACCAACCCTACGATGCGAACAGCCTTTGCTGTGAGCAGCATAGGATTGGCCTTTGGGCCCCGGGGACCGCATCCCTGGTGCCAAATACAATACAAAACCACATTGCCCCCTCCGCGAGCCTCAGACCATGGGACCCCATCCCCCAGGGCCATCATTTTTTTTTAAGGGAAGGAGCTGTGTGGCCTTCCTCCCCTAGCTTCAATAAGCCCTGGGGAACCCATCCCAAGGGCCTTAAGTATTTTAAAGGGGAGGGTGGCTATATTCACCCCTTCCTCGGGCCATGTGGCCCCCCTTCCCGGGCTTCATTAGGCCCTTGGAACCCCATCCCCAAGGGCCTTACGTATTTTAAAGGGGAGGACAGCCACGTACCCCCCTTCCCCGAGCCTCAGGCCTTGGGGACCCCATTTCCCAGGTTCTTAAGTATTTTAAAAGGGAGGGGAGCCATGGGGCTCCCCTCACCGAGCCTCATTAGGCCCTGGGGACCCCATCCCCCAGGATCCTTTTTTTAAAGATGAGGGGGGGTCGTCTGGCCCCCTCCCCGAGCCTTATTAGGTCTGGGGGACTGAGGATGAGGACTTGTGTTTGTGCAGTGCCATACAGTGATTTCACGTACACTACCTTCTCACATCTAAAACCAATTCGAGTTTAAATTCTCCTTGATTGGCTTCTTTTTGTTTTTCCCAAATTCTCCTTCTGACTGTTGTGCCTGAAACCACACTTTGCAAATGTGGAATTGGAGCTGGCCAACATGGATATCTACACTGTGGCCCAGCTCAAGGAATTCTGCAAGGACAGGGGACTTACAACCAAGTGCACCACCAGGAAGGTGAAGCTACAAAAGGTGCTGAGGTCCTGGGCAGAACCCCACCAGTCATTGGTTGGAGCTACAGAGGGAGATGATGAGAAGGAAGGTCCTAGAGAAGACCTTCCTGTGGTACCACCTCCAGTTGAGGGGAGTGACTTGACCCCTAAAGTAGAGCTCCCTGTCAGGAGATAGCAGGGTGTCTTCCTGCAGCGTGTCCCCAGAGGAGCTGGTGGAAAGGAGGGAAGAGAGAGAGTTCAAGCTGCAGATAGCTCAATTAGGAATGGAGGGCAGAAAACTGGCCATGGAGGCAAAGAAGTCTGAGAGAGCCTTAGAAGAGAAGAAAATGTTGTTGGTTCATGAACTGAATCTGAAGGAGCGGGACATCAAGACCGGACAGGCAGGGTCAAGCAGTGATGGTGGCAGCATTTCTACAGTGCCCTCTGGAGACAAGAAGGTTTATATCCCCAAAGATCTGGTGCCTGACTTTGTTGTGGAGAATGACATCGAAAAATGGTTTAAAGTGTATGAGGTGGCTTTGTAGATGCATATGATCCCTGAGGAGGATTGGGGAGCTGGCCTCTGGTAGTACATCCCTAGCGAGGGGAGGGAAGCGTTATTGACCCTAGATAAGGGGGACAGGGTGAGGTATCCCCCAAGGAAGGGACCCCTATTCAGAAAGTATGGCCTTAACCCAGAGAAATACAGGCAGGCGTTTAGGGGCAGACAGAAGCTGCCTCAGCAATCCTGAGTGGATTTCTTATATTCCTTTTGCAAGGCACTTGATGGATTGGTGAAGAGCAGTGAGGTGAATGATTACAAAGGGCTGTGTGATCTGTTTGCAAGAGAGCACATGTTCAGTAATTGTTTTCCAGAGCTGCGCCAACACTTGATTGATAGTAAGCTTACTGGCCTGAGGGAGCTTGCTAAGAAGGCAGACCATAAGATCAGCACCAAATTCCACAAGAAGGTATCTGTTGGGGGGATCACCACATGGGTGAGCAGGCTCCCCACCAGAAGAAGTAGGGGGGAGACAAATATAAAAACAAGGAGTTCTTTAAAGGTCCCCAAACTAGCCCTAAGGGTCAGGACTCCCAATCCCCACCTGAGCAGAAGAAGAAGTGGTTCCATGATAGTAAGTCATCATGATTGCTATGATTGTCAACAGGTTGGGCACTTCAAGAGGGATGCCAAGTATCCCAAGCAGGCACAGTCCCCCCACCGATGGGCAGACTCAGAGGTTGGTTAGTGTAGTGCTTGGGGAGGAGATTGTCCCTGGTGGTGTGGGGGATAGCATAGAGGTTGCCCTAGTGTCCATGGGTGATGGAGAGATGGAGCAGAGAACTCACATACCTAGCAATACTAGGAAATACAGGCAGTGGGTAACCATCAATGAGCAGAGGGTGGAGGCTCTGAGAAACACTGAAGCCAGCATGACAACTGTGAGAGGTCATCTGGAGACCTCAGAGCATGTAGTCCCTAATGCATTCCACCAAGCTGTTGCAGCTGACAACCATGAGTGTCACTACTCAGTGGCTCTGGTTCCCTTTGAGAGAGGGAGGTTCTCAGGTTCCTTGAGGGTAGCTGTGAGTCTGTCCTTGCCTGTGTATTGTCTGCTTGGCAATAACCTAGAGCACACTATCTGGAAGGAGGTGGAGCTCTGGTCTCACTTGGAGATGTTAGGGTTCCTGAGTGGGTGTGCCTGACCGCGCGGTCCATAGCCGCTTGAGAGGGTAGTGAGAATGGTCTGGAGTCTGGAAGAATGTCCTAGGTACCTGCTAAAAATAAAAAGGGCAGCGTGCACAGGAAACACGCTGCTGAAACTTCCACAGCCCGGGAGGAGGCTGAGGGTGACCCCCGAACCTACAGGGATGACTTTTCTGCCCTTGGAAACCTACCTGATTTGACCAGCTGGCAGCAGGAAGGGGTGTCCCACCAGGGAAGAGTATTGCAAGGTACATATGGAGTATCCTACTCTTGAGGGCCTACTGTGGCAGGCCGAGGCCCAGGCAGCTGGCAACACTTCTGGTGATCACCTCATTTACTGGGAGAATGGTGTCCTGTATAGCAAGCCTTAGGTTCCTGAGCCTGATGAAAACCATGTGTTGGTGATCCCCCAATGCTACCAGGCCTTCCTGCTGGAGCTGGCTCATGATGTACCCCTGGCAGGTCATCTAAGACCTTTGAAATGCTTGTCATCCACTTTTAGTGGCCCCATATGAGGATGGCCTCAGATGCATACTGCAGGTCATGACCTACCTGCCAGGCCAGTGCCAAGTCAGTAGGGAAGTGCAAGGCTCTCCTGCAGCCATTCCCTGTCATTGGCACTCCCTTTGAACAGGTAGGTATCAACATTGTTTGACCTCTGGACCCCAAGACAGGCCTTGGCAATAGGTTCATCCTGGTCTTGGTGGACCATGCGTCTCGATACCCAGAGGCTATACAGCACAAGCCTTGGTAGCCTCATAAGACAATGAACACCAGGTCGGCCTAAAGCCACAGCCATATCTTAGTTGCTCAATTCGGAAAGCTTGCGTCACTCAAAGTTTGGCTGCAAGGATGATGACATTATAAATTAAAGACTTTAATCCAAATTGGTCGCTCCTCTCCAATATTGTGAAGTGCAGGCTGTGTGACTACAAACTTGAATCCTTCCCACATGTACTCTGATGTTGCCCGTCGCTACTCCACTCCAGGCGGACGTTATTAAAGCCATTCTTTCTAATTTATGACTTAAGGACCTGTAGCGACATCACAACCTGGATATTTACAACTATGGTCCCCTCGGAACTGGCTCGAATCGGCAAATACTTCAAGGTGGAGCAGGACCTGCTCAAACAACCCAATTAAGTGCAGTGATGATCGCTGAACAATAAAATGCACAAGGCACCCGGTTTATTTTCCAACAGATCCCAACCATATGATTCTATATGTAATGACTGCAAAACATGTATTTTATTATTTTAACACTTCAAGTTCGTGATGGACATATGGCACACATAGACCTATTAACCTTAATGCACTGTGCACTTTGACCTAATGGCAATTGATTTTAAATGATTGCGTTGATAAAAAGTTAACCATAATTGTTTTAAATTCCTTGTCCCCCTGAACTAATTAGTATTATTATTTTTTTAATGCCTGTTCAATGCTCTATATTGATAAGGTTTTAATTAATCATACAATAAACTTATTTCTACTACTACTACTACCCAGAGGCTATACCTTTGATGACGGTGACTGCGCCCATGGTGGCCAGGGCACTGATGGTGTTTTATACCCATATGGGGTTCCCAAGGAGGTGGTATCTGACTATGGTATCAACTTCATGTCGGCGTGCATGAAGTCCATAAGGAAGGAGTGTGGGGTAACCTACAAGTTCTCAACTCCTTACCACCCCCAAACTAGCGTGCTTGTTGAAAGGTTCAACAAGACGCTAAAAGGCATGATCATGGGCCCATCAGAGCCCTTGAGGTGAAAGTGGGACGTCCTCCTGCCATGCCTTTTGTTTTTTACAGGGAGGTACCTGGGAAGGGGGTTATCTTCAGCCCCTTTGAACTTCTGTACGGGCACACTATGAGAGGACCTCTCAGTCTGGTGAAGGAGGGCTAGGTGGAAGGTCCCTGGAAGGCCCCCTAGGATGTGGTCAGCTACATGCAGGCAACTCTGTACCCAGATGAAGCGCTTCTCGAAGAAAGCCAAAGTGAATCTAGAAGCCAGCCAGGAGGTCATGAAACCAAGAAGGCCACTCTAGTCGAGTTTCAGCCTGGCCAAAAGGGGCCTGTGGATCCCAAGGCCCTGCAAGACAGCTGGTCAGGGCCTTATGAGGTGAAAGAGCGCAAGAATGGGGTCACCTACCTCAAAACTTCCAGGAACCCTTTAAGGGTTTTGCACGTCACCTCAAACTCCACTTTGAGAGGTCTGAGTCAATCATGCTCCTGGTCATGGATGATAGGATGGAAGAAGCGAGTGAGCCTCTCCCCGACCTCCTTTCTGCGAAGGAGCAGGATGGACCAGTGGAGGGTGTCAGCCTCTCCCCTACACTGACCATAGAACAACAGAGAGATACTGTTGGCAGTTGCTAAGGCAGTTTTCCTCTCTAATCTTCCTTACCCTAGGACTCACTACATGGTGTACCCATGATATTGACACTGGGGATAGCACACGGGTGAAGAGTAAAATTTACTGACTGTCTGATACGATGAGAGCCAGCATTAAGGAGGAGGTCTCCAAAATGCTGGAGTTAGGGGTTATTGAGCCCTTAAACAGCTTTGGTCCAGCCCAGTGGTGTTGGTCCCCAAGTCTACCCCTCCAGGTGCCACCCCAGAACTTAGGCTCTGTGTGGATTACCGGGGGCTCAATGCAGTCACCAAGACTGATGGCACCCTATTACCAGAACGGATGAGCTAGTAGATCGGTTGGGAGCTACCAAGTACCTCAGCACGGTTGACTTAACATCTTAGTATTGGCAGATTGCCTTAACCAAGGGGGCTAAAGAGAGGTCTGCCTTCTATACCCCAGATGGCCACTTACAGTTCAGAGCAATGCCCTTTGGGTTGAAGAACGCCTCTGCCATCTTCCAGAGGTTCATCAACCGAGTCCTGGCTGGGCTGGAGAACTTCAGTGTCACCTACTTAGACAACATTGCAGTCTTCAGCTCCAACTGAGAGAACCATTTGTGCCACCTCAGGGTGGTGCTTCAGTCGATGCAGAGGGCAGGCCTGACTATCAAGGCTAGTATGTTCCAGATAAGGCAGGGTTCAGCGGTCTACTTGGGACACTAAGTGGTAGAAGGCAAGGTGCAACCGCCCCCCCAAGCCAAGATTGAAACATTCTGGCTTGGGAAGCCTCCAAGCCCCAGGCAGAGGTGAGAGCCTTCTTAGGCCTCACTGGCTATTACAAGAGATTCTTCATGGGGTATGGCACCATTGTTGCACCCTTGACAGAGCTGACTTCCAAGAAGCATCCAAGACAGGTGATCTGGACAGATGCATTCCAGAACTCTTTTGACACCCTGAAGGAGGCCATGTGCACAGCACGCGTGCTCAAGGCCCCTGACTTCTCCAAAGATTTCATTCTCCAGACAGATGCCTCAGAGCACAGCTCTCACAGCTAAAGGAAGAGAGCCTGGATCAACCTCTGGCCTTCATCAGTAGGAGGTTACTTCCCTGGGAACAGATGTGGAGTGCAATAGAGAGGGAAGCCTTTGCAGTGGTCTGGGTGCTGAAAAAGTTGAGATCATACCTGTTTGGTGCTCACTTCCGGGTTCAGACAGACCACAGACCCCTCCGATGGCTAATGCAGATGAGGGGTGAGAATCCCAAACTGTTGAGGTGATCCATCTCTCTAAAGGGAATGGGCTTTATGGTGGAACACCGTCCTGGAACAGACCAAGTCAATGCTGATGGTCTCTCCAGATTCTCCCGCCTTAGTGAAGAGAACCCCCAAGTGTAGGAAGCTGGCTCTGTATATACTATACCAAAGTGAGGTAGAGTGTGCAACGAGTCCAGTGGAACCCCAAAGGTAGGCAGAGGTAAAGTTAGATAGCACCTCACTCTCTATTTGTGGTAGTGTGGTTGAGCAGTAAGGCAGTATCAGAGGACAGTGTTAAGCATTTGTTGTACACACTCAGTCAGCAAATGAATTAACACACTCAAAGACTGAACTTCAGACCAATTGTTTGTGTATAAAAATATTCTTTTAGTTATTTTATTGTCTAGAACCAAGCAGGCCTGGCACAGGTAAGCAATAAATACTTTACAGTAGTAATGCAGTTTGTAAACAGTTTGAGTTGTAATTGTATATGCACTTTGTTTTGACTTACAGTATGGTTGCAGAGAAATGCAATACTTTGTAAATACAGTACATAGACTTGAATGGGCTTTTCAGTAAAATACCAGGTAAGTTACTTTTTAGATTACTTTTCTTACTCAGAGTAGTATACCTGGATACTACTCTGGGACATTTCTTGTAAACAGGTAAGTAAAATCATTTTGGTTAAATAGTACAATTTTAAAGAATTTCTTTAGGTTTTCAAACTCCACACTTAGAAACTTTTCCAAGAAAAACAGTCAATGTTATCCTATGGAGGAAAATAGTGTTATCGGTTTTGAGGTAAGTATTTGGTAGTGGGAGTTGAGGTTCTGGGGGTAGACTCAGGGGTCCCCCAGGGTCAAGGATGCACTCTAGTTACACCCTCAGCGGCACTAGGGCGGCCGGGTGCATAGTGCTGAGGCCCAATGTTATCCAATGGGAGATAGCGGGCCTCCGGTTGGTGGCTGCTGACAAGCAGGCCACTTGGTTGTGGGAGCAAAGCTCCTAGACTTTAGCTCGGGGCAAATGGGGAAACAAAGTAGCACCAAAGGTGCACCCTCAGCGGTACTAGGGTGGCCGGGTGCTGGGTGCTGTTTCGACTTCGGGCGCCCTGTTGTTTGCAATGGGGAACCTCCGGTTTGAAAAGGCACTGCAGGCTTGGGGACGAAGGTCTTCTGGGTGCGTCCACCACTTTGAGAGGTGCAAGATGGCGGGCACTGAAGAGTGGGCTTCACCTTACCTCCCCCACGTGAGGGGTGGAGTTGGCAGAGGTGGGCACACCTTCTGGGCTGGCTAGTTTTTCCCGCCTGTCTTCCTGCCGAAAAGGAGGGGAGACAGGAAGAAGGCCTGCTCCTGATAGTAGGACAGGGTGGGGGTCGCATTACAAAGGCTGCCAGGCCTTTGAAGCTCCCCTGCCACAGATGGCTCTTCCTGGCCTGTGGGAGGTGTGAACACCTCCGCCCAGGAAAGGCTTTGTTTCTGGGCTCAGGGAGCGAAGGCTCCCACCCTAGGGGTCCAGAAATATGTCTCATGGTGGCAGGCTGGTGTGTACCAGTCAGGGAACCCACCAGAGGCTGGTCGTTTTTTCAGGGGGCATCTCTAAGATGCCCTCTGTGTGCATTTTACATTAAATCTCACACTGGCATCAGTGTGGGTTTAATGTGCTGAGAAGTTTGATACCAAACTTCTCAGTTTTCAGTGTAGCCATTATTATGCTGTTGAGTTCGTAATGACAAGCTCCCAGCACCATATACTCTTAATGGCAGCACTGCACTTACAATGTCTAAGAATGAACTTAGACACTGTAGGGCTACAGGGCTCATGCACCTGTACCCTCACCACTGGTATAGGGCACCCAGCTAGAGGGGTGACTGATCTATGCCAGGGCAGTGGGTTGTACGCATGGCACACATGGATGTGTGCCATAGTCCACAAGAAAGGAAGGTGCACTCTGATAGGAGTCAGACAGGAAACACACTTGTAGTCCAAAAAAGTTCTTCTTTTTATTTAAAGTTGTTTGATTTAAAACCGGCACACAGCCAACGCGTTTCGTTCCCTAGTGCCACGGGAACTTTGTCAGGGCTTACTGGGAATATCAGATAATTTATGAAAAACCAAACTATTTCAAAATCGGTCCCATAGAGGTGTGTATGAACACTTGTACGGTTCAATCAGTTCAATCAGTCCACGTAATACTTAATAAAGTGAAAACGGCATCCAATGTTAATCACAAAAGTTGGAACATAGGCTCACAAATGTAATGACACACGGGTGTAAATGAGACCCGCTATCAGTATCTCAGCGGGGGCGGACATCTGCCGGACAGCATGGTGGCTAGCGATGGCGTAAATTCAGATTTGAATTTGAAACAACTTTAAATAAAAAGAAGAACTTTTTGGGACTACAAGTGTGTTTCCTGCCTGACTCCTATCAGAGTGCACCTTCCTTTCTTGTGGACTTTCTTACCAAATTGGCATCTTTCAACGGCGGATGCCGGGAGTTGTTGCACTCGTCTGTTGATACATGAAACTAGTGGAATTGAAGTGCTTGACCTTGGTCAGCTGTTGTGTGCTTTATTTGTTTTATGGATGTGTGCCATGTCGACTCTTCACTTTGTTCTGCACCAAAAGACGCAGCCTGCAAAGGCAGTGTCTGTGTTTAAAGGTACAGGGCCTCTAATGGTGGCACAATAACTGCTGCAGCCCTTAGAGGTCTTCCCTGGTCACAGTGCCCTGGGTACCTGTGGTACCATTTACCAGGGGCTGACCTGTGGCCGGAGATGCCAATTGGGTTAGTTTTGGTGAAAGAACACAGGCCCTGGGAACCTGTTTGGCAGGGACCCAGGGCACATCAAGTCAAAGTGCATGAGTAGTCTGGCAAAAAGTGAGGGTTACTGCAACAGAAACCCAGCTTCTCACACCAAGGGGTTGGGTAATTCTCCCCACTTGCAGCTGGGGGTGACATATGTTAGACCTGGCTTCATTGGTGTGGCTTTACCCCTAAATTTTGGCCTTCACACCTCTTGTTTGTGCTGACTTCGTTTTTGCTGCCTTAGGACTATGCACACTTTACCACTGCTAACCATTGCTAAAGTGCTTGTGCTCTCGCCTTAAAACATGTTAGATTTACTTATTCCCAATAAGCATATTTAATTTACTTATAAGTCCCTGGTAAAATGGCACTACCTGGGCCCAGGACCTGTAAATTAAATGCTACTAGTGGGCCTGCAGCACTGATTGTACCACTGTAGGAAGTTGACTCTATATGCTATACCAAAAATATGTATAGTGTGTAGAGAGTCCACTGGATCCCCAGAGGCTTTGCAGAGGCTACAGTAGATAATGCTAATGCTCTCTCTTGTGGTAGTGTGGGCCAGCAGTTAGGCTTATCACAGGGCTGTGTTAAACATTTGTTGTACACACACTGGCAATGAGGCCCACACTCAATGAATAAATCCCAGACCAATTTATAAAAACATTATTTTGTTATATTTATTTTGCAGAACCACAGATGTTTGTCATAGGTAAATACGTTTTTCAATAAAAATACTTTCCAGTTTCAAAAATGGACACAGTGCAATTTTCAGACTTTGCAATGTTTACCTATGGAAGGAAGAAAACATTCACCATACATAGGGATCACATCGACTTACAAGACCAGTCCTCGGAAGTTAAGGTCAGCATTGGGCAGGGTTCAGTTCAGTACCAACAGTGCACCCACAGCAGCACAGGGGCGGCCAGGTGCAGGGTGCAAGTTCGAGGCTGGGCGCCCAAAACAAATCAATGGGGATTGGGGGCAATCGGACAGAGGCTTCTTCCAGGTAAGTAGCAGCGGCTTGGGGGGCCTGTCTCCGGGAGTTGAAGCAAGCACTGGAGAGGGCCCAAAGCAGCACCAACACTACACCACCAGCGGCACAGGGGTGGCTGGGTACAGGGTGCCAACACAGCGTCGGGTGCCCAATGCAAGGTAATGGAGAATGGCCAAATCGAACAAGGGCTGAAGGCTCAGGCCAGGAGGCCGGTCGAAGGAAATCAACAGCTGGGCAGGTAAGTTGTGATGCTCGGGGGCGTAAGGACACCTTTGGTCTTCTTCACCAAGGCCCAGGGCGGACAAGTGCAGGGGTACCTTTTGGTGTCAGGAACGGCTTACCGGAGAAGGCCGTGGTTGGGGGGGAATCTCCAGCAGAGGCTGCAGGCGACATCGAGGACTCAAGGAGAGGTCAGCTCATGGTGGACTCGGGCTCTGGATTGCTGGGGAACCTTGCTGGAACCAGTGGGCCACTTGGTCCGGGTTGGGCACCAAGGTGGAACTGAAGGCAGGCTTCACGGTTCTTCAGGTCATAGAGTCTTTACTTTGAAGAGGGTTGCTTGGTGAACAGGTCCTCTGTTCTCGGGAGTCCTGATCTTTGTTGAAGGCAGTCAGTTCTCCCAGGGTTCTGGAGGTCGCTGAGCTGCAGGACGAGCCGTCTTTTGGTGCAGGATCGTCGAGGGCCACAGACAGGCCAGTAGGGCTGGGGTCAAGTCAGTTGGTCTCTGTAGTCTTCTCTGCTGGTGCGACTCTGTAATGTCCGGCTCTTCTTAGGTCATCAGGAACTGAAGTTCAGGGCTCAGGGTGGCCACCTAAATACTATATTTAGGGGTGTTTAGTGCCAGGTAGTAGCCAATGGGCTACTTACCTTAAGGGTAACTACACCCTCTAAATGCTCACCCCACATGGGGGGTGGACATATCCCTGATCCTGATTGGAGGACTCCCACCATCGGGCACTGAAAAGTGTACTTCGCCTCACCTCCAACACCTGAGGGGTGGAGTTGGCAGAGGGGGGGCACACCTCCTATTCTTTCTACGTTTTTCTGCCTGTCCTCACACCAAAAAGGGGGTGAGGGCAGGAAGGGGACTGCTCCCTCTAACAGGCGAGGCTGGGGTCGCATTTCGAAGGCGGCAAGGCATATGAAGCTCCCTTTCATGGATGGATCTTCCTGACCCGGGGGAGGTGTGAACACCTCCACCCAGGAAAGGAATTGTTCTCGGCCTCAGAGTGCACTCTCCCCATGAGGTCAGAACACTGTCTGGTGGTAGCAGGCTGGCTCAGGCCAATTGGTGACCACACTGAGGATTGGTAGGTTTCAGGGGAACCCTCTAAGGCGTCCTCTGTGTGCACTTTTTAATAAATCTGACACAGGAATCAGTACAGGTTTATTATACTGAGATGTTTGTACCAAACGTCCCCATATTTCAGTGAAGCCATCATGGAGCTGGGTAACTCGTAATGACGAGTGGCCTGTCTATGTACTTACTATTGCTTCACTGGTCACTTCAATATCCAGGAAAGGACAAGGAATCTGTATGAGCAGATATGCCCTCACAAGAGATCTAATTCACCCTGCCTTAGGGCTTAGGCCTGCCAGAGGGGTGTCTTACCTATATCTCGTACAGTGACTGTGGACATGGCACACAGGGATGTGTGCCATGTTACCTCTTCAATTTTGTCTGCACCAAGACACGCAGGCTGCAGTGGCACTGTGCCTGTGCTTGGTGAGGGGTCCCTTAAGGTGTCACAATTTGTGCCGCAGCCCTTAGGGACCCTCTTTAATCACATGGCCCCAGGTACCTGGGGTACCTTTTACTAGGGACTTATATGTGAGCTTAAGGGGTTCCAATTGTGGAAACAAAAGGTACAGTTTAGGGAAGGAGATCTAGCACATGTGACGTGGTTGGCAGGGACCCTGTGCACTTCCAGTCGAAATACATCATTTTCCAGGCAAAAGTGGGGGCTAAACATGTCCAAAAGAGGCACTTTCCAACAGCCACCCACTTAAGTAGCACTTTAAACATGTCTCAGGCCTGCCATTGTAGCCTGTGTGTGTGCAGTTTTAAACTGCAATTTCAACCTAGCAAAATAGACCTCTTGACAGGTCCAAAACTTTCTTTTAATACATATAGGTCTTCTCTTCTCTCGAAGGCTCATTGCCAGTTCACAAGTTTGGGTAAGCGACGAACTTCACCATCGCATAGCCCGAGTAACGCTCGAGAGGACTGAGATTATAAAGCAAATTCTCGATGAGTAACCTAATGTAGCCCTTAGCCCACGCTGCCTGGCCAGTGTCTACACTGTTGGCTACCGACAATGTCTCGAAATAAGATCTCTTTTCTCTCAATACTGTGCTTTGATGTAAGCTAATAAAAAGAGTTATTCCATTAATACATATAAGTCAACCCTAGGGTAGGCCCTGGACAGCACCAAGGGCAGAGTGCAATGTATTTAAAAGGTACTTTTCAGTTTTACTTGTCCAGGCAGTGAAAAGCTCCTAAATTTGTTTTTCACCACTGCAAGGCCTACTTCTCCTGTAGGATAATATTGAAGTTACCTTAGTACATTGATAAGTGTCATTTTCAAATGGGAACAGCTGACCAGTTCATGTTTGGTGTCTCTGGAATTGTAATGAAAATCCTAACTTACGGTGAAGTCAGAATTTAAATTACATTTCTGAAAATGCTGCTTTTAGAATGTTGGAATTTTCTTGCCTTAGTCATTTGGTGCCCGCAGCATATCTCTGGGTCACATGACTGCTTGTAGCAAACAGTTGGGCTTTGCGTATTTCTCCTAGACAGCCACACACAATGGGGTGCTTAGGTGTGACTTGATGAGCCATTACTGGCAGGATGGGAGGGAGGACCTGGAACCAGCCCCACTTACACTTGAATAGGCTGTGTCCTGTCTCCATACAAAGGGCTGCGTATCCCCTGTAGTTAGTCTGGAGCCAAGGACAGGAAGGCAAGGCACCTGTTCACTTCAACGGCATACCTCCAGAAGCTTCTCCTCACTTTAAAGGCACAATTGGGTATACATATTGGGCCTCAGACACCACCTCTTTGCTACACTTCTGGAACTGTGGCTCCTCTGCCAGGAAGAAGGACTGCTATGCTGCTGAAAGGACTACCACTTTGCTGTACTACTGCTTTGAAGAACTGCTGCCCTGCTGTGCTGACTTGCTGCCTGCTTCCCTCTTGCCTGGGTGTGAAGGACTTGACCTGCATCTTTCTTGAACACAGAGTCCAGAGCAGCTGCAAGGGCTCCTGATCTGAAGCCTCAGGGACACAGAAGGCTTCCAACAACCTTGCTTCTGCACCTAGGCTCTGCTATTTATGAGTCTCACCTCCCAAGTGATGCCATCCCATTTGTGGACCCTTGAAAGAGGATTTAAGGTGCTTTGCCACCCTCTGTATATCCAGCAGAAACAATGCATCTCCTCTCCTGCGCGGCGCAACACAGAGCAGAACCCATGCATCGCTGCTGCCGTGTTGATTGAACCCGTCACAAAGACCAGCATTGCCGCCGCAGTCTGCCACCTCCTTCGGAACTGCCGCTGTGTGACGCACTCTTGGTGCAGGGCCTTGCATCTTTCACAGCAGCCTCGACGACAACACCAGACTCTGCATTGCAGCTTCGCAGCTCTTTGGAACCGGCACATCTCCCCAAATGCGAGACGCATCCTCGACGCTGGACTTTGCATTACATGCCCTTGTTGATGGGATACTCGACCATGATGCAGGACCTCGTACTGAAGCCATGCATTATCTCCAAACCCACACATTGCTTCAGCTGCACCAAGCATCTTCGACACAGATCCTTGCAATGCTCCGCAAACCAGGATTTAAAGTTCCCTGTTCAGCAGGCGTAACAATATCACTGTTGCCGGCCCGTGCTCCATTGCAGTCAGCCTGAACTTGTGCCTTTGTGCTCTACCAAATATCCGCAGTTGCTGCTTTGTGCTTTTTGGCACTATTTTCACAAAAAATTTTAAATTGGATATCTGCAGTTCCACTGGGCGGAGTTTTGTCATTTTGGTCTTGTTTTATTTATTAAAAAGTACTTTATTGCTTACTTTTTGTGCAGGATCTTTTTGTGTGGTGTTTATTTACTTTATTACTGTTTGAAGTGTGCACAAAAACTTTACACATTGCCTCTATATGCAAAGCTATCATAGGGTTGAGTGTCTGTTAATTTAGGGTTGGCGTTTGCCTCACCCTGACTAGGATTGTGGTTGCTGCTTGACCAGGGCTCACACCTCAGTCAAACAACAGCAGGGCCGGACTGGCCGTAGCGGGCACCGGGCGTTTCCCCGGTGGGCCGCTAGGGTGGGGGCCGGTTTTGGGCCCCTGGGGGCCGTTTTTGTTACCGGGGGTCGGCAATATCGGTCTCCTGTAACAAAAATCGGCCGAAACCGGCCCTCGCAAACAGCTCGGCTGCACCTCCCCTCCCCCCAGGGGGGGGCGGCCGAGCAGTTTGCCAGGGCCGGTTTCGGTTCCCAGTCCGGCCCTGAACAACAGCCCAATTTCTTACAGTGGGTAATAAAGGTGTTGGGTTTACTTTCTCGCCCAATCCTTGGCCTCGCTGCACAGTGCACAGAGCAATCGTCAGGTATGCCAAATATAATTGTGATTATAAGCAAAAGTGTGCAAAGGAGGTACAGATCTGTCAACATATTGAGAGAGCAAAAGTTATAGAAAATGCAGTTCTTAGAGGTTAGTGGGTTCATTGTGTGTGGAGATGGTAAAGTGAAGGAGATGCAAGTAAGCATGTGCTGGAGAGAGTGAAAGGTGTGGGCTGAAAGGAAAGCGATGAGGTGTTATAAGCAAATTGAGTGTTTCAGAAAGAAATGAGGAGAAAAAGAGTGCAGCTATCTAACACAGAATGCAGAAGAGAGTAGAGTGAAGAGGAGAACAGGAGAACAGGAGTGATTGAGACGCTTTGAAGTCCACAGCTCTTTCCACAGACCATTCCAATGTTTAATTCATAGTTTGCTTAATTTTTTTATTACTTTGCATATATATACACATATATATTATAAATGCATATATGTATATGCTATACATATTTATACACATGCGCACAATTTTCATGATCGCCCGTTTTATTTGTAGCCCTGTGTGTGCCCCCAGACCCCTCAACTGGTGGCCATATTTTATAATAGCTTTAGATTACATTATAGCCTAATTCTATACCTTTGCCTCTAAGAATGGACGTTAAAAAGCAGGTAGGTGTTCTTCACAGAGCATTGGCATACATGCAACTGCTTTATCTGTAGCATAAATTATTCTTTCTTATGCTTATTCGGCGCTGAGGTGATGTGGAACCCACAAGAGCACCGCGTAAGAAATAAATAAATGTGTAATTGTGTGGGTTTAAAGCTGTGCTTCACTCATTCAAAGACCATTTCCTACTTAAGAATTTCCTGATCTCAAAAATGTAGACATTTCCCACAGAGTGTATAACAGCTGTGTAATGTGCAAAACATCCGGGTTCTTGCAGGCTATACTTTGCACAGTTGGAAATCCACTTTCTCTCTGCAGTAGCAGGCAAGAAACGTAGGCTGCATGGTGACACTTCGGGCCGAAATCTGTATTTAAGCTCTAAATGTACCTTAGGAATGTAGCTTGAAAGCTGCTGGCCTAAAAATAATAGGAGACAACTGTCATTTTTTTTTTTGCTCTTAGAGGCTTTCAGGACACCCATATTTCGGCATGGTGTTGACAAAAACGGCTTCAGTTTGGGCTTCAGAAAAAATCTTCGACAAGTGTTCGGCGATGAGAAGAAATACTGGCTGCTGCCGGTTTTCACAAGGTAAATATCAAGTAAAACACATCTAAGAGCTTTGCAACTAGAAACTGAAAGTAGATTGTCTTCTATGATTTCCGGAGATTGACGACTTTGACTTCGTAGACGAGTGCCCACATCCCCCTGCTATTTTCCTGCCTCGGAATTACCATTGTCGGGTGTTCTGGTAATTTGGAGGGCTGGAAATACCAGGAATTATGAGCTTTTTTGTGAATAGCATGAGATGAAAGGTGTCTCTCCGCGTTGTTTCCTGCATATATATTCCCCCTTGTGCTTCATACAGATATTACAGCTGCTGGAACCGTGGGAAACACCACAACTCAAAATTCCAGTGGGCCCAGTAACTCATTTTGCCAATCTCAACGGAATTAACAGTCCACTCATAAATAAGGATTTTATAGGGATTCGCATAGATGTATTGACATTTTGGTGCTGACTCCTAGTGTAGACCAGAGGACAGTTAATCTGAAAGTGCCCACATTTGCTTCACTTTTTTCTCAACAGGAAAATTATCTAGATTCAGTACTTAATTTGAGCAGGTGGTTTCCGGTGCTCAGCACCAGCACTTAATCATCAACACCGGTGCTTTTCGTGAGCACCAGTTAAGGACACATTAATTTACAGGGAGATGAAGTGATTTGACCAGAATCACAGGATGCTGAGCCCACGTGGAGACGCAAACCTGGATCCCCAGCTCCGAACAGCAGATCTGGCCATTACGCCACATCCTCACCCCACTTTCCTGGTTAGTAGTTGGTTCTGTTTTAGGCGGCGCTAACAGGGGAAATAGGCTGGTGCAAGCTGCCTCCTGACGAGAGCCCTGGCATTTATGTTTTTTTACAAATTAACCACTGTCTAGAGTAGACCATGGGTACTCATAAACATTTGCCCAGGGGCCACAAAGTACGGTCTGTGGAGTGACCGAGGGCCGCACTGATGCCAGCGGGGTGGCGGTAGGGGGTCAGGGTGGGTCAGGGATTGTGTAAGGGGGTCGAAAAACGTTAAATAAACAGACAAGCATTTATTTGCCGTTTAATAAATGCTTGTCCGTTTATTTAACATTTTTTTCTGAATATAAGTGCTCAGCAGCTAGTGTTGCTGTTCACCAGGGGGCCGCATGTAAAGGTCAAGAGGGCCGCAAGTGCCCCTCAGGCCATACTTTTAGTATTACTGGTCTAGACTCTGAACAAACCCCACCCCGGAAACTTGGAGTTGTTCCGTTCCCATCCTAGAAAAGCACTTACTCCTGCCTTTAACAACTTTAGTGTTTCATGCTTTTCCAGGGCAGCAATCACCATGCTAACAGCTTGTGAATGCACAGAAAATGGAAAGAGTATGTGTGCGGAAGACGCTGACTTGAGTTTCTTATCTTGATTTGCACCCCCTGCAGCAGAGGTTCTGCGGCAAGGACCAACTAATTTAATATTTCAACCCTAGAATGTCCTAGAATGTATCAGGGAAAGTGCAACTTTCCCCAAAATGGTTCAGTTGGCTTATTTACTACTCTAACTCCAGTCCTGGAATATTTTGCGGAGAGATTAAAATCTGCCAACTATTGTAGAACAAAGTTGAAATTTAGCATCTCAGTCCTGTAACTGATGCTCTTGCTATAATGGCTGTTCTTAATTTGAGCTGGTGGTTTCAGGGGGGTCCCACCAGCAGTTATTTTCTCACATGCAACTCTTACCCAGAGCAAGAGAGAGAAATAACACAAAAGGGGAATGGAGGAGAAAGATAAGGATGCAAGAATAGTGACAAAGAAAAGAAGCAGGGAGGAAAAAACCTTTAAAGAGTGATATGAAGGGGCAGGGAGTGTCTGATGGTGTATACAAGAGGCATGACCTGTAATCAAGACTACACAGCCTTGGTTCAGCACCCCCCTCATTCAATAGCGCTGATCATGGACTTCCAAGTAAAACTTTGTGCCTGGCAATTTTACAAATTAAGCACTGTAAGGGCACCACTAAAGATGCAGATCTAGAAATACCATTGAGCTCATTGTGCATGGCCAACCCCTACTGACCCATTGAACCACTTGCGCCCCAGACAGAGGGCCTGGTGTTGAGATTCCAGATGGTAAGAATCATCAATTTCATCAATCATCAATCATCTCCATATCAAAATCTAGTGATTACAATATTTTTCTCATGAGGGGGAAATTAGCACAGGGCCCAGAGATATGGGATTCTTTTGCGTGTAGTTCTTCCTGATTCCAGGTAGAAACTGAAGACATATTTCAACTGCTCTGAGGAGGCCAAAATGTGAGAAGGTGGACTTGTGGGTGTTGAGGGTGTAGTGGGGGAGGGGTCAAGGCAGAATTGTGCCTGTTCAAGGGAGCTTTGTTTGCTTACTCCATGCTGCTATGGGGGTCGGTTGGCAGGTGAGCCGTGATACTGCCGACAACCCCTGCTCTGCAGCTTCTTACAGGTTCTGGTGTCTCCAGGCCTGGAATTATCTGGTATGTAGTTTGCTGACCCTGTAGGTTCGGGCCAAGAAAGACTTTGAACAGTGGTTAATTTGTTAAAAAATAAGTGTCGGGGCTCTCGTTAGGAGGCAGCTTGCACCAGCCCATTGCTCCTCCTATTAGAGCCGCCTATAACAGAACTAACTACTAACCACGATTCCTACAAGTGGGGAGAGGATGTGGCGTACCGGCCAGAGCTGCAGATTTTGGAGACGGGGAACCAGGTTTGAGTCTCAGCGTAGGCTCAACATCCTGTGATTCTTGGCAAATCACTTAATCTCCCCGTGCCTACAAAAAATGAATGTGTGCTTAACTGGTGCTCATGAAAAGCGCTCCAATGCATCAACCTTTAAGTCGAGTTTGCATTATAAGCGCCACTGTTGACGATTAAGTGCCGGTGCCAAGCACCGGAAACCACCGGCTCAAATTAAGCACGGACTTTGAATGGCAGCTGGTTGAATTCCACTCAGAGTTATCACTCCTGGTTAAATTCTGCCATTGGCAATCCGGGTCTTAGTAATAAGGATAACACACCATGCTAGTGGATTGATCCTAGCAAGCCTTTTTCTGGCTCTTTTTCATTTAGGAGTGTAAATAGTTTGTGAACCGGCCCGTTTGCTTTTGAGGGAAAGATTGTTTTCTAGTGAAAAAGGGATGTGGAAGCAGGTTCCTCAGCCTGGTAGAGCAAATACGTTAAAGAGTCATTCTTTGGTGGTCTATGGACTGATTACCAATAAGTAATCACATCACAAATCAAAGAGCTAGAGGGCCCAAAGGGGTAGAACATTTTAGAGGAGGAATGAAAATGAGTTTATTCGAGTGGTGTAAGGTCAAAGTGCCCGGTTTGTTCTAATGATATTTTTTCTCATTTTGTTCTCAGTCTAGGGGACGGGTGCTCCTTTCCAACTTGTCTTGTAAACCAAGACCCTGAACAGCCATCAACGCCGGGGGGAAATAACCCAGCAGCCAAAATGTAATTACTCTGTCTTTTCCGATTAATGCATATAGCTCTGAGGGCGATGAAAGCATAATCTTGTGGTTCTGTGCAAATGCATTAGGTCTATGTTTACTTGACTCGTCGGTTTTGCATCTGGGTGTCGTAATTTGCTTTTAAATGATAGTAGGAACACTCATTTATGGCAGAATAATGTACTTATTTGTTTAAAATTTGCTTTATCCCCTGACTGTTTTCTTTTCCCGAGTCACAAGTGTTGAGTCAAATAGGACTTTGATAATCAATAGTTCTATCGCCATAAACAAGGCACGAGGTAACACGAGGTACCGCAAGACTGATATAAAAACGTGTGAATAATGCTCTTATCTATTACAAACTAGTATGCAGTTTGAAAACAAGTTGAAGTGGGCTATTCACACACTGCTTTTGTACAGCTTTTAGTAGTACTGTGATAGTACTACTCACGTACTATTAAATGCAAATCACAAACCTAAATATGAAAACCTACTTGTGGACACCTTCGCCTATCTTTTTTTATGTGGAGATCTTTCGCACATAGGTATGTGTTTTAGTTGTAAATGTAGGAGGGGTACAGGGATTGTCTGAAAAATGTAAGGGGCTTTTGGGAGCGGTATGGGGGCTTAGTTTGGGACATGCGAAAGTACAAAAGAGTAACCCTTTGCTATTCATAAACTGCACTACTAAATTAACTACAGACAAAAAGGACTCAAAAGAAGTAGTAAATGTACTCCAGAAGTAAGACCAGCACCACACTTGGCTACTGACAGGTACCGTAACAGACTTACTGAGGTAAGTACCACTCTCAATCCAAGTGTGAGTAGAGACTTTATTAGAAACATCCACGTACCAGCCAGTACAATTCCAACTCAAACAGAATTCTGATAAGAAGTCTGGAATGCCCACAATGTCCCACAAGAGAACCAATAAAAGCAAATATAAACATACATCAAGTGCAAAGCGCTGTGGAAAGAAAACGTGGTTATTAGGGCACAGAATTAAGAATAAATACCACATAAAAATCTAAGGGGCATATTCACAAGGAGCTATCGCCGAATTAACGGCACTTTATCGCAGCCAAAGTTGTGATAAATTTACCCCCCCATTCACAAGCCGGTGTTAACAGCCCACAGCACCAGTTTACCCGCGATAGCAGCTGCAAAAGACATCGCCACAGAGGACCCTCGCAAATATCGCTAATGAGATGCAGAGTAGGCGTTCCCGTGACAAAAGCTGAGACAACAGCACACCTCAACATTCACAACGACCAGCCACATTCGCGATAAAAACACAAAACAGGCGATAAGGCGCGTTAGCACCAGGAAATCTACACCTGCTCTGACCTGGTGTAAAGTCCGATGGCAGCCAGCACCACAAAAGGGAGCACAGCCCAGGGCCACATCCGAAGGGCAACAGATGCCATGGAGCCACCCATCATGCGGCCCGGACATCCAAGAGGGCCACAACACCCACCGCCACCACCCCGAGGGCCACCCCTCCCTGGCACCACCCCCCCGACCAAAGACATGCCACATCAGCCACACCGAAACATGTACAAAATATTCCGCTTGATGCCGCACAATCACAACTGGTGACATGGATGTGTCGTCTCAGAAATGACCAGCACACATTCACTTTCGAAGCAACAAATGAAACTTTATTAAGATGAACAACGAAATGAAAGGAAGACACATGGCCGCTCCCCTCCGGACAATACGTAGGTCACAGCCTGTAAGACAAAAAACATGATGAGAAGGTGTGTCCTGCGCACATCAGAGGACAGAGAGAGAGAGAGCGAAGGAGAGAGAGAGGAAGAGAGGGAGGGAGAGAGAGAGAGAGGAAGAGGGAGAGAGAGAGAGAGAGAGAAGAGGAGAAAGAGAGAGAGAGAGAGAAGAGGAGAGAGGAAGAGAGGGAGGGAGCGAGGGAGGGAGAGAGAGAGGGAGGGAGGGAGAGAGAGAAGTGGAGAGAGAGGAAGAGAGGAAGAGAGAGAGAGAGAAGAGGAGAGAGAGAGGAAGAGAGGGAGGGAGAGAGAGAGGAAGAGAGGGAGGGAGAGAGAGAGGAAGAGAGGGAGAGAGAGAGAGAGAAGAGGAGAGAGAGAGAGAGAGGAAGAAAGGGAGAGAGAGAGAGAGTGCCACCCCTGCGCACCCAGGCCACACTGCTCACCTGCTGCCACCGGTGTGTCTCCAACCACGTGGCGGTATGTATAGCAGGACACCAGGTCACACATCTGAGTCAGAGGCATCAGCTGAAACAGAGCCCAGATACATGACTGGCTCAGTACACACACTTGCACACGACAACATCGCCTGCCCGCCCATGCACACCCAGGCAGAGGCACCCCAACCTCTCCCGCCGCCCATCGGAGCATGCCCGCTCATGCACACCCAGGCCTCAATGCTCACCTTCCGCCACCGGCGCATAGATAGGAGGTCCCACCATGTGCCGCTGCAAGCCACAAGCCCGGTGCCCGCGGACATGGCACCCTCCACATCATGCAGCCCGCTCCGCAGGCCACCAGGTCTCACGTTTGGTGCTGGGTCTTGATTACTCCATGGCAGAGGACATACCAGTGCACCTGGCACCATCGCAGGCTGCACACCTGCTCAGCCCAATGGGTGCCACCAACTCTGGGATCCCGGAAACGACGCCACGTGGTGGTAGGCCCGCGCTGCCCGCTGGCTCTGGCCTACACTGCGGTCCAGCAGGGCATACAAAACCTGAGCAGTCCGGACCACCGGGACGGGGCATCATCGCAGGCTGCACACCCGCTCAGCAGCTCAAGGTGCCACTGACACAGTGCACCCCAAGTCACCATCCCGTGGCGGGGTGCCTGTGCCGTCCGCAAGGCCCCGGGTGCCACTAACCCTGTGCAACCCCAGTCTGCACCACCTGGTGGTAGGCCTGTTCCTTACTCAAGGCCTCGTGTGCCACTAACCCTGTGCAACCCCAGTCTGCGCCACGTGGTGGTAGGCCCGTGCCTTACTCAAGGCCTCGTGTGCCACTAACCCTGTGCAACCCCAGTCTGCGCCACATGGTGGTAGGCCCGTGCCTTCCGCAAGGCCTCGGATGCCACTAACCCTGTGCGCAACAACTCATGGGCCCTACATGAGTGAGAACTGTGGAGCGGCCGTCATCCAGTCACCACCGGAAGAGGGGAATGTGACGTCGTCGGCCCCTTATGTTGGCGGAGTCACATGGCCTGTGACGGATGGGTGTGGTGTGTGTGAAAACCTGCCCTCAGGGAGTGGCTGTGACATGCTGACAACTAGACCAGTGATCTGCACACCACCAGCGAGTACGGCTGCGACGGGTAGCAATGAGGGCCCCCCTCGGGCGTTAGCCGAGTGGTCTGGCCTGCCGTACGCCCGACCAGCGCAGGGCTTGCAACAATGACTCGTGGGCTCTGGGCGTGGTCCAGTCCATGTCCGGACAAGGAAGTGACTGATGCGTGTGTCCCTGTTGTAGTGTTCACGGAACCCGGGACACAAGATGCAATGTCGCACCCTCTGACTGGCATCCCACAGGATGAACATCATTGACGCAAGGGAAGGCACTGTCCCCACATTCATCCACACATCCATACAGGAATGATGTAAGACATTACACAGCAGTGCGTCACTGGATGTTTATTTGCACATCCAGTGCAGTCATGCAGCTGGAGCGGTACAGGGCAATGCCGAGCACACTACACAATATGGGCCCGTGGAGGGCCAGCCAGTGTCCATCCGGGGATGAGCTGTACTGCGGAATAGGAAGGGTACAGTCCGCAGTCTGTCCGCCGTGTCATTGGTCGTCAAACAGGATGTGGCAGTCCATGTCGCTGTCCAAGGTGAGTGCATCGGAGTGTATCGGGGGTCAGTGGTAGGTCTTGAGGCCATGTGCGGCACCAAGCAGACACAGGCAAGGTGGCGGAAATGGATGCTTGTGCCTGGCCCTCCTGACCACAGTCCCATCCACATCCTCGTCCCCGGGTGTGTGCCCTGCCCCACCTGTGGGTGTTGCAGTACCGGCTGCGGCACTGTGTGCCACTGTCACATCAGGGGCCGGAGGAGGATTGTCGGCCGCACTGTGTGGCAGTGACACATCAGGTGCCGGAGTGGATACGCCTGCCGCACTGGGAGGCACTGACACACCAGGGGCGGAGATGTGGATGGTGTGGGGCAGCAGCATTCATCATCGCCACGCCTTGTGGCAGCAATGCCATGATGAGGACATGCAGGGCACGGTAGATCCCAGCTACATTTCGCTGATGTGCAGCAGCGGCTGCCATCCTTTCCGCATCCATCCGCACCATGTCCTCCATGAGCCTCCGCATGTGTGCCAGCTCACGGCTGGCATCGCTGGGGCAACTCTGAGCGGACAGGTATTCTTCCCTCCGCGTCATGACTCCAGAGATGTCAGTCAGGGCTCGCTGGAGTCCATGGGGCGGACATAGACACCCAAGGATGGCGTCCAGTTTGGTAGCCATGAGCTCGAACCCCACCCGCACCTGCTCGGCCGTCTCCTCTGGCCCTCAGCACACGGCGTTGGAAGGCCATTTGTTGTTCCTGGGGGACTTGGGAGGGTGCCGGGGCTGTGGGTGCCTCCTGCTGGGTGGTTTGGGTGGTGGGTGGGGTCTCATGGATGTAGCTGGGCTGCCCTGATCCTGGAGGTGAGTTGCGGATGAGGTCAATGAGGTCTTGGATGGTTTGGGTGTCGATGCTGGTGTTGTCCTCCTCCTCGTCATCAGTGAAGAGTGGCTGTGACTGCTCTGCAGGAGGTGTTGACGATGCCCCTGCGATGTGAAGGGGAGATGGTGTATTACAATGTGTCCACATGTATGTAGCCGCCTGCTACAGGTTGACATTCAGACAGCATGGCATTGTACATTGTGACAGTGTGTGGGTCTGGGCGAGGACCCAGAGTGATTGTGGGTGTGCACTGTGCCCTGCTTGCTTGTGCATGTGTGCCATTGTGGCCATCTCCCCCCTCCCCTCAGTACCTGGTGGTCACTCACCCTGTTGCGGTTGTGTTGTGTCCTGTTGAGCAGTGTCCGGTCCCCCGACTCCGGCCACAGTCTCGACACCAGCTCCTCCATGTCATCCAGCTCCAGCTGTGGCGCTGGGCCCCCACCTCCGGTCTGCGTTGCTGCATTCAGGTTGGCGGAGAGTTTATCCTTGGTCTTCCGCTTGATGTCATTCCATCGCCTCTTGACCTCGTCCATTGTCCGCTTGTGCTCTCCGACGGCATTCACCTTGTCGACGATGTCCCGCCATATTCCATTTTTGGTGCCCAATGACACGTTGGAGGTGACGAAGAGTTGTTGATGGTGTTCCATCACCTCCGTGACTATGATCCTGTTCGCCTGCGGACTGAACTTGGTCTTCCTGGTCTTCTTGTCCTTGCCCTTCCCTGTCCCCGAGGCCCAGGCTGGTCATCCGGGGTGCTGGTGGGGTTGCGCTGGTCCTCAGCGCCTGCTCCGGCTGCCTCCATGGTGTTTGTGTGTTGGTCAGTTTGTGTGTGTTTTTTTTTTTCTGCTTTTATGGAGGTTTCTGACGCCTGCCAGGTGTGTGTTGCAGGCCTGGCGCTGCTTGTCGCTGGTTTCCTCATCGCGCTTTGGCCCATCGCGTGTTTTTTGGTGTTGTGGTTTGTGTTTTTATCTCCATCGTGGTGGTTGTATCGCGGACTTTGTCCGCGGTTTTGGCAGGCTATCGCATGCTACCGCCTTGTTGTGAATTCCACGTTGACACAGGGTTATTTTCCCGTGATAGGCTGCGTTATTGAAAGTTGTGTTACGCTACTCTTGCGGTAGTTATCACACGTTCTTGTGAATATACCCCTAAGTGCTTAAAGTACTAACTACCACATACCTCCCTTCCTTATACATAAGATCAAAAGAGGAAAATAGAGAAAGAACCACAAAAAAACTGAACTTAAATTTATACATAACAAAATCATTGTATTTTAAAGGTAACTTAATGTTCCTCCTACTTTTTCCCAAGATTTCAGGCACAACTTCACTGGAGTCTTTTCCTACTGAAACCTTCCTTGCAATAGACTCACTTCCAAAGTCAGGATCATCAGTGATATTGATGTGAGTTTGCAAAGGAAAAAACGTTTTCGCTAATCGAGACATACTCCACTAAGACCCATTGTCCAATAAAGCAGAAGTTTTTCCTAATTTGACAATTTTCCTAACATCAGAAAACTTGGAACAACCATTCTGTACATACACAGGTAGTTTAATCTTGACTTTATCATTAACACACAACCTATTTTTATTTTTTTAACCTCTTGCTCCAGGCTTTTAATTCCTTTAGTTTTCACATTGTTTGACAACATCATAAATTTGTTTGACATTACAAGTGTTTTTTTTGGTAAACAACCACCCAGGATTACATTTTTGTCTAGGAGTCCTCCCTTTGAGCAACACGAACTGAGAAAATGTAGTGGTACAATGGGGCGTACAATGATAAGACCACAAGTCAGCAATATGTTGTTTCACATCAATTCTGGACTTAGTAGCCAACTGGATACCTTCCACCAGAGTCCTGTTAAATCTCTCCACCAAACCGTTCATGTTTGGTGCATATAATGCTGTGGTAAGATGGCGAATACCAACACCCTTAAAATAGTCTTCCATGGCAACCAAAGTAAACTGGGTACCATTGTCAGTTACAATAGTATCAGGAAAACCTTCTTTCCTAAACACCTCCTGCAGAAAATCAATAACAGTGACAGTATCCGCATGAAAGATCGATTTTAACTCCACCCATTTTGAAAAATAATCAATGAGAACCAAAATAAAAGCCTTTCTAGAGCCAATTCCTTCATAAGGTGCTAATAAATCCATGGCCAATTTAGTCCAAGATTTATCAGGAAGGTGGTTTGAATATGATCAACATGTTGAGGCCATTAAAATCTTATCAGACTTAATACATAAAGGACAATTTTCAACAATCTTGACAACATCGTTGTCCATGTATGGCCACCCAAAAAAATCCCTGACCTTCTTAATGGTACTAGATGGACCCATATGATCTAAATGAGCAATTGAAATCAATTTGTTTCTGATCCTGGGAGGTGGAACAAAACCCCCTCCTTTTACAATCACTTCTTTCTGAAGAATTAGGTCATCTCGGACTTTCCAGAAAACTTGCAATTCCTTAGATAAATGTTTCACCAGAGGCCAACCTTCTAAAATATAACATTTAAGTGTTTCAAAAATGTATTCTTGAAGCATGGCTAACAACCATTCTTCCTTAGATATAACTTTTCCCACAGAAAGTACCACATCATTTAAAGATGCTACGACACATTCTTCGTGAGTTGACAAATTAGGACCTGACACAACATCCCCTGACAAATGGGACAAGCAATCAGCTCTAGCATTCCATGTCCCAGGAATGTACCTCACAGATAAATTATGTTCATAGAGCTTTAATACAATTCTAATCAATCTAGATGAAGCCTTTCCTATGCCATGTTTTGAAAGTAATGAAATCAAAGGCTTATGATCAGTTTTAAGATGGCGATTTTCGCCCCACAAATGCATTTTGAAATGTTCCACAGACCATGCGCACCCCAAAGCCTCACGCTCAATAGTGGAATACCTAGACTCCACTGTAGTCAGAGGTCTGGATGCAAATGCAATAGTGCGTTCAACACTATCTTTGATTTGACTGAGAATAGCTCCAAGCCCAGTCGCACTGGCATCCACCGTGACTACATTGGAAGCATCATGGGAAAAGGCAAACAATGGTTTAGAATTGATAATTGCTTCTTTTAAACCGATGAACGCAGAGGTATGAACATCCAACCACTCAAATTTGATGCCCTTTTTAAGTAATGACCTTAATGGAAAAACAATGTCAGCAAACTTTTGTACAAATCTTGAGTAATACTCACATAACCCCAAAAAGGATTTGAGCTGGTCCTTACATTTGGGACTCTGCATATCACGGATGGCATTTAACCAATCTTTCTTAGGAAAAATTCCCGTATTGGAAATTGTGTGGCCTTGGTACTGTACTTCATGAGTGAAGAATTTGCAATTATCGAGACAAACAGTCATACCTTTCTCCTCCAAAATGGTTAGCACTCTATTAAGTAAACTAGAGTGCTGATCATCAGTTTCGGAATACACCAGAATAGCGTTTTGGAATGCGACCACTCCATCGATATCTCCAAACAGACAAAACATACAGGGGCAGATTTACAAGCCCCTTGCACCACTTTTGCGTCACTTTTCCCATGTTATAAATGACGCAAAAGTGGCACAAGGGCCTTGTAAATAAGCCCCACATTTTTTAAATACCGATGCAGCAGACGTTAAACAAAAAGGCATCTTGTCATATCTGAATGCCCCATCATGTGTAATAAAAGTAACTAAATATCTTTATTGAGGAGACAACGCAACCTGATGATAGGCTGATTTGAGGTCTATAGTCGAAAAAACATTCATCCCGTCCAATTTCGCTAATAATTCGTGTATTCTAGGCAAAGGATGGCAATCCACTAGAATTTGCTTGTTAACAGACCTTAAATCCGAACAGAGCCTAAGTTCCCCATTTTTTCTTTTACCAAAACAATCAGAGAAACCCACTCTGATGAATCAACAGGTTCGATTATTCCTTCTCTGCACATATTCTTCAGCATTTGAGACAATTCCGCTCGAACCGACAAAGAAACATATCTCAATTTATGTTTTACAGGGACAGCATCTTTTTTTAATTGAATATGGTGCAAAAAACCTTTCACTTCACCAAGTTCCTTGTGAAGGAGATTGTTATGTTTCTCTAGAATACAGTCTAGTCTGTTAACTTTATCCAGAACACTTTGTACAAATTCAGTGTCTTCAGCAAAGTAAACTTGTACTTTAGCATTAGGATGATAAGTGATGTTGAACCTCCCTTGATGTCTCCAACCTAATACCTGCAACCCATCTACAGCAACATACACTTTCCCAAAAATAGATTTACGTCTGAACTTGATCTCAGAAATTAAATAGCCTTTTATGGAGATTTATTTTCCTCCAAACCCAAATACTTTGATATCAGAAGGCTCCAGATCCTTATCTTGCCAATTCTCACTAAAAAACACATCAGAAATAATGGTGTATGGAGAACCAGAGTCTGCCATATCTTGTAATGATCTACCATCAATTATAACCTCACACATAGGCGAAACATAAGGTTCCCCCATCCACATCACTGAGTGAAACACCAGAAATCAAATGACATTGCTTAGGTTCACAGATACCAGGTACTGATTCAACTACTTGAGAATTAGTCATGCAATTATCATTCTTCTGATCAGGTTTTTCTGAAACCATACCTTCGCTGATGCACAACACAATATCTTGTTCAAACTGCACCTCATTACCATACTCCTGAACAGTGGAATCTCTTTTACCCTTGCTTAAACAAGCACTGCCAAAATAACCCATTTTGCCACATTTAAAACATTCTTTACCCCTCGCTGGACATTGCTTATACCGAGCAGAATTGGATTTAGAACCACAACGTTGCAAACTAATTTAGACGTAAAATTATCGAAAGGAGTAACGGATTTTGAAAATTTTGTTTTGGAAAGACTCAATTTGCTATTATCTTAAACTGATAATGCTGCTACTCCAACAACAGTGCTGTCAACATTAATAGTTTTAAAAGAACTAATAGAATGCTCCACACTTTTAGCAATGTCAATTGTTTCTTGTAGAGTAGGATTATGTTGGTGCAAAAGCAGTTCTTGGATCTTTTTGTTGGAACATTGAATGATCAACTGATCTCTGATGTAAGTATCTACTTCAACACCAAACGCACACTGAGCAGCAAGAACCCTAAAGGAAGAAACGTAAGCATCCACAATTTCATCAATCAATTGGTGGCGGGTATAAAAATTAAATCTTTCCAAAACAATATGTGGTTCTTCCTTGAATCTTTTCTTCAATCTATCCAAAGCCTCTGAAAAGCAATTGCAGTCACCCGCTTCAACTCCATGTGAGAGTGCCAAAGCAGGTAAATGTTCAGAAATGTTGTCCGCATCATTACCCATCAGGTTTAAAAGCAAAGCTGTTTTCCTTTCAGGACGAAAAGTTGCACCATTAATTGCCAAAAGGCAATTATTAACACGACAAAGCCATTCGTCCCACTTCATGCTAGGTTGGATGGGACCCTTGAAAAATGCCGGTCGAGGGTTCCCACAATTGGTAGAGACCATGATAAGTAGAGTAAATTATATAGAGTAAAATAATAGAAGAAAAATGAAAAACATTTATGGAAAACAAGTTAAAGAAATGCAACAAAATCAAACCTTCATGACCTCCGGCCTGGTGCTGGAGTTGAGTAAATTACTCTACAGACATATGAGAAGAAGCTTTGCACATAGTGAAACTTTCACTGAAATATTACCCAAAATATGAATGGCAGAAGGTGCTGACCAATCACGCATGCACGCTGACGTGGTTGCTAAGTGACCAACACACACACGCAGATGCGAGGGATGAATGCATCACAAGAGCACAGAGAACAAAGTGCGAATCCACAGCCTCCATGCGCTGGTCCAATGAATCCTCTCGAGAAGGTGGTGCTGGGCTCGAGCATAGCTCAGACATCAGCCAGAAACCAGCCCAAAATCCACTGAGCCTCTGCCACTCCACCGGTGCCTGCGCTGTCGGAAATCCTGAGGATGGGAATCAGAGGAAACGATCCTGATATGGTGGCTAACGCAGCAAAGCAGTTTGCTCAACGCAATCCCAACTCAGAATCCGTGGACAGGAAATGGAGCACGGCCGATGAGGGAAGTGGATGCTCCCGCAGGATTCTTCACCGCTCGTCGCCTAAATGAGGTAAGTACCACTCTCAATCCAAGTGTGAGTAGAGACTTTATTAGGAGCATCCACGTACCAGCCGACAAGAAGTCTGGAATGCTCACAATCTCCCACAAGAGAACCAAGGAAAACAAATATAAACATACTTCAAGTGCTAAGCGCTGTGGAAAGAAAACTTGGTTATGGAACACAAAATTAAGAATACATACCACATAAAAATCTAAGTGCTTAAAGAACTAACTACCACACTTACATAGAAAATAATGAAGGCAAGTTATTGAAATAACATCCCGCAAAAACCGATATTAAATAAACACAATTATTTTCTCTTCCAAAATATATATATTTTGTTTGATTTAAAAACATATTAAATTAATAAATAATGATTATATTATCAAAAAGTGAAGTTATTGTAATATTAACATTTCAATACACTTTAAAACTTAAATTATTAGTATTTAAAAATAATTCTATATATAATTTTTAATAAACTTTCACAGCTAATAAATAAAAAGATTGACAGGATTTTTGTATTTTTTAAAGACATTATTTAATTAAATCAATTTAAAGAACTTATTTAATATACACATAAGTTAATGTGCTGTAACATTTTATTTCATTATTCGAGATGTAAAATAAATATTTAAAATTACTTCACATTAATATTTTATAATATATATATATATATATATATATTCAAGCTCCGTCATTACCCATTCATAGGAAGCACTCGGACCACTGTTGCGCTGCAAGCACTTTATTGGTATGGGCAATGTCCGTGTGTCGATTTCTTTAAAAGCAGCTTCTCGGTCTGCCTGACGTGTTTCGGAATTAATTTCCTTCTTCAGAGGCGTGGCGGGTCGAAGTGTGCAGGTGCGGCTACTCCCAGAATATTCATGCATCATGGCATGCTCTGATTGGGCAGTCCGAATGGAACCAATGCCATGCATGCTGGGACTCGTTGTTGCTTCACGTCCTGAATGGCTGCACAGCAAATTCCTGCTATTGAAAAGCTCAGCATGAGCTTCGACACAGGGACCTGTCCTCAATTCAACACAATGGTCCCACAAAGTCGGCTTGATAAATATCGCACCGAGTGGCCCCCTGTGATACGCGGGGTGGTGCACTCCTCGCGGCTGGGCGGCCGCGTTTAAATTCAAGCTCCGTGGTTGCCCATTCATAGGAAGCACTCGGACCACTGTTGCGCTGCAAGCACTTTATTGGTATGGGCAATGTCCATGTGTCGATTTCTTTAAAAGCAGCTTCTCTGTCTGCCTGACGCGTTTCGGAATTAATTTCCTTCTTCAGAGGCGTGGCGGGTCAAAGTGTGCAGGTGCGGCTACTCCCAGAATATTCATGCATCATGGCATGCTCTGATTGGGCAGTCCGAATGGAACCAATGCCATGCATGCTGGGACTCGTAGTTGCTTCACGTCCTGAATGGCTGCACAGCAAATTCCTGCTATTGAAAAGCTCAGCATGAGCTTCGACACAGGGACACAGCAATTCTCCGTTCACATAGAACACTCAGACGCCATTGTATGCTCAATCCTTCAATTTAATGACTTTTGACGCGTTTCGGCATCACGCCTTGCTCAAGGTCATGTTACAAAAGCCAGAAACGTCCATATTTAATAAAGTACAAAAAGTGAAAACGGACTTCACCCCACATATAATTGAGAGACAGAGTAGCTGAATCAGCCATCTTGTAACAGAGCACTATGCCATGATTTTATACATAGAAACATATAGCCAGATACCATCCTAGTATGAGTACTTCAAATATACAAATCTCAATTATATGCAAAGTCAAATTGCACAATGCAAATAAACGCAATTTCATTAGTTCTTTGTAACACAATGCTCATAAAATTAACTATTTGCTGTTACCTGTAAGCACGACTATTCAATATTAGTTGTTCAATCTTAACGGTAAGCATGCACAATTATTAGGCAATAGATAAGTATTCCCATAAGGGCACATCATGCAAAAAATTTCAAATTACCAAAACATGCGATGCCAATGTTCCTGCCATAACAGTCATGGTACGGATCATCCACTTTTGCCCAAGTGGTAATTGCATGCAGCTTAACACTGAAGACTCATGCAGTGGCAAATTTCCTTGGTAAATTATTGCCAAAGTTAATACAATCCAACTTATTCTGCCCAAGTGGGCATTGCATGCAACACTGATAACACATGCGAGGCATAGTTCCTAAAAATAAATTTATGCCCAAAGTTATTACATGATTAGGCTCAGCATGAACATAGTTGCGTCACAATTAGAAAAATGCTCAATTCCTGGAGTACTGGAAGACAGGAGTTCCCCAGCTATTCTCTGTCTCATAAAGTGCATTTACCGACATGGAAAAATAGGAAATATAAAATTCAATAAAAACCAATTTAAAATATCAGAAACTGCAAAATCAAATCAATCCCCTTCCTCATCCTGTTAACCCAGATGGACTGCCAGTTCTTCACTAGAATTCAGGCCCTGCAGGCAGTAGCGGCTCCTGGTGGGAGTGCTGCCGGGCGGTGATGCGGGGGAGGGGCAGGGTGGGGAGTAGCAAACTCTGGAATACCGCCCAACAGAGGTAAGTAAACAAATAAATAAATAAAACGAATATCATTGCGCGCGCTGCGTCGCCAAATGCGATGCAGCGCGCCCAACGAATTTCATTTTATTTATTTATTTGTTTACTTACCTCTGTTGGCCCGTATTCCAGAGTTTACTACCCCCCACCCTGCCCCTCCCCCGCCCCGCGTCACCGCCCGGCAGCACTCCCACCAGGAGCCGCTACTGCCTGCGGGGCCAAGGTTTCAAAATCTATAATCTATCTAGATTCCAGTTTACGCAGTTTAAATTCACGATCACCACCCCTTACATCAATTTCTACTGCATCAATCACAATCATGTGTAACAATTTCTCATTCTGGAAATGGGCATCAAAGAAATGTTGGGCCACTGGATAGTGCTTATCATTATGCCTAATTGCCCAAATATGTTCAAGGAGTCGTTTCTTAGCCTTATGTATGGTACTCCCAAAATACATCCTATTACAAGGACATAATAGGCCATACACACAATAAGTGGTATTGCAAGTAAAAGTTTTCTTGATCACAAACTCTCTAGTTGAATTGGGTATTGGAAATCTAGAACAGTCAGAGCTATTACTGCATGCTTTGCAATTCTTACAACAAAAGAATACAACTCTATCCTGCTCGTTGGACAGCTTTTCATGGCTCGTGATCATATTGTGGCTAAGCTCCCTCAGTGATCTGCTCTTTCTAAAGGTAGTTTGAGGATTGGGGTGAAGATACACATTCAAGACCTCATCAGTCGTCAACACATGCCAATGTTTCTTCAGAATCATGCGTAAGTTCTGTGCCTGATGAGAAAAGGTAGTGATAAACCTCACATTGGCTGAGCTATCCACATTCTTTTTCTTGTGAAGCAACTCATTCCTGGAGACAGCCAAAAGTTTTTATCGCTTGGGATAATTGTTGCATCTGATAATGGTCAGCTTGTATTAAGACCAAATGTGAGGACATCACCTCATGAGCGATGCATAGAAGAAAACTATTCCCATCAGGCCACCATTAATAGCTTACTGTCTTGGTGAAACTCAAGAATTTAGTCAAGGTCTCGTTTTTGTAATGCTTATGAGCTGGGCTCCTTTGCAACACAATGGCCTGTAGAGTAGCACTCATGTTACTCCAGCACTGGGTAAATGGATGAAGAATTCAAAAGCGGTACAGTACTCTGCCATGTTGTCCAATAAATCTTGGGAGAAATGCATGAAACATTGCGTATTATAAGGATTCGGTATCTCCACCATATAAATGGAAATAGAAAGGAATATTATCTAAGAGTTGTGTGACCTTATTAAGCCACATCACGCATGTTGTTTGTTTTCCACAGAGTTCTGCTAGCCATCTTTGAAAAGGTTCATAGTCTATTAAACAATAATTAAAGAGTTGTCCTTGGGTCTCTTTACGAAGCTTGAACCTGAAATTATTGCCATGCCAGAAACCACCCTGGCTCCCTGTGGTGTTTAAAGCTGATTAAAGAACAACCTTTATGTACCATACTAAATTACAGGAAATGTACTAGGCACAATTGATCTGCTAAAGGGCTGAAAGGTGCTGCCTTCTGTCCTCCGAGTATATGTATAAGTATGCCCAAATATATTGCATCCTATACTGGATCATTGGGCTTTTGTGTGTGTGTGTGTGTGTGATAGTTTTCCTCCATATTCTCAAACTCCGTCCAAGTGTTGAGTGGTTCAGTTTTGGATGCACCAGTAATTTCTGTATGTTGATGGTAGGTTTTGAAATAGGATTTGGTCTGTTTATCTGTTAGGTTTTTTCCTTGTCATTCTAAACACACTTTAAGGGGAAAATATGTCTGTACTGATCAATTAGTAAATTCTCAACATAACAGGATTGATTGAGAGGGTGATTGAATCCGTATTTAAATGCCACAAATTGCTTTTTGTCAGTCTACTGCTCGTGTTACACTGAGTACTTAATTTGTGCAGAGTTGTTTTAAGGCATGGGTAAAATGGGCGATCGCCCAGGGCCCCCACATTCCAAGGGCCCTGTGGGAAAGTAAACTTTATCTCTCTCAGGCTCACTTCCGTCTGTTTCGATATCTGAGCCTTCTTCTTTTTGCCTATCTCTACATCTGTTTCTCTTTGCCCAGCATCATCTTAAGGGTTTTTGAGATTCTTGAAAGGACATATTTCAAATGTTTTGTGTGAAAACAGTTTACTAAACTTTGTTTGGCTTCATGTGGGCTACAATCAGCTCAAATGTGGGTAATAAAATTAAAAGTTGTCATGAACAGGGCATCGCAAAATATTTCTTGCCCAAAGCCCCAAAAATCCTAAAGACAACACTGAATTTGTGCCATTGGTTGCTGGTGGACATCACCAGCACTTATCTTTCTAGAACAGGACTCTTTCGTGTTGATGTTTGCCATTACTCATCAACCGCAGCTTTCATTTTGCAAGGCCAGCATGTTTAATTTCCCTTGTCCTACCTGTGCATTCAGATCAAATCTTACTGCATCTTTATCAATGTTAGTGTTCGGCTGTGTGTTTATCACGTTTTACATCGCTGGATATGAAACATTTTTACTTGTGGAACCCATAAATTGGGGTTCATGCTGTGGCAGCAGAAAGGGGGTGGAGTCACGTGGGGCTTAGTCATGAAAAACAGTGTTTGACTGTCAATATATATATCAATTTCACTAAAAAAACAAAGGTTACAGGGCCGTTATAGTTAGGTTCAGGTTTTATACACACAAAACCATAGAAATTCAGCAGTTAAAGTTATAGATACCTCAAGTAACTATAACTCGTGCCCTAAGGCAACTATAACTCGCGTCTCCGCCATGCACAATTTTCTCATCAATAATTTCACTGCAAATGTTGCATTGATATTATCAATGATGTAATTGAAGATATCATGAGTATTGTAATATGTGGGGTGATTAGCAGTGCAAGGCGATAGGGCGAGTTATTGTTACCTAGGGCACAAGTTATAGTTACTTGAGATAACTATAACCATAACTGCTAATTTTCAATGGTTTTGTGTGTGTAAAATCTGAACTTAACTATAACGTCCCTGTACCCTTTGGTTTTTTTAGTGAATTTATAAGATTTTTTTAATTCTATTTCTATTTCCAAATGATACCGTCCCTGTAACCTTTGTTTTTTCAGTGAACACTACAACTATAATGTCTCTGTAACCTTTGTTATTTCAGTGAATATCCACTTTTTTAATGATATTTTGTAACAATAAACATCCTTGTAACCTGGGTGTGTGAGTGGGTGTGTCATGTGCGGTGGGTCTGTCAGTGCAAGTATGACTGGCTGTGTGGGTCTGTGAGTGCGTGTGTGAGTGCCTGTATGGGTGTGTGAGTGTTTGTGTGAGTGTCTGAGTGGGTGTGTGAATGTATGTGTGACTGGCTCTGTGGGTCTGGGAGTGCTTGTGTGAATGGTTTTGTGGGTCTCTGAGTGGGTGCGAGTGGCTGTACAGGTGTGTGAGTGGTTGCATGGGTGTGTGAGTGGGTGTGAGTGCCTGTGCGGGTCTGTGAGTGGGTGTGTGAGTGATTCTCTGGGTCTCTGAGTGGGTGTGTGAGTGCCTGTATGTGTGTGTGAGTGTTTGTGTGAGTGTCTGAATGGGTGTGTGAATGTATGTGTGACTGGCTCTGTGGGTCTGGGAGTGCTTGTGTGAATGGATTTGTGGGTCTCTGAGTGGGTGCGAGTGGCTGTACAGGTGTGTGAGCGGGTGTGTGAGCGGTTGCGTGAGTGGTTGCATGGGTGTATGAGTGGGTGTGAGTGCCTGTGCTGGTCTGTGAGTGGGTGTGTGAGTGATTCTCTGGGTTTCTGAGTGGGTCTGTGAGTGGCTGTATGAGTGTGTGAGTGGTTATGTGGGTGTGTAAGTGGTTGTATGAGTGGTTATGTGAGTGGCTGTTTGGATGTCTCAGTGGGTGTGTTAGTGGTTGTGTGGGTGTGTAAGTGGGTGTGTAAGTGAGTGTGTGTATTTTTTTAATTGAGGTCTGGATCCACGGATCCAACGTAGATTCCCACAGGGGGCTGCCCTGAGACCCAAGGTGGTTCCGCCGATCCTCATGCACGCAAAACAAATACCTGTATCCTGACTCTGAGATCCCATTTACTCTTTATTCCCTCCCCCCCTGGGAACCGTGCCCCAATTGACAAAATGGCAGCCGCAACCTTTCTCTCAGGCTATGGCCAGCCAATCTGATGCGTAGATCCACATCTTTAGCTATGTATAATTTTTTTTTTCTTTTTAAAAACTCTAAAACTACTGAATAGATCTACACCAAATTACAAAAAGCCTTCTTTCTGGACCAAGATCTAGCTTTCTGTCAAATTTGGTGTAATTCTGTTTAGTGGCTCGGGCTGTAGTCGTGTCTTAATGTAATTAATCTTTCCCTAGGTTTGCTGATTTTAGAAATTTAGGATTCCTCTACAGTCACATTTTTATTTTTAACTTCAAAATGTTCATGATTTGAATTAAAGTGATCCTGACTTACTTTATTACTTATATATTATACCTCTTTAGCTTTTGTGGATTTCATTGACAATTCAAGTCCAATATTTAGGTAAGGCACTTAAGTCATCCTGTAATATGATTCCTATTACCTTCCTCATACATTCCTCTTTCTAATATTAATTCTCTGATGTCTAACAGTTCTAGAGAAGGATTGACTATTATCTATTCTTACATGATCATGCTACTAGCCGTTTTCATACAGTCATTTCACTAACATTTTTCGTTCAACAAACTTTAAAAATTATAGTCTGTTGTACTCTAATAGTTAACTGGTAATCCTACTCTACCCTAGTTTATGCCTGTATATCTTGGTAATGTTTCAATACAGAAATTTCACAAACCTTTCTCAGTTTAAACAAAAAATATAGTCCAAAGCCATTTTTTTTTGTGAAACCACAACAAGAGATCAACAACTTACATTAGCCCTTAAATGTTGTCTGTTTAACTGTGAAATGCTTTGCATACCCTATCTACATTGTTGAATTTACCAGCTTTTCCCAGACAAAACCCCAGTTAGTTCTGAAGCTTACAGCCATGTAACCACCATTTGGTTTAAATTTTTCATAATCGCATTGCTAACGATTCTATCCAAAGTACTTCATCATAAACAATTGTTGGGAGACTACTTTAACAAATTAATCATCATTAAACCCCTGTTCTCCAATTTCTCAAAACAAATAAATGTTATCACTGTCAAGGCAGAATCATCTTTGCAATCAGCATTGTCATTCAAATAGTGAGATCTCTTAAATCTATTCCTACTCTTGTTTCATTCACAGGTACATGCGCAAAATACCCATCGGTGTTAAGAGATTTCTTCAGTCTTACATCAAGATAGAGTCTGTTAACGGTTTATCCCCTTTCTAAATGTAGTTTTCACTAATACTTATTTAAGATGTCCTACAAAAAATATTGTCTCCACAAATTTATATCAGCTCTTTGAAAAGATTGCTAGTCCACAGTTTAGGCTGAACATTCTTTTTTCAAGAGTTTGTCCTCAGTTCATTTTTACTGTGTAAAGTGTTTAAATAATTATGTTATAATATTCTGTGCCCATATATATGAAACAGACCTAGATGTTCTCACAACTGTTTCACCAATTTAAGTCCACAGTTTCCTCATTTGCTCTCTTAACTTCCATGCCAGTCCTAATAAACACCCCATAATCAGATTACATTCCTTACCTTTAACACAGTACAGCTACTGAAAATATAAAACTGCCTTTAATTCCTGTATTCTTTTCAATAATAGATTTCCTTACCTCATTTTCTGAATCTGTATCCTGAAATTTAATCCCGATCTGTAACAGTCCATTAACCAAATGCAACCTATTATGCAGTTCCATTAATATAAAATAATAACTTCTACTGTAAAATTCTATTTATGCCTATGACAGGCACATATGTTGATGACACAAATAAAAAGCTCAGCAGTGTTTTCAAATATCCTTCTTCAAAACATGTACTGTTGGTTTCTATTAATAAAATATTGCTTTACATTCTCCTCTGTCGTTTTGTAAGTTATTTTCATTGTAACCATATTTAGTGCACTTTTGCAATCATCACTTAGTGTATTGTTTGCATGCTAATGTTTTGTGTAATTCACAATTACTAGATAGAACATTAGCTACATCCAATGGGCTAGATACCATGTCTTTATTTTTGTTCTGATTTTCTTAAGCCGTTCATAGTGGGGGTTTGCCATAGGGCCTGGCCCCAGGGACCTTTTCCATCAGGGCCATTTCTTTTTTAATTGAAGGGGAGGGGAGCCCTGCAGCCCCTCTCCCCAAGCCTTGTTAAAACATCACCCAGAGCAATTTCTAAAACTTAAAGGGGAGGGGGCCACACGCCACCCCAAGCCTTGTTAGGCTGTGAGGAACCCAACCCCCAGAATTGTGTATTTTCTTAAGGGGACAGGGGCTGCTGTATTTGCAGGGGACGGAGGCACATGGACCCTCTCCCCGACAGGGACCCCATCCCCCAGAGCCTAGTGACATTTAGCAGAGGGGGGAGGGCACACAGCCCCCTTCCCTGGGTCGATTTCAGCCCCAGGGACCCCAATACCTGGGGCTTGGTGACATTTTACAGGGGAAAGGGGCACACGACCCCCCCTTCCTGGCCGATTTCGGCCCTGGGGCCCCCATCCCCCTGAAGTCCTGCCCAGTTAAAGGTGGGTGCCATGGTGCCCACGTAAGGCTCCACCCATAGCATCATTGGGGGCTGTGATGTGAACCCGAGAACCCCCGCGGACCCAGCCAGCTCCCCACATACAGCAGGAGCCGGCACTGCTCCCACCCACAGGGACCTGCTAATAATGCTGCTCTCTATGGGTCGGAGCAATCTTTTGATTTGTTTCTCTGCCAACTTCACTGCAGGCAGGGAAACAGATCACAGCTACCAGTGGGCAGGAGCATTTTTTAAACTCCTGCCAGCTGAGAGTGGACTTGCTGTTTGCTCCCGCTTGGCGGGAGATTTGAAACTGCTCCCACCAAGCGAAAGAAAGCACAGGTTTGCGCCTAGCCCCCTCCCCATGCAGCTTATTTTTGGCCCATTGGTGGACTCCCTGGGGCCTTTGGAGGCTCGGGGAGAGAGCGCGCACACAGCCCCCCTCCCCTTTATGAAGTCAGTCAGGTAGGCTCCCCAGCGCATAAATAATTTAAATGGGGCTGAGCTACCATTTTTTTTTCTTTTCCCAATCCCGCAAGAGTCTTGTGAGATTGCAGCATTTTTTTACCATTTCTTTTTCTTTTTTGGCTCAATGGGGGGGGATTCCCTCTGGGTCCACCCCCCATGGGACCTAGGGGCTAAGGGTATCCCTACCCTGCATCATATATCTTTATATTTTTAGAACTTCAGGACATGGCTGTCAGCAACATTTTGCTTATGTTGCTGGCAGCCAATTTGAGCGCTCGCTCTTGCGAGAGTCTGACTCCCGCAGGAGTGAGATGGTCCAAGGGAAATAAAGCTCCAATGGCCAATGAAAATGCTCTATTTTTAAATTGCCACTCTCAAGAGAGTCTCTGAGACTCTCGCAGACCCAACTGCCAAAATATATAATAATTTTTTACCCTTAATTTCTCTAGAACCATCTATGAAAAATGCATGGGGATTTTGTGTTTTGGGACCCCCCTTTTTTCTTGGCCCCTGCTTTATGTATCACCCAGAAACTTTCCAGGAAGGAGCTGAGGTGGATGAACTTTTTATTTCAATTGTTTTGTGAAGATTCGTCAAACAGAGCCAAAGTTATTAGCAAACCAAAAAAACTCTTCCAATGGAAAAGCAGACTATATATATATATATATAGATATATATATATATACACATATATATATATTATCTACTGGCGGTCGCCAGTAGATAGTTATAGTTACAACCTATTATCCATAGGAAATCCGCGACATTCTATTTGAAATAACTCTCTTGCCGGTTGACGTATCTTTGCGAAATTTTCAAACTTCGTGGGGCGCTCCGGTCCGCTCCTACCCTGAAAGTCTCGGGTGATACGTCAAGCGGGGCCGAGAAAAAGGGGGGTCCCAAAACGCGTTTTCCCATGCATTTTCCCATAGGAAACTTTAGACACGGCTACAGCTCGAACTGCTGAACGGAATTACACCAAATTTGGCAAAGAGGTAGTTCTTGGTTCAGAAAGAACCCTTTTTGTTAAATGGTGTAAATCCGTTCAGTAGTTGCTGAGAAAATGAAAAGTAAAAAGTTAGTGATATCTAGGGACGAGTAGGGTCCGCGTACCCTCCCGATCACGAGCTGCATGTTAATTGGTTGTCAGCTGGCTGTCAACATTCCGATTCAGGAAATGTTGGCAGCCATTTTGTCCTCGGTAGAAGTGCGCAAAGCGCACAAAGGGGGCAGGGTAGAAACACCCTGACCCCTAGGTTTGCTCAGGGGTCCCACAAGGACCCCCTGGGCAAAAATTTTTTTTTTTTTAAATCGGCAGGATGCGCTCAGGGTGCGCGAATCCTGCCAAAAATCGAAGCGCGGTCTCCGCGCTTCGATAGCTACTGGCCCCGGGTGGCCCAAGTCCCGGGGGCATGGTGGGGGATAATTTAACGTGTGGGGGCCCCAAGGGCCCCCTAAGCCCCGGGACCGCCACCCCCGGGGCTTTTAGGGTCGGTGCGGGAGGGCTCTGAGCCTCCCGCAGCCCCGGGACCACCACCTCCCGGGGCTTTTTTACATACATTATTAAACCTGTGTGGGGGCTCCAGCCCCCACACGCCCCGGGACCACCACCTCCCCGGGGCACTAAACATTTTAATATGGGGGTCCGTTACGGACCCCAGAGCCCCGGGACCACCACCTCCCCGGGCTGTGTACTGAATGGGAGGGGGCCGCGCGGCCCCCTCCTGGAGCCCTTGATGGCCCTGGGGACCACCACCCCCAGGGCCGGCTCCTGCAGTGTCCCGGGTGCCTACCCCGGGACACTGTAGTTTGCTATGGCAGGACGGGAGCCTCGCGGCTCCCGTCCCTGCCATAGCAACTGCTTTGGATATTGGAAGAGAGAGCAGGAAACCTGCTCTCTCTTCCAATATCCAAAGCGATTGCTTTTCCACATGGGGAGCAGCATGTCAGCTGCTCCCCATGTGGAACAGCAATGCCGGCTCCAAAGGGACGTGGGGAGCCGGCGGGACTGTGGGGGATTGGGGACCCCCACAGTCCCCAACGGAGAGGGCCAGCCCGGGGATGGGGTCCCGGGGCAGTAGTGGCTCGGGAGGGGGCCACGCGCCCCCTCCCCAAAAAAGAGGAAAATTAAAAAAAAAAAAAATGGAAAGGCCGGCCCCGGGAGATGGGGTCCCCGGGCCTTAAAATGCCCAGAGGAGGGGGCCACGCTGCCCCCCTCAAAAAAATAAATATAGAGGCCATGCCCCGGGGATGGGGTCCCCGGGCCAATACAGGCCCAGGAAGAGGGGCCACGCGGCCCCTTCCCGGTTTTTTTTTTAAAGGTAATTTAAAAGGTGTAAGGCCCTGGGGGATGGGGTCCCCAGGGCCCAAAAAGAAAAAGGAAGGGGGCTACACAGCCCCCTTCAGGGAGAAAAACAAAAACGATCGGGCCCGCAGGCCCCGCCCCTTCCTTCACCACTCTGCAAACGCGCCCTGGCGCGCTTGCAGAGGGGAACGACCCCTTGAATACTGGGGTCCTTGGGCCAACTAGCCCACCAGGTACCTCCAGTATGCGCCAGGGGCTGCCTTGCAGAGAGGTGTACAGAGGCCATGCCCCTTTTACACCTCTCTGCAACGCAGCTCTGTGGCGCTTTTGGAGGTATATGGTGGGCTAGTTGGACTCCGGGACCCTCAGGATTCAAGGGGACTTAATCCCCAACTTAAAACGCGCCACGGGGCGCGTTTGCACAGTGGTGAAGGGAGGGGGCGGGGCTTCAGGTGACATGTGTGCAAACAGGCCCCGTGGCGCGTTTTAAGATGGGGAATTAAATCCCCTTCAATCCTGAGGGTCCCTGGGGGCCAACTAGCCCAACAGGTACATCCAGAATGCGCCACAGAGCTGCGTTGCAGTGAGGTGTAAAAAGGGGTGTGGCCTCTCTACACGTCTCTGCAACGCAGCCCCCTGGCGCATATTGGAGGTTCCTGGTGGTCTAGTTGGCCCCTAGGGACCCTCAGGATTCAAGGGGACTTAATCCCCCAACTTAAAACGCGCCACGGGGCGCGTTTGCAAAGATGTCACCTCAGGCCCCGCCCTCCCTTCACCATTGTGCAAATATTCCTCTAAAATCAGCCGAAATAGGAATTCCGATTTACTCACCTGTTATCAGGAGAGACCTCAGTGCTGCATCTTTCAGCCCAGTACTGATCCTGAAAAGTAATTTTAACCGTACTTACCGGTAACTTGAATTTTCTTCATAGGCTAACATTGACTGGTTTCACTTGGAAATTCTTCTAAGTGTGGAGTTTTGGAACTTTAAAATATTCCTCTAAAATCAGCCGAAATACGAATTCCGATTTACTCACCTGTTATCAGGAGAGACCTCAGTGCTGCATCTTTCAGCCCAGTACTGATCCTGAAAAGTAATTTTAACCGTACTTACCGGTAACTTGAATTTCCTTCATAGGCTAACATTGACTGGTTTCACTTGGAAATTCTTCTAAGTGTTGATTTTTGAAACATACAAATATTCCTCTAAAATCAGCCGAAATCCGAATTCTGATTTACTCACCTGTTATCAGGAGAGACCTCAGTGCTGCATCTTTCAGCCCAGTACTGGTCCTGAAAAGTAATTTTAACCGTACTTACCAGTAACTTATATTTTCTTCCATAGGAATCCATTGTCTGGTTTTCAGCAGAAAACTTTCAAAGTGTCGATTTTCACAAACTACAAATATTCCTTAAAAATCGCCTGTATGACTTAAACGCATTCATTCAACTGTTTACAGGAGATGCACCAGTGCTGGATCCAGGATCCAACACTGAGTAAGAAAAAGTAACGATAACAGTTTTTACCTGCTAAGTGAATTTCCTTCCATAGGATAACATTGGTGATTCTATGAGAAAAAGTTTCCAAGTGTCAACTTTTAAAATACAATAATATTCCTTAAAAATCACGACTGTAACCAAAACGCTTTTACTCAACTGTTTACAGGAGATGTACCAGGACTGAATCTAGGATCCAGTCCTGTGGTTAGAAAAGTAATCCATAAAGTAACTAATTGCATTTAACTAGAAATTCACATTGAGCTGAATGTTGCATTGTGTTTGAAAATGTGTTGCCCATTGCAACAACTGTAACTACTGTACTTAAAAGTCTATTGCCTATCTGCAAAGTATTTAAACTAAAGTAATTCATTAAGAGAAAGTATTTTTGTAATGTAATGTATAATGTAATTACAATGTAATTTAAAAAATAAAATATGTAAAAAAAATTGTTTCTAAAAATGTACTAAATCAGTATGAAAAAAATTAATATAACAATTAATACATTTAAAAATTGTCATTTACAAAACCTTTGAAATTCACTAAAAAAACGTAGGTTTCAGGCACGTTATAGTTAGAAATTAGCATTTAAAAACCTTTGAAATTCACTGAAAAAACCATAGGTTTCAGACACGTTATAGTTACAAATTAGCATTTAAAAAACCTTTGAAATTCACTGAAAAACCATAGGTTTCAGACACGTTATAGTTACAAATTAGCATTTAAAAAACCTTTGAAATTCACTGAAAAAACCATAGGTTTTAGGGACAGTTATAGTTACTTGGACATTGCACTCGTACAAAACCCGTGAAATTCCCCGTTATAGTTAGTTCAGCTAACTATAACTCGCGCCCGCAATGCACTGCTGATGACGTCACATATTACATCACTCATGACATGGTCAGTGACATCACTGATGACATCACTGATGACATCTCAAATGACATCACTGATGACATCATCCACGTGATAATCTGATGCACCTCCTCACACCCTAATATAACCTTTGATACACCCACTCTAAATTACAGACTGCCATTCGCAAAACCATAGACACTCCAACACCAATAACTACATACCCACTCACTGATTCTTAGGTCTACACACACACATCCACTCACTCACCCGTACAGTCACTCATACTTACGGTCACTCAGTACAGGACTATCATATGCACTCTTACTCCTATATAGACACTCAAACAACGCCACTCATCCATAGAGATACTCACACACCTAGTCAGTCATGCAAATAATTAAACACACTGCCATTTACTCACCTATACAGTTATACACACACCAGCTCACTTACTCATACAAATAGTAGCACATTGTTACGCTCTTATACAATCACTGATACAAGCACACAATCATCCATACAGCCACTATCACAATCACTCACTCTTGCTTATAGCTATTTATATACTCCAACACACATATATACTGCCTTTCACATATGTAGTTACTCACACATGTACCACTGGGACATACATTCACTCACTAACACACTCTTACACACACTTACCCACCCATACAGTCTATCACAGATGCACTCTTGAAACCATCCACCCAGTGAATCACCCACTCACACATCTATGCACAGAGTTGCACACACCCCTCCCACACAAACACTCAGGCACCCATACAGATACTCAGACAAGCATTCAATAACTCATATAGACACTCATTTAGCTATTCACAAACACATGCAGCCACTTACACAGCAACAGACAGACGGATACAGACATACACCCAGTTTAGTCACTAACCCATGCATTCAGTAAGATACGTTAAATCACTCACTTATAGAGTCAGTCACGCACCTACTAAATCATCCATACAGACACTTACACACCCACTCATTCTTCAATACGTCTTTTCCTATATATTTAAAAATATTTAAACTTTACAGAAACACACAGTCACTGGATGATGTCATCAGTGATGTCATTTGAGATGTCATCAGTGATGTCATCAGTGATGTCACTGACCATGTCATGAGTGATGTAATATGTGACGTCATCAGCAGTGCATTGCGGGCGCGCGAGTTATAGTTAGCTGAACTAACTATAACGGGGAATTTCACGGGTTTTGTACGAGTGCAATGTCCAAGTAACTATAACTGTCCCTAAAACCTATGGTTTTTCAGTGAATATATATATATATATATATATATATATATATATATATATATATATATATATAATTCTGCAAAGATGCAACGCACTCCAATTTCCAGTTTTAAAGTTTTTATTGTTAGCTTAACTGGCTCCAACCAACGCGTTTCAGCCCAGCGAGGCCTTATGTATATATATGAGGGATTTCTCTTACCTTATATGTATGATTTATTTATTTTACGGAATAGGTGGGTGCAGTAATATGTTGATTCAGTCTTTTTTGTACTATATGTTTGCATGTTTAGGTTACTGTTGTGTTACTTTAGGTACAGGGTGTTGATTTTGAAAGATGAAATAAATGCTGCCAGGTCCGTCCTGCTACATCATGTCATGTGGTCTGCTGACATTGCCAGATTTTATTAAAAGCTTGCAACTATGTTGGCTGAAGTACTTTCGCCATAAATTTGTTGCCATGCTCTAGATCTGGTGAGCAGGTTGCGACTGGGGTACAAGAAGCAGAGCCTCTGCAGCTCCAACTACTTGGTGACCTGTCACCCAAACCATAAATGCGAGGTCCTTAGTCTAGTAAAACCCGCTCCCTACTGCTCTACTATTGGCCTCAGGAAGTGTTTGGTTCATATATTTTGTGAATGTGAAACTCAGTCATTTTAAAGTCAATTTTCACACTTTGGTTCCAGAAGGTCTGAAGCGCTCTTAAAGAAAAGCTTGACATCTGAACTATTACCCTGATATCTAAGTTTTCTTATAATTTGGAAGAGTGGGAATTACGAGGGGGAACTGTATGGGGACCTTAGTGAAGTAAGGGGAATTGAGCTGGCTGATCATTTGCCTGTGCATGAGTGAGGATGAGTTCTCCCTTTCAATCTTTAGAAGATATGGGCACCCAACAACTGTAGATTACATTTTTGTGACTATAAATCTTATAAATCTTTTATTGAAGGGGAGATTGTGCATACAGAGTGGAAGGGCACAATGCCCTGTCTGCTTTAGGACAGCTTCCCTTAAGCAGGCTCCAACCTACCACTAGTATCATCCACATCCAACACTCTACTGATGGCCTCAGACTTTTCTGGCACCTCAAAGAACTGATAGATATCTTGGATTCACTCTTGAATCAACACCAGGGTTTATTTCTTAATTGCTTACTAGAAGCTTGGGGAAATGTCATGTCAGCTCACTATAATGCCCTATCTCTGGCCATTAAACAACATCTTCTTAAACCTGTGAGGGCAGACAAGGGGGACCCACGTTGGCTCGATGAACCCTGCTCAGTGGCAAACCGGAGACTAAGGCTAACATTGGTTGTCTCCCCGAGAGTCACGACCGAGATCAGGTCTGCTAGCCAAGCATAAAGGAAACCAGGAAGGAGGCCCTGCATAAGATAGACTGGGAAACGTTGGAACGTGCTGTGATGCGCAACAATAGTAAACTTTTCTGGGATACTATTCACACAATTAGATGCAGAAATACCCCTGACAGCTCTCTGCTATTTATCATCTAGAGGAAAACGCTGAGGTGATTAATCCTTACAGCTTAGGCTATTTAACACACCGTCAGTCACAGTATCCTTATTAGAGGTAGATTTGGCTATGCACCAGAGTACTGGAGGTAAGGTGCCCTGCCCTGATGGGATCCCAATTGATCTTATTAGGTGCAATATTCCTCTTTGGGGCCCTCAGATCACCAACGTTTTTACCAGTTCCCTAAATACGTACATCCCATGTTAATGGAAACTTTCGACCATTGTGCCTATTTTTAAAAAAGGGGACTCTATGTCTCCAAAGTGCTATAGGCCAATTTCTTTATTAGAGAGCACAGTTAAAATCATTGGTAGAGTGATCTACAACTGTCTTGCTCAGTGGGCACAAGAGCGAGAAATCCTCTCTCCCTTCCAATTTGGGTTTTCTCCGGGCTGGGTACAGTAGAGCAGTGCCTAAATCTCAGCCTAATAGTTAACAAATATACATTAGTTAGGCACTACCCTCTGTACCTGGCCTTTGTGGACCTCTCAACAGCATTTGATTCTGTTAATAGGACCAAGTTGTGGCTAAGGTTGTTGGATATGGGTGTTGAGGTATCTGTGGTGAATTTCTTGCATAACTTGCATTCTGACCTGATAGCTAAGGTGCCAGTGAGCTTAAATGGAGAAACATCCCCAGAATTCTGTCTTAGGCGTGGAGTGTGCCAAGGATGTATCTTGGCTCCGCTTACTTTTTTTTCTATATATAAATGGTCTTTGCCCCCATCTGACCTCAATCCCGGTTGATACACCCAGAATCGCTGGTACTCAAGTACCAGCATTGCTCTATGCGGATGATGCTGTCCTGTTTGCGCAGACTCCCAATGCTTTGGGGGTGCTGGTCGACCTCTTTGTCCACTATATGTATAACCCGAACAGGTTACCAATTACGTTAAATCCCAGATCATGGCTTGTAGGCCAGGTAGAATTGATATTCGTAGGCTTGTCATCAAGGGTAATCCCCTGGGCAGCTTAAAAGACTTTAGTTATTTGGGAGTCACGTTTAATGCCTTGGGCTCCTGGCAGCCCCAGCTGTCCAGTTCATGTCTTAAACTCAGTAGGTCAGCTGGAGCAATTTTTAATCTCCCTAAAACAAAGGGGAGGTGGACCATTTCATCTCTCCTAAAGGTATATAATGTGCAATGCGTTCTGGCTGCCACATATGGGGTGGGGGTTTATGGTTATCATAAAAGCTTTTCCCTCCAGCTAGAGGAAAACCGCATATGCTGGAGGCTTCTATATTTCCCACTGACTGCCTCCAGTTATATCATGCATATGGAGCTAAATCAGTGATACATCGAGGACAGGGTTCATTTAGCCCCAATATTACTTTGGGTTAGTGTGTGGGTGCAGCTTTGTAGGGAAGTCATCTTGGACTGTCTTAGCCTGGACAAGAAGTGTGCTATTCTCTGGCTAAGTTAATGGAAAATACTGTGCTGGTTTTCTATAGGTACCTCCCCAGCAGGGAGCCCGTTTTTTTCTCTCTAACTAGATCTAACACAATGGGAGAGGTCCCTCCTTTTCCACTTTAGCGTTGGTACGGTTTGGCTGGTTATGAGCACAAGTAATCCAACTGACACTTCGGGGGGATCAGTTTTATTCTGCTCCTGCGATGGGACCTCTGTGCAGTCGCTATTGCATTGCATGTTTTTCTGCAATCTTTTTGATTATCCCTGCAGACTTTTGCTCAAACCTCTTGAAATCATTGGGACACCGCAGATGTAGAGTGGCCTTGCACGACCTGCAACTGTTGAATACACCAGCCATTTTCTTTAGGGTGTGCTCCTTTCTCAAAGCTGCAGTTCGATATAGGAAAACTTTGGAGGGGTAATCACACTTGTTTGATTATTTCTGATGAAACACTAATATTATGTGTTCTTTGAGCATCTGTAGATGCACTTGTCTGCCGTTTAAAATTTTTGAATTCTATATATAATACCTAAGGTCAGCCAATGAGGGATGGCAGCAGTCCCAACGTCATCACAGAGTGGGATGGGGTCAGTGAGACTGCTGACCCCACTCTGTGATGAAGTGTCACTGATTGACACTCAACCCTGCTGCTTCAGGGCTTAAAACTGAAGCATCCAGGTGCGAGGCAATCAGTGACGCTACCCCTCGTCACTGAGGGGAGGGGCTCAGGGACCTTTGCTGAGCTGAGGAGGTCACACCCACAGGAGCTGTGACTTCCTCAGCCCAGCAAAGTTCCGCACAGGCAGCCAGGAGCCTGCGCATTTAGTGCATGTCTGGCTTCTGGCTGCCTGACCTGAAAATGAACAGTGTCTGTCAGGCTGACCTTTGTTCAGCCTGACAGACACTGTTCATGAGGGGCCATTGGTGGGGGGCAAGGCCCCTCACCCCCAATCGACCGGCCGCGGCTGGTAGTTCTGCACCTGCTCAAGAATGTCAGCTTAGCTCACTCTTAAGTCTCCTGTACTGGGACTGAATATGCCACTCATCCTGTTACTGTATCCCACAACCAAATTAATTCTCCCGACCCTCAACTCAAAATAAATCCCAATGTGTCCTTTTCTGAAAGACAATGGACTGTCCAGCTCCCGCCCACACTATTAACCGCTTCGAAATAAATGCAGGTCTAATGTAAACACGCACCATCTTCTCTGCCATAATTAATACACGTATTGCAGGAATTGGTGTTAATTTGTTTGGGTGTTTTGTCTAGTGCTTTTGGAAAATGAAGTGATTTGATGGAATAAAACATAAGTTAAGCATATTAGACACATTTGTGATATTTTACTAGCAAGCAGGGAGTAATGTACTTCTTGTATAAGCGTCTCAAGAACTGAAAATATTTGGTGGCTTCCTTGATACATCTACTAGACGTTTAGTATTTTCCTACTCATTTGCAGGTTATTGTTGCTAGAGGACAAACTCCTAATCTAAGTATTGAAAATATGCCTTAGGTGACTAGTTTAATCTTTAACAGACATTTCTTCTGCTCAGAAGAGAGATGTTGAAATGGACTCACGCTTTTCTCCATTTAGCCTAAGCAAATTCACTCCCGGTTTGCCACTTTTACATCTGGCCTATTTAATTGCTGATGAGATTCCAACAATTTTGTAAGCCCAATTTATCTAAATATAAATTTATAGCACAGCTGGCTTAAGCCCAAATATGTGCTTAATTCCTTGCATGGCGAGCTATATTCCTAGGACAAAGATGGAGTATACAATGGAAGCCTAAAGATGCTTTAAAGAAACCAATTTTTTAAAAAAACAATTTTAGCCAATTTTAAATTTTAATTTTAATTTACATTTTTTTGCCAAATTTAAAGAAACCAATTTTAGCCAGAAAAATGATTCTATATTAGTGAATATAAATAAATCTGCCCCTTACATTGCTTTAGCCCGTGCCGTGTATTTCTCAATTGCTGTCATTGCTTTGTTTCATCCAGTCTTAGCCAAGAACTTGAAATAGCTGATGCTTGCTGCACCAAGATCATTTTTCTCTTCTGCGCCTGTGTCTGCCAGCTACCAGTACGAGCAGAAAGGACATCCAGGTAACTGAAATGTGGAACATGTTTTACCACAACGTATTTTAATACAATTTTTAGGTTGAAAACCTTTGTAGTCCCACAACTATGGTCTCTTATCTTCATTTCAGTAGCAATATTTAATAAAACTTTAACTCTACGGAAGTGTACAAAGGTTGCAGGCAAAGAGCCATGGTTATGTGCCATACACACCATCTGAATTGCATTATACTTGAAGAAGGCAAGCCCATCTGCGGCTGTCTGTATCCGGACCATGTACAATGCCAGCCATGCTGCCCTTTTCTCCCCAGCCCAGCCTCACAGACTAAAGTATGGTAAGAGTGCCCTGTTAGCACTCTGCCCTCAATCGTACGGCACCTTGCTATTATTCACCTAACAGGAAAGCCTCTCCTCCTATTGCTCCATATGTAAGTTTAGCCTGCCCTTTACCGGTGTAGCCCTTTGTGGTACCCTAAGCTCCAATGAGCCATCCCGTAATCAGAGCTGCAAGAGTTCCTTCTCCCTCAACCAAAACGATATACATATTGGTCTAATCACAGTAAGATCCCTTCCCAAACACCAAAGTTACATCTGGGACTTGCTAACTGGCAATAACTGGGATACCCTCTTCTTAATGGAAGCTTGGCTTAACACCCACTCAGCCCCAGAGATTGCCCTCGCAGAAGGTAACTCGATCACTCACATTAATTAAGCCACCGGGGTGGGCGGTGGGATTGCCATTTCAGCTGGATCTTCATGAGACTTGAGGGAGTAGACCTCATCGAGGGTCTGGTCTTCTCCTTTGAGATATCCTCCAATTTCTCACTCTCAGGAGCCTTAGTTTACTGCCTCTAAAGCCTGTCCGTCAGCTCATGACAATCTTATTATTGAACTTACCCCTTTCTATCTACAATATTCCAACTTTGTAGTCCTTGGAGATGTTAATGCCCACATGGATGATGCAAACTGCAGATCAGCAGAACAATTTAGAGAGGTAATGTGTGACCTTAACCTTCCCCAACTGGTAATGGGTGCCAATCATAGTGGTGGGCATACCCTGGATTTGATATTCTCTAACTACCCTCCCCATTCTGTTTGTTCCCCTCTTCCACTAATTTGGACAGATCACTTTCTTGTGCCTTTATACATATCTCATCCTTCAGCCAGATCGGGTTCTAACAAATCCATGAACATTTCTAGACCCTGGCTGAATATCCTGAGTCCATTCTTTCACATACTCTTTCTCAGATTGAGGTCATCACCTCGGAAGGAATGGGGGTAGCAATCAGCTCCTTCAACAACTCCCTAGTATAAGGCTTTGATACTCTGGCTCCCTCCAAATCTTTTTCCAGTAAGCACATCGCACCTTCTGCAAACCTTTTCACTCCTAACTGTCAGGTTGAAAAACTCAATGCAAGCAATGCGAGAGGAATTGGCGTAGGAACCATGACATTGAGGACAAGTGGGCTTATTGCACTTCCCTCTAACAGTTCTGGAGAACTATCAAAAAGCTAAAATTGCTTTCTTTTTTTCACAAATTGCTGCCGCTGACAATGTCCCCAGTATGGTTTTTAAAATCGTCAAAACTTTTTTGCAGCCAGAAGCCTGAAAACTAAGTGTGCCTGTTTCTCAGTCACTGGCAGATGACCTTTCCCAATTCTTCCACACTAAAGTGGAAAAAATCTATTCCAAGTTCAACATACAGCCCGATCCCCCCCATCCCCAAGCTAACCTTCACCACCTCTCCTGACAAGACAGGAGCAGGGCTTGAGTCATTCGACTCAATCTCATTAGGGGACTCGGAGTAAATAATTCTTAAAATCAAATCTGGCTCACCTCTTGATCCCTGCCCCGTCCTTTTTGCTCACCAAGGCGGCACCTGCCATTATTTCACAAATTAATGCCCTTTTTAACCTGTCTTTGGAAAATGGTGATGTGCCTCTTAGTTGGAAAAAGGCACTGGTGATTCCTCTGTTACAAAAAGCAAATGCTGACCCATGCCCCCTGAGTAACTACAGGCCCACTCTCTCCTTCCTCATCTCAGCAGGATGTTACAAACTGTGGTTAACCGTCAGATCACCAGCTTGGTGGAACAGAACAAGATTTTACATCCTACCCAGTTGGGCTTCTGTGCTGGTTTCCGCATGGAACTAGCCCTTCTTGGAGTCACCGAATATATCAGAGGTAACCTCGATGACGGGCAGAAGGCGGTGATCATCTTATTAGATCTCTCCGCAGCCTTCGACACCCTGTTCCATAAGAACCTTTTACAAAGGCTGGAGCAGGCGGGCTTCACTGGCCGCTCTCTGAAATGGCTCCGCTCCTATTTAGCAGACATACAACAGGCGGTCGTCGTCTCCCCCTTTACTTCCCAGTCCAGGGCCATAAGCTGTTGCGTTCCTCAGGGTTCATCACTAAGTCCTACACTTTTTAACATCTATCTGGCTCCATTAGCTTTAGTTGCGGAAAGTTGTGGTAAGAACATTGTCTATTATGCGGACGATACTCAATTTCCTTCCACCAGCTCAATGACACTGTAATTCAGGACTTTTGGGGCTGTATTGCGTCCATCGCTCGATCGATGCATAACAGCTGTCTACAACTCAAATCTGACAAAATTGAGATTCTGATGTGTGGATCGTCCTCCCCACTTGACGCACTGCGTCTCTTGCCCTCTGACCTAGGGCCTGCTCCCACCCCTGCCATACCTGTCAGGAACCTGGGAATTATGACGGACACTGCTCTTCTCTTCAAACCCCATGTCAAGGCTACATCAGCTACCTGCTTTGGTCTGTTAAAATCCTTGCGAAAGCTCCTAAAATACCTGCCCTTAGACACTATATTGCCACTGCTCCCGGAAACAGCACGCAGAACCATGGTACAAGCATTGGTGCTGCCTCGGTTGGACAACTGTAATTCACTATACCTGGGCACCCCGATTGCCACCACAAGGAAACTTCAGGTGGTGCAGAACTGCGCAGCTAGGCTGCTACACAATATCCCCAGGAAACAATCGGCTAAGCCAGCATTGAAGGCACTGCACTGGCTACCCATCTCAGAACGCATAATGTTCAAATCACTTTGCATTGCACATAAGACCCTCTGGGGTACAGGTCCAAAAATTAACCGCTCTTTGATGTCTTTTCACCGGCCCTCCCGCAGCCTGAGATCGGCCAACCTATTCCAAGCGAAGGTTCCAAAAATCTTGAGAGTACGTTCGGACGGGCGTATGTTCTCATACAATGCATCCACTCTATGGAACACGCTTCCGATCCAGCTTAGATCAACTATTCACCACTTTGCATTCAGGAAGCAATTAAAAACGTGGCTCTTCCAGAAACTGCAGTGAGACTGGAAAATTCTTGTGGTTGCTACTAGCGCTGGGATGCCTAAGGGTAGCCATGCGCTCTATCAAGAATGAATTAATAATAATAAGAACTTGAAAGGGGATTGCACATGCATTTATCACCTCCAGGTTGGACAATGTCAACATACTCTATCTTGGTGCCCCCCAGATTCTGCTGTCTAGTCTGCACCATGTACAAAATGCTGCAGCCAGGCTCATTCTGAATATCCACAAGCGTCAGTCCATCAGACTAGGGCTCAAAGTACTTCACTGGCTTCCGATCAAATCTAGGATCAAATTTAAGATGCTTATGATCACTCATAGAGCACTCCACCAGAAGGGTCCTAGCTACATCGAAGACAAGCATAAACACTAAACTCCAATAAGAGCTCTTCTCTCTTGTACCCAAACCCTATTGTGCATCCCCAGATTCCGCAAAGCCAGATCTGGTGGCAGGTCTTTCTCGGTTCTGCCCCCAGTCTCTGGAACGCTCTCCCACCCTCCCTTCATACCATTTCTAGGGAAAGCCTGTTCAAGGCACTGTTAAAAACAGTGCTATTAGGTGAGCTGTAACCTTCCGATCCTACCTCATATCGTGCAGGAGTGGCGCTCTATAAATATTTCTTAATTCATTCATTCAAGATGAGAACTGGAGTTTCAAGATTATTTGTCTTTGAACCATCAGTCTGGGTGGCTTTAAGGATCAAATTTATGTTACTTAGAAAGATGTTCAACAGAAATGTTGAGAATGGAAGGCCCAATCACACATCCTTTTCGAACTTCACTGGCCAATGGAAATAACTAAGTCATTGATATGGATGGGCCACATTTTACTGCAAGTACTTTCCAAAGCTTTCTAATGAAATGTAATAAGGAAGGGCCATTTCCTTCTTGACCTAATGCCTACCAGAGTTTAGCTCTCTCACTGTATGCACTGTATTTAGGCCTTTGCAGGGACAAAATACAAAATTGTTTGCAGAGTTACCTGTTTTTATAGTAAAACTTTACGTCTCTGGTGCTCATCCTCAGTTCCAGTTCAGTTGTTAAACCCGGGCTAGGAATACACGATAATTTTTCTTTCATTAGGGCAGCATTGAATCCTCCCAAAAACTGACACTGCATTCTTCCAGAAAGGCGGGCAATTCTTTAGGGGAATGAGGTGACATTAGTGGCGAGTGTCCCATGCTTATTTCCCTTCTGCTCTTTTTGGTCATGGGGTAATATTTTGGAGGGGGAGGGGTAGAGGGTGTGGGCCTGTCCACTTCCCCTGCTGCTAGTAGCCGTGAAGGGCTGAGAAGCTGTAATATATGTTATGAATGTGTCCTTCTTTAACGTAACTAGTGCTCATATAAAGCCCTCCAATACCAGCTTCATGTCGAGTTCGCTCTATATAAAACTGCAACAACAAAAAAAGATGGGCCAAGTTGTGTTTCTGTTTTGTTTCTGAAAGCTTGTTAAATAGGCTGCCTATGGCGCTGTACTGAAAGTGGCTAGTCTAGGCGCTGCATTGTGCGGTTTTAATACACTGGTAACTCTTATTATTTTTTTAGCAGTTGCATTCTTTGGCTCATTTTAAATGGGACTGAACCTGGCACTGCACCCGGCCCAGTTTTCGGACACTGGCTGCATTAGAGGTGTTTTCCTGTCACTACAGGTGTTTCAATACACGGCTGCGTTTGGTCGCTGTTAAATACGATTGCTCCTGGTGCAGTATTGTACTCTTTTTAACTAATGAAGCTACAATGGCTCTACGTATTTGATGCGGTTTTAAACTAGTGGTTATTCTTGACACTATTATTGGGGATACTGTGTTGAGCCAGGGGCTGCTACTGGCGCCGAATTGTGTGTTATTTTAAAATGGTGGTTGGTCTTTGCATTATATTGGCTGCTGATTAATGCAATGGCTGCTCTTCGTGCAGAGTTGCTTACTGTTTTAAGACAGCGGGTACTCTAGGCGCTACACGACTGTTTCGAGCCAGTGGCCGCGATTGGCGCCGCGTTGGGTGCTGTATGATTCAATATCTGCTCTTGAGGCCGCTTCCAGCAATTTTAATTGCGTGCGACTTCTTCTGGCACAGTAGCATTTGCAGCACCCCTCGGCGGAGCAGCTCTTTACTACTGCGCACTTTTAAATAATGCATTTTTATTTTTATTTACACGATTTAAAACGGTTAAGTTCCTACATTTTAACATTCCTATCCTTTGCTGTGCGCGAGGATGTATGTGCACACATTCTGAATGCATTAGTAAGATGTGTATGGGGTGAAGTTCAGCCCAGATGTTTCTTAAAATCCCACGTTCGACTGCTTGAGTTGCGATTGTTTTGCTCAGAATGATTACTTCTTACTTGAGTCTAATACACAACCTTGTATAAAGGTTGTCAACAGTTCAGTGTGGCCAGCGTGTTTTTAAGTATATTTGTAGGATAAGCACGATTTTATGGAAAACTGCTTCTAATAACTGTTTCCACACGTTGAGGTTATTTTTCAACGTTTTTATGACTTTAGCCCGCCTGCTAAGACTTGGGTACACGTATGTAAACATGGGGTCTATTCGATGCCAATGTTGCCTTCTTTACCATAATCGTTCCAGACTTCCAGATGTTCTACTCTGCAAGTTCGTAAGTTTCACATGTAGTCATTTTTCGATATACTGTGTAAACAGTACCTGTGTCTGCTGGGTCAAGCGCCTGCACAAAGCCACTGTAACTTGGAATGGGGATTGAAATACTAGCTGTGGTATGTCAGGCTCCTAGGACCAAGGATAACTCAGTGAGCTGAATGCTCACCGCTGCCAAATGTTAGGTTCTTGATATCATTCTAAACCTTCCACCCTTCTGTGGTAGGAACCACCATAAAATCGCCAATGATTGTCATTTAAATGATAGTGCTTAGAAAAGGATGAAGTGCTAGTGTCGCAACTTGATGGGAATTTGGTTTTAGTGCCTAACTTTGTATGCTGTATCGTGGGGAAATCGACTCCTAAATGTATGCTACAAAAATATCATAACTAGAATATCCTGAATATAGGTTTATTATACTTAACTGCACTTATAGGTACCATACCAACATATATCTTCAAGGTCCATTGGTTTGGAGCCAAGAATAGTAAATCTGTACTTCGCTTCACTGTGGTCCGACAGTTCATACTGTGGATGATATTTTTGTAGTGAACATTCTGATACACGAGGATTAGTGTTTCAAGGAAATGTGGTTGTGCACAAAGGTGACACACTACATAGATACAGACCTATTGTGATCACAGCTAACCCGTGACTGTCTCCTGAAAATCTTGAATACATCTGGCCCAATGGCCAACCATTCGATACACATGAAACATTAACACCATAGCCAAACACATTGTGTTCATGTTTTACGTGGATTAAACCAATATGACGCTTTACAATCTGGTAGAGAGTTGCACGAGATCCTTTAATAAGAAATACAGTGACCTCGTGTGTTGCTAGACGCCATAGCACCGCGCCTGTAAAAGAGTTGTTATTCGAGAGAACATGGCTAAAGTGCTCGCCAGCCCCGGAGCATGCCTTATGCAGTGCAGTGGGCTGACTCTGTCATCAGAAAGGGATTGCGGTTCTCGAGTCTCGCTATACTAGCCTCAAACTGAAGAGTTCAATGGCAATATGAAAACTCAAATGTACAATATCTGGTGCAATGGTATGGTATACTAGAGTACAATAAAAATGTTCACTCAGCCCTACCTGCAAACTCCCCAGTCACGTGGAAACAGATCCGGTTTAACAAAGCGTCAAACCAAGCTGTTGTAAACCTGTTGTAAGTATGTAAAGCTCAGATCAATACTGCCTTAATTTTGGGACGGAGAAGTATCCTTCCTCGCTCAAAAAAATGAAATATAGGAAAGCCAGCTAAGGATCAAGTGCGTAGGAAAAACAAGCATTTGCAATGCAATAGGTCTCAATTTGTGAGTGTTTGAGCTACTGGCATTGTAAATGACAATGTCTTTTATTTATGTGTTTTGAAAACCTGCAAGCGGTGCGTAAACACACACTTTGTACTTATAGTCCTTGCGTACGAGAAGCAAGGCTGGCAGTAAATGCGCCTCTTTTACTGCCAGCCTCGCTTCTTGTAAGCAAGGACTATAAGTATAATTTGCGTATTTATGCAACACTTGCAGGTTTTCAAAACAGATAAATAAAAGGCATTTTCATTTACAATTCCAATAGCTCAAACTCTCGCAAATGCGAGACCTATTGCATTGGAAATGCTTGTTTCCAAATGTGTTGAGCAGTTATGAAACATCAGTAGTTTGGCATTATTTAAGTTCAAGAACCAACATATTCATTTGTATAAATAAAACAAAGTTGCTGTAATGCCTCAGCTTTTCCCTGTAATTGAAAGTATTCAATGCTGGCTTTTGGCAGGCATTAAGACAATAATTGGAACAATTGCGACATTTTTAGGTCGAGCCTGGGCAGCGCATGCGCTGTTCTGCGAGCCATGCTGTATTGGAGTATGTACTTGAAGCCCCGCCCACTCTCCTTCCATATTTGTCATTGGCTTGTGTCATTGTCCTTTGTAAATGCTGGCTTCTGATTCATTATTAGGCTTGTTAGTCCCTCTTTAGTACCGCCTTGTCTTCATTTGTACCCTCCCATGAGGACTGGACCTTTAACTTCGGTTGTTACACGGTACGTATTCTTTAGTCTGTAAGCACTATTTTCTTTAATGTGTTTCTCTTACTGCAGGAGGGCAGGGGGATCTTTTGTCGCAGTTGTGACCACCGGCTTGTTTATTTAACTCGTAGCAAACGGGGAGCTCTTCAGGGGCCATGTGAGACAGAAGGGGGCAACTCAACAATGCTGTCAAGCATTTGGAAAGCAATAGGTCTCGCATTTGCAAGAGTTTAAGCTATTGGCATTGTAAATGACAATGCTTTTTATTTATGTTTTAAAAACCAAAAGTTAAATAGAAGGCATTGTCATTTACAATGCCAATAGGTCAAACTCGTGTAAATGCGAGACCTATTGCATTGCAGATGCTTGTTCTTCAAGCAACAACAGAAGACAGTAACTGAGACCCACCGGTGCACATGCATGCACCTAACATACACCTAACATGCACCTGACGGGCGAAGCTTTGTTCTTTATGAATATACGAATCTTCAATTGCACATACCACTGTTCCTAAAACCTAATATGCTATGACTCCAGACTCCTAAAAACCTATCATGTGACCATAAAATTAGGAAAAAACGAAATTGTAATTGCATTTATATAGCTCTTACTACCCCTGACGAGGCAATAAAATAAATGTGACAACAAACCTTAAATATGGGTACTTTGCAAAACATGACTACCCTGGGTTCTGTCTGCAAACCTACGCACTATGTAGGCACTGTTATCTAAAAGAGTGGGCATCCTGAGGTACTTATTGACCGTGGAGGGGTCAGACGACCAGGGAAACGTAAGTCCATGCCCCCCACTGCACGCCATACACTTCAGCTATGTTTAAAGTGATATGCGGGTACCCTGGTCTGATGATTTTATGAAATGCACAAAGTTGCTACCTAAACAAAGTTGTTACATAGAATGTTGGGGTCAGTCAGAAGATGTTACTGTGCTTTTATTTGTTTTAATCCACAGGGTTGAAGGTCACCCCTTTCCTGCAAAGCCTTTGCGAGAGTCACAAAGCCACCTTCTTACTGATACGCAGTCCTGGACAGAGAGCGTTGGAAACAATGAAAAGAGTAAGCTTGGTAAGGTGGCAATTACTGCATAGTATTTTAAGTGCTACTACGAGGACATGTGTTTACAAAAAAACTAAACAATGAAACATTACATGTTAGCCACTTGTTTTCCTACTGCTGTGATCAGATGGCCACTGTCAAGCTAGGATTGTCTCAGTTGGTTAGGGCAATAGTTCTTCTTGATCATCCTCTATACTCTTTTATTAATTTCATTTCACTTAAGGCTTTTATATGGAATGGGCTTAACCCCAGAGGTCTAAAGGGAAAGAGTATGCAAAAGGTCTGTGATGTTAGGGGTTGTGCAATGAAGAATTATTTTAAACAGGGGGCTTAGCTTTGGGACATCTGTGAAAATGGCAATTTAGGCTTTACTCACTGCAATCATAAATAAGGTCAGGTTCAGCTTATGAAAGGATGAGAAGTAGGAGTGGAAATCGGAGTTGTATTTGGAGCAGTGCTTAATTTGTAAAAAAAAAAAAAAAAAACATAAGTGCCAGGGGGTAAACATTGTTTATTACGAAAACAATTCCCCGCAGGGAATTACAATGCGGTCGTTAAAACGACCGCGTTGTAACCACGCATACCATTACTCCGCAAGTCGGACCAACGACTTGCGGAGGGGGCAGAAGGTGTTGGATTTGAAATGCAACACCTTCCCTACTGTTGCACAGACTGGAGTTGGAATAGTAAATTATACTATTCCAACATCCAGCGCCCCCCTTCCGCAAGTCGTTGTTACGACTTGCGGGATAATGGTATGCGTGGTTACAACGCAGTCGTTGTAACAACCGCGTTGTAATTCACTGCGGGGAAAAAGGATGCGTAAAAAAGTGGTATATTCATGCCAGGGCCCTCGTCAAGAGGCCACTTCAGCTTGCACCCCTTCCAGCGTTGCCACTGACAATATCAACACAAATACTAACCATCACACCCTACACGTGTGACAATTCAGACTATTCCAGGCCCCCAAAGCTATAAGAATGGCTTGGGCCACATGTATTATCTATTTCTATTGTATAGTGGATTAATTTCAGATGTTGTTGTGCTAATCTGTAAATTAGACAGACAGCGCCACCATGTTGCAGGCTGTCATAAGTGCCATTGTTGACAATTAAGTGACGGTGCCGAGGACTGGAAACCACCAGCTCAAATTAAGCACTGATTTGGGGGCAAGGGAGGCCTTCTTGGGCTGCGTCATGAAGTTTCAAAGCCCCGGAGGTGCAGAATGGGGTTGAGCGGTGCTCATTACGACTCTCATTGTCATCCCTATTTTGGGGAAAACTGGAGTTTTCTGCAGAATCGGAATTACAAGTTGTGGGGAGGACAGTAGCTCACCCCACGATTGCACTTACACTTTGGTCACAGGGAAAGAAAGCCTGGTGAAAAATGTAAGCACTTGGTGAAAGAAGTACTCAGAAACACTCCGTGTGAGAGAGAAAGGTAGTAACTGGGGCGAGAAGAAGGAGAAAGATAGTAAAACAGTGATAAAGGGAGAAAGTATGGATGAAAAGGGGGGAATTGTAGGGTGGTGGAAGAAATAAGGATGAAGGTAGAATCAAGATGGAGCTGCCTTAGTATTCAGCAGTTTCAGCGTTCAAGCGGGGCTGTCGGTGGGCACCTAAGAAATAATTTGGGCCTGGGATTTATTCGGGTTTTTTTCACACAAAGTATGAATTAGTTACTCCGAATTCCAAGCTGTAAAATTAGGAATGATGCAAGAATCCAGCACGTGGTAATTACCTTATCGGCACCAGCAGCGGCTCCTCTGCTGTGGCGGAAAAGCTCACCCCCCTGCTGAGAGCCAGCTGAGGGAGGGAAAATAAAATGATAATAAAACTATTTTATTATCATTTTATTTTTATTTTCTGCGCTTGAGCCAGCAAGCCAAGTCTGAGTGGGGGCATGACGAGGGCAGGGGGAGGAGTAGTGCACACTGTAAGTGTGCACATTAAACAATTACAATAAAACACATTAAAATAAACATCTATGAAAGAAAAAAAAAGGTACTTACCTTATCCTGCAGCACGTCCTCAATGCATTTCAGTCCCTGGCTCCAGACTTCTTAGAGCGTGAGGTGACATCACACAGGAATCTACCTTATCCAATCCAGATGCTGCTCTCATGCTGTGAAGCAGCATGATTGAAGCTTCTGGATTGGATGGAGCAGGCTGCCTCGGCACTCCAAAAGGCCCTGGAGGCCTGTGCCTGCTCTCCAACCCAGTTGTCTAAGATAGCAGGGTTGGAGAGATTTGAATTGTGCATGTTAGCCTGGCCGTAGGAAGATAGCCGGCCAAACCTACATGCGCACTATAAATGATGGGGCCACTCCTCATTGCTGCCAATCAGAGGGAATTCTCCAACCCCACAGCCACCGCGAATGACATCACCCCCTCCCAAGAACTGTGTGACACCCAGGCCGACTTCTTCCATGACAAGATCTCAGCCATTTGTGAGAACTTCAAACCCTAACCCCCCGCCGCCGACAGCATCAGCCAACTCACATCCACAAACACAAACCCCGAAAGCCTGGTCACATGTTGGGATGCTCTCATTACTCAAGCCACAATCTTCATCATGAACTATGTACACTCGAGAGCACCCACGGACCCATGTCCCCACCACATCTTTAACCTAGGGAGCAAGACAATTGGCGACGAGCTCAAGAAAGTCCTGAATGCCTCCATCACCATGGCCTCCTTCCCTGAGGATTGGATACATGCTGAAATGAGGCCCATCCTGAAGAAACCATCCGCTGGCCCAGCATAACTGAAGAACTACTGGCCCATCTCCTTGCTCCTCTTTCGGGTGAAGGTCCTCAAAAAGGCAATCAACTAGCAACTCACCGAACACTTGGAACACTACATCCTCCTTGACCCCTCTCAATCCGGATTCCGAGCCAACCACAGCATTGAGACAGCCTTTATTGCAGCCACCAATGACATCAGGGCCCTCCTTGATCACGGCGAAACAGCAGCACTCATCCTCCTGGACCTGTCAGCCGCCTTCGACTCCGTCTCCCACCACATCTTGATCGACAGACTCCACCAAATCAGAATTCATGTAGATGCCCTCAAATGGATCGCATCATACCTCACCGGTAGAACCCAGAGAATCCGTCTCCCACCATTCAGCTCAGAATCCAAGAAGATCATCTGCGGCGTACCACAAGGATCGTCCCTCTACCCCACCCTGTTCAACATGGACATGACCCCCCTGGCCAACACCATCAGATTGCATGGACATGAGATCATCTCCTACGTCAACGACACCCAGCTCATCCTCTCGTTGTCAGTAGACCCCTCCACCACCAGAGGCAACTTCCACAGATGTATGATGAACATTGCCGACTGGATGAAGGACGACTGTCTCAAGCTCAACACGGACAAGACAGAAGTCCTAATTTTTGGGAACAACACCTCACCATGGAGTGGCTCATGGTGGCCTGCTGAACTCAGCCCTTTCCCCGCCCAGACAGACCATGCACGCAACCTCTGCATCATCTTGGACAGCAAGTTATCTATGCAGAAAAAGGTAAATGCAGTATCATCCGCCTGCTTCCACACTCTACGAATGCTCCTTAAGATCTTCAGGTGGCTCCCAATTAACACCAGAAGGACTGTCACACAGGCCCTCATCACCAGCAGGCTAGACAACAGGAACACTCTCTATGTAGGAATCACCGCACGCCTCCTGAAGAGACTTCAGGCAATACAAAAGTCAGCGGCATGACTCATCCTCGAGCTGCTGAGATGGACTCACATCGCTCCGCACCTCAAGAAAACTACATTGGCTTCCAATCCAGAAAAGATGCCAGTTCAAGACCTTTGCACACAAAGCCCTGCACAATGAAGGACCATCATGCATCAACAAACAAATGACTTTCTACCAACTGACCAGACACCTGCGATCCACCTCTCTCTTCCTCGCAGACAACCACGTATCCTCCGAGTGAGCAGCGAAGGACGCTCCTTCTTGCACCTGCCAGCCAAAGCCTGGAACAACCTCCACCTGCACCTTAGGACCATATCATCACTCCAGGAATTCAGGAAAGGACTCAAGACGTGGCTGTTCAAATTAAGTACCATAAAGCAGCTAGCATCTCCAACTCCCTGAGACCCTCACGGGTGATTTGCCACTCTTTATAAATCCTAATTAATTGATTGAGTGAATATTTTTTCTTGCCTCTTCCCCGAGTGCTATTCCCCCTTTATTTAGCTCTCAGCTCATCCATTGCTTCCTCCACCCCTACAAATTTCACTCATTTATTTTAATGTTCACCCATGATCTACAGTTGCTCCCCTACTCTCCCCACTTGGCACTCCTTCTCCTGTCCCTCCCCATTGTTTTCACATCCCTACATATCCCTCCTTTTGTTTAATGTTCCTCCTGCAACCCCTGCTCTCCTATTTCTCCCCTGTCCCGCCCTCTTCATTATCTATTTTTTTTTTTACATTTTGGTGAGCGTCTCCATATGGGTTTTATTTTAATAAACCCATTTACAGATGACCACCAATGATGCCCATTGGCAATTTTTTAATGTAAAACAAAATGCATGAAAAGACTGGGGCTACAACTGCAAGAAAGTGTTCAGCAGTCATGAGTCGTACCTCAGCACTATATGTGTAGCTGTGGCAGGATTTCCTACATCTCCCAATAGGCCAAAACTGAGCGAGTGCGCTAGATGCTGAAGGCCATTTGCTCTTGCTACACGTAATTGCAATGTCCATATGGGTAAGTTGCTTTAAAGTGAAAGGCCGCAGACTTACCCTCTCCAAGGACTGTGATGCAGCTGTTCAGCAGCTACTGAGATGTGAATCACTATGCTGGGGTCTGGCTACTGCAGTACAGCATGGCTTTTTTCTGGTGCTGCTGTGGAAGGACTGAGGGGGGCTGCATGACATGGTACCATGGATGAGTCCTGCATCCTTAGGAGGCACAGGGTGCATGTAAGGGTAACCCATTTGTTTCATGGTACCAACTTAGCATACTGCCACAAAGCACTGGACAAGGTCCTATTTATTTCCCTTCACTGGAAAAGGTAACAAAAATACGTTCTCACCATAGATATTTATGTTTCGTAATACTCCACAGGTATGATGTGTGCATGCTACTTTCCCAGAGAACCACACATATGTCTATTTCATGCTTTTGAAAATTAGTTAACGCATCTGAATTTCTTTAAATGGTACTGCTGATGTCATTCTGCAGAACAGTTCTGAAGTTCACATTGTGCACTACAGAAGCACTAGCAAAGAAGATAATTTGGCCTTTTAATTCCATAAACTGTTGGCTTTGCCAAAGCTTGTTTATTTTTTTACATCAGTGCAAAACTTAATGTAATATGAACAAATATACCTGTTTATTAAGTTTTGTCTAGTATGCCAAGAAGTTATGAAGTAATATCTGCTGCACTCTTTTTTTTTTTATTCTGTCGAAGTCCTCTATATGTACCTTTTATGTGTCTTTGTTTCTACTTTGGATTCTCACTATATAAATCAATCACGTTTATTGTTGGACAAAGAGCATTTCAGATTAATATTACCCATGTTTTGGTTGTATGACATTCCTATTGTGAGTAATCAAGAGATAAAAAGACAAGGGTTTGGCAACACCCATGAAGGTATACAGGTGCCACCAACCACTTCTTTTGTGAGTAAAACTCGAAATACTCTGGCAGGGGTTTAATACATACCCTGAACACAACCCTGTCTGTAGGAAGCATACCTCAATCCACAACTAATCTACACAATCTCAGTTTATCTTTAACAGGATACCTCTGCTCCGACAACTACTTAAACTGGTGTCAATTCAATTTGTAATAGTATATGATAAAAGCAAGTAGTGATGTTTTGAGAAGTGTGCATATTAGTGTGCGTATTAATGGTTTGTGTTCTTCTCTCTTCTAGGTATGAGCAACCCAGCATTAACAATGGAAAATGAAACCTAGTGACTCTTCGATGAAGCTTGTAAATGATGAGGAAAGTAGGTCAGTGCATCTTAGAGTATATTTAATAAGCAGTGGTTTTAGTGATCTATCGGAACTACTGACCCATTTTATAGTGCAGTCGCTGCCTGACTGCTATGATGCTAGACCCATTTGTTTCTGTTGAAGTGGCCAACTAATTATCATGGCAGGTAATATTTTCAGACTTAAAGAATACATGCAGACCAACAAGGAGTCATTCAAAGGTGGCACATAGCATGAGATGCTGCTAGAGTAAGAAACACAAATTAAAATGATTAATTAGAGGCACTGCACATCGATGCTGTTGAGTGATGACTGAGTGAGAAAACACATACAAAAGGATTACATTCATGGTGTGGTTTGCAATACTATATACACGAAAGAGAGTGAGAAGAGAAGAGCTTGTCCTTCTTCCCCTTATCAATATATCAAACAAATGAGAACAAGCTTGCTACCACTCCAAAGTACTATCCTACATGTCTTTCACTCATGTCTCAGACAAACCATTACGTTTTTTTTTTAAAGAACCCTCGCCCACCAACCTAGTTGGTGGCATGGTTCATCATTAGGTTCCCACCTAAGGTGCCGAATGTATCTTAGGTGTGCTACGACGCATGATTACAGCGGAGCTGGTTTCTTTTTGTAACATGGTGAATTTGTGAGTCAATTTTAAAACTACCTCCAGGATATCCACCCATTAGTGAAAATATTTGAATTGTGGATTCCCTACCCTAGGAACCTAATGGTTTGTCTGAGACATGAGTGAAAGGGATGTATGACAGTACATTGGCATGGTAGCAAGCTCATTCTCAGGGGTTTTGCAATAGACATTTAGAATCAAGGCCTGATGTGGGTCAATACTTATTCTATCTCTCCATTTTCATGAGATCGCGCCTTAGGATGTTTTCGTACTTGTTGGGCCTGATTCACAAAGATTTTGCTGTGAGTAGGTGTGGCTTATTTAAAATCTGCTTTCAAATTCAGCACTAAGCCAAGATTTCTCACAGAGTAATTAACAACCAAATGTTCGTGAATATAGCCTATTGAGTGTGGGACCATCTGTAGATAATGTGTTCCAGCAATGGGGACCTAGGAAATGAAGAGTCGGAATCTGAAAGCATCCCTGGGTGGCTTAGGTATGACCAGTAGGTGAGAATGTTGGAGAGAATGCCATTGACCAATTTGAAAAAAACTTCTGCAAATAGCTTGTAGAGGGCCGTTATATATCTGTGAGCCATCCAGCTTTGTTGAAAAAAAATTAGTGGTGGGAGTATGCCAGGGCAAGGTCAAGAGGGTTCTGGTAGCAAACTTTAGTACATTGGCCAATGGGGAAAAAGAACGGTAAGGGAGACCCATCTGTTGAAATAATATGATTTGCTTGAGATTTTAATTAGTGCCTCAGCTGTGTGAAATGGGATGATAGATTTTGTAGATTTCTGTACAGAACATGGCCTGCAAATTGGTTTTCTAGTCCAACTGTCACTAAGGACATAGGGCCTGGTTTAGAGTGCAGCCGAAAGAGTACTCTTTTGCAAAGGCAACAAAGTATCCTTTCTGCTGTATTGAATGTCTGCCCACCTCATTTAGATTCAGACGGACCTTCAGCATGTCAGCTGCAGAGACTACCCCATCTCCGCCACTGACATACACCTCCAATGGCCCGACAGAATAATAAGAGCCCTCCCTTTGCAGAATGGACAAACAAATGGCAAGTTTTTACTTAGCTTACCGCCATCTAAAACGTGGCAGTAAGCCAAATATTAGTAAAAACTTTTCAATGTCCTCCACAGCATGAGATACAACTCCCATGGCAAGGGGGGTGGGGTCATTGCTTTTTTTATTTTGAAAAAGAACATGACATTTTGGATTTTCTTTTAGAAAAAAATAATAAGAAGAAGTTTGCTGTGTGGCTCTGTCATGTTGATGCGAATGTAGGAGATGCCAGCTGGGGCAGCCAGCATCTCCAAAGTTGGAGTGCAGTGACTCCATCAGGGTGACGGAGTAAAATACTCTGTTGCTCTGCCGGAGAAACTGAACTCTAAATCAGGTCCTCAGTCAATGTACCACCTGAGACAGAAAACCCAATGGACTACAAACACCCCACAACCCACTCAGCTTTACTTGAGTGAGGTGCAATTCTAGGTAACGATCAGTTCTGTGAGATTTCATAAGGATAGTTAGTGAAACCCAAACCCTTTTTCATCTTGGAAAGGCCCTTAATAACACAAGAAACCTAGGAATATATTTCCAAGATGTATTTCAAATCAAAATCCTATCCTAGTGCCTGCAATATGAATAGTATCTATTATACAAAAAGAACAAGTAAACTAATGGCAACGATACTTAACAGGAGGGTGAGTAATTAAAACATATTGTAGTTTTGTGATGAGATCATAGAGCTTCTTTACCTCAGTATCTCCAACCCTACCTTCCTCTTGGCTAACTAAGCTTCAGATAGTACCAAAAGAGGCCTATTTCGAATTTCAGAGATGGTTCACACTCACATAGCTCTTCTGAACAATAGAACCAATGTTCAGCAAAGAAACAACATCTGCTGTTTTCATCTGCATGCAGACAGATAAGCCATCCATGTGAAGGCTGGATGTGCTTTCACCGTAGCCTTCAGCAAGAGAAGGTGATTACAGCTCTGTATGACCCTCAGTCTCAAGTCCGTGGTACAAATTTCCTCCCTACCTTATTACACGCTGTTCTAGTTTATATATTGTTTCTGAAAACTGTTGAACATTTTCAGAATAAACAATAAGTAGCAAACCCCTTGCAGCTTTTTACCTACTTGCATTTTGTGAAACCTTGCCTATTGTTTAAAAACGATAAATGAAAAGTGAAGATAATCAAGTTCTTTGAAGCCTTTTTAATTCTTTAAATACAACCACTGGAAAAGAGAAAAGCTTGAATATATTCAAGCATGCTTAGATATCATGTTGCAGGGAATAACGAAATGAGCGAATGTGCATTCATATTTAAAGCATACACCTATAATTCAAGAACGGGGATACCTAGAAGAGAAAATATATGATGGTTATAGCATGGAGTTATGTATGTATTGTTCTAATGTTCATTAGTTGTTATCGAGGGGCTGTGGTTGTGGTAGTAATGAATGCTCCCATTCGCTTTTAGGTATTGAAAAGTATCCATAGATTTGTACCTGAACAGGATCAGGTTAGATTATTAGGAGAGATGTGGCTAGAGTTAGGTGGGGGGTGAAGGTAAAGGATGAGGGAAAGAAGAGTGCTACATCAGTGAACTGAGATCCCTCTTCATTCAAATTGCAGTGAGACAGTCAGAGCTGCATGACTGGAGGTAAGGCAGGAAAGCATGAAAAGAGAAAATATTTGCAGATTATCTGCATAGAGAGGGTAGGTGAAAACTAAAGAGGAGATGTCTCCAGGAGAGGACCCCTTGAGGAACAACAACATTAAGAGTTGCTGATCACCTAGTATGCCATTCCGCTGAACAGCAGCATTCAGACAGGTTTAAGAAAATGACTGAAGAGCTATGTTTTAATTGCCAATGGACTAGAGGATAAAGAGTGATGTAGGCTGAACAAAAGTGTCAAAAGCTGCATATCCAGAAGTGATAGTGGCAGCCAGGAGAAATAAAGTTGGCAACATGGTTGAGTGCTGCTTCTGTTGAATGGAGGCCACTGAAGAGGAACTGGAAGAAGCGGAGAAGGTGGTAGGTTGAAGGCCACGCAACATAGAAACAGGGACCTTCCCCTCAATGTGGAAGAAAACATCAATACTACCTCTGTTAAAGAAATCAAACCTGGATAAAACAAAAGCAGGTAACTATCTCCCTATTTCCCGGCTACCCTTACCGGCGAAAGTATTAGAGAAATATATGAATCAGGAACTGACGGTTTTCATTGAGAACAATTACATTTTGGATCCTACTCAATATGGCTTTAGAGCCCGACACAGCACTGAACAGACCTTGATCACTGCAACGGAGGAAGTCAGATAGGCAGTTGATAACGGAGGATCGGCAGCCCTAGTACTATTAGACCTATCGGCCGCCTTCGACACGGTGGACCACGGCATTCTGATTCATCGGCTTCAGGAAGCTGGAGTAGAAAACTTAGCGTTAGCACTGCTCAGATCCTTCTGCTCAACCGAGAACAATTTGTTGAAATAGGCGGCTACGAATCTAAATGTTTCCAGCTTCCTTGTGGGGTGCCACAGGGCTCATCATTTAGCCCTACCCTTTTTAATTTATATGTTGCTCCTCTGGCACGTCTGATCAAATCCCACGGGTTTGAATTGGTGTCATATGCGGATGACACCCAGATTATTGTATCAATCTCAAGCGACAATCCTAAAATAGCACAGAACTTCAAGGAGTGTATGAGATGTGTCAGCGTATGGATGGCCGAGAACTGTCTAAAGTTGAACTCGGTTAAAACTGAGGTACTCCTCTTTGGGAAAGTCACCTCCTTCTGGTCCTCAGAATGGTGGCCAGCAGAGCTGGAGACCCTCCCAACACCAGTCACTAAGGCAAAAAATCTTGGAGTCATTATAGACACCACCCTTTCCTTCCATCACCACGTAAACAAACTCACTGCTTCTATCTATTACATCTTGAAAATATTGCCCTTTATACCGACAGGATTGCAGAAAACACTGGTGGCAGCCTTAGTGTTGTCTAAACTTGATTATTGTAATGGAATACTAGTTGGAGCAAACAAATCAGTAATAACAAAACTACAGGTTCTCCAGAATTCCACTGCTAGATTGCTCTTCGGTCTGTCCAAATATTCATCTGCCAAACAGGCCCTTAATACACTGCACTGGCTACCGATCGAGAAGCGAATTAGGTTTAAAGCATTGTGTGTCGCTTTTAAGGCCCTGCAAAACTCAGGTCCCGCTTACATAATTAAACACTTCCAATGGTATACGCCAGTCCGCGCACTCCGCTCGGCCTCCCAGAAGCTGGTGAGGGTACCATCTTCCCGCCTTCAAAGATGGGGTGGTAAAAGCTTCTTCAATGTCACCTCTAGATGGTGGAACAAACTACCTTTCCATTTAAGAAACTCCACCGATCTCTTGTCCTTTAGGAAAGGACTGAAAACGTGGCTTTACACCCTGTAAACTGGGCTTGCATTGGTTCCTACACACGCAGTGCTCTGTGATCTCCTTCATCAGCGCCTAGACGCCTCCGGGTAGTAGAGCGCTATACAAATACATAAATAAATAAATAAAACATAGCAAGCCACCTTGCTGCGCTGCGTGAAGAGGGAGAAATGCGCCATTTTTACCATTATATGGCACATTCCTGTCCTTTCCTAGTGCTGGTGCACTTTTGGCGGCCTAGCACCAATGCAGGCACCCTTGCGTCATGTTGCAAGGGTGCCTGCATTGTAGGCAGGATTTGTTTTTGCGCGGGAAGGGACACCTTCCTGCATAAAAACAATCCTGAGAGGCATTTTCCTCTTTATATGCGTGGTGCAGAATATAAAACCTTATTGGGCAGAATGAGTCACACTAATAAATTCCATGGTGGGTGTAGTGCTACCACTAGACATTACAGTCATACCCCGGGGCCATCCCGGAGAGGAAAGAGTATACCCTGGATACATCGCTGATGGCATGTGAATATCACCCCATTTACTGGCAGGAAGAGTAACACTGACCCATATTTGGATTTGTGAACCCCACATCTGGGACTGTAGTAGTCAGAAATCTGGCATGTATACATTATGGAAACATTATTGGCCACCCTAGCAGACAAGATGCAATGATTTGAGAACATATTGAAATCTTTAAATGTATTAGCTGGAGGGTGGAGGTTGGCTCAACATGTGCCTGTCCTAATCCGGAGAGTGGGTTACATAGGACTTTGACTCATCAGGAGCAATGGACTCAGAGGATGGGCTAACCTAATCGGTTCTACTTAGCCCAGGCCCACCAACACGCAACTTCTAAACAATATTCAGTAAAGAATGGGAGTCTAATTGTTGACCTTTGGTGTCTGTTTGAGGCTACAGAGTGGTGGCACGTACTCCCCTCTGCATCTCATATGAGCCATCTGTGGCACTAAATTCAATCATTTTATTATATCTCTTGTCCGACCCAGGGTTTCCCAGGTGAAGCTGTACACTATCCCCCTAGTTAAAGAATATACCACTGTCTGACTCCCCCCACCTGCACCTTTGTTTTTGTCTATTCCTTGTTTGTTTTTGTTCCTCATTTTCTATTTTATGTGTACTTAAATACTCTTGTTGCTGAACCGTATTGTACAGCATCAAAATTAATAAAGATATGTGTTGGAAAACGAGGCAGTATCTGTGAGGCCTGCACAAATAACATGACTACATTTGTCCTTCACTGGGAACCAAACACCCCATTGTAGCACTTGACTCTCAGGGGGTAGCGTTGCTGAGCAGTCTAAGGCTTACTCAAGGGAGGTGGTGTGCCAGTAATCGCCATTTACCAGTACGCAGAAATAACACTCAATAATTGATTGTCCAGTCTGTACTTTGCTTTATAAAAGGAAGAGTACATTTATTAAACACACACATTACTCAATACTATGCAACAATTTACAAATATACATAAGCTGTTGGAATTACTTTGTGACATTGCATAACATTCCCACCCCTCCCGCAGGGGAGGGGGGTCTAGTACAACCACTCCCATGTATGCACATCATGTTGACCCCTAATGCAGTAGGTTGACCATAACCTGGAGCAAGGGCCTTGTCCTCTGGCACCATCCCAGTGGCGACCCACTCCATTATCTCAACAAGCATTTAAAATGGGCACACCTGCCATGGTGACACATAACCCTGACTGAGCATCTCATACTGACCATACAGTAATATACCTCTACATCTTTGGGGCTAACAGTCTGGGTTGTCCTTCACCTAACGCTGCAGCAAGAATACATGTTTAAGCATCACTTAAAATGACAGTACATATCATAGCTGATAACCATTATAATGCATTGCAATATAAGCCCCTAAAAGACATCACAGTTATAATCACAGGATTAAGCACATACAGCCGGACACCCTAGCAGGAATGTCCAGCAACATAACCCCACTTTGCTTTTGACTTCACATTACACATGTGACTTTCAGTCCCTCAAAAATAATAACATTAGGTAAATGCACTTCTCGTGCAATTGCACCTCTCCACCTCCAGGGGATGCCCTTCTCCCAACATCATCCAGCTCAGCCTTTCATACCTTGGTGGAGTCCCAAACACAGCTGAAGAACAAAAGTTCCAGCCACAGGATGCTGTTGATGCCTGGCTGAGCCCTTGAGGGGTTATTTCTTTCAAGTCCCCCAGAGACTTAGGGAGGGACTTCACCTCTTCGTGCTGGGGGAGACTGCGTAGCTCCTGCAGCTCCCCCTGCACCTTTGCAGACCTTTGGCGGTGAACCCATCCTCCTGGGGCCACCACACGCAGAAAACCGGCATTTTCATGCAGGCCTGTCCAGGCTCTGCAAAGCATTATAGGCCGCTCTTCCCCCATCTCGTGCATTTTTTATGAGCAGCTCTCCCACTGCTCCGGGGAGAGCCGCGCTGCCCGTGATGGCGGCCCTGCGACGCATTTGCCCATCGTTGGGGGTCCGGTCCAACCCGGACTCCGTGCCTGCAGGTGAGCTCTGCGCGGCTCGGGGAGCCCACCCCCAGCCGCCCTTCTCCTCTTTTTGGGGGCCAGGTCCCACCCGGGCACCCCACATTTGTCTGCGGGCAGAAATGGAGACTCCCGCCGGTTCGGCCGGACCTCAGGGGAGTGCGACGGCACCCCCCGCCTTACTTCTGCCACAGGGGAGTGCGGCGGCACTACCCCTCCTTTGCAGGGCACACCGGGGCCCGGAGTTGGGGATCCCGGGTCCCCCCGGGAGGTCTTCACGGGGAGCGCGACGGCGCTCCCCGGCTTCGGGGGTTGGGGTCCCGGGCCCCAGGACCCTCTTCGAGGGGAGCGCGACGGCGCTCCTCTCCCTCCTGTGTCTTTGGGGGCCAGGGTGGGCTCCTGGCACCCCCTTGGGAATTCTTTCATGGGGAGCGCGACAGCGCTCCCCGACTTTCTCTTCTTGTGGGACAGCCCCTGTGACCTGACCCACCCCGGGGGCACATCTAGGACCGGCGGCGGAGCCCCACGCGCTTCGTCATCGGTCCTCAGAGAGGTCAAAAGTCGCCTACCTTCTGGGGGGCGTATGTCAGCCCCCAGACGGCCGATTTGCACCATTTAGGCCTCTTCTTGCTCCTAGTGGCACGTCCCAGCCACTGGGAACACTTTCCTTTGCCCTCCTGGTCTCAAGGAGGGTGAACTCAGCAGGGAGCTGTCTACACTGGCTCCCTGCGCCAGCCTTTCATCTGGCTGTCCTCCTGGGCCTCTCTTCTCCTTGCGCAGAGGCCCAGGCTTCTCCTCACTGGTCCTGGACTTCACTGCAGGCGCAATCCAGGGTCCTGGGACAGTCAGGGGGTTCTTCCTTCCAACTGCCCATGGCGCCAGGCTCCAGCACCCGTCTTCTTCAGCAGACCACACCCCAGAGAGAGCTCCTCTTCCTGTACAAGACCTTTTAAAAGAACTTGGAGGGGGCTGGCAGGGAGGCTCTGCTGCCCTATCCGGCAGCAACACATCACCTCTCTGCCCCTGCTCCCTCCTTCCTGCCCAGGCCTCTGGGATAGTTCAAAATGGCGTCGTCCAGGGGTCTCATGCCACATGGTCTCTGAAAAGCCCCCTTCCCCCCTTGCTGCCTTCTCTCCAGAGCAGCTTGGTGCCTGGCACCAGATGACAGCTGCTGATGGATAACCTGCAGCTCCACCCACCTTCTCTCCCTCTTGGAGAGGAGACCTTCGCCCTTGGAATGCTACAGCTTGGGGAGGAAGGTCATTAATCCAGCCTGGCAGGGTCACACCCAGCCAGGCTCTGGTTATGAGCTGAGTCAGAGGAATATGACATTTCTGGATGACCCATAAGCAGTACAGATATGGCTTTGGACTCAGCAGAATATTTCTTCTCACATAAGTTACAGTGTACTTTGGTGCATGTCTGGAATTTTTAGGCCCTAGGGAAGTGAAACTACCCCATGTGATCCCCATCTTCATAAGAGAATAATGGAGTGTTCCTTCAGTGAAAACAGTAAAGCACACTGACTTTCCCTTGCATGTTTCTTCCCATAGTTTAAAGCCTGTTCCATGTTACCACCCAACTCTGCATAATTCCTGCCACACCATTCTATCTGTACCTGCTCCTGGGCTGCGCATGCCAGGAATCTACCCCGCGCAGCCCCTACACCTGTGCACACGCATGTGCACACTTGTCTGCATGTAACCAGCCCCTTACTCCGGCTGCAGCGCAGCGGCCTACTCTCACCAGGGGGACACCAGTAAAATCCACATGCAGTCTCTTTCATTTCATTCACTGTGGGTGAGTCCCAACTTATGAGGCTCTCCCACAGTAAAAGCTCAACAATTAGGTTTACAAAAAGCGAAAAATCCGGGCGGCTCAGATGGTCAGAACCACCTTCTAACAATATGTTTTAAAAAAATTAACATAGAAAGCACAGCAGCAGATTCAAATCTTTGTAGATATCATTCAAGAGAGAGTGTTAGAATACGGAGGTACGACAGAGATGTATAATGGAGGGGAAAGGTACATTTGAAATAATTTGATAACTGAAGGGTTGTAATGGTTAGGAATGTGTTCATTTAAGAATGCAATGGAGTTAAATGGGTGAAGTTAAATAGAATTCTTAGAGGGTAGTGAAGTCAGGCTAGTGGTGGGGAGCAAAAACGTGGAGAGGGTAAGTAAAGAAATGAGTGTCTTTGTGAAGGTGGTGAACTTGGTAAGTAAGTATAATCCACAGGAAAAAAAAAATCTTGATTAGCTCAACTTGCACAATCTGATTTATATGTGCTGTGCAACATTTTGCTTTGGAGTTCTTATTTAATTATTGAAAAATTGGTTGGATACTTCACCATTGCAGACTCAATTATTCTACAATAACATAGGGCCCGATTCACAAAAGTAATCTGAGACAAAATCCTAACTTTACGACTTTCGGTATTCACAAAAGGCATTTAGGAGTAGTAAAGTTAGGATTTTGTCTTAAGTTTGTCTTAAGTTTTGGTCTTAAGACAAAATCATAACTTAAGTTAAACTTAAGTTAAACTTAGGTTAAACTTAAGTTAGGATTTTGTCTTAAGACCAAAATTGGGTAGAGAAAGGTTCTGTTTGCGTAAGAACGGAGTAGAAATTGTGTTAATTTAGATGGCATTGAAGGTAAGTAAATATGAATAACTCTCCTATACAATTTTTAAGTAGACATGTTTCGATTTTTTACCTAACACAAGTTCCTCCAATAGAAAAACACAATTCTTTTTCTATTAAGTTATTCGGACCTTCATGCACATGAAAGTGGCAAATAGCATTCAAATTGTTTAAACCTAGTCCAGTGTTGAAAATCTCAACAAAATATCAATTTCACCTGTGGAGGAAAGAAGAGGGAGGTGTGGTGTAGTTGCTAAGTTTCATGGCTTCAACCAGAGTTCTACTTCTGGCTTTGGCACTTGACTTAAAAGCATGTGATATGGAGCAAATCACATCATCTCCCTGTGCCCCTAATTATGAATGTGTGGTGTATACGTACATGACAAGCAGCTGCATAAGACACAGTCTCGACTGCATTCTTCTACCTCTCCCCCCAATCACTAGTGGGAATATATTTAAGATGTTCCTTTTACTATGTAGATTTCTGTCCAAAATGGATCCTATGAATTAGGTCTGTTAGGTGTGGGAGATAATATGGATATGTCCTGAGATTCTAGAAAGTGCAGTAAGGCAGTACGCTATGTACAGGTGGTGTGTAACATACTACAAAAGGGCTGTAATTGCCCATTTTAGTGTCAGGTGAGCACTCCAGCAGGCAAAATGGTGTTGCAAGGATTTTCAGTGCCCCAGACAAGAAAATCATTTTGCATGGGTCATTGAAAGTCTTTGCACATTCCTAGTGATAGATGACTCATTCAGATACATTGATAGAATAAAAACATTCCACTTGTAACTGAAAACTGAAAACGTAGGAAATAAGACTTGAGAAAGAGGGCTTGAGACCAATATTATATGAGTAGTGAGTGCATGAGTGCATGAGTGCATGATTCACTCTTTCAGAAGCACTCCTTAAAGAGATTTGCGAATTGCTCAATTTTTCAATAATCCTACATGCATGTTCAAAAAGTATCCCTTCACCTAATATTTCTTAGAAAATGTTCAGATTTGCATTGTAACTAGAGCGAAGATTGATGTTTTGTCATCCATTAATCCTAAATGCATGTTCAGATTTGCAGCATCACTCAGAAATCCTTAGTGCAAGTCCAAAGTTTGCGCCATCAATTAGTAATCCTAAATTCATGTTATCCGTTGTGGCATCACTCATGAATGCTTAGTCTGTGTTCAGATGTGCCCCACCATTAAGTAATCCTTAGTGAATTTTCAGGTTAGCACCACCACGGAGTAAACCTTAGTGTTTGTTTGGTTTGTCCTCACCCTTTTTAAATGCTGTATGTTCAGATATGTCCCATCACTCAGTAGTCCTTAGTGCTTGTTCAGATTTGCACAATCACTTGTTAATCCTAAATGTATGTTCACTTGCGCCAACACTCACTTATAGTCGGCACATAACCCAATGTGCACCATCAATCAGTACTTAATGTTGCGCTTATGTTTGCACCATCCCTTAGAAACTTTTAATGCCCTACTAGAGTAGCAATAACTTAGAAATCTCAACTGCATGCATTGTGATTTATTAATCCTTAATGCATGTTCACTTTTATACCATCACTCAGTAATCCTTAGTGCATTTGCACCATTACTCATTACTTCTAAATGCATATTCAAATTTACCCAACCACTCCGTATTCTTCGTACATATTCAGGTTTTCACCACACCTAACTAAATAATGCTAAATGCTTGTTCACCTTTGCATGCATCAGTAACTAATGCTTGATTAATGTTCACGTTTGCTTTAACATTCACTAAACATCACTTCATAAACAGATGTACAGCATCGCTCAATAGTACCCAGTGCATGATATTTGTACAATCATTCCAAACTCTAGAGAGCTTACTCAGATTACTTTGTGTCTCATGTGCAGTTATAATTACCAGTGTTAACCACCTACTCAAGGTAGCCCCGGATTGTTTCAAATCAAATGTAACAAAGTAAGCATCAACCTTCTGAACGGCTTTGTTCTGTCCAAACAGATCGACAGTGCTCGCTTGATATCGATGCCCAGATTTACTAAAGGCTTGCGTTGTTCTTGTGTCACACAAGTCGGCACAAGTCCTTAAGTGATATTTACTAAACCACGTAAGGGGTGATTTGGGTTGCCTTGTGTGACTTTTGTAAAGAACTAATGCAAAAGAGTAGCTTGCACTGCATTGTGTTACATTTCAATCAATCAATCAATCAATCAAGGGAATTGTAAGCGCACTACTCACCCGTGAGGGTCTCAAGGCGCTGGGGGGCGGGGTTAGCAGATCCTTTGAGTCGAAGAACCAGGTCTTCAGGGCCTTCCTGAAGGTGTTCAGGGAAGGGGCGCTTCTGATGTCGGTGGGGAGCTCATTCCAGGTCTTGGCCGCGATGTAGGAGAAAGATCTTTCCCCTGCTCTGGCTCTGTGGATGCTTGGGGTCTCGGCGAGGAAGAGGTTGCCGGAACGGAGGTTTCTTTTGGGTGCGTGGAGGGTGATTCTGTCATTGAGGTATTGGGGTCCGGTGTTGGGTAGGCATTTGTAGGCGTGGATGAGTATCTTGAAGGTGACTCTTTTCTCTACGGGGAGCCAGTGGAGCTTGCGTAGGTGTGGGCTGATGTGTTCGTGTCGAGGGATACCGAGGACGAGTCTGGCGGTGGTGTTCTGTATCGTCTGGAGCTTGCGGAGTAGGGACTTGTTGATGCCGGCGTAGAGGGCATTTCTGTAGTCCAGCCTGCTGGTAATGAGTGCGTGAGTGACTGTCTTCCTTGCCTCGGGGGGGGATCCATTTGAAGATCTTACGGAGGATGCGAAGGGTGTTGTAGCAGCTGGAGGCTACGGCGTTGACCTGTCGGTTAATGGAGAGGGAGGAGTCGAGTATGATGCCAAGGTTTTTGGCATGGTCCGTGGGGGTCGGGGGGCTGCCTAGGGCGGTGGACCACCAGGTGTTGTTCCATGCTGATGGGGTGGTGCCGAGGATGAGGACTTCTGTCTTCTCCGAGTTGAGTGTCAGGCAGCTGTTTCTCATCCAGGCTGCAACGTCCTGCATTCCTTCCTGGAAGTTGAGTCTGGTGGTGGTGGGGTCCTTGGTGAGAGACAGGATGAGCTGGGTGTCGTCGGCGTAGGAGACTATGCTACATTTCGTAGTGGTAGACATTCCATTGGTGGAGCATGGGCGTTCCACTGCATCCCCAATGGAATTTGACGCAATACCAGATTTACTCAAATCAGTAAACCTGCGATTGTAGCAAAATGGTGTGCCTCACGAAGATGGTGTAGTGAGGAAAAATATTTTCCTTCTCCTCATTACTTCCTCTTTGTGTGTGGGAGGTATTCCGCATCACACATAGAAAGATACAATTGCCTCTTAGGATTGTTTTTGTGCAGGAAGGTATCCCTTGCTATACAAAAACAATCCTGCCTGTAATGCAGGCCTTGAAAGGTGCCTGTCTGCATTTGTACTAGGCAAGACTCAGCATGCCAGGCCAAAGAGCGAGCAGAAGTGTGCCACATGTTAGTAGATATGGTGCATATATGCTCTCTCTGTTTCCCGTAACGCAGCACAGTAAGTTCTCATGCTGTGTTATATTGTGTGAAACTTTAGCAAATCTGGCCCTTAATGTATGCAATCTCTGTTCTTTCACTGAATCTGGAAAAAGACAAAGTATAGGGAAAATCAGATCATTTGAACAACAAATTGCTGAAGCAATTTTAGGGACAAATTGGAGATTTGGGTGGAGGACAATTTTGTCAGGGAAAAACCTTTTTAAAAAGGCTCTAAAGTCTAATCCCCCAATTCCTCTGGCTAAAAAATCTAGCTAATAAAAACAACACATTATAGATAAGAAATTTCACACCTGCCATATCCAAAGGTTCAAAAGGTAACTCCTGCATAGCCTGTAAAAACTAATTGAAAATCCCAAGTCTTTAAACGTTAATTAATGACAGATTTCATAGGGGAAAAAAAATTCAGCCATCTAGAAACTAACAGAATTATAGTTTCTAACTCAGGGTTCCCAAATGCCCATGCTGCTGCCTATTGTGCCCATATCATAAACACAGCCAGTCCTAACTAAAAGCCATCATTTACAAACTCAAGTTTGTTTACTGGCTCCATCACATCCTCAGAATATCCTTTCCTTCTACACCACTGATCAAAAGAATGCAAGTGGAGAGAGTATGATTTCAAAATTTATGGATTACTGGATCGATCTAGCCACACTAGATAACAACACTTAACATCTAGATTCAACCTTTTACTATCTATGCCCCTAATTGCAGATGGGCCAGAACTGGCAGAGGCCACTGAAACCTCATCAATGGATAAGGATCCGTAGGTTCATCCAATGAGGTTGAATTGCAAGCTGAATAAGTAACAGGGACTAAGAACGACAATACTTACATGGAAGCACTAAGAGAACCATTGGCTTGTCCTTCCCAATCTTCAGTAAAAACCCTTGGTATCAGAGGAATTGGAGGAAGGCATACAGAAGAGATTTGAGCCATTTGAAAGGCTTTGCATCTATCCTCCATGCTCTGTGGCAAGGCTTAATTGTTCTAAACCCGAGAAGCAGAGCATTCTCCTCCGATGCAAAAAGATCTATCTCTGACTGGCCAAACCTCCTCATTAACAGCTGGAATGCAGAATTTATCAATGATAAGGAAGACTTAGAAGGAAACACCCTGCTTAGATAATCTGCTTCACAATTCTCCTTCCTCAGTCAATGACATATCTCCTGTGACAGAACATTAATAGACTGCACAGGTCAACACTGAGATAGACCATTACTACCCTACCTTCTGTTCTTATCTATCTCTTGATGAAATATCCATGGGGAAAAACTCATAAGAGCTAACTGAACAGCCTTCAATTTCCTCCAGTTGGACAAGACTTCTGCTTCATGGTATGACCACACCCCCTGTACTGAACTCTGATCTAAACCGCACCCCAACTGAACCTGCTTGAATCTGTTGTCATTATTCTGGTCGGGGGGGTTTGGGAAGGAGTTTCCTTTAACAGAATCTTTTCCTTTAACCAACCACAAGTGTCTGGATCTGCAGGGACTTTCTGCTTGTAATCTTGGGCCTCCGGACTCCAATGTCTCAACATGAAGATTGACCAACAGATACAGATGTAACCTGGCCCAGGGAAAAATCATCACTGCCTAGGACATGAGACCGTGAACTCTTAATCATTCTCTGACTAATAGAGCTTTGCTCGCCTGAAGGCTTGTTAATTCCCCCTTCAGCTTCTAAAAATCCTTGGTTGAAACAGAAACCTTTTACCCAAGATTGTATTGTTTAGCAAAAATCTGTAATGTAAGATAAGCTTGCACATTTCTTCGACATGTAGTTGTGCCTTAAAAAAAGAGCAACAAATAAGCCAGTCATCCAGGTACAGAAACAACTGAGTTCCTTTAGAATGCATAAACAACACCAAAGAACTGAACACACTGGTGAAGATCCTCAGAGAGGAAGAAAGTCCAAAGGAGAGTACCAGGAACTGATAATATTACTGTTGGAAACTGAAGGGATGATAGCTTTGCTAGGTGGAATGTTCCTGCACATGAGATTAGCATCTAGAAGATCTAGTGATGCTGAATATTGAATATTATGTGTGGAATGAAATAACTTACAGTCTTTAGATCCAGCACCGATCTGAATTCCCCTATAGATTTTCTCATCAAAAACACAATTGAATATGTTCTTTTTCCCCTCTGATGATAAAGACCTTGAACAACTGCCATCGTCTGCAGCAGCTTCTGCACCCCCTCCAGCAATGTTTGGTTTTTCTCCCAATTGTTTGGAAGTGGAGTTAAACAAAAATAGTCTGGAGGACCACACTGAAATATTATTTGGTATCCTTTATGAATAACTTGCAGAACCCATTTGTTTTTGATTGACATCTTCCATACCTCTGGGAAGAACTTTAGCCAACTTCCCACTTGTACAAGATTCTCCGAACCAGCATAGTCAGAACTTTGCCCTACTGGATTGCTACACCTGGAATTTTTCTGAGGTAGGGACACCCTGGCCACACCCCCTCCCTCAAAAGGACTGATTCATGGCTTTGGAATGAAAAGCTGGCCCTAATACTAAACGACCTCCAGACAAATCTGTCCTATGCCCTCTTCTTAGTAATGTTATCCAGCTGCTTACCAAATAAGTTTGCTCCTGAAACTGGAATCGTCATTAAAGATTTTTCTGGGATGAATCCACTTTCAAAGATGTCATCCACAATTAATGACTAGCTAACTCCGAAGTCCATGCTGCACTAAACAGTCGTAGGATATATTGTAGAAAAAGAGAACGTGTTGCTCCTTAAATGCCAATGTTAGTGAGGCATACCCCAGTGTTTCAGAAGATCTGTTAATCCTTGAAAGTCCTTAATCAAAGATTGAAAAGCGTAACTATAATATGCTGCTACCCTAATAAAACAAATTGAAGCAACATAGGCTACCCTGACTTTTAGACCTGTCAGCCTTGGGGAGTTCTTCCTCCAAACTTTTTGCCTTCCCCACTCCTATTTTTGCTGATCTTGTTTTTGTTGGCCTCAGGACTTTGTCCACTTTACCACTGCTAACCAAGTGCAAAAGTGCTTGTGCTGTGTTAGAAATGGGATCTCTAGTTGGCAGAGGTATGCACCCTGTCCAAGTAGGGACCACCACACTAGTCAGGGTACACTATTTACACACTAAAAGATAACCTGTGCTCACCCCTTGGTATCGTGACTTAGAGCAGTCAGGCTTATCTAAAGAGGCAATGTGTAAAGTATTTTGTGCAACACAACACACAGTAACACAATGAAAACACTACAAAAAGACTCCACTCTGGCTTAGAACAATAGACAAAAATTGTATTAATAGATCAAGCCCAAAGCGACAAAACTCCAATAAGTAGAAGTTGAGTTATGAATTTTTAAAGAATAAAAAGAGTTCTAGCTCTTAGTAGCAATATGTGCCAATGGCGGTTATGTGGTCATGCTGGACAAGGGCAAAGTTCAGGCCGACTGCGATGGAGTGCAGGCCAGGGGCCATGCAGGCCTGATTAACAGAGTACCTTGATCCTGGTCATAAACAGCAAGATGCGGGGTTCAGACGAGCGATGCGTCAAAGTCGAGCCCGCAGTTGAGGTGATGCGTCAATCTTCTCTAAGCAGTGATGGCAATGCATCGGTTCCGAAGACGAAGCGATGCGATGCATTGGTTCCTAAGTGCAATGCGCCGGGTTTCTCCACGCAGTCGAGGGGATGCGTCGATCTCTCCACACTGCCGCAGCGGCGATGCGTGGTTCTGATGCTTCAGGCTCTCAAGGCAATGTGTTGGTTTCTAGAGCGATTTGCCAAACCTACTCCCGTAACAGGGTCGATGTGCCGGTTCTGCAACACGCAGACTGGAAAGCGTTGATTTCTCTGGTGCAAGTACCTGGATCCACTTCCAATGGACCAGGCACAGGAGCAGGGGTAGAGGCTTTGATAGCCATAAGTCTTAAGGAACAGGAGGCAAGCCAACAAGCCCTTGGAGATCACTTCAGTTGCAAAGCCGGGTCTGAGAGCAGCAGGCAGCAGGGCAGCACAGCAGAAAAGCAGGTTTTCCAGATCAGCAGTCCAGCAGAGTGTCAGTCCTTGATGCACCACAGCAGTTATTCTTACAGAGTTCAGTTACATGTCCAGAAGTGTCTGATTTGGTGGGGTCTGAGCCCCAGTACTGATACCCTGTTGTGCCTTTGAAGTGGGTGTGATTTCAAAGAAGGGTCTTTGAAGTGCATAGAAGCCCTTTATTCCCAGCCCTGGCTCCAGACTATCAGTAGAACACGGCACTGCCTATTCAGGTGTGTCAGCCCCTCCCTCCTTTCTGTTAAGGAAGAGCCATCAGTATGCAGATGAGTACTCAGACACACCTAACCTTTCTGTGTTTGTGTCTGTCTAGAGGGAATGCACAAAGTGTAGCTGTCACCCACCCCAGACGTGTATTGGAGGCAGGCTGTAGGCACACATAGCTGTAAGTGCAGAGAAATGTCTACTTTCTAAAACTCCACAGAAAGAGAGAGGGGTCCTACTCTCCAAAGGGACAGGACACCAAAATGACACTAGGTCTAGTGTACTTTCTAAAACTTGCATTTCTAAAACAGTATTGTTACGTTCAACTTTACCAGTAAAGAGGATTTATCATTACCATTCCAAAGATATAAAACATGACACAGCTACTCCTTTCTAATCAGGAATTACAACTTAAATGTGTATTAAGGAATTCCCAATATTAACCTATGAGAAGAGTAGGCCTCACAGTAGTGAAAAATGAATTTAGCTGTTTGTCATTACCAAGACATGCAAAACTTAAAAGTAAATTCCCTACCATTTACTTACCCATCACCCTGCCCTATGGGCTGGTTAGGGCCTACATTGGAGGTGACTTATGTGTAATAAAAGGGGAGTTTAAGGCTTGGCAAAGTGTTTTAAATGCCAAGTCAAAATGGCAGTAAAACTGCACATGCAGGCTCTGCAGTGGCAAGCCTGAGACATGTTTAAAGGACTACTTGTAGGACTGGCACAATCTGTGCTGTAGGCCCACTGTTGCCATTTAATTTACAGGCCCTGGGTATAGAGAGGAGACAGTACATGCACTTTAGTACTAGTCAGCAGTGCTAAAGTGCTCAGAGTCCTAAAGCCAACAAAATGATTCAGCAAAAAGAGGAGGAGGAAGGCAAAAGGTTTGGGGTGACTCTTTAAAGAGGACCATTTTCCAACACGCTCTCTCCCCTAAACATGGTAGAATTGGCTTGTACCCAATTGGCACATTTAATTTACTTATATGCCCCTAAAAAAGTGGTATCCCAAGGCCTGTAAATTAAATGCTACTAGTGGGCCTGCAGCACTGATTGTGCCACCCACTTAAGCATCCTCGCAAAACATGGCTCAGTCCTACCATTACAACCCATGTGTGCAGTTTTAAACTGCCATTTCAACCTGGCAAAATAAACTTTCTTCCAGGCCTAAACGTTCCTTTTTAATACATAGAAGTCATCCCTTGGGTAGGCCCTAAATAGCCCATAGGGCAGGGTGCGGTGTATTTAAAAAGTTGGACATGTACTTTTAGGTTTTACATGTCCTAGTAGTGAAAAACTCTTAAATTCATTTTTCACTACAGCAAGGCCTACCTCTCCCATATCATAACATTTGGTTTCCTTATTACATTTAATAAGTGATAACTTTCAGTTGGGGGCAGGTGGACAGGTTGAGTTTGGTATCTAAAGAATTGTAATTAAAAAGACCTCTTTAATGATAAAGTCGCATTTTAAGTCACAATTCTGAAAATGTGACTTTTTTGTCCTAACCATTTGGTACCAGCAGCCTGTCCCTGGGTCACATGCCTAGGTCTAGCTGGCTGTTGGTCTTTGTGGATTGCTCCCAGAAAGTGAGACAAAGGGAAAATAGGTGTTGGCAGGATGGGCCACTCTGACTTAACAAGGGGGAGGATTCATACCTACCACACTTGCAGATCACAAAGAGCCTGCCTGAACACACTCACAAAGGGTTTGCCACTAGTCTTTTGTGTCCCCAGAAAAGCTGGGGCCAGGCCAGGGAGGGAGGGGATGCCTGACACCTCAGAAGGGAGGAAACGTCCAGAACCTTCTCCTACGTCAAAGGTGGCACCAAATATAAATACTGGACCCTCAGACCCAACTCTTCAGTACACATGTGTACCCGTGGAAGACTCAGAAGAAGAACTGCTGTGTTCTTTTGCTGCAAGAAGGATTGTCACTCTGCTGCCCTCCTGCCTGAGTGAGAAGGACTGGTCCTGCATCTTGAGCCCAGGACCACCAGAGTGACTCCAAGAGCTAGTTGGCTGGCCTCCTGATCAGATCCTCAGGGGCAGAACAGTCTCCAACAACCTTGTATCCAGCACCAGGACTCTGCCAGCTTGGAAGTGGGCCTGATAGTGCTCTTCCAGCCCAGCTGTTGTCCCAGCAGAATCGACACAGCATGGCGCTTCACCTCCTAAAACTCCACATCTAAACCACTGCGCAACGCATCCCTCATGCAGGACTTCGCATTGCACTCCATAGCCTCCTCAGAACAGCTGCTGCACGATGCATCCTCTATGCAGGTCTTCACATCACAAGTCCCACAACTTCTTCGGAATCAGTCTGTGCATGACGCATCTTCAGCGCAAGACTCCTCATCACAGGCCCCTTGTCAATGGCATCCTCGACGACAATGCAGGACCTCACATTGCAGCCTCCCCCCTTTCCAGAACCATTGCTGCATAATGCATCTCCACACCAGGACCTCACATCGCCTCAGCTGCGCGACGCATTCTCAACGCAGGATCTCACCATGCTCTGCAACCAGGATTTAAAGTACTTTTGTTCAGCAGGCCTAACTTGGTCCCTGCATCCGAACCGCGCTGCATCGTGGTCAGCCTGCCCTTGTGACTTTGTCCTGGTCCGGTACGACCAGATAACCACAGTTGGCGCTTTGTGCTTTTTGATGCTAAGTGTCACTTAAATCTTTAAAATTGCATTTCTCCAGTTCTTCTGAGTGGATTCTTGTTGTTTTGGTGTCAAATAATTTATTACATTTCACTCTATTTTTTCTGAGCTGGTTTGAGATTTTTCTTGTGTGCTGTTCTCATGTCATTACTGTCTGAAGTGCTGCATAAATACTTTACACATTGCCTCTAGGTTATGCTTGACTGCTTTTGTGGCAAACTACCAGAGGGTTAAGTACAGGTTAATTTGGGGTTTGCTGTAAGTTCACCCTAACAGAAATTATGGTTGATGCTTGAGAAAGGTTTCACGCCCCTCAACCAGTAACCTTATTTCTAGCACTGACTGCCAAAGCCACCCTTTTATTCACAAGGTCAGATGGTGTATCGTCTTCTGAAATTAACCCGCTCTATGTTGATAAGCCAGACTTAAGCCATTCAACATTAACAATAGCAGGCAAGTCATCTGCAAAGTCTTGCAAAGTATATCTTTTGGAGAGAAACCAAGGAAAAGTATGCTTATCTCTGCACTCTAAATCCCCGACCGTCTTGATGGCGCTATGTAGGGACAACTTTTCTGTTTCTTTTCTTTGATAATGACAAAAGAAATCCTCTGATTCAACCAATATCGGGGCTTCTGAGAAGGACATATCAGTTCTAATATATTGCATAACCTGCTTAAGCTCGGTCCCCTTGATAAATCTCCCTCGAATCTCCTTTTCTTCCATGTCCTGACAGGGACATCTGAAGGATTTAGGGGGATCCTGGATCAAACGTATTTGGTGGTGGTGGGGGCGTTCAGAACAGCTTTGAATTTATGATCCAATTTCAGCTCTTTCATGCTCTCTTTGGCAAGGTCACTGACAATTCACAGGCATACTCCTCCAAATTCTAAATGTGTTTACATCTAATATTCAGGAAGAGTGATGTCCGATTCAATACAGCTCACTAATATTACTGCAAATAATCTCTGTGACACCCTCCCATTTCTCATATGTAAGGTGACCTAAAAGAAACTTATTTTATGGATGCTGCATGAAATATAAACATAACATTTATCTGCAAAATGTCTGTAATAGACTTTCACACGCCACCCACATTAAACATAAGTCAAAGGAAAATGTTGTTTAAAACAATCTGTTTACGAATTATTCAACATCATCAGGTCAGTACTCTGTGCAGAACAGAGTTGGCTCTATCAGTGGGCCCCTTGAAAGGCTGGGGTCTTGGGCAGTGGCGGCCGGTATGGTATGGGGCTGGCGGGGTGGAAGTGGGGGTTGGAGGGGGTTAGAGGGAGTTGAAAAAATGAATAAAATTCACTTACCTGATCTCAATCGTTTCTCTCCTCCGTCTCTCCCACGTTGTGTCTCTTCCAGGAAGCATTCATAACCAAAAAGGGAGGGAGGGTAGAATAACGGAGCCACTCTTAAACCCCCTGGAAATATAGCAAAAACAACACAAGAGTGGAGCCAAAGGAAAATCACAACGGCAAAGAGAGTCACTCAAGAGTGTAAAAAGAACCCTCACTCACCAACCTGGTTGGTGACATGCTTCATCATTGGGTTCCCACCAGAGAGGCTCCACCCAGGTTGTAATGCAGCCTGGGTGGAGAACATGCAAAGTGCGCATGATACTTTGGCCGGCCCGAGACAGCCGGCCAAAGCGTCATGTGAACTTTAGAGTGCAGCAACCACTCCTCCTTACCGATGTCAGGGGAGACAAGCCCAACCCGCCCCACCCGTGACGATACTAAAAATTAAATTATAATAACTTCAGTTATTATCATTTTATTTTTTATTTTACACGGCTCTGTGAGCAGTGAGGCGACGCTCCTTCGCCTTAGCGGAGGAACCGCCACTGGCCCTGGGCCAGAGCCAACTTTGCCCCTTCCTTAAAACGTCTCTGTTTCCTGATCACCAGGCCTACGCAAGCTTTCTTGAAGGAAGGAAGAGTCTCTCTTGCTTTAAAGGCAGCTACCAGCGCCATCTCAACCATGCACTGAATGTCAGTTAAAGTTGGGACTACAGAAGAGCTTCCTCACCTCTGGATCCGCTAAAGTCAGCCCTTCCTGTATATCCGTGTTGCTTAGCAATGCCCAAACCAGAATTGTGCGACGCAGCTATTGAAAACCTGGAAGTGTTTACACCCAAAGAGGGTTTTAAACTGGGGCGGAGAACAAACAGGAATCATGAACACAGATTATGGCTGGTGGTGCCCAGTCTTCGCTGAAGCAGAAGCCCTTACATTGGTGTCCCAATATTTACGTGAATGGGACCTCTTACTTCATAGCACAATACTCTACAAGGCTGCTACAGCAGAGCCCTCTTTTTAAATCAATAAATAAATAAAATCCCTACTTACATGAGCCTGGTGACAATACCTGAAACAGAAGCAAACAAAAACAGGATGTGAGGTTAGTGTACTCCCTTTTTAGGTTGAGCATTGGAGACCTGTTGTAACTTCTCTTGTGGGCTTAAAGCCATACCCCTGCTTTTGATTTGTTTGTTTCACTGCCCTTCAAAAATACTTGCTTGCTAGTGGTCAGTCCTGCATCTTTGTCCCTCATTTTTCTTTTCAGTTCCTCCCATGCAGCAGGGACTAAGTACTTTCTCATTACACTATGGTTCTTTAGCTGTTCTTTGGGGGACTATTTTATTCTTGGTTTCCTGCTCTGTTACTGTCTGCCTGTGTTTAGCTTTGGTGCCATAGCTGTTAAGATCTTACTATAGCATTCCTCCCTCCCACCTTCTCTTAATGCCACAGTTGTGTTAGTGCTGTCCCTGGGCCGTGCCTCCCGGACCTTTGTGCATGTTTTTTTAGCTTTTTAGCACTTTTCCATGTTTAACGGCAGTTGTTTTTTTTTAGTAGGATATTGGGTTGATTTGGGCTTCGTTTTAAGGGGGATTGGTATTGTGTGTTAAGTCATGTGGTGCAGAGCGTCCCCTTGTATCTTTTCCAAAGAGAAACCCTGACCCCTCCAAAGATTATGGTTGTTTACCCGGGTGTTTTGTTATAGTGGGAGGGGAATCACTGCTTCCCGTTTGCAACGCACACAGGTTTCTACGTAAAGAGCAACTGCACTTTTACACATTTGTTGTGTCACAAGATTAACCCACTTTGTTAATCAATTTCTGACAAACTAACCATTTCGCTTGGTTTACCGAGTATTTTGCCTCTTCAGAGCATTTACTTGTAAGTGATGTACAAAAACAATGCAAGTGCTCTCAACGCTGCTTGTTTCCGCTGTGGAGATCCTCCGATGTAACTTTCATTGTTTACCATGCTCCAGACAAGCGTGCATGACCTAAAGACACAAGGGCACAAGCAGGAACTTACTTGAATGATTGCAGGCTAGTGTGCACTCTAGTTCCCATGGGCCCACCAAGACCTGAACCGGGATCCCCAGCTCCCAAGTCAGCAGCTCTTGCCCTTGTGCCATGTCCTAATTGAAGAGATCCGCAGTGGTGTTTAATGGCAAACTGCTGTTTTGACAATATAGCTCATACCTTCGTTTGTTAGTCCTATGAGTATATTTTAATATGATATTTTTTAGTTTCGTTTTATCACGAAAGAACTCGAACGTGAGGCTTGGAACGCACTCTCTGCTCTTTCTCATAGACCACTGAGGTCAGAAAGACGACTGGTTAGTAGCTGCCCCTCCCTTTCCCCAGAATCGTGGGCTTGTGTGGCGTGGTGTGGCCGGTGCACGGCAGCTGGTGTGTAGTACTATGTACACTGCAGGTGCTGGGAAGCAGCTATGTACCAGGTGGAGCCATACTGCGGAGAGCTGCAGGTGGAACTGCCCACCTGTGTGTACCGACTGCCAAACCTGCACCAGACAATGGAGTCGGAGCACCAGCCGCCAGTAGATGCCGATGAGGAGTGGTTCGAAGGAGTGCAGCGATCCCTTCCCTCAACACAAGATGACGTAAACGTATAATGCCGCATGCGCAACATAGTATAATTTGCATGGTCTCAGCATTATTCCCTCCACGGCTAAGCAGAAGCTTATTGAAGACCCCAGCACGAAACACACGCAATTGCTGAGTAGCTTTTGTATGCCTTACTTACGAGGTCTGTGCCTTGAGCTGTTCCTGAACATACCATATATCGTTGCTGAGTGTGGAGAGGTGAGCATCATGATACCCCACCCTTAGCAACGTGATTAACATTGAAAGCCTAGAGAAGCATGAGCACTACTACCCTTTAGAAATAGTGCCTTAATTCACCATTACAGTGTTAAAACTCCACTTGTGCTCGGTTTGACCTCCGACGGCTCCCAGCCAGGAAGTGCATTGTACAAAAGGAATTGATGGTCCACCTCAACCAAGCAAGGTAGAGAGACATCTACACTGAATGTTTGGTGGCGCTGCTGCTGTGTCTCGCATGTTAGTGTACTCTATCTGAACACAAACAGGATAATGCATTTGGTCCTTATCTGGAAACCTTCTGGATCCCACTCTATTCCAAGTTCTGCAACCTTTTAATATCTTCAACCATAGCTTTTAGATCTTCCTAGGAGTTTGGGGAGGTTGCACTTGCTGCTCAGCGGCGACAGGAGGGACAAAAAATGGTGTAACTGATTGGTTATGTAGCTTAGAGTGTCACTGTGAGTAGTATTGGCAGTGCTTCAAAGCAGGTTAAGGAGTGAGTGGAGTGGTTTCAAGGTAAGGCTAGTATGTGTATTTTGTTTCCTGCCTATGAGAAGTCAAGATGATTTTGTGCACTGGGCAGCCTATTCAACGTTTTGATACAGGGACATTAGTGCCACGAACACCATGGTGATTCATTGAGGCAGAGAGACACTCTAAAGCAGTGCTAAAATTTAGATAGACAATGGCGTTTTCCTGATGTGAGATGAAAACAGAATCTGAAAGAGTGAGGACACTGGATGTGTATGCACTGGTGTTAGGTTAGATCAGAAACATGTAGTGTATGGATTGAACTCCAAAAGATAGTGTATTGATTAATTTAGGGATTGCACAGGCAAGAAATGATCACCACAAACTGTAACACTAAGCGTTCTTAGTGAGCTTAAAAGGGGTTGGATATCTCTTTGAATCCCTCCCTTGAATTATTTATTTAGTGTTTTATAGAGCGCGAACGTGACCCGTTAGGGTATCGTATCAGAGCGTTTTACAGGGATAACACATTGTATACAAGTATGAAATAGTCAAAGAAAAAAACAAAGAAGGGGTAGCAGGAAGTGAAACATTTGGGGAATAACAGGGTGTATACAATGTTCAGATCATAATGCAGAGAAATCCAGCAATTACATTTGTGGGAGTACAAGGTCCGTACAAGATGGATAGCAGCCAGGCAGTCCAGACTGTAGCGGCAACAAAAAATAAGCAAAGCCGCTGAGCGGTGTGTGCAATGCATGATTTATGGGAGAAATGTGCCCATTAGGAAGGTTTTGGCTTCCTTTTTAAATATTGACAGAGAGGGAATTCTTCTGATGAAAGACGGCAGCAAGTTCCAGATTCTTGGTGCAGCCCCAGAGAAAGCACGATTGTAAGTTTTTTCCTTTCGGAAGCGGGGAGGCTGGAGCACAAAGTCTCTGGCGGACCAGGAGTTTCTGGCTCCTCCAGAAACCATGATTTTCTGGGCGAGATATGCAGGAGATTTCGTGTGTAGCGCTTTGTGGGTGATACATGCCAGTTTGAGTTGGATTCTGGCTTCAAGATGAAGCCAGTTCAGCGCCTTCAGATGTGGTGAAATGTGGTCAAATTTGTTTTGAGCCAGTTAAGAGTCTGGCGGCGGCGTTGAGGCAAGCTTTTAGGGGGCCGTTAAGATCTTGGGCAGGCCTGAAAGGGTTGAGCCTCCGTATTCGATTCTGGAGATAACTAATGCCTGGACTGCCATTTTTAAGTCCGGGGCATCAAGGAAAGGTTTTAGTTTCCTCAGGTAACTCAGGTGAAACCTGGCAGTTTTAGCCATCGAGTTGATGTGGTCTCGCATATTCAGGTTGCTGTCTAGGATTATTCTGAGAGATTTGGCATATTCCACTATGGTCGGTGTGCAGTTTAGTGCTGTGATCGACTTTGTCCATTCCCGGATGTCAGTGTTACTTTTAGGGGGGGGAGATTAGCAGGAACTCCGTTTTTGTGCATTTAGTTTGAGCTGATTGCAGGCGAGCCATTGAACAGTCAGCTTTAGGGCCTCATTCAAAGAGTAGATCTCCTCTAGAGATGAGATTTTGATGTAGATCTGGGTATCATCAGCATACATGTGGAAGGAGATGTTGGCGGTACGTAGTAATTCAGCTAAAGGTTCAAGGTAGAGATTGAGGAGGGTTGGGGAAAAAGTTGATCCTTGGGGGATTCCGATCATTATCGGGGAAGGAGCAGATAGATTACTGTTGACTAAGAATCTCTGGGTGCGGTTCCGGAGGAAATATCTAAACCATTCGAGAATGACTCCCCTTACTCCCATCCTGAATTTGAGGCGTTCAAGTAGTTTCTTGTGGTTGACTGTGTTGAATGCCGAGGATAAATCCAATAGAATTAGGAGACATGTTTTGCCTTGGTCAAGGGCTTGAAGAGCTTCATCCACAATATGGAGAATAGTAGTTTCCATTCTGTGCCCAAGCCTGAACCCGGATTGGAATTCGTCTAGCAGATTAAAGTTGGTGATATGTTAGTTCAGTTGAAGTTGCACACATTTCTCCAGAGCTTTCGCTAGAAGTGGGATATTGGATATTGGTCTGAAATTGGAGTAGCAGGATTCAAGGAGGGTTTTTTAAGAGGGGGACGAATTGACTCAGCTTTTAGAGAGTCAGGTATGGACCCTTGTAGTAGGGAAGCATTGATTATTGTAGTCCAAATGGGAATGATAAATTGGGAGGTCATGGCCACGCAGCTGGATGGGAGTGGGTCATTAAAGTGATTATTCGGATTTAAGGAGGATAGAATTTTCGAGATGGAATGGTTGTCAAATAACTTGAAGTTGACCAGTGCGCTTGGTTCTTGGATGTTGTCTGGGGGGGGGGCGAGAGAGAGGAGAGATGGGGCCCGGCAGGAAGAGGTCGGATGTTGGTGGCGGAATTAAGTTAGTTTCCTAGGGAGGTAATTTTGGCTGTAAAGAAGGAGGAAAACTCCTCACAGGTTATTAGGGATTTTGAGGTTTCCTTGGAAGTTTTAGTCAGTTTGTTAGATTGCTGTTTGACTATTTCAAAGAGCTTATGAGGTCTGTTCTTAGCGTGTTCCAGTTCCGATCTAAAGAACTCTTTTTTAGATTTGAGCATGTTCCTGTTGTAAGCATTTCTGGTCTGTCGGAGAAGTTTTAGCTGGGAGGCTGAGGGGTGCTGTCTCCAGGTTCTTTCTGTTAGCCGGAGGGTTCTCCTTTTATTGTTGAGGGAACCGTTGAACCAGGGGTTTTTGTCTTTGACTCTGGATCTTTTTAGCTTTAGCAGGGCAAGATCATCAGTTATGTCAGACATAGTCGAGTTGTAGTGTTCCGTAAGGTCGTTGACCTTGGAGAGATTTGGGGGGTGGGGGGAGGTCATTCTCGCAATGTGCCGCCAGCTTCTCGAGATCTAGGTTCTTTGTGTCCTTGAGCAAGACTTTCAGTTTCACAGGTTGCGCTGGCCTTGTCTTGTGGGTGCCAGGCAATAGAAAGGTAATGGCGTGGTGGTCAGACCAGTTGCATGGATTTATTGAGGAAAGCCTGACTGCAGTTGCCTTAGCAATGATCCAATCCAGCGTGGCGCCTTTCGTGTGAGTTGGTAATGTGCAGGCTTGAGTAAGTGATTGGTCAGCAAGGAAGTCTTTGAGGGCGTTAACCTGAGGGTCATTGAGGTCATTCCAGTGCAGATTAAAGTCTCAGAGGAAAATGTCATTGGAGTGGGGGGAAACCTTAGCTGTAATGATTTTCATGAGGTGGTCGATGAAGGTGTCGTTCTTGCCTGGGGGGTGGTAGAAGATGTGCAGTTTGCACAACTGGGTAGCGTCAATACATATGGAGAGTGCGAGATATTCACAGGAGTCGGTGGGGTCAGCGTGAAGTTCAGTGACGAGGAGGTCTGAGCAGTAAATGCAAGCAATGCCTCCCCCTTTTTTTAATTGCCTGTCAAGCATTACGATGCTATAATTTGAAGGGACCAATAAATCTAGGTAAGGTGATGATGATTCATTGACCCATGATTCGGTAAGGATTGCTACGTCAGATTTCTGGCTCAGGATGAGAGCAGCGATGTCGGAGGCATGCTTTCCTGCTGATCAGAAGTTAATTAGGAGGCCGGAGAGAGGAGGGTCGGTGCATGTCTTGTGAGTCAGGGAGGATAAGGGTACTTGCGCTACGTTGTTGCTGTTTACTCTGTTACGGAGAGTTGATGGTCTATTCGAGTTGATTGCAACCGTGTGAATTAAGTATTCATCTTTCTTGTCTGGAGGACTGGGGGCGTCAGGAGAGGACTTATAGGATAAGAGGAGGGCTCAAATTTCGTCCTCCGAGAGGTGGTTGGGATGCTTGCAAGGGCGAAGGTGCCTAAAGGCTAGCGGCAAGGGTTGAAGGAAGGACTTGGTGAGTGGGGGAAGAACTGAGTTCTGGGAGAGCTTTGTATTCAAGATAGATTGTTCCGTGAAGTTAAGGATGCTTTTCAGTTCAAGAACGGAGTTATGGATGCTCTGAGCTATGTTGACTGCTCTGAGGTTTAGAATTTCAAGGTCAATAAGTGAAGGTTGAACTTGCTGGAAGACGACCCGTGGGTCAGGACTTGTTCTGCTGGCATGGTCGGGTAGCCTGGTAGTGGAGCTCGACCACCCTGCGTCTAGGTTTCTGAGAGGAGTGGTGTGCAAAATGCTAGGCACGCTCAGCAGAGTGGACATAGGGCTGTTGGGGCGGGTGTCCGCAGCGCTGGGAGTGACTAGTGTGTTAGTCACTATGAGTGATGGAGAGGAGCGAGGGTTGGAAGAGGGTGGCGGCGGGGTTGTCTTATTGTGAGATGATGGAGGTTGGGGGGGAAGTGGAGGGAGGTTCACTAGTAGATATAGGGGAGATGCTGCCCAGAGTGTCGTTTTGCGTGGGGAACACCATGGGTAGAGTCGGGTCAGTCTGAACCTTAGGAGAGGGGGTGCAAGTGGGAGTGGCTGTAGCTTTGGTGGGCATTAATGGTAAGCCCTTTGCCTTGTCCTTAGAGCTGCATTGACCGGAGCTATGAGTAGAGTCAGATGGCGACAGCAGGCGCTGGGGGAGTGTAGAGGGATAGGAGTCATGCACATGTTTTTTAAGGAAGGTAAAAAAGTCAGCGAATTTGTTGAGATCTGTGTTTGGCGCTTGGATCAGAACGGTGCTGTTTTTGTATAGGGTAATGGTAAGGTCAGATCTTAGATTATGGGAGGGCACGATCGTGAGTTTGGCGCCGTACGAAATAGTGCTGTTTTTCTTGAGTAGAAAATAAGGTCATTGATAATTGTGCCCTTGTCGACGTTAAAGTACAGGTCGGAGATCAGAGTCTCAGGGTGTCTTCTCCGGAGGGTATGTTTGAAGGTTGTAGCAGCGGTCCTGGAGAGGTTAGGAGGGTATACGATGGTGTAGGAGGTGTCCCCTGTTGCATTCAGGCAAGAGCCTACCATACTGGAGAGAGAAGGGGATCGGTGAGGCCAGGAGGGCGAACTTTGACAGGCTGCAGGAGTGGTTCAAGTGTCAATTCGGAGAGATTGCTACTCCTGTGCACAGTCAGGGATGGCCGCTGAGTTGCTGGGGGTCAGGAAGAGGGAGAACCTACATTAAATTCTGAGCCCAGGTCGCATGGGCGATACCCATTCATGGTGCTGGTAGATCATGAGGAGGGGTAGGGGTCAGTCAGTGAACGTCCCTTTGTAATCCAGCAGGTAAACAACAAGGCTGACCTTGTGAGGCTGACCCTGGCTAAGGCTGTCCATGGGTAGTCACCAGAGGAGGGCGGGGAGGAGCCCAAGAGCTCATCGGCCCAAAAGTTTACAGCCGGGCAGCTGGCAGTCCCGTCAGTCCAGGAACTCCAGCTAGCAGGGAGATCGCGGTGAGTAGGACGGTGCGATCTGGCTATGGGCAGATGAATTAAATCCAGTATATACATTCAGACAGTAAATCAGTAGGGCAAGCGGATGGTAGGCATTCCTCCCGGTCTCTCAAGTAAGGTTCCCGCAATGCCCCAAATGCAACTATGCTCCTGCGTTTATATACATCCGAGGCCGGCAAGAGCCAAAAAGTAATCAGTAGCTGGCAGAGGCAGGAAGGAGCATTAGAACTGGGTGCTGGTCTCCTCTCGTACATTTGGTAGGATTTGGGCTACCTCAGTGGCAACAGAGGCCCCAGCGCCTTTTCCCATAGTTATAATGCCAGGTGGAAAGGGGGGCAAGTAGGGGGGTAGAAGCTCTATCGGCGGTAACAGAGGCCCCAGCATCTGTTCCTCCAGCTGTACTCCCAGTGAAAAAGGGGGCAAAAGGAGGGAAGGCATATTCCGGAGCAATTAGGGGGGTAGAATCTCCTCCTGGCCACCCCAGGAAGGCTAATGCACCGTTTTGGCCAAAAAGACGGCAAAGGCAGGCTGGAAGAGATCCCAGTCAGATGTTGGGCTACCTCTAGTATCCCTAGTAGGATTTGGGCTATATGGGCGGTAACGGAGGCCCCAGCGTCTGTTCCTCCAGATGTACTCCCGTGAAAAAGGGGGCAAAAGGAGGGTAGGCACTCCTTCCGGCCTCCCCAGGAGGACTCAAGAGCAGCAGCAGTTGTACTCCAAATTAGATGAAGATGATCAGGATTTAGAAGACAAATATAGTCATATTTGCTTCTCTCCTCCTAGATATGCCCTTTGTCTATACTGCATCCCTAGGTGCCTTTTGTTCTCCGAATTCTATATGCAAAACATGTTATTTTGTGATAACTTTTAATGCACCTGCCTCAGTTGTCCACAAAAAATTGGTGCTATGTTGCATACCTGACATAAAGCATGCACATAATATTTTTACAATACGACTACTTTTTTTAAAGTCAGATGTCATCAGGAAACTCTCTTTAGTGATCAATACACATGCACTTTTGTAAAAGTCCAGTGAATTTTATTTAAGAAAGATACCAATAGTCCGTGTTGCAGTTGGCCAAATGTTGTGTGACCAGGCTCAGGTAGGAGTAGGATGGTCCTTTTTAGGTCGAGCCTGGGCAGCGCATGCGCTGGTCGGCGAGGCAAGCTGTAGTTGAATATGGACTTGAAGTCCCGCCCACTCTCCACCCATATGTGCTATTGACTTGTCATTATCGTTCCTAAATGCTGGCTTCTGATTCGTTCATAGGCTTGTTAGTCCCTCCTTAGTACCACCTTGTCTTCATTTGTAACCTCCCATGAGGGCTGGCCCTTTTACTTCGGTTGTTACACGATACGTCCAGTGGCGGCTGGTGACATTTGAAAGTGGTGCGTCGTAAAGTTTATGTCGGAGTGCACTGTGGCGAGCGAGCGTGGCGAGCGAGCGCGGCGAGCGTGCCCGAACGTTTTAAGGGGGGTTTGGGGGGTTTTCCCCCCGTGAAAATTTTGAAAAAAGAGTGGGTAAAGGGTGCATTTTAAAGCAAATTTGAGAAGCACAGAGACTAGAGCTGTAAACACACATAGAGCCCGCTGCAGAGGGTATGTTCATAGGTGAAGTCCTGCTGAAACTAAAATGCATTAACATTCTAATCTCAGTTTCCCCACTTAACAAAGAGAGTGATCCCCAGAAAATGAGTTCCCCATCCTGTTTCTTCATTACATTTTCAGACAAAATTAGGAACATTCATAGACCATCCACACATGCATTAAGCGCATTGTAAAAACAAAAAAAAAGCATCACGTACAAAAAAGCACAAATACACACACAGGCGCACATACAGACACACATACCATAACACACACATACAGACATACACAGGCACGCGTGCCTCTTGCTCTTTGACATCTTGAGACTCAACATAATTAAGAACATGACAAAGCGACAGAGGGAGCAAAAATGTTTTGTGCTGATGGAGAGTTAATGTACTCACAACATGCCAGGAAATGGGAAGGCAAGAAACCAGAACACCAGCCAAATGCTTCGACAAGAGCGCTGGCCACAGCAATAACACTTCATAACTAATCGACCTATCAATGATTAAAAGACAACTGCAGCAAATAACAGCAGAACCACCAGACACCGGTGATGTGACAGCTCTTAGGAAGGAAACTCCCTGACTGTGCAGTCCTGTCTCCAGTTGTTCAGCATCTATTTAAATTCTGTTTCAGTTCTAAAGATATGGAGTAAGTGACAACAAAGGAACCTGGCATATACTAGTATCCAAGCGAAAGAAGCATTGTCCAAGTCATAGTCAGTATACCAGAAGTTCGTAAAATATTGTTTACCCTTGACTTCTAGTGTTAAGACCATAGCAGTAGGAACAAAATATCAGCAAGTGGAACATGTCGCTTCTACTGGCCACTTCACTTACTTCGTTTTATGGATAAAGCACTGTTTGACTAACGACACCAGATGTTTTAATAAAGCACAAATTTGCCTCACACATTTTGCTATCACCCCACTTGGGGTGATAGCAAGTGGGGTGATACCTTCTATCTTTGCTTGCCGTGGTTCTGTTTACATTTTTCTAACATCTGCTTACATGTTCAGCACTCTCGCCATAAAAATAGTCTGTGCCCTGGCCTTCCCGGTCAGCAATGTGTGCTGCTTGAGTTCCCGTGAATTGAGGTAAGGCTGGTACTCTTGCTCACAGACCAAAAAGAGTATTTGTGCTGAAGTTGTGCACAATCAAGAAATCCTTTATCAACTAAAATGATATACATTAGTGAAGGGTCTATATACAATCTACCGAATCTAGGGTACCTAGAATGGGAAGGCTACAGTAAAAGAAATATATAGTGATAAACACAGAAATCTACACATATAGAAGTGCACATAAGTAGTTAACAACAAGGCTGCGTTATCCACTGTAGGGCTGTGAGTGTCACCATAGACAAGGAGACCAAAACAAGTAGATGCAACATTGTGGACTGATCATGGAAATTGCCACCACGGTGGACAATCTACTTAAATTATTGAAAATAGAAAGCTGGTATTGTCTCAAAGTGTGAACTACAATAGCTATAGCATGGGCTGTTTACAGAGTGACAACATTGCGGATTACTGCCTTTCACATGCACACATTCCGATATGGGAAAGTAACGCATACGTTGTAATTTACCATCATGGCCTGCAGAAGAAAAAGACAAGCATTTTTTTCGAAAATTACCTCAGACTACGCAGATGAAAATGTGAAATTCTTTGAACAATATGCGCATAATGCCACATCATATCCTAATACAAAGTGCGCAATCGGACGAACCTCTTTTCACAAGTAAATAAAGATGTAATTCTGCTTAAGATAATAAGGCACGTTACAGCTGTTCCCTTCAAGGCGCCGCTAGATCACTAAACAGAGGGGATTTCTGAAGCAATCAAGTGACCCGAGACTCATAAGCAGACAAGACTGCGCTACAGACTAAACCAAATTGCGTGAGACTATTCTCCTGAATGGAATATTCATACCCAAGAAATATGACTGTGTTCCTAGGTGTGATACTTAAACCGAAATGAGTGCTCCAGGGTGTGATACTCATACTCCATAAAGGTGATGGAACTTAGGGGGGGGGGGTCACTAGTGAGTGGCCGTGGCTTGTTCTGAGCTCCCGCCTCCCTCTGTTGAATTCACCCAACTCAGGAGAGGTGCGCCTGCCGGATATTGAGAGCCGTGAGGGCCTGTCGCAGACATGGCCAGGGGGCTGCGAAGACTCCCGAATCTCTGGTTGGAGTGGTCAAAAGCCCCTGTCTGCCTCATGTTGGGGGGTGGGGACTTCCCTAGAAACCTGAGGCCCTTGCCCCCGCTATCGAGCGGGCCTGGCTTGGCTCGGCCCCTACTACCCATTATTACCTGAATTGCCCCAAACATCCAAACATAGGGAAATACAATCTGCAGAACACGGAGAGCTGCATGGACCTAACACAGACCCTGGGATATGTCAGTGACCCTTTGGCACGGCACACATACCACCGTCGGTGTTACAAGAAGGCTTCCCTACAGGGAAGGACTCTATCACGAGGAGCGGCGTCCCTCCGTGCTGACTGCAATACCGGGCTGCGCAGGCGGGGGCCGGGCCCAGGCCCCAAGCAGCTGTCCCTCCTCAGCTCGGATCACGTAACTGATGATGAAATCAGGAGTTGGCCAGGGATTTGGGGTCTGTTTACGCTTCAAGGACACCTGCCAGGGTGCTTGCAATCATAAATCGATCAGGCTCGCAGCCTATGAAATGCGCACCTGGCCCGACAAGTGAGTTTGTGTTTGTTCGTCTCTAACAAATTGCTTCCCTGCTGAGTGTATCGCATGTTTCCTTCATCTCAGGAGAAATACGGAATTTTGACTGAACACAGAAACCCCACGCGGTATCCATCTTTACCTCGTGGTAATACTTCACTGCCTCTATTAAGCATTTCCTAAATCCCCGCCACTGTTTACCTCCCCCTATTGTCACCAGCAGTCGCGGCTCGCAATGGTCGCGGGGGTGGGGGTTTAAAAATAAAGTTTAAAAAAAAAAAAACTTAAACTTACCTGACCGGGCGGGTCCGGCGGTCTGCGACGCCTCTGCTGTCTGCTCCTGGGCCGGGGTCCGGTGCGTTCGAATGGCGCCTTCTCAACGTCTTGCGTGAGTGGCTGGCAACCCCTGGCTCTCAGCCAATCCAGACGCTGCTCCAGCCATGATTGGCTGAGGGCAGGGATACTCCCTGCCCATTAGGAGACCGGGGGCTGCGCATGAAGCAACCCTCGGTCTCTTAAGGGGAAGGCTAGTGCGCATGTTCGGGCTGATCGTAAAAATGATCAGCCCAAAAACGAACATGCGCACTATTGCGCTGTCCGCTGTCACTCAACCCGGAGACTCGGAGAGTGCTGCCGCAGCCCCACCCCCTTCAGCGTCCGTGTTCTACTTCTGACGCTAATTGCAAGATTGCTGCAATTAGCGTCAGAAGTAGAACGATGGGGCCGTGGCATTAGTGGGGCAACGCCCCAACGCCCCCAATGGACGCACCACCACTGGATACGTCTTATTTCGTCTGTAAGCACTATTTTCTTTAATGAGTTTCACCTACTGCAGGCACGACATGCTTTCCTGCAACATTCAGCACGCCATGCACGCTTTCACTTTCCAAGCAGCCCGGGACAAAGGCGGCTGATCATTTGAAATACAATAGATCTCGCATTTACAAGAGTTTGAGCTATTGGCATTGTAAATGGCAATGCCTTTTATTTATGTGTTAATTATCAAACAGATAAATAAAAGGCATTGTCATTTACAATGCCAATAGCTTAAACTCTCGCAAATGCGAGACCTATTGCAAAACAGATACTGTTGGTTCTCCTTTTGTTTTCTATAAAGTCAGTCAACAAATTTTTGTGTTGTTTATATCATTGTTGCCTTAAGCTTATACATTAGATTAATTAGCCCTGCCTTAAGGAACCTCACCCTATTAGCAGGGGGCCTCCAGTTTTACAATACATTACCCGCAGCCTGTCTGCGTGGGGCTGTTCGCATTGTGATAGACATCTATATGTGTTTAAAGTGAGTGTTTACATTTAAACGCAAGGCAATATACCTTTTAGATGCATTGTGACAGTCTGTGTTGAGTTGTCCAGAAATTTTGGTATAGTTTTTCTTTAAGTATTGAATTTATTATATCTATTTTTCATAAGTTTTGATTCTCTAATTTTGCTTAGTTTTTTACATTAGATCATCAATATGGAAGCAATACAGACGTTTGGTTTTACAGATGAGCAATATGCTCTTCTAGTAGGAAATACATCTGTCCACAATAACCAGACAAACAACAATGACCTAGTCACCAATGATGATTTAAATACATTATTCCAACTGAAGAAAAAGATTCGGAGGATAGAATTGCATGGTCAGTTTATGTTGGACTATTTGAAAGCGGGCATCATTCCCCAGGGACTTAGAGTTAGAAATATCCCTGGACTCTTTGTCCAAATACGAGCATTTCTTGAGAAATGGTCATTGATAGCAAACCGATGTTCTCGTGATTTCATGATTTAATAATAGAGACAGCTAAGGAGTTAATCCAAACATTAACATCGGAATTGATAGCTTTAGAGGAAAAGATTAAACAAAATGATGCCTTGGCGAATGCCAAGAAAAAACTAGAAGACATTGAAAAGGAAGTTTCAGCATATTCTGACTACCTGATTAAAAGAAAAACAGACAAATTAAATAAAGACATTAGATTCACCACAAAGGAAAAAACGTACCCCTATCTAAATGAACATTTTTATAATCAAGGGGACTATATGGATACAGAATCTGGGGGACCACAAAGATCAAATAGAAAGGGTACTACCTTTTCGGATACTTCCGATTCTGACAATGATGATAATGTTTATCGACCTAGTTTTGAAAATCAGAGAGCCTCCTATTCAGGTAATCGATCAACTGGCCAGTCTTTTTTAGGCAGGCGACAGGCACGACGGGGCCCTTGGAGGCCGAGGTATCAACCGAGGTATCACGATACCTTCAATCGGGGCAATTACCAGCAAAATACCCAACAGTATCTAGTCACCAGAAATGCTCAATATTGGAGGCCGTAAAGGAAATACCCATATTCAATCTATCAAAACAACCGTTAGAAGATTCGACAGTTGCACTTCTATCAAAGGGCCTGACTTTTGTACCACAGACAGGCATTAACATTTTTGAATTATATCAAGACATTACATCATTCTTTCGCAAAATACGCCTAAATTTTTTTTTTTCAAATGAAGTTATTCACAACTCAGGTGAGGCAGGACTTTCGGAAAATCATTCAGGATTACGTCCAGTATCTACTTTTACTCCTAGTTTAGACGATCTGGGCCCTGAAGTAGAGATATACGAAAAATCTGTTTTAAAATGTTTAAAAACATCTTTGAAGCATATTTTTCATCCTCCTAACAACTTAAATTCAGAAGAGCTTAAAACATTAGTTTCTCTCCGTAATAATCCAGACATTACTATAAAAAACTGTGATAAGGGGGAGGCATAGTTGTTATCGATACGGATAAATACATTGAAACTATGTTACATCTCTTGAGTGATACTAATTTTTACCTACCAGTCAACATTGATCCCACATCTAGAGTACAGAGAAAGATCTCCAATCTAACAAAAAGAGCATTAGAAACAGGTACTATCTGTCAAAAAGAATATGACTATTTAAACATCAAATATCCTAAAATGGCAGCAATTTATGGAATTCCTAAAATCCATAAAAATAGCCATGATCCTCCATACCGTCCCATTGTGACTACAATAGGCTCAGTCACCGAGCCAATTTCAAAATACATAGACCGTATCTTATGTCCCTATGTCTCGAGAATTACATCATATATTAAGGACACAAAATCCATGATACAAACAGTGGAAGGACTACCATTTAATGAGCATAATGAAATTCTGGTTACTCTAGATGTGGAATCCCTATATAGTAATATACCACAAGGTGGGGCACTTATGGCAGTGGCATGGTTTATGGAATTATTCCATATAGACTGTGATCCAGATTTCATTAAAGCAATACTTACAATAGTCTTAGAAGTCAATACTTTTGAGTTCAATGGCAATTTGTATCGCCAAATAAAGGGAGTAAGCATGGGAGCATCTTGTGCTCCCACTGTGGCAAATATATATATGGCTCAATTTGAGAGCATATATATATATAATGAAATAGCCCCGTTTTACGAGTCCATTAAACATTGGGCTCGGTTTATAGATGACATATTTTTATTTGGACTGGTGAAGTGGAACAACTATCCGAATTCATACTATGGATCAATGAGTGTGATGTAAATTTAAAATTCACTGCTCACACCAGTCATAGTCATATTGAATTTCTGGACATCGAAATCAAAGCCAAGAGTCATGAGCTCGAAGTAGATCTATATGTGAAACCTTCTGCAAAAAACACTTTATTGCACTTTACAAGCTTCCATCCCAACAAACAAAAAGAGAGCATACCGTTTGGTCAGTTTCTCCGGTTACGGAGAAACTGTACCAATATTGCTGACTATGACTTGAGATCTGAAACCATGAAGGCGAAATTTATAGCACGTGGTTATCCTCATAGATTGATACGGGAGGCCTATAAACGCGCCCGTTTCTATGATAGGGACCATCTATTGGGTAACCAACCACCCACCCAAACAATCCCCTGCACTTGTATGTGTTACTAGACATTCTATGGCGAATGAAAAAATTAGACAGGCTGTATGTACTCATTGGCATATTTTGAATGCCAATTCAGAGGAAGACAATATATTATCACGCCCGATGTTCGCCCATAGACGCAACTAAGGATCAAATTGTCCATTCTCGTATGCCAAAAAAAACATCTATTCAAACTACCCTTGATGACTCAATGCCACTAGTGGGTAATAATATATGCACCCAATGCAAAGCTTGTGATACCGCAATAATCACAAAGAAGTTTATTTACAATTCATATAATATTACTCTTAAATCATTTACTAATTGTAAAACCAAGAATATTATTTATCTGTTATTGTGTCCGTGCAATAAGGGTTATGTGGGTGAAACATTTAGGACTCTAGCAGTCCGATTGACTGAACATCGCTCAGCTATACGCACTAAAAAGATTCATGCTACGTTAGTAAAACATTACTTAGAAGCAGGACACAATCATGATCAAATTAATTGGCTAATTTTAGAAAAAATAAATGAAAAGACAGGCACAGACTCAGATGAAGTAAGGAAAAGAAGAGAAGTGTTCTGAATATTTTCCCTGGATACATTTGCAGAGGTTTAAATTTGGAAATTTCCATGGGAACAAGCGATACGATATAACAGCTGAATCTACCGTCTTATCCTGATGGAATATTATATCTTCCCACAATGCCCAGTCTATACAATTAACATTGAATTTTTAAAAAATCACACATTGGTTGGAAATGTTATTTTCATTACCTATGTAAATATTAGACAACTAGAATCCCTGATTGTAAATAAAAAATATATAATAAAGGATCCTCTTAAAAATCATTGATTTCGATACACAAAAGAATTCATTCAATAACTTGTAATATTAGTCAAGAGGATCGTATCTATATCACATCATATCTTTATTATAAAATTATGTCAATTGAGCTAGCTGACCATATTTCCGTTGTTATAATCATTTCAAATTAGAATATCTCAACACATGGATAAGAATTCAGTATGGGTTCACCATTAATGAGACTGGTTAGCTATTGGGTTCTGGTACCTACCATGATTGGTTAGGAATAACCACGTGATAGATTCCACCGATTTATTTTCAATAGGAATTAAATTGTATACTGTTCTCCGTGCGTTTATCGTGGCGAGGGGATGATTTTATTTATTATACACCGCACGGTTAAACATCAGGGTAATAATACATCGAGACTAATGTTTACGTAACAAACATAGTCCCCTTTCGCTTTTCGTTCTTTATTCGAATTACCATCTGCCGTCACATGGTCTTGATCATGATTGGCTCGTGAACACCATGTGATGGACTCCGTGTACATCTTATGCGGAAGTGAACGGACCCTAGTGCAGTCTTCACGAGGAGTTCGTGGCGTACAGAGGCCCCATCATCCGGGATTCCAATGCCATCAAAACATAGTAAGTAGGTACTTGGTAACATTTAGCAATGTATTATCGACTGGTGAGTTTTTCGCGTAACTGTAGTTTTAGAGTTTTCGTGTAACGGTAGTTTAAGGGTTATATATAACATAGAGTACATTTAAATATGATTGAGGTCAAACCCCGGAGCAAGACTCTGACTGTGATATTTTTCATTAGTTCACGCTAAGTATTCTTGTTGGTCTAGACTCAGACTCTGACTCCTCTAAATTAGCCTTCGGTAGGGATGTTCATCCTAGCTCTCGGTTGTTGTTTTTTTTGGGGGGGGTCAACAGATCTGATACCTCCATTTAGTTTATGTTGATGACCTTTATCAAGTATGGTTTTGACTCTGACTCCTCTAAATAGCTTATAGTGAGGATATTTATCCGAGTACTTCCTTTGGGGGAATAAAAAGGGGGGACAAACATCATTTAACCCTGTGTTGGTATATCGTATGGAGTTAAGCACCAAATACTTATTTCACAATTGCCTGGCGAGTCAATACAGTGTTAATTCATGAGTTGGCAGTAAAGTAGAGTGTCTTGGAATACTAATGCAGCCATAAACCTTAAGTTAGGCTTTGATTCTGAGGTTGTATATTGGCTCATACATATGGTACCTATTTGAGTACATCGGGAAATATTAAATCAATTGTTGGTGCATTGCACTAAGTTAGGCGTATATTACTCATCTCAATATATTTTTTAAATTGAACATATAGCCCCCTTCCTTATTAGTGATACGTTCCAAATTGTTTTTTCTAGATAAATCCACATAATAGCGGATATTCAATTGAAATGTAAGTATTACAATAACTTAAAAACCAAATTGGGTCATAAACCAGCACTTTGATTGTAGTCATGCTAGTAACCTTATAGCAAATTCATTTAAACGGTTAACATGTAAGGCTAAACATTATTTTTATTGTGCTCACAGTATAAATCATAAGGACGGCACATATCGAGTGCGAAATTGAGTACATCATAATCTTATCTTGGACGACAAAAATACTATTTAGCGTTGGAGACATATAGCCAAGGTATTTATATACCCAACTGATAAATATATTGATTAAGATCATAAACTAAAAATTAAAATGAGGTACTTTATTTTTATTTTTACAGTTGGTCTTCTAAATCAAGAATCAACCAATACCTCAAAGTGTTTATACAGTAGCGGTCAATTCTGACGAGTCTACTCCAAGATATAAGGTCATTCTTTATAAAGTTTTTAAACCACGGATATTTTTTCAGTAGATCACCGGGTGAATCGACTGATATGGATTTATTTAAATGAGGTGGTGGCTATTTTTCTTATCTGTTTCTAATCTATCCTGTTATACACATTTCATCTTCTGGACAACTCACGAGTTCTTGTATATACACAATTTGGGGACCTTAAATTAGTCCCTTGCCTTGCTCTTTAAATTGTAAATATTATATAATGCACGCCTTTATGGTGGCACAATATGTATCAGTAAGTGAGAACCCTGTATCTGAAATGTAATATATATATTTTATTTACAGAGATCAAAAGTTAACATTGTGGCCCCTTTCCTGACGAAGGCACAGCTGTGCCGAAACGCGCGTCGAAAACACAGATTATTAAAATTCTGCCACATAGTTTCCTCAAGATTCTCAGAAATTAATTGTCATTTATCATCTAATCATAAACAATGACATGTGTATTTTTTAAATTGATTGTTAGTCATATGTTGTATGAATGAAGAGGAATGAATGAGTACAAATGGGTTGTTACATTTTCTTTTAAAAATGAAATGATAAAAGTATTTTTATAATCCTTTTGCTATTGTGTATCAATAAAAATTATTTTTGTATAGCAAAACAGATACTGTTGGTTCTCCTTTTGTTTTCTATAAAGTCAGTCAACAAATTTTTGTGTTGTTTATATCATTGTTGCCTTAAGCTTATACATTAGATGAGTTTCACCTACTGCAGGCACGACATGCTTTCCTGCAACATTCAGCACGCCATGCACGCTTTCACTTTCCAAGCAGCCCGGGACAAAGGCGGCTGATTATTTGAAATACAATAGATCTCGCATTTACAAGAGTTTGAGCTATTGGCATTGTAAATGGCAATGCCTTTTATTTATGTGTTAATTATCAAACAGATAAATAAAAGGCATTGTCATTTACAATGCCAATAGCTTAAACTCTCGCAAATGCGAGACCTATTGCATTGCAAATGCTTGTTAATTTATATCATGTGACAGTAAAGATGGTGGGGCCACGTTGGAGAGATGGGAAACAGGCAATTTAAACTTAGCGACTATTCTTTCTGGTACCAGGAGCCTTCACTCATGATGACTGTGATGGGCAAGGAGGTAAAGGGACACTACAGAATACTCAAGTGTCTTGCAGACCTATTGTGTAGTGGTTAATTATCTCAAGACTTTGCTTTTACTGCACCCATGTATGACACGCCACCTCTAATTTGCACTAGGGGATTACATTAATACATGCCAAAACTTCACTGCTGCAAGGATATGGAGTTGTTATTTGCAGCACCAGCAACAAATATCAGAACACCAATGAAAATGATGGAGATCAAATTAGCATGTGCAAGAGATGAACATTGTAGATCACTTATGCAAAGTGCCTAAATAATAGTAAAATTGAATTTCTCTCTCTCTCTCTCTCTCTCTCTCTGCTTTCTTTTTTTTTTTAGAAAGTTTGGGAAAGTGCGATTTTGACACCGCAAACCTTTTGATACCATTTTTAGAAAAAAAACACAGTTTATTAAACTGCACTTTTCCCAATTTTTAGGCAAAAACTAAACTGTACCATATTTTGTCTATTTTCTCAGACTCCCTCCACAGAAAATCACAAACTCTGGGTATAATCACTAAAATGTGGGGAAAAGAAACACACATTTGGCTTGGATACCATATGTAAATATGTTGTCAAGGTTTTTGCGATAACCGTCACAAATGTCAAAAAAGGCACTAGGCTGAGGCTGAAGGGGTTACAAAATGCCTTTATATGCGTGCCAAAGAGCTCTCTGATACACTTTGACATAGATAGTAATGTATTTTTGATACTGAGTTTTTTAAACCATTTTAAACAATAAACGTTCTACATCTGCAATACAAACGTGATTTTATCCTGTGAACAGAAGCTCGAGTAAGCACCTCCAGAGCTTTTTAAAGAATACATGCATTTAAACACATCTTGCACAACACATGTAAAGTGTGATATCAGAGCAGACATCAGTACACGCCAACACGATGCTCAAAACAAAAACATAATCCTATTTCAATATGAAAACGCTATATTTCATAGAACGATATTTTTGTAAAACATGTTGTGAATCTGAACTTTGCTTTTGCACTGCACACATGTAATATTTTTCTTACCTTTTAGCCCAGAAAGCTGTTGGGTGGGAACTCCTGTCGCAGATACCAGCCCTCATCAGCCAGCTACCCATGTGTCCCTGTGTGGATGTGCTCAGAAAAATATATTACCGCACCTGATCGACTCTCCATACCACTGCTTGAAAGGCGTGCTTACGTTTTGGTATTGTGATAAGATGATTCCAGCCAACAATGCCATGACAACTTGAAATAAACTATTTTGATTGCAAGTAGCATGAGAAAAGGTAGACAGAGGCAAGAAACGATTATTGGGATGCAGTTTTAAACAGTCTTGTATGAATTGTGGGTAATAGTTTACAGTACATGAGTATGTTGATAGCACAAACAATCATAAATGTGCATTTTAAATACATCTGATGCCTTCTTGTGCAGCCATGTTCCCAGATTTGAGAAAGCATTGACTTTGATTTCTAAAAATTTAAGTTCGGCAAAAAAGTCAAAGACACGGATTTGCTGACATTGGTTGTAGAATTTTCTGGTCATAAAATGGAAATTACATTTATGGCTAAGGGAGACTGAAAATAGCTTATTTTTATCTGATGGCGCCATGTGTACAAATATTGGGGTAGGCTGCACTGATGACAAACAGTCGTGCTCTAAATGTTTTCTCAGGACCGGAGTCGCTAAGTCTTCGTGACAGAGGGTTGATGGGAGAGGCCTGCATTGAATGTGTGGCTGATGCGCCCAGAAGCCTCGTTAAGAGCGGGTTTCATTGAACTTGACAAGGATAGGCAAGATGTGCCAACGCCTCCAAGGAACGCTTGCAAGACGTTTTGTCACAAACATGTTAGATGTTTTATAAGGTGAGAAGAACTCACAGATCCAACACACACGTGCACAACACAACAAGCAGTGTTTACCAAAGGATATTTTACAAGATTGAGAACCAGAGGAAAAATCTCTGAGAAAAGGCAGTCTTTCTCTGAAGAGCAGCGCCAGTGGCCATGTTACTGAGGATGGAATAAGGGTGCAACAGGGTGCGTGGTGAAAGTGTTTTGCTTGTGCCTTTCCTGTCTTGCTAAGCACCCAGAAAGTGCAGAGTGCTCGTTCCTCGCTTCCCTATATGTCTGTGTCTGCTCATTTGTATAAAGAACTAACGGGGTTTACTTTCAGACCTCAAGAGTAGCTTTTGTAAAACAAATAGTGGCATCTAGCTCTGTTTAAATTGCAGCAGAGCACGTCGTCGAGCTAAACTGGCTTGGCATTTTTAGTGTCACGTGATTCTTTTTGCTTTTTCATGCTTTCCTCTACAGCATGTGATATGCAAGTAGTTATTCTCCAATTATGGCTTCCTGCTCATCTTTGGCCGGTCTACACCAGGAGGCTGCTGTGTGAAACCGGTACATTTCTACTTGAACGCTTGGGAGCGCTTTCTGCTAACACTGCAATATTCCAGAGATAAAGAACGCTTTACCTTATAGGAAGTGGCCCTGCATTTATGCAGGGTCATTGGAATTATGCAGCAATGAAGGCCCGAATGATATAACAAGGAAAGGTATATTATGCAGCATTATGTGGCAAATTGGGTGGCAACATTATGTCTCTAGTTTCTGTTAATTTTAAGAGACATAACTTCAAAAAGGGATCCCAAAGATATGCACAAATGCAACGATATGTCAAGTGTAAGTGTCTGTCTAGGAGGCACTGTAAAATGCAAAAGATCACACCATATAAAAAGAAGTAAACTGTTTTAGATTCTTCTGTAATCTTAATGTCTTCTTGATTTAACTGTTGTGCTCAGAACAGTATCTGTGGTGTAATATGAATTTGTACGATTAATGATACAAAACATTGTTCCACTCTCAATTACATTTAACAAGGTAAGGGTTTTTTCATGTGATAATCAAAGCCCCTTCTAAAATGTATCTATCAACTGGGGGCTTTGATATTGTCTGGGCAAAAGCTGTACCTCAATGCCAGTTAAATACCTTAAGACAGATGTCAACAACAGAAAAGAGATCATTATATTTTTGCAAAGATTGTCCCACTTCTCCATGTGTACTGCCTATTCTTTTGTAACTTTTGATGCATTTTAGCTACTAACACTCTTTTTGCTGAAATTTACAATTATACAGCAGACAATGGCCATGTGTCAGGCGCGGCAAATCCATAAGTGCATTGAAATTGCCATGGTCGCAGTGTCACATTGTCCCAGTAGTCCTGCATGTAGTTTACACTGGCTTTCATAACTTTGCGAGCCTAAAAAGGTACAAAAAGTGACTAATTTCAACAAATGCTGAGGGCATCAATATTATATTGTTACAAACCTTCCAGTCTGTATTTTGTTTTGCTCCTGAGAAAAGAAATTAAAAATCATAGCAGAGCCTTTATTCCTTTTCACAACTCTATTTACAGAAATGAAGTCAGCCCTCCTCACGCACACAATGTTGGGCCAGATTCACAAAAAAAATTTCTGTGAGTAGATATAGCTTACTTGTTGACTTGGTTCAGCCCATGATGTTGTTGTGGCTCTTTTATCAGTAGTAAAGTATATATGTTTAAGTCAAAATCATTGTTATCACGAAAAGTATTCCTAGGTCCAAATAAGAACCTAAAAAAATGTAGTGTCTGGCATAGAAGGATTCAGAGAGCATCATGTCGGAGTGAAGGTGGTGTACAACAGTTGTTTTCAGAAAGACGCAGTCCATTGATTATGATATTTCCCCATTTAACAGTGGGCATCTAAAGCACCACGTTCTCATCTAAGTACCTAAAATCATAAAAAAATTCTAGATCATTACTTTTGTTGTTATGTTGTGAAAATCTGAACATACGGAAAAAAACGCTAGAATAAATATTGATGCAACATAATTAATAACTATTGAAAAAATAAAATACTCATGTAGTCGTGGTATTGATTCCTATCAAGCTTCCAAATAGTGTGATTCCTTATCCCAATGTATTATGATTATGCAAAACTTCTTGTGCGGTGCCTTTTGCTCTCACCACTGTGGTTTGTTTCACCTTAACTTAACAAAAGGTTTCCCCATTCAAAAATTATTCTTACTCTGAGTTGGATGGGAACTCCAGTAATAATAAATAAAACCTCACAAACCTGTTTGCTATTTTACAAAGGTGTAACCTGTGTATTGCAGTTTGAACTGATTAGGTAAAGCAAGTCAGCTCATTTATTAAGATCTCAGGATAGAGGCCATTGCTCTTCTCATTTTTATTTCAAGAGAACATTTTTCAATATCTTCCTCTTTAAAAATGGTGGTATATTTTCGAAAACTTGAAATCTCAACTGATTTTGGTTGTGTCTTATTTTTTTTAAATGCAAAAAAAACAATTGATGGACGGAATGCTGGACAATACAAACATTCACCCCCAGTCACAAGGATCTGGGTTTAATCCATCATTCTTTTGCTCACCACACCACCCCAGTTTGGACCCAGCCATATGCAAATCAGTCTTGACTCTGTTCCTTGTGGGAACAGTCCAGCCCGAACTGCCAAGCCAGGTTCTCCCTGGACCGGAAACAAGCATCCTGGGACCGGTTTCAGGGCATCACCCTTCATCAGCCAGGCTAGCTTGAATCCAGTGGTGTAGTGAGCAAGGGACCCACGTCTGGGCATACCCTTCCCACTTAAGCTGACATATGCAAAAGAAACAATTGATGGACGGAATGCTGGACAATGCAAACATTCACCCCCAGTCACAAGGATCTGGGTTTAATCCATCATTCTTTTGCTCACCACACCACCCCAGTTTGGACCCAGGCATATGCAAATCAGTCTTGACCCTGTTCCTTGTGGGAACAGTCCAGCCCGAACTGCCAAGCCAGGTTCCCCCTGGACCGGAAACAAGCATCCTGGGACCGGTTGTTCTTTTTGCATTTGTCACCCCGAGTGGGACGGGTATGCCCAGACATGGGTCCTGTGCTCCACATGGCACTGGGGTCAAGCTATCCTGGCTGATGAGGGGTGAAACCCCGAAACCGGTCCTAGGATGCTTGTTTCCAGTCCAGGGAGGACCTGGCCTGGCAGTTCGAGCTGGACTGTTCCCATTGGGCGCAGGGTCAAGACTGATTTGCATATGGCTGGGTTCAAACTGGAATGGCATGGGGAGCAAAAAAACCTTGGATTTAGGCCCAGATCTCTGTACTGGGGTGAATGTATGACATTGTTCTGCATTCTGTCCATCAATTGTTCTTTTTGCATTTGTCACCCTGAGTGGGACAGGTATGCCCAGACGTGGGTCCCTGCTCTCCATGCCACTGGAGTCAAGCTATCTTGGCTGATGAGGGGTGAAACCCCGAAATCGGTCCTAGGATGCTTGTTTCCAATCCAGGGAGGACCTGGCCTGGCAGTTCGGGCTGGACTGTTACCATTGGGCGGGCGCAGGGTCAAGACTGATTTGCATATGGCTGGGTTCAAACTGGAATGGCATGGGGAGCAAAAAAACTATGGATTTAGGCCCAGATTTCTGTACTGTGGTGAATGTAAGACATTGTTCTGCATTCTGTCCATCAATTGTTCTTTTGAATTATTTTTTTAAAAGCACCACCACTGGAGATGTTTAGTTCTTGATGCAGATATTACTCTTATGCTCACCTATGCGGGGCTCAATCTTTTTTCTGCCTCTCCCACAGATTTTAAACCACATGGGCATTTTAACAGATATACTATGCCTAATTTATAGAATAAAACAGTTCAGGGGCCTACAATTTTTTTCTTAGAAGCACGCCAGCAGAGCTGCCAATGTAAGGTCAGGAGCACCTCATGCAGGTAAGAGCGGTGGGGCGGGAATCGACAGACAAGGGAAAATTAAATATTGTTTTTGGTCGCGTCCCCTCCCCCCCCAGCCTGCCCCACCACTCTTATCTGCACGGGCCGCTCCTGTATAAGGGTTCCTGCATAGCAAGGTTGCCTTTGTCTTAGCTGTACCTTATGCATCTTTCTTCCACCACTCTACGCTTCCTCTCTTTATCCCATTTTTAATGGTTGTTTGCATCCCTGCTTTCTCCCTAGGTTGCTGCTTTGTTATGTTTTTTTCCTTTGTTTCCATTTTTGCTTTACTCTCTTGCTCTGGGTTCAAGTCCGATGATGGAAAATAAGTCCCAGTCCCTAAAAATGGGTACCAGCTCTCACCATCAACAAATATTAGCACATATTAAATCCTGGATATACATATTGCCAGAAATGAGGTTATTAATTTGGGTGAGGGGGCAGCCCTGTCAACTCAATAAACCACCCTTTGGTTAGGTCAAAACATAATTTGGAAAGAATCTCTTCCTAACCCCTGATAGCTATGGCACAAGCAGTGTGCAATCCCCAGAGAAGTGCATGCTAAGTTCAAGAAGTACCAACAATTTCAAAGTAAAGAAGAAAACATAATAGGATTCCCAAACTAATTTAAAAAATTGAGAAAAATCTTAATGAGCAAAAGACCTCAAGTACATCAAAATAGATTAAGGGAGCTGAAGATAGGGATTTTTGAAGTTTTAAGGCAAAAACAGCCTAGAAAGAGACAAGCATTATGAAACAATAACAATTCAAGCTGGCCGGGACCTAGGCACAATTTCAAGCTAAACGCAATGGAGCAGAGGTCCAATACACCAAGCAGGTTGCCCCGGTCAAACGTCTTACATTCAGACTAAGGGCCCGATTATGATCTCAGTAGGAAAACCCTCCAAACGACTCAGTTCCGGAGAGCTTTCCAATTGAATCGCACTCCGTGAGTCCGAACGACTGATTTCGATGTGTCCGTATAGTGACGGACTCGGTTCAGTTGGACTCCCATTTAACTCAATGGGAGCCTGTGTACCGAATGCGTACACAAGCTCCCATTGCAAAGAGGGCTGGGTGGGGAAAAGTGTGCACCCTGTGGTAGGCACCACATGGTGCCCACCACACTGTGCATGCATGGAAAGGAGGGACCCATGGGTACCACCCGTGACCGATTTGGAGGGTCCCAGGTGAAGAGGGGCCTGCTACGGCCCCCCGAAGTTCGATTCCCACAGCTGTTTCATTTAGTTAAAACCGAGTCGGTACGGCTGTCAGAATCAGGCATCGTACTCGCTCGTTTGGAAAGCTGGCCCCATTGAGCTGAACGAATCGGCTCCGGACGAGTCGGACTGACTGATTCGGGTTCGGAACCAGTTCAGTCGGCGGGGACGGCTTCCTCGCATCGTACTTGGTCATTCGGAATGGGGGACGATTCGGTCGGAAACATACGCTCCGAATATGATTTCCTTTTCCGAATCCCGTTTGGAGCCCTTCTGAATGACATCGGAATCGACCCCTGAGTCTCCAACTACTGGGAAAGCTTTTTCTGGTCAGTCCTGCAGCCCTACCTCCTCAAAGCAGGCTTCTCTGCACCAGGTTGATCTCCAGCCAGGTCTTCTGTGAGGTCCGGTCTTCTTTAGTTAGGTGGGCCCTCTTGGAGTCAGGATTCAGTCTTAATTCTGTGTCCTTTGAGCAGGTAAACAAGAGGCCAACCACTTGGCCCTTGTACAGCACTACCTGCACGGTGCCGCGAGTGACGACTTAGTCAGGCAACAACTCACCTTGATGAAAGTGTGACTACAGGGAGTTGTTCTCACTCTGACGCCTTTTCAAGCCGGGTTCCACAGTAAACTCGGTTCCACACGGATTTTACAACAATTGAATGATTGTTTTTTTCCTGACCTGTTCTCCACACTTTGGGTTTCGGGTTAGTACAACAGGGATCAGTTGAGGATTGTCCTGATGAAAGCCGGTGTACTTATTTACTAATTCCTCATACGGCTGAAACATGTCGACATACAAAGCAGAGTGGAGGGGTAAGTGACCCATTATTGGCCACGTTACCACCATCCACAGGTCTGACGGATAGACCCATATTTTAAATCCAGGTGAGAGTGTCCATCAATAAAGTTATGAGTAGGATTGCTCTCACCTGTTTTTAATCACATTTTTTCTGCGCTATTTCTTTTCCCTCACTGTTTGATCCCCTTGGCAGAGGTGTTCATTCTATGTTGTTTTGTCCACCCCCTCCCTATTGCTCCACCCCAGCGTTGGCTAGCGCGGGGTGTGTTAGCAGCCCTATGATGAAGCATGACACAGCTTGCTGTGTGTGAGGGCAGTTTTTATTCACCTGGGTATCCCCCATTACAGCTAGAGTTTTTTTGATAAGTTTAGGTCCTGTATCTTTGTGTGTGTGTGTGTATACTCCTTGTACAGCACTTCCATTCTCTGGGTGCCAGTTGCATTCAGGAGTCCATCAGTTCTTTTGTACGTCCTCTTCTTTCAGCAGGAGTGGGATTCTTCTGCCAGCAGGAGTCGGGATTCTTCTGCCAGCAGAGCCTTCTTCTACCGATGGAGCCTTCCCAGGTTCAGGAATGTTGTGACAGGGTAGCAGTAGAGGTGCTAGGTGTATCCTGTGCACTAGCCACTGATTGGAGAAATTCTACCACCTAATCCTATCAACTTTCTCACAGTTACCCAGATATTGGTTTTCCCTCCAGGTGTGTCTGGAGCCTAACTGTCTAGGTGGGTTCTAGGGATGAATAGAAGAAGCCCTTCTTCTCTTCTCCAAGTCAAATGAGGTAGTGTTAAAATTGCCCTTTGTTGTGCAACTGTTTTTGTACGATTCCAGATCTTGTCTTTGCTAAGTGGTCAACAGTTAACTCCCATTCGCCTTTCCTGGGCCCAGAGGAAAGTCATTTTCCTCTGAGCTACGGTTGTTAACTCTCCCAGTCAAGGATGTGTATTTCAGCGCAGTAGGGGGCATATTCACAAGGACCTACCTCCGATTTATCTCCACCTTAACCCATCAAAAGTGGAGATAGATTTAACACCCCATTCACAAGCGAGTGCAAACTGCAGACATCGCCAGCATTCCCGCGACAACTGCCCCAAAATGTATCTCCACGGTGGACACCACCAACTAACCCTAATGAGATGCAGAGTAGGCGTTCCCATGCAAAAACACACGAGAAAACCACAACACCACTTTCACAACAAACTGCCAGATCTGCGATGTGAACCAAAAACAGGCGATAAGCCGCGGTAGCACCAGGGATTTAACACCTGCCTTTTGCTGGTGTTAGGCAGGACGACTACCTGCAGCATGAAAGGGAGACCAGCCAAGAGACACATCTGAAGACCCACAGATGCCATGGAGACAATGATCATGCAGCTCTGAGACCCATGAGGGCCACAACACCCACCCCCACCCATCCCAGGCCCTCCACCACCCCCAGGACTCGTCCCGCCCCCCCCTGGGAACACCACAGAGGCAGCGTACACAAAGACAGCGGACCCACCTGAAACGCACCTGCCGCCCAGACCCAATGCCAGAGGAGGACATTGCCCACTACAGGCCCAAAAGGACAACCATCCACCGCATCCTGACCCACATCCCCCACCTGCTGACAGTACCAACCCAGCGGACAACCAACATCCCTCCACAGACAAAGCTGCCCGCTGCGCAGCACATGTCGGCCACTGGTACCATCCAACCCACAACTGCCAGAGTCGGAGGAGTCACACAGCCAGCCCCATCCAAGGTCATCACACCTGTCCTGGATGCCAACAACAGCCTGGTACCCCAGCACCTCCACTTCACCCACACTGCGCAGGAGCAGCTGGAGACCAAGCAAGGCCCCTACGCCATAGCTGGATTCCCTCACGTGTCAGGGCCAATCAACTGCACACATGTACCCCTTGTGCCCCCTGCCGACACTGCACACAACTACCACAACAGAAAGCACACGCATATCATGAATGTGCAGGCAACAGTGGACCGCCCGGGACTCCTCAACAATGTTGTGGCCAACTCCCCAGGCAGAGTGCATGATTCTCACATCTCCCGCCAGTCCATCATCACCCAGCGCTCCCAGGATGGCACCCATGGAAATGCAGTGCCCGTTGGTGAGTCCAAAATGAACACACCACACACCTCCAGCCCACAGTCGTGCAACTCACGACACTGGCAATGGGCACGCAGCACAACTACATTCATCATGACACACAACATGCCAACGGATCAGACACGACAACACGACTCCATTGGGAATCTGGCCTTGCCATGCCCACAACCCAGCCACGGCATGGCACCACAGACACACAATAGCAGGATGTGAGGAGAGGCATGGAGCAGGCATGTGCGAGAGCGGCAAGTGACTAAGGAATGTGAACCTACCCAATGCCAGGTGTGGCGTGGAGGTGCCGGACAGACCACAGAGTGCAAACCACGGAAATGGCCATGTGGAGATCAACTGCTGGTGCATGGAGTGTAGTGGCCAGTGGACGCTACCATGTCCCCACAGGTGGTGGGGCAGAACGCGGAAATGTCACCCGTTATGTCCCCCCCTGCATGCGCGGGCAGAGTGGGTTGGACCTGCGTACGCCAGGCCTGCGTAGGGGTGTGAACAAAAAGGCCCATCACACTGGGCGTGGTTCTCATTCGGAATGGACAACGCGTCTGCCAGGGCGGCGCCTGTCAGCCCGCCACGAGTCCTGCGCCGAGCGCGGCAGGGCCTGCGTCCCTGTGCGCCTGCTGCACCCCGGGCCGCTGGTCCCCAGGGCCGTCATGCCTGCCCCAGCGCACCACCGAGGCTCCGCTCACCTGCCTACACTGGCGTGTGTCGAAGAGGGCCCACCACGTGCCGGTGCAAGCTCCAAGCACCAGTCCTGCCACCTCTGCAGCCTCCGCAGACCATCGCTGGCCCCCCGACGCTGGCCCACATTACTCCTTTCTCATTTACATACTCAACCGGCATCCTCTTCGGCCCAGTAGGTCCCACATATGGAACTGTGTCCTGAGTCTTGAATGGCAGTGACCCCAAGTCCGTGGCAGCGGCCACAGCACCAGACTCCCTTCGATCAGTAAGGCATAATTCCATATCGCAGGCCTGCGACACTTGGTGCCACCAACCCTGTTCAACGCAAGCCGGCGACACGTGGTGCCACCATCCCTGTTCAATGCAAGCCGGCGACATGTGGTGCCACTAACCCTGTTCAACGCAAGCCGGCCACACGTGGATGAGGGCTCAGGCCTATCCTGCGGACCAATAGGTCCCACATCCAGCACATAGTCGTGAATCATGAATGGCAGAGTCCACACCAGTGAACGCACGGAGAGGAGTAAGAGGAAGATGTGGCTCAGTCCGGACGTAAGCCGGATCAGAGTCACGGAGGTGATCGAACACTATCAACAACTGACCTGGTGCCATCAACCCTGTGCACTGCAAGTCCACGTCCCGTGGTGCCACCGAACCTAAACTACGCAGGCCGGTGGGGCCATCCAACCTAAGCCGGCAACACTCGGTGAATGGCCCATGCTGACCGCTGCCTCAGGCCTACACTGCGGTCCAGTAGGTCACGCATGTGGAACTGTGTCTTGGGTAAGATGTGGAGGAGTCCACACCATTGGACACGCCTCATCGCAGGCGGCATCCCCTAACAGCACTGGTGCCACTAACTCTGTGCGCAATGAGTCATGGGCACTTTCTGGTTGGACTTTGGTGGCATCTGAGTCCATGGCCTGGTGGTTTTCTGCATCTTCATCTGGCTGGACCGGACTTGGTGTCCGACATGTGTCTGTTCCATTCATCCCCACCATAGTGACTGTTTCAGCGTGGTTCTGCCCTTTGCCTCATGCCCTGGGGGTACACCTTCCACTGTCTATTGAGACACTCCGCGACAAGCCCCTTTGTCATCTATGGAAACCTGCCCTGCTCTCGTGACCCTGCCCCAGTGCCCCGCAAGTCAGCGGCCCGTGGCGGTAGGCCCGTGCAGGACGCTGTGCATCTGGGGCCACTAACTCTGTGCAGCACAAGTCATGGGGCCTTTATGGTTGAATGGTTGTGTCCTTTACGATGTATACTGTTGTCGATTTCTGACTGCACCAGGCAGCCCTTGCCAGCTGGTGTGCACACACCCCACACACATCCAACACAGGTGTCACTCGATATGTGTGCCTGCTAATAAATGTGGCCGGGCGCACATGCCCGTAGCCATTCACACCATCTGAGCAACTGTGTCCGTGTGGTCATTGTGTCAGCATGATGGGCACGGACCCTGCAACATCACAGTGTGCTGTCTTCAGCGGACGATACCATGTCACCTCAGCGTTGGCAGTGACCCTGGACATGTGGCTTCGCACGCCCCCTCCTGCATGCACAAGCGGCGTGTGCTGGTCCGGCGTACGTCAGGTCAGCGCGGGGTGTGCTGATTTGGCAGGGGGAGCAGGGCGTGGCTCGGACCTGGCCTTGGGCAGGATGTGCGGTAAGTGTGTCTCTGTGTTGGAGTGTTGTCGCCACCAGGGCCACAGTAGTCGATGTTGCAATGTAGCATGCACCAGGAGGGCAGGCCTGCACGTACGGGGAAATGTAGGAGCGCAAGACCACTCGGGGTCTTGGCACATGCATGCCAGGTGTTATGTGTATGAGTCCTGCGTCTGCATGAGTCAGTTGCCTAGCCTCATTCGCAGCGTGATCACAGCCAGCCATGGACTGTACACCTGTGTCCGCCCTGTCCGGACCATTGGCCTACACTCCCAAGGCCGCACACCTTCAAAGGCCAGCGTCACAGTGTTGTTGGCATGCCGCTGGACATGCGCGGACAGGCATGACAATGGTGTGCCGTAGGAGTGCACGTGATACAACCGCGCAGCGCACACAAGTGTGGGGGCTCGTGGGAGGGAGGAGCAGCTGTGAGCCAACGTAACACACAGTGAGGCCGCTCATGTGCCACGTGCTGGGCATGTCATCCATGATTCCCAGGGTCAAAGACATCCCACCACACCCAAGACAGGCCTCTGTACATCTCCTGAATGCATGCAGATGGTGTAGTTACTGTAGGGATGAAGGGTCCTTTGTCTGTACTATCAGGCGGTGGCACATCTGCAGCTCCGAGCTGGGACTTGCATGTGGCCAGCACCCCCTGACAGATACGATAGCATTTACATGCAACTCCCACACTACGCACTGCCCGACGTGAGACCAACGTGTACACATCCCACACGCAGAAGTCCTTGGTCGTAGTTAGCGTGCGTGAGATGGCCTTGACACGTACTCCCACCCCAGGCCTGCACCCGTTGCACACAGACACTGCTCATTGCTCCGAGCTGTGCCATTTCATCCGCAGGACTGATGCAGGGCAAGCCAGTGCCGCTTCAAGCAGAGCCACTGACGCTATGGCAGACCATCCCGGACACATGCTCGACTCCAGTCACGTGGACCTGTACCGTGCACGTCTGCTGCATGTACTGGGGGAACTGCCGTTGGCAGTGCTGCGGATCAGTTACCGGCTGAGCTTCCACCTTGCGAACGTCACCTGCGTTCAGCCTGTGTTGCATTGTCGCTCGTGCATATTCGAGTGGACCATGGATGTCTGCCTCTCCAACGTGACTGTGGCTGACCTGGATTTCGACGTGTGTGTACGCCCCCTGTTGGCCCACGACCAGGAGTGTCACCGTGATGCCCGTTTATGGAATGCATGGATGTTTGGCATGCATGCTGGCAACTGGACCTGGGAGATTGCACGAGTCGTCGTGTGCAGTGAGCACATTGAGCAGCTACCCGATTGGGCTTTGGTGCACATTGGGGCCAGGGGTTGGAGTCGGCACATCTGTCCGGGTCAGCTCATGGATTACGTCGACGACATGTCAGATGTGGTGGACAACGATCTCTCATTGGAGATGTTGGCCTACGCTGCTGCACTCGCGTTCATGGACGAGTGACAAGGTATCTGCAGCCACAACTGGATGTGACCCATTGCACGTGTCCCGACGCCTGGTTGCATGTTGGGAATCTGGTCACATGTCCCAAGTCAACAGTGGACATGGCTGCATTGGCCTGGACTCCTGATCCATGCGCGGACAACCAACGCGGGTTGGCACTGACTTGTGTTGGTGATGGACTCCCCCGGGGTGGACATGGGCGCTTTCCTACGTTCCTCATTCAGACATGCTGCTGCATTGGTCTGCATATCATGGCACTTCTCTTGGTCGTACTGACACACACTTGTTGATAAAGTTTCAGCTCTTTCACTTGTCTCCAACTGTGTTGTGTCTTGATTTGTATGCCAATGTATGTGTCACGGCCTATCTGGGTCCCTGCCATACATGCATTGCTACCCCATCAGGGCTGTGGGTTGGTACTTGTGCATTATCATGTCCCTGTTTCGTCCTTTGCCAGATGCGTATGGCCATTTACCGGCCACAAGCGGGTGCACTTGTGTCCTGTGTTCGGTTGTGAATATGTTGGTGTTTGTACCACATTGTGTTGGATGTTGGGGTGCTCTGCTTCCTATGTGTGTGTGCTGCATTGTGTGTGAGATGTCCCTTCTGCTCTGATTTGGCTCACCCTTCTCCCTTTCAGGCAGTGTGGTTTTCACTTCTGTGCTTGTTCAGTGGTGTGATATTGCCGGGTTGTGTGACTTGTGCTCTTGGTTGGTGTTGTTACTCTTGGGCATGGTTTGTCTGCAGTTGTGCTGTGCTTAATTGTGCATGTGTGCCATTGTGCCCATCTCCCCCCGTCCCCCCAGTCCCTGGTCATTCCTCTCCCTGTTGCTGTTGTGTCTGTTGTTTTGGGGAGTTTCCGGTCCCCGGGTCCTGCCACCATCTCCAGACTGATGTGGTGGACACCATTTCCTCCATGTCATCCAGCTCCTGATGTGGCGCTGGACTCCCACCTCCGGTGTGCATTGCTGCCTTCTTGTTGTTGGCGTGTTTCTGCTTGTTTGTGCGTTTCGCTTCATTCTGGCTGTTCCGGTTTTCTTCCATTGTCCTCCTCCACTCTCCGGCTGCATTCACCTTGTCCACGATGGCCTGCCATGTACAATGTTTTGTTGCCAATGGGGCTTGTGGGGTTGTATACTGGCTCAGGTTGCCTCCATTGTGCTTGGCTGTTGTTTTCTGTTTGGTTTGTCTTTTTCAGGCTTTTGTTGTGCTTATTCCTGCCTGCCGTGTGTGTGTCGCAGGCCTGGCGGTGCTTATCGCTGCTTTCCTCATCGCGAATGGGCTCATCGCACATTTTGTTGTGTTGTGGTTTGTGTTTTTATCTCCGTCGAGGTGGTTGTATCGCGGACATTGGCCGCGTTTTCGGCGGACTATCGCATGGTACCGCCGTGTTGTGAATTCCAGGTTAACACAGGGTTATTTTCCCGCAATAGGCTGCGATGTGTAAAGTTGGGTTAACAATTTTTGGAGATGTTTAGCACACGTTCTTGTGAATATCCCCCTAGGTGTGATAACTGGCAGAACTGATTTTAAGCCACTTCTGGTTCAGGCAGCCTAAAGTATATTTTACAAAATTACTATTTTGCGTAAGTTATCAAAAATCTGATTTCACCATTAAGTCACGTTTAAAAAAACTAAGCAACTTTGATGAATTTTCTTAGCCTTTCCTAAGCAGAAAATAAAGATTTTAATCCCCCCTAGGACTATTAAGGCTAGGTTGGGCTAGGCCTACAAAGTGAAATAGTTTTTGAGTTTTGGGTATTTTACTCTGAGGGCACACTAGCTTCAATATGTAATTTCTCCTTTTTTAATATATTAGCATCCTGCCCTGTGAGCTCAGAAGGCAATTTTATGGGTGACTAATTAAAATATAAAATAGGCTTTTCCATATGTCATTGTAGCCCACATATGACATTTAACATTCCATGTCACAGGTACCCCTTAGCATTTACAGTGGGCCTATATTGAAGTTAAATATGCCAAATAGAACATTCCAGTGTGCAGCACATGATTTAGTGGTGCAGCATAACCGCTTTACTACTGTTTAGTAGAGGTACAGTGCACAAAGTTCGAAAGCCAGTAAAAATAGTGTTCATAATAAGGCAAAAACATCTGGGATGACCATGCAGAAAAGGTACATTTGTTACACATATACACAAAAAGTAGTGTTACAAGTAGCATAGTGCCCTAGTTGGATTCCCCCATATGTGGATGAAATGCTGTGTCTCTATTTAAACATTACTGCAGCAAATGCACTTTAAGTAAGCAAATGTTCCCTCATTTTTACCCCTAAACCTTTACTGTTTCCAAACCTGTACATTTTTGTGATCTGATTTATTTGCCCTTTCAATTACTACTACATTGAAATACAAATATTGGATCATGTTTAAATAATTTGTTCAAATCATTATCAGTTTGTTTCTTAGTTGAATATTTTTTGATGATCTTTCTGATGTTTTCACTGTGGAGAACTCTGAATATATATATGGACCCTCTTTCTTTTTTCAATCTTTTTTGCTTCATATAATCAATTCGAACTAGAATGAATGTGGAAAAAAAAGACCTCGTTAGAGTAAGGAGGTTATGATGTAGGACGCTGAATGGATTCTATAGGAATCAGAACAAATGACTGGCGGGTAATTCCATGAACACTGAGCCCATGAGATGGACTTGCTAGACAGAGAAACAATCTTATCAGCTACAGACTAAATTATAAGCTGTTGGATATGGGACTTACAGATAATACCATGCTTTGATTGTGTTAATTGTATTGAAATGAGTTCACTTCGAATTATGCAATATTAATGTTTAATTAATATTGTAAACATTGTTGTGTTCACTTAGAGAAACGTTTTATTGTGAGAGTTATTGCACCTAAAGAAGATTCACATATAGATTAGAGATACACTAAGCAACATACATGCAGTTCACCTTATTACTTTTGTAAAAAAAGGAACTGGCTTATGAGGTTTGATTACATTTTACTCTACTGCTTATCCACATGAGAGTGAGAATTATTTTTAAATGTGTAAATATTTTCTTAAGGTGATAACACACCATAATGGTGTCCACAGCAGGTACCAGCCAAAAGGTTAGGCACATTCATAAGACATTGTCACTGTTTGGTAGTGGAAGACCAAACATTTTTGAACTATAGCCTGGTATGTTGGCTTTAAAGCATATTATTACTCTACAAACCATATTATATTTTGATTTAAAGAAATGAAACATCATATGAAACATTGTTTTCCAGATATTAAAATGTTCAGAGACACAAAGCATTACCCATTATGAATGCAAAAGTGGTCTCACCACCGCCCTTGGATCTTTTGGTGCTTGCGTGGGCAGCCGTACCATGTATATGGTTCTTACGTTGTCACATATTTGCACATCGCCTGACACGCCACAGATGAGAATATATGCCTCCGTTGCCCACTGGACTTATGTGGTTGGCAGCCGAGATATGAGTGTATTCTATAGAATGAGTGTTCCACACCCACCAGAAATCATTCACCCCAAGTAAGCAGTCCGATCTGCGAAGGTGATGCCCTGTTGCTCTCACTCCATTTGTGTCTAATTAACCGTTCATGGCTGCATTGAAGTCCTCCCGAGAACAGTTAGATCATGCAGAAGCCTGCTCGCTCTAGTTTAAAGTCATCATGAGCCAGTTTTAGATGCTAACAAAGTTTTTTTGTCTCCCACCTAACCCGCCCACCACCGATATGTAGCAGCCCTGCGGGTCAGATATTACTTGGGAGATGGGCAGTGGATAGGATCTGTGTATTAGTTTGGCAGAGCCCCTGGAGCCTTAAGTGTAACGGCATAAAACACCCTTTGATACTCACACCTGCCCTAGAAGGAACCTTTCAATTTCAATGAGTCTTTTGAAGAAGCAACACTGCTGGGGAGTGGCACTTAGTGAAGCGCAGACTGTACCCCCCTTGATCTGGTCACTAAGACCATTAACATTCCATGACAACACACTAAAGTAGGCCAAGGGATCCAGGTCAGCGAGAAAGGTGGAGGTAGTGACTCCAAAATGAAGCATGGAGATGATTTGCAGCTGACAGAGTGTGATGGGAACAGAATATAAGAGTTTCAACAGCTTAGCCTCCTGATTATATCCCTTTATCTAGAGTTCAAGACTCTGGCAATGAAGAGATGAGAAGGTGCACCCAGCAGTCCTATGTGCCATTTCCAGAATAATACAGGGAGATCGCTTGTAAGGTGGCATCCATGAGGCAATACAGGTCTTAAGAAATCTTTCAGCGGTGTTCCCATCAGCATCTTCAGGAAAGCCCGAAAACTGGACAATGTTTCTCCTTGCCCTGCCTCCCCAAGCTCCTCCAATGTCTTGGATGTTGCAGAAAGGCAGGCCATCATGGTTTTGAGGCCAAGGACTATGTCCTCAAGTTCAGGGATGCGCCCCTTGGCTTCAGAGACCATGCGCAATACATTGTGAAGGTTCAAATGATGTGATGTTCATCCCTACCTCACCATGGTTTAAGCAAAGTGCAAGATTCCTGCATTGCCTGAAGGAAGGTTTTAGTGGAGCACAGTTCCAGAGTCTGTTGCCCACAGCTCATCTCACCAGTGGGTGAGAGCGCATTCATGTGGGTGTTGTGTACATATCCATCTTAGATGGCACACTGGAAGGAGCAGCTTGGTCCTTCCCCATATTGGCATTGCATCTGGGTCCTGGTGCAGCGACCACCTCCCCCCCCCCCCCCCAACACCCAGGGATCAAGATGGGCACCCAGGAAGCAGTGAGATCACACCTCCAAAGTACCCCAGCCACCAGCTTGATGACAGTCAAGTAAAAGTAAAAGGGGGAGTCCCCTAGAAGGCTGCTGGCCCATGCTTTGAGGCATAGAGGGTCAAAAGTAAAAAGGGGAGTCCCCCAGAAGGCTGCTGGCCCATGCGCTGAGTTGTAGGGGGTCAAGAGACTAGCCCCTTATCTCAGCAGCTTGGCTGGCTGCTCAGCCCAGGCATCGGATCTAGGAGGCACCTCTCTCTCCAAGCATTAAATATTGGGTGTCCGATTCCAGGCGTAGTTCTTGCCACAGTGAGTTCTCTCAGGAGGGATACCCACCCAAACATCTCCGGGACCCGGAACCATGACCATCAAAGGATGATGCCCTCCCCTGCTGGGGCTCAAGACCTTTGATGAAGGGCTTGGCACCACCAGGCCTGCTTGCTTCACAGTTTTACATGGTGTTACTGTGGGCGGCACTAGCAGCCTGGTAGGCGTGGAGCAGGCAAGGTCCATTTCTCACAGCCCCCACCTAGGGGCCAGGTGGAGGGCGAAAATGATGGTCAGGTCTACGGGCAGGGCAAGGGACAGTAAGGCACTGGGGTGCCTCCACTCCCACAAGGGAGGCTCCTGTGCCCTACAGCATCCCTCCAGGCCCAGTGGGGGCAACCTCTTCAGGGCAATAGGGGAGGACCAAGTCTAGAGTCTCCTCAGTCCAGGCTACGCAATGATGAGTGTGGCTGGTATGGGCAGGCCATGCCTCCCTATGTCAAGTGGGACCACCCCAGTCCCAGTCCGGCTCCCTTTGGTACTTGACAGGTAAACCAAGGCCAATATTCACCCCAGACGTTGCAGGGAGCCAGATGAGGAGGCCCTCTCTCTCAATAACAGACCCACTGAGGGCTCATCAGTGCTCCAACTAGCAGCAAGGCAGCCCTCCTAGTCTCAATGGGCAGCAGAATGACCTGAGAAAGGACACATGACCTGGGCTAGCAGTGGGATCCAATGTTTCATCATCAGCTGCCCAGGTGAACTTGGACTTCAGGTTGCGCTGCCAAACTGCATGGTCCCCATCTGTGGCCCTGAGCAGTACAGCCCTTTCAAAACTTGGTTCAGCTGCAGAGGGCCAGGCGGGGACAAAAATCACCAGAGCCCCACCTCCCCATTGCTGCTCCTCACAGCTTGTCTGGGTCCATTGTGGTTAGCTAGCAAGATGAGGATGCCAGATAACAGGGCATTCAGACGGGGCTCACTTAGGATGTGTCCGCCATGTTGGCCATCCAAGTCACACCCAAGTTTTATCTTTTATAATGTTATATCGATGAACAATAGTGTGATTTTCCACTACTCAAACATACAGTAACTAAAAACCATTTAAAAATCATAGTAAATGTTTTCAGAAAAATGACAAAATGTCTTCTGTGTCATGAAAGGGTGGCTAGTAACATGAAATCAAATGAGCCAAGTGTCAGTGCTGATCAAATTTCAATTCATAGTCTACAGGTTTCATGTTGCAAGATGTGTGTATAAATCTTCCTAGGTGATTAAAGTTCCTTTCGTCACATTATATTAACCTTGCTCTCTCAAAACAACCTCAAGCCAAGTTCTCTGAAAACAGAATTCCTGCTCATCTCCCCTCATAACAGCGCCCCACCCATCCAAAATAGATTAACCATCTAGAGGCCCTCAACTGCAAACCTGCCATTATAGAATCAACCAAACCCATCAAAATAACACTGGATAGTAATCTTAACATGCAAGCGCATGTCAGTGCAACCACACTCAGTGCATCATTCCAACATAACCACCAAAAAAAAGTAAAACCACTTTAGGCATTACCAGATTTCAGGTTAGCTGTACAATCACTAGTGGTCTCCAGAATGGAATATGGCTGTGTAACACTTATAGGTCTTCCCAAGTTGAGAGCGGCTCCACAAAAGGTGACCCTCAATCCATTAGCAAATCTGATAACAGGCATGACTTGCTTTGACCACATTACCCCTTCATTTAGGGCTCTCAGCAGGCTTCCTTTTGAAGCCAGAGCTCAGCTAAAATTGCTTGGCTCACTCACAAAGCCCTGCACTACGATGAACCTGGGTATCTGGCAGAAAAAATTTGAATATCAGGGGGCAGCCGCTCCTTCAGAAGTACAAACTCCCTCCGGATGGAACCCCTCAGGTTCTGGAAACAAAAAACCTACACACACTCGTTTGCAGGTCCTTTTCCTAGGATATGGAACTCTCTTCCACCAGATATTTGGTTGAACCAATCGACCTCCATCCCCAAAAACAAGGTAAAAGGATCCTAATGAACAGATTCCTTACATAACATCCAGCACCATGATACCCTTGATTTCTCAATCAAGGGCATCATGATTGATGGTTGATTGATTGTTTCTCCAACTATATCCTCACTCTCCTTAACTCCACTCATCTTACATCCTTTCTACAAAATAATCCTGTCCTGAGAATCTGAAATAGCAGTCCTCACAATTCCTTTGCAACTCATGCCGCCAATGCACTCACCACTGGTCTCAGTAATACTACACCGCGCCTGATGACATCAAGCTAGACGATAACAACATAGAAATATTAGCATCGGACAGTAACCCTGAAAAAAGAACATTTGATTGGGGGTTTGGATTCTCAAAAAAAGCTTGACAATGGCAACAATCATGTTCCTGGTAAAATGGGAGATACAGGAACTTCTTCCAAACAACTCACAGTCACTACATAAACTAATAACACACCCTCAATGCCTCTAACATCTCTAATAATGGATATTGACTTTAATCCAGATAAAGATTCAGACTCAGTATATGGCCGGGATGAAAACCCAACAGCAGATTATGTTACTAGTTCCCTGGTATTACAGTAAACCCTATGCGACTCAGAGTTATTCAAGGAACTAGACACTGTAATGGAGACACCGGAAAATTAAAAATATACTCCAGGGAAAAGCCAAATAAAAGAAACATGTGGAAGAACAACAGTAAATGGGCTCCTCGAACACCTTCAGTATGAGCTGCCCCGGGGGCAACAAGTAATACCGTAAACAGGATTTAAGACGCCTCTATAAACCAGTCACTTCTAATAACTAATCAAGTGTCAATACTAAAAGACATCTCAACAGAAATTAAAGCTATGCAAGACTACTACAATCAATACATGTTTCTAGGTAACTTCTCAGGAACGTTCGCAAAAAAAATCCAAAAACATTTACAAATAGATGATTTTATTGACTAACTTGACTTACTGCAAAACACAGCTGGCCAGGTTTCGCAACTTCATAAGACATATTTCCTGAATATGAATCAATGTCTAATCCCTAACATTAACCAAGTGTAGGAAGCTGCCTCTGTATATGGTATGCCCACTAGGTGGTTATACCGTGCACGGAGTACAGGGGTTCCTCAAAAGTGTACAGGGTTCAATGTAAAGCCCAAAGTGCTCTATTAGTGGTAATGTGGGCGAGCAGCCTTAGGCCTAACACAGAGGATTGTAAGACATTTATTGCACAACATTGACCAATAATGCGCACACAACTCAAAAAGAGATCCACACCAATTTTAGAAAAATTTCCTTTCTTTGTATTTTATTTTAAGACTAAGGTAAGTACGTTTTCAAATAAAAATGCTTTTCACTTTCATAAGTCGACACTTGAATATTTTGGAATCAGTTCAATGTTATCCTAAGGGGAAAACAATAATACGGTTTAACAGGTAAGTATCACACTTATTAATCTAGTCTTCAGCCCAAAGGTCATCAATGAGCAAGGGTCAGGTGAGTACCAAAACTGCACCACCAGCAGCACAGGGGCGGCCGGGAGCAGAGGTCAAAGTCGGAGTTCGGCCAAATGCTTTTCAATGGAGACTGGGGGTACCTGAGGCCTCACTGTTTGCAGCTAAGTGGATCGGTTGCAGGGCCCAGCTTTTGGGGTTAGCACGAGCACGGAGGGGACCACCAAGCAGCACAAATATACACACCCAGTGGCACAGGAGCGGCCATATGCAGGGTGCAAAATCAGCTTTGGGCTCCCAATGCTTTTCAATAGAGTTTCTCCTTTTGACAAACAGGCTGCAGGCATTGCACCAGAAGTTGCAAGAGGAAGACCAACAACAGCACAGGTAAGTAGAGGGGTCACAGGAGCACCGTCAGTTCAGCTCACCAAGGCCCAGGGGTTCGGGGGCAGGGGTGCCTTTCAACGTCGGAGTCTTCTTACGGGAGCCGGTCTCGGTCAGGGGGATTCTCTAGATTAAGGCTGCATGCATCGTTGTGGAGGTCAGTAGCGGTCAGCCAACATTGGACTCAAGGTCAGGATTGCTGGAGCAACTTCACTGGGTAGATCGGCCACTCAAACTCGAGCCGTGGGAGTCGGTTGCAGAGTGGGCAGGGATCGTAGTTCCAGCTGGATCGGGAGCCCTTGGAGTCGATTTCTTCTGGACAGGTCCACTGTCCATGGGGGATTGGAGTCTTTTTCAAAGGCAGCAGTCCTTCCAGGGTTTCAAAAGTTTGCTGGCTGCAAGACAGGTCGCAGGTTCGAAGAAGCTGGAGATATGGCAGTAGGGCTGGGGCCAAGGTAGTTGTCGTCTTCAGTCTTCTCTGCACGGAAGTCTTCTTTTTTTTTCCAGAGTTTTATATAGCGCAAACTTGACCCAAAGGCATCAGGTATCAGAGCGCTTTACATGAGCACCAGTTGCGCTACACAAGGACACATCCATTTTTGTTAGGCATGGGGAGATTAAGTGATTTGCCAGAATCACAGGATTTTGAGTGTCATTGCCAAGACTGGAACCCAGTTTCCAGATTTGAGATCGACCGCCCTAGCCATTAGGTCACATCCTCTCCCCTTCTTTCTTCTTAGGTCATCGCAGATCTATTTTCTAGGTCTGGGGAAGCCACCTAAATACTACATTTAGGGGTGTTTTAGGGGAGTAGCAGGTACCGTCAATAGGCACATTACCTGGGGTGACTACACCCTCTATTATGCCACCCTCCTGTGGGAGAGGGCATAGACCTAGCCATGATTGGAGGGGTCTCCCAATCTTCAAGATGGCTGGGACTGAAAGATGTGCTTCACCTTGCCTCCCCCACCTTAGGGTGGAGTTGGCAGAGGTAGGCACACCTTCTATTCTCCTAATTTTCCCACCAGTTTTCCCACCCAGAGTGTGGGTGTAAACCGGGTGCTGCCATCGGCTGCTAGCAGCAGAGGCTGGGGGTCACATTACAAAGGTGGCAGGCCTTTGAAGCTTCCCCTTCAAGCCCTGGCCCATCCGGAGGGAGGAGGTGTGACACCTCTGCCCAAGATGTGCATTGTTTCTGGTCCCTGATAGCAGGGGCTCTCTACCCAGAGGACCAGAAGCATGTCTGCTGGTGGCTGGCTACCCACACCTAGTCAGAGACTACCCCAGGGTTGGTAGGTTTTATTGGGTACCTCTGGTGCAATACATCTCACACTGGCATCAGTGTGGATTTATTGAAAGGAGTAGTTTGGTAACAAACACTCCTGTGTTCAGGAAGCCATCATGGTGCGTGGAACTCGAGTCATCGAGTTCCCCGCCCATGTACTCTCTATGGCTTCACTGGCACTTATAATATTAAGGAATGGACTTTAATATTGTAGGAGCATATCTGCTCATGCAGATATGTCACACCTGTGGGGGGAGGGATGACTTACCAATACCTTCAGCCAGTGCTGGCTGGCATAGCACCCAGGAAGGGTACCATGTCGACTTTGTTGTTATCTCCCTCACAGGGGCATGCAAGCTATAAGGGCAGTGGCATGGTCCCAGTGAGGGGAGTTCCAGGGAGCCCTCTGAAGCTCCTAGGCCCTAGGTACCAAGGGTATCATTAACTAGGGACTCTCTGGGGGCAGAAGTACCAAATGTGGAAATGTTTTGGGGAAGAAGCACTGGCACAGGGTACCTGGTTGGCAAGGGCCCTGCGCACTACACTTGAAAATACACCAAAACCAGGCAAAGAGTGTGGGGCTAACTATGCAAAAAGAGGCACTTTCTCACACCAGGACTGTACCAGAACAACAAGGGACACTAATATACCCTTAATTGGAGATATTGTCACAAAAACTAAAAAGATACAACTCACATACTGGCTGAAAATTCAAACTCTGATAAAACTTTCAAACAAACCAAAGACACTAAGGCCCTGTTTTATAGTTTGGCAGAGAGGGTACTGCGACAAAGTGCTGAATTGAAGGTCCACCTGCCTCTTTTGAGTCAGGCGGATCTTTAGTAGGTCGACGGTGGGGACTACTCCATCTCTTCCGCCGACTTACACCTCCGATTGTACAGCAGAGTAAGGGCCATCAGAGGTTTGGCCTTTTTGCCGCCCACCCTAGTTAGAGTGGGTGGACAAATGGCCAGTTTTCACTGTCTGTCACCTCCAGGTAAAACCTGGCGGTAAGGGATAATGAAAACTATAAAAGGACCTCCACGCCACAGAAGAAATCTCCCAAGGTGAGAGGGTCATTGTTTTTTCATTTTCAAAAAGGAAAGCATGCTTTGGGAATTTGTTTTAGAAAATAAAAAAAAATATTGCAAGTTTGCTGCATGGCACCATCATGCTAACTGAGTCGTTCGTCAAACTTACAATGCACTTACAGGGACCGCAGTGATGGCGGTGGTTGCAACTTCAAGAGACTTCGAACCGTGAGACGGTGCATACATGCTAGCACACTAACAGGTTGTGCTGCCAAGATGGGCCAGAATATACCGATGGTGAACATGATTTCTCTTTAGGAATGGCGAACATCAGCCGAATAACTAAGGCCATACTCATCTCGGGAATCTGTATACATACAAGAGATATGTGAACAGAAGTACACCAGGACTAAGCCCTGAAGAAGTCTCGTGGAAGGGACGAAACGCGTTGGCTACATTGGCATGAACACATTTTTTTTAATAAAGAATTTTGCAACTGACAACGCGCCTCTATACATTTAATTGGAACTGGTGTGATGTGGATATGAACTACTTTTAACAAACAGAGTTGTACCTAAATTGGTATCTGTGAATACTGCATTAATTGAGATATATAACCAGAGATAACTAATGATTGTGAGTGCTGATCTTTCCAGTGTATAAGTTTGTGGATAATTCCACTTATGGTGGATTAGGAGGCTGTACCCCCTGATCAAGGCACCACTCCTTGTTACTATTCCCACATTGTGATAGCTGTGGTATTGAAGATCTAGGCCTCCTTTTTGTAAATCGCTTGCAACTTCAAGAGATGTCCGCTGGGCTGGCGGACATTTCAAATTTTGGTGGGTGGGGTGTACTCCCTCAGGGCGACAGAGTTACTACGTCACCATGACGGAGTCTATACTGATCCACCAAACTCAAAATAAGGACTCTAAGAAACCAAATATTTGCATTACAAAATTAGATACAGAAATCATAAATCCAGGCTTCAATACTATAGCACTCAGCACAAGACACGAATCAGTGCCATTTAGTCACTTTCAACCATATTTAAGTACGCGTAGGTTAAAGAATGAAGAAAGCTAACAAGGAAAACATTAACAAGCAAAGCTAAGCATATTGTGAAGCCCACTTCTGAACAAAAACTATTTCCTATCTTTGAGGAGAAAGTTACATCTCATCCACACCTACAACTTACCACATAAAGCAGCAAGAACTATAAAAGCTAATTAAGGATCAACAGGTAATAACCTAATTGAGAGCGTGAATAGTAAGGACTTGGAATTTCAGGCAAATCAGCAGGGCACCATCTATACTAACAAAGAGCAAACCAAATATTACAACAAATAGTCCAACAAAAGACAGGAATGAAAGGTTACCTAAATCACCAAAGAAATCACCTCAATAATAAAAAAAAATAACTTGTACTGATTTCTAAGACCAGTACAGCTGACAACTTGTCATCATCTGTGAATGTAGAAGGAATTAAAACCTCTTCAAATGAAACAACTAATAAAAACGACATCTCACCAGCTATTAACTTGCACAGTTCTCACCCGTTCCATTCAACTTCCAATAATCAAAGTGTGTCTGAGGAACCCAGCTCATCAGTCCCTGAAAATCTTCTAAGTTTTAATGAGCAAAAAACGGGGTACTACACCCCCTTGCAACAAATCGACTTCTGCCCTACCTATCACTCTCAGGGACAACATGACATTTTGAACAGGCAAAATATCTTAAGACTATTGAAAACATTTGAGGAATTCAATAGTTTAAACTCAAATAATCTGTCAAGATTGTAACCATAAAACGAGCATAGAAATCACACGTACTTGTTGATCGTCTGATGCCTGGCCAGCTCACATCTGGATAACAGATCTGGCAAACTGGGGAACTGAAATGAGATCTATCATAAGAGAGAAATATCCCTACATAGTAAAGCAAAGGATACAAGGAAATAACATCGGTGATTAATTGCTGTCAGGAACCCTAATGTCTAGTAAAAGCCCAATACACTTTATCAAACATAGTCAACTACTTTGGAATAAAACTAAGCAGTGACCATGCTACTAAAAGTAAAATTACCCTTTCTCTCGCCAGGTGACTCGAGACATGAATGCCAAGACAATGTAAGCCATTAAACTATTAAATGCAGTCTTGGAGGAAACCACCAAAATTCCTGACAATATTCTAACTAACTATCAATTGTCTGGGGGGCGCTAGAGGGCGCGCTGCGGGATGGCTGCCTCCTGAGACAGCTCCGCCGGTCGGAAACATTATCCGGCAGTGAAGCTTTATTGCGGGTGTTCAAATATAAACAAAACACTCCCCGGGACTTCGGAACTACCCAGCAGCAGTTGGGAATGACTGAAAACGCCGAGAGAAGCCCTACGGATGAATAAATCGTGAGTGAAACATCGGCGCGGGGAGCCGACCTGGTGATCCCAAGATGGCGGCGCCCTGTGTGTTGCTCGACCGGAGCGGATGGAGATCGCGGTAATGATACCAAGTGTGTTTGATAACAGGGACTAGACTGCATGACAAGGGCAACACCATGGCGTTCAGGATGCGGTGATCGTTGCGGCAAGTTGGGAGCTCTATACTGCTGAACAGGCTTTCCTTCCAGCACGACGGAGGGCGTGGTATAAGGCGGCACAAAATGGCGGACCGGTGCAGCGGCGGAGAAATCTGGGGACCACTCATTTGAGCGGTGAGGGCAGAAGAATTGGACGGCGGAGGGGTGAGATAGCGGATTGGGCATAGAATCAGGTCTTCCTACAAGGTGCCTTGTGATGTGCTGGACTGCTGTACTGCCCTACTGTATTAACGTGCATGTCGAATGTGACACGCGGTAATGGCTGCCCATACGACACTTGCCTGTGCTGCTGCCTCCCAAAAAACTGGTTAGCTACCGTGTGGAGTTTGATATAATTACTGCGCACGAGGACGCCGAAGCTGGATGCAACTTGGTGGGATGAGTCTGGCACCACTGCGCACATTTCCCGAACTGGCTGCCATCTGAAGTAGACATCGCCTCAGGTAGACGGCGATACTGGAAACTGACGGATATCGTACCTCATAAGTCCCTTCACCTGGAACCCTATGGGCGCGTTGGCTGGGCGCATTGTAGACACTGGTGTGGATCCCCCGAAATCAGCGCCTGCGGTACTGGAAGGGGGGAATAGATCACGGTTGGAACCGGGGTTCCTCCAACGCACTGATGTGAGACACGCACTCCCTGCCATATCCCTGGAAGCATCGCTAGCTGGTGATCCAATACTGCTGAGGGGCACATACTTATGACAGCTGCGGGCATACGTGGCTTACCCGACTGCACTACCTCTTAGCGACCAGCCACTGTAACAGAGCCCAACTGCGCCATATGTAATTAGATTTAGATATAATACAGCGACGTGGTGGTGAGGCTGGTTTGCAGTGTGCCAGGATCTCCACCTAAAAACTACTTATACGCCGCCAGCTGAGGTCGTCTATTATCTAACTCCGCCGCCACAATGGGCAAACCCGATAGGCAGCAGCCGAAGCTAACTTTTGAGACCAAGCGCAACCCTAGAGGTGCAACTGCACATTCAGATACAGAATTGGAGGCGGAACACACGACGGACAAGGCCATGGAGAACGTCCTCCAAGCTATACAGCAAAGTCTGCAGGATATAAATGGAAAACTAGACTCGCTCACCCAAAGGGTAGATAGCATGTCTGCGAAATTGGATAAACAAGGTGAATGTCTAGACGCGGCTGAAGATCGCATAACAGCAGTGGAAGATGAATCACATACCACGACCCGCAAATGCACGGATATGGAGAAGATCCTAGAGGTAATAAAGAACAAGGCTGAGGATTTGGAGGCGAGATCGCGCCGCAACAATGTTAGAATTGCGGGAGTTCCCGAGAGTACGAGCACGGGAAGGATGGAAACGTATGTGGAGAACATGCTGCGAGATGTCTTCGGTGCCAACAACTTTTCTACGGCACTAATTATAGAACGTGCACACAGATCATTGGACCCCAGACCGCCGCCGGGCGCTCCCCCGTGGCCCATCATCGCCCGGGTCCTCAACTACAGGGATCGGGACGCAATTCTGAGGATGGCTAGGGAACAGCAACAAATCACCTATCAAGGCAACAACCTGGCCTTCTACCCGGATTTTACAATGATGGTGCAGACTGCGCGCAAAGGCTTTAACCCCGCAAAAAAGAAACTCCGAGAACTGGGTCTCGAGTATGCAATGTTGTACCCAGCTAGACTGAGGGTAACATATGATGGGCGAGCAACGGTACTTCAGACACCAAAAGCGGCACAGGACTTCATAAAAAAGATAATCACTAAACGAAAGGAGCAGAAACGCACTGAGCAGGACCAAGACTCTGAACAACACATGATAAACTCTACTGCTCTTCTCGACTAATCCACTGCCGATGGCTGGAGAGAACAGAGTAAATCAAAGTCGCTGACATCTACCATATGGCAGCAGGCCTCACGTATTATATAGAACAAGATTGGTACAATACTATGAAGATGGAATGCTGCCGCTATTGACTCGGGGAACAAGGTGAACTTCTCTGTACCGCACCCTGTTGTTGAATGGCATATGCAACGCGGCCTTGCTGTTGAGGCAGAGAGGGCGCTGCTCTCCACTAGCGGTAAAGTATGGACTGTGCATATATTAACGTATTCCAGGAAGAAGACATGGACGCTGGGTATGCAGGCACCCTTGACTGATCATTGTGGCTGCTATCCTTCTGATAAGTTTGGTAATCATATGCTGGGATATAATGTTGTATATCTTAAGGTACCAATAACAGGTGGCTTTGTGTAGGAATAGAAAGGTTGCAGCCCCATATCTGTAGCAAAGTTGATCTAGCTGGACATGTGCCCCACGGATTGCTATGGCGAATTCCCCTGTTCCCTGATGGCAGTCATTAATTGGGTCGAATCGTGCTGTTTTTTGGGTTCAGAACTGTCAATTACCCTGAGCAACAGATAAGACTGAATGGGAAATGTACATGCTGCATTGGGTGCAATCCTTAGGTCGGACTATGTACCCGCACTCTAAACGTAATACCCAACCACATCCACCTAGATGGATGGAGTTGCGTGCACTTGGCGGATCCCCCCAGGCGGGTGGTCCCCACTACAGGTTTAGTTATGTTGACATTTCTGTTAAGGGTATGTCTTTGGCGTGGTTGGGATGCCAAAGTGGGCGGGGGGAGGGTGGGTTGGAATTGGGAATTGTTTTGCAGATTGCTGTATCTGAAATGCATTGCGGACATCCAGATCGATACTAGTATGTTTATTATCACCATGTATATAATAGCTACAACAGTTGCACACACGGACGGCAGTGGACAGGAATACATCATAGGCATAGCTTACACCAACAAATATAAATAGATTACAGCCAGCGCAACTTAATTTGTTGACATGGAACGTCAGAGGGCTTAATAACCCGAAAAAGATACGCCAGGTATTTGCCTATTTAGATAGGCTTCACATTGATATTGCCCTCCTCCAGGAGTCTCATCTAGCCCCTACACATAAGAGTAATATTGGGAACAGATGGGCGGAGACGGTGCTGAGTTCCTCATACTCTTCATACTCTAGAGGCATACTGATACTTGTAAAGAAAGGGACGCAGTTCCATATCGATAGCACTATTACGGATGACTTGGGTCGATATGTTATTATAACAGGGCATATCAGAGGGCAACGAGTGGCTTTGATAAATACTTAAGGCCCGAATATGGATGATCCTGACTTTTATAAACTAATCTGGCGTAAACTTAACGAATTACCTTAAATGGCTCTGCTGTGGGGTGGTGATTTGAACCTCTCTTTGAATGACAGCTTGGACAGATCGGGCGCCTCCAGGGAGCCACATAAGCGGGCGGTGGGAGTGATGCGAGATATTATGTCTGAAACTGACCTGGTTGATATTTGGAGGATGCGGTATCCTCAGAGCATGGAGGCCACACATACTTCTGTGATCCATAACAGTTGGTCCCGGATTGACTACTGGCTAGGGACGAAGGAAATAGCATCTTGGACACGAAATATACGCCACCTGCCCAAAACCCTCTCTGATCATAATCCGGTGCTATTGACCATAGACATCCCACATTACACACCTCCACCGTATGTGTGGAGATTCAATGCAAAAGCGCTACTAGATTCCATGTACACCGACACTATTAGCCAGGCCATAACTGACTATTTTAAGGTAAATCAGCCATCTACTGACGACCCCAGCTTACTATGGGAAGCTTTTAAAGCCACAATACGGGGTATCTGTATTAGCACTAACGCGGGAATATTAAAAGATATACGTAACCAACTCACCAAACGAGAGGCCACATTAAGCGCACTGGAGCGTGAATACGAACGCACGCACAGCGCAACTATATTAGGCGATATTAGAAAAGTCATGACGGAATATCAGACATTTGCAGATGATGAACTTAAATATCTAACGAAACGCCAAACTGCGCGCTTGTACGGAGAAGGGGGCAGACCAGGTCGGGTTTTAGCGAATAAAATCTGTTCTGGCTTTACGCCACAAACGGTCCTGGCCGTAAAGGATAATAACGGTACGCCTCAATACGATACACAGAATATATTACGTGCATTCATGGAAACGTATGGGGACCTATATGCCTCGCGTGATACTGCCGCGCCCGCTGAAATTTTGGCTTATCTGGAAGATGTGGCGATAGCATGGCTCTCGGACAGGCAAAGAGAATATCTATCACAGCCGGTAACGGTAGAAGAAGTTACTGAAGTGATTAAATCACTCCTGAATGGTAAAGCGCCTGGGCCAGACGGCTTCACCTGCGAATTTTATATGGCGTTCGTGGAACAACTGGCACCCCACCTTGTGGCAATGTATGGGGACGCCCATGATAAACAAATACTACCCCCCACATTACGAGAAGCCATGCTCATCGCCCTATTAAAACCTAATAAAGATCCTGAACAGTGTGATTCGTATAGGCCGCAGTCCTTAATAAACACTGATACTAAAATTCTGGCCAAGCTCCTTGCAAAACGTTTACAGCCACTAATGGCTAATCTCGTCCTCCCAGATCAGTCGGGGTTTATACCCGGTCGATCAACAGCTCTCAACACCAGAACGCTGTTTGCACTATCGCACTATCTGACCCCAAACACGAAAGCTGCTGCAGTCCTTCTGGATGCAGCAAAAGCCTTTGATTCGATTGAATGGCCCTATCTCCACACTATACTACAAAGAATGGGATTTCCACCAATTTTCCTGCAATGGGTCCGAATATTATACACAGAGCCTAAGGCACGAATAAAAGTTAATAAATATATATCCGATGCCATACCAATTGCAAGGGGCACAAGACAGGGGTGCCCCTTGTCCCCTTTACTTTTCGCAATAGCCCTTGAACCACTGGCGTGCAAAATAAGGCAAGGTCATAACTATTCTGCGCTACACTTCCCACAAAGGCCATTACATATCTCGCTATACGCAGATGATATGGTGCTGTACGTACGTGACCCAGATATGAACTTGTCCCCATTGCTGAGAGAATATATTAAATTCGGCCGCCACTCTGGGCTCCAAATTAACTGGTCTAAATCTATCATTCTTCCTTTAACTGACACCACACATCCACATCCCGCAGAGTTCCCGCTTGAATGGCAGACGGACCCCGTCAAATATCTCGGTATCTGGTATCATCAAGATCCAGACATAGTGATCCGCACAAACTACGGGAGAACAATAAGTGCAATGGAGGACAAAATAGAACGTTGGATTCAACTTCGATTAACACTGTCGGACCGATTGGCTATTGTCAAGATGGTCATTTTACCTAAGTTTTTATACCTCTTCAATAACATTCCCATCACACCTCCGACAACTGCATTTAAAAGACTGAATACTATGGTAGCGCGACTAATATGGGCGGGCAAACAAGCCCGAATTGAGCTGCATGCCCTTGTTCTGCCCTTCTACAGAGGAGGGTTTAAGGTCCCAGATTTTCTCCTCTATTATTTATGTGCACAAGCGCAATATGCGCATTATTGGTATCACTGTGTCCCCTACCTATCACACATGGCAATTGAAGAAGGTGATGCGCACCCAACTCCATTAAATGCTATTTTACCCCATCACCGGCCCCCGCTTCATTCCCGCGACATTAATACCATAGATGCTACTAGTGCAGCATGGCGGAAGATGGGCAGACTGGCACGTAAGTTACCACTCTATGCACCTGCGATGCCTCTACAACATCACCCAGAACTATCAGTAACTCAAGAAGAAGTGGGAACAGGTCTGCTAAGGCAAGTGGGTATTGACACAATGGGGGATCTGTACAACAATGGTACTTTTATAGACCCTAAAGAACTATCATATATTAGCAATCAGACACTACTATTTCGGTTCACATACTATAGACTATAGGGAGCCATCAAGAAACTTTATCCTTCTTACCCTAATGAACCGCCACAATTAACCACTTTGCAGCTGCTTATCACTGAACCTCGTAATACACATATGGTATCGAAATTATACATTAAATTGCAGGAAGACATTGGCGGCAACACGCACAAAGCTTTAGCGAGATGGAATGCCACGCTTGACAACCACCTCACGGAGGACGAATGGGCGATCTGCGGCACTTTAACTAGTCTGCTCACACCGAATGGCAACCTGCGCCTGTTGCACTATAAGTACCTGCATCAAACATATCACACCCCCGCCCGACTTTATAAATATGGTCTCCGTTTGGACTCGCGGTGTAAACGATGTGGTGCAGATGATGCCGATTTTATACATCTTGCCTGGCACTGTGAGTCAATTAAAGTATATTGGGTAAAGGTTGTAAAGATGCTGGGTGAAATGGTGGGTGTTACTATTGAATGCACGATTCGTACATGTTTGCTGGGACTTATCCACAATGTGCAAGCTACTAAGTGTAAATTTTGCATGATAGCCTTACTCCTAGCTAAACGAAGAGTTTCATTGTGCTGGGGTAGTAGGGAGGCCCCAAGAACCAAACAATGGCTTAGAGATATGGCCTATTGTAGGGATACCCTAAAAACGTATGAGGAGGAGCTACCCACTGGTTCCAAACCAAGAGACTACTGGAGGTACCTGGTTGAATATCTACAAGTGAACCAAACTGCTTAACTGTGCATTGAACTGTAAAACGAAATAATATATTCAAAGGTGATACGGATTTTATGCAATATAATGAATGATGGATGTAGTTGTACTGCAATCTGTAATTTGACACTTTGTTTCTGGACATTGTAAGTCTTGATAAAATGTTAATAAATAAAAAAAACAAAAAAACTCTCAATTGTCCCACTGTTATATGTTCATGGAACATCAAGGCCTCAATCATCAACTTGAATGCAGTGGACCAGCTTTTAAAAATTTCTAGCATTACATCAAATTGTTTGCCTCCAGGAAACCTGGAGAACTGAGAATACCTATATTTTGAACTTCAGAGCATTTGAAGCAGTAGCTTCAAAGAACAAAATAGGAAGACCAAGCCTAGGCCCTTGCATTCTGATAAACAACAAAGGAGACAAAAGAAAGTTAACAAATGTTTTGAACACTACAAACATTCTCACGGTGCATACAGGAGTATACGGCAACCTGAATTTACTGATCATAAATGTCTATATACCTCCCCAAACAACAAAAAATAAGTCTAGAATTCTCGCTTTATTAAGCAGTATTGTAACTCAATGGAGGTTAGCAAAAAAGCAATCATAATTCTAACTTGTGACTTTAATGCAATCTTACTTTATAACCCAAAAACTGGATGCGAAGAGGACACAAAAGATGACTTCTATTGTATTCCACAATCAGTTCACAACACATCAAAACAGAAATACTCAGATAAAATGGTTGGTCTTTTTTTGTGATACCCTTTCAAGAATCTAGTAAACACCATTGTTTACACTTTTCTTCATACCTCAGAAATCTCTAAATGTACAAATTTTAAGATTGGCACCAAAGTCAAAATCGAACATGAACCTTAGCATATACCATTAAAATGGTCCCACAACTGTTTTAATTCCAGAAACATCTTTGTGAGTCTGAGGATATGACGATAATAACTACAATATCGTTTAAGTGGGACTGCAATCTTGCATATCAACCTAAACAATTACGGAGACAGAATTTCATGAAAGACATCCTGATCAACACATTCTGGAACAATCCAATACTCCTGGGTTGAAAACTGGGAATTGCTGACAACCAAAATGTTCACTTTTTCATCATCTAAATCCTGCATAACATCTAGGATACTTGAGCTACAAATCATCACTAGATTTTACAGTACAGAAAATCAAGTGTACATACTCAAAATGGTTAAGACAAGTTTCACATCTTCCCCCTCGATAAATTAATCAGAAACTTAAAAGCAAATTAAAAAAGAAAATCCAAGCTACCAAACTACACCAACAACAAGAACTCTGGATAGAACTTCAGGAAGCAGTCAAATAGAAACAAATAGCAAATTTAGACTCTTATATCACTTATTAAAAATGGGAAGTCTTTATTTCCGACTTATACGGATCCAGCAAAGACATGTTTAGCAAACCTCCAAAACTGAAGAGTCCCATTAGCTAAGAACTCTCTGAAGACAGCATTCCTAAACTAATAACAGACAGTAAATCATCCTGCACACCAGTGCCCAATGCTATCCCAATCACTATCAGTAAAAAAGATATTTGCCGGTGGGGTAAACTCTTGACAGAGCTCTTTAATAATGTCAATCAAACCAACAACATTCCCCCGTCTTGGAAAGGCTTCATTTTGTGCCCAAAATATAAACGTAGTCCCAGATTGATTATAAACGCTATCCCTTCATTGCACTATTAGACACAGAGGGCAAAATCTTTGCAAAACATCCCATAAAATGTCTGTCACAATGGGCAACAGATAACATCATACTAAAATATCATCAAACAGGCTTCAAAATGCAATGTTCAACGCTAGATAACATCACAGCTTTAAACTGTCTGGCAAATAAAATAATCTATAAACTATAAAGGTTCATAGTTTATTCCAACCAAAGCTTCGTTCTATTCCAACCTGATCTCGTCAAGCCCCAACCCCTCCAAAACCATTTTTTCCCTGCTGAAAGAGATGGCGAAACTCCCAGCAGAGGATATTAATATAATATCTGATAACACACACTGTGAGTCACTGGCCAAACATTTCATCGATAAGGTAGAAGGCATCTACAGTGCCCTGGAAACAAGGGTAAGAGTCTTCAAACCTCTAGCGAACTCCGCTATGACAGTCATACCCTATTCCTTACAAGATCTACCTCCCATGTCCTTTAAAGATTTGGATGTGCTTGCAGTCAAGGTCAAATCTGGCTCCCCCGACGACCCATTAAAACCTGACCTCTTTAGGAAATTTTATGACTGCCTCCTGATTGAGGGTCGGAAACTGATTAATAGGTCATTTCAAACAGCGGAGATTCCTAAATCATGGAAGCACGCTAAGGTGATTCCCTTGCAGAAGAAGCCCACATTAGATACGTCCCTGCCGGAGAACTTCCGCCCAGTCTCCTTACTCGCGTATCTGGCTAAAATTATGGGGTCCCATGTAAACACCGCCCTGACTCAATACCTGGAAGTAAATGAGATTCTGGACGGATCACAAAATGGTTTCCGGCCAGACACAGCACGGAATCTGCCTTACTGGCAGTTACAGAGCAATTACGGGCTGTGATGGATGAAGGTAACACCTCGGCATTGTTTTTACTTGACCTCAGCGCAGCCTTTGATACTGTCTCCCTCAAGAGCCTTCTTCAATGGCTGGGGGAGATTGGGATTAAAGGCAAGGCTCTAGCCTGGTTTTCATCTTTCTTGACCGAGCACACCTTTCAGATCCACGCCCCTCCCTATCGCTCCAGTGTTTGTCCCCTCAGCTGTGGTGTCCCGCAGGGCTCTGCTCTGAGCCCCACGTTGTTTAACGTATATGTCCGCCTATTGGCCCTCTTGTCGAAAGCACGGAACATCAAGATGGTATCATACGCTGATGATACCCAGCTGGTGTTTACCTTTTCCAACAACGTTAAACAGGATCAAGTGAAATTCCAAGAGGACCTTCTGGCTATCTCAGACTGGATGGCAGACAACTGCCTACAATTGAACTCCACCAAGTCTGAGGTGCTCCTGGTAGGTCGGGACATCCATCAATGGGACAACCAATGGTGGCCGAAGGCTCTAGGCACTCCTCCACAATCAAAAATGGCAGTTAAGAATCTACGGGTCCTGATGGACAATGCCCTTTCATTCGAGAAACACGCGAAAAAAGTGGCGGGGACTTGTTGCGGCCTCCTACGCGGTTTGAAACCCATCCTGGGATTCTTTGATCCATCTATCCGCCAAACGATTGTCCAATCAATTGTGCTGTCCCGTCTGGACTATTGTAATGGGCTCCTACTTGGAGTTAATAAAGCTGTCATCAAAAGATTTCAACGGGCACAGAATGCGGTAGCACATACCCTTTTTGCCCTACCGAAGCACTGTCATGCTTCCCATCTCCTTCGCCGTCTCCACTGGCTGCCGATTGAACAGAGTGTCCAGTTCAAGACTCTTTGCAACTCGCACAAGATCCTACATGGCCAAGCCCCTCAAATCCTGCAAGGGCTCTGTTCTTTATACGTTCCAGGGCGGGCTCTGTGCTCTGCCAATTTGCACCTGGCTGGCACTCCAAGAGTGCACAGGCAGAGAGCGGGTGGACGCTCCTTTAAGGCATTGGCCCCCGCCCTTTGGAATGCCGCCCCTCTTGTTGTGCGGAGCACACAAGATCATTGGGCATTCAGGAAATTGATTAAAACCTGGCTTTTCTCTTCCACTTAGTTCATCCTGTTTTGACCTCCCTAGTCTGCTAGCGCTGGGACGCCCCGATGTTGGGGTAGCCATGCGCTTTATAAATCCACTAACATAACATATAAATCCACCTAACATTCATAGTTTTTGTCAGAAACAAAGAGGGAATGAGAGGATGAGCTGGGTCTGTCCTCCAAATAAGATTCATACCGCAAAACAAGAACCCAGCTATTCTGAGGAGTCTAACACTCCCTGAGAAAAAAATACAACGTTTTTTGTAAAACCCTCACCCACCAGAGTTACCATTTGGTGGCATGCTTCATCATTATGTCCATCCCATTCCGCCATGGAACGGGGCGTGCTGCGACCTACAGGTTACGTGGGAGCACTTTGAGTGACTACGAAATGACAAAAAGGATAATCTAGGAGGGAGGAGTAGGGGGTGTGTTGTGAGCTGGAGTGAAGTCTTTTAAAAATACCTGGCTAGTAGGTTTAATCTCTTTTATTCTGACCCCTAGTCGGTATGATTAAAAACAGAGGGGATTTTTTAAAAAAAAAGGTGGGTAATGTTCCTAATTCCTAAACGGTCGACATGTTTCTAGCCATACCCCTATTGGCTATTCTTCAGGACCTAGGGAAATCACTACTGTTTTAATACCAACTCCGCGGTACCGCTCCAAATGTATCATACTGGACAAGTATTTTGAAGCATGCTAATAAGAGGTGTAAATACTTATACCACCTGCCTGGCGATCATTTACTTCGTTCTGTGGCGATAAAAAGGGAGGAGTTCGACTTTTTTCGCCTTGGGGCTGCTTTTGAGCTCCCATGCGTATTTTCACCCGTTTTCTTTTGTGAGCACCTTTAGAGTGAAGAAAAACTGGACTTTTCTTTGAAAACGTGGAATTACCAGTGGCACATCTAGTGTAATCCCAATGGAAATGTCTCCAAACAAATTGAAAGACACATATTTACAAAAACGCAACAAGAACAAAACAAAGCACACCACATACATCAATAATTTTCAGCTATTGCTTCATGGTTCCTCCGGAGGAGAGTGAAGTCTGTAGTCACACTCTGTATGGAGAGAACGTAATGAGAGATAGCAAGAGCATCTTTGTATTAGTATCGGTGACTTATTTATTAAATAAGCACATGGCACATCCAAGCATAAGCCTCGATAGACCCTTTGCCAAGTACACTGTTGGGGAAATGGAGCGACCTGTGCTACCCTTACCTTGTCTAGGCTTCTACTAGGGTTACCTATTTGGGAACACCGCCAGGGACTGCATATTGTTGGCACACTGCATGCTGGCCGGTTAAATTGAATTGAGGACGCTCGCACGTTGCGTCCTTGCGCTGCTCAAGGCACTAGACTGGGTCAAAATGTTGGTCGGAGTGTTGCAGGGATTCTGCACAAACACAGAACTATGCGCAGGATTATGGGACCTTAGTGTATAGGGACTGGGTCTGACTACCACCTTAGTACCCACAAACCCAGGACCGACTAGCTATAGTGTTTCACTTGCTCTCCTACTCACTCACAGAGAAGTAAATGATTAGACCGCCCAGAACACAACACTCCCAGATCTCTCAGGAATCGCGGTAACAAGGCACACCCTTTCGCTCACTCTCTTCTACTTGTGCACAATAAAATCTGACAGGGACATGAACTAGTTTAAAGTATTTATTTTAACTAACATGCCCTAACATGCAGTATACGTGGCACCACAAGCAGGAAAATGCATAGTACAAATATTGTCAGCATAGCAGCTAGTCCATATATCATGAAGGGAGATGTCATCATAGAAAGACAATGGCGAAAGAACTATAGTGCCTAACCTCCCTCCCCTGGCTAAGAAGACATATTATTATATAATAGAAGATCGCTGGGCTTTGTCAGCAGACCCCATACCTCACCCTTTAGATGGTGTAGATCTACATCATTAGTGCTGTCTCGCTCTTTTCACTGGAAAGGTCCCTCTCCAAGTGTGTGTCACCTATTCGTGTACCCCACTAAAAACCTAAGTATGCTGTCCAAACAACAGCTGCATTGGTATGTTTTGTCTAAGGGCTAAGGACTGGCCAGAACAAAATAACAAGGGGCATTGTTGTTCGACCTTGCACATAATGTTCAGTCAACATCCCAGGAACATGCAAAGAGTGAACACAGCGATGAGTTCTCATGTGAAAGCAATCATTGAAAGTATTACAAAAATAAAGATGTGTATTAATGTGCGCAAAAGCATCAGGCAAGCTGCTACGTGCTCATGCTAACTTAGTGAAAAACGACAATGTTCCTATGGGCCACGTGACAGGAAAGTGGAAGAGTCAGTAGTTTCCATTAAAGGATTGGAAATAGTCCGATCCTGTATATCTAGCCGCATTTATTTGATACATGGAATGATGATGGCTTGAGAATACGTGGCGAAAAAGCTTCTGCGATTGCAGGCATATTAAATAGATCCTCGTGCTAACAAGGGACCACTCACTTTGGGACATATTTCTTGGGGGTAGTCAGTGATTAGTTGTACTGAGTGGGGCAACTATGTTAAGGACATATTAACTGGGGACTTGTTGATGCTCAATGTTGTCATGTGATCATACCATAGCTCTTGAGGTTATACTGCACAAGCCAATTATAGGATTTAAATTTTCACACAGCATTACGGAGTTCCGCTATACTATATAGCTATTTTCTAGTATTTGTTCTGCCGATGTGTGGTACCTTCAATCTTCATAAGAGGTAATCCAGCGTGTACTGTGTCCCTATTCAAATTATATTTGGAAATGGTGGTATCTTCCAGCATCTACTGTGTCCCTATTCTAACTGGTTGTGACTCTTAGACCTGTGCCCCACTCAGTAGGTATTTTGTTGTTTGTGTGCATGGTACCAGACCTTCGAGCATCAGAGCCTACTTTCAGGTGCCGTTTAGCTAACAAATTGGCTCCATGGAATGTTGTCATTCAGGCCCTCTAAGTGCGTCTTAAGTTTGAAAACCCACCCTTGTTCCCTTTCATAGTTTATTCAACTGCTTTTGACAGAGTAAATAGAAATATACTCTGGACAAAACTGTCATCTTGGGGAATTGACCTATTATTTCTACATCTAATAATTAAACTACACATGGACACCTGGGTCTGGATAAAACTATGTGACAGAAAGGGCCTTATTCCAAGAATTAAGACTAATAGCTTAAAACAAGGATGTATTCCAGCTTCATCACTCTTTTCGCTATATACTTCATCACCCTTTTCGGCTAGAAAGATGGGGATCCACTTAAACTTGGATATGCACCAGCAACCCACATAGCCAATGCAGAAGACCTGGTTATACTATCTAAGAAAGTAAGTAAGTAAGATTTGTTTCTAGAGAGCTCGAATACCGAGGCATGCTGAAACTGAGCTGGGAAGGAAGAGATTCGTTTGAGATCTCAACAAGAAGGACATAGAATTCCAAAGCTTGCAAGCTAGGTGGGAGAAGCTTCTGCCACCCCAATTAGCCTTCTTATTTTACGAATGACCACTAATTTAGTGGCAGATGATCTTAGGTCACGTCAAGGGACATGCCATGCAAAGATCTTCGAAAGTAGAGATGGGCAATTCTATGCAGTGCTATGTGTACTATACACAAGGCATTACATTTTACCCTTTCACCAACAGACAACCAGTGGAGGTCCCGAATACTCTTTGAAATGGAAATTAATTTTGGTAAAATTTTGAACCAGAATAAAAAGTTTGCTCTGGTCAAAATTTGAGAGGGCAGTGGCAGTTTTAAAAAGTTCTCTCATAGAGCTTTCGGCCAAGGTTATTTTCCCCGTGAAATATTTCTTTTTTGCTGTAATAATCACAGCATTATACTCATCAATAACTCGCTTATATTTGTTTTTCTCTTCCGCACTATAGTTTTTCCTCCATCTTCGTTCTTGTGGTCTGCATATTATTTTAAGTTGTCTTAGTGCGGGAGAATACCATGGGGTGGATGGATTTTTCCTGTGGCTTTTTCATATTTTTTCTGGGGCTAGCTGAGTGACTGCAAAGTCAATCCAATATGAAAAGTTGGAGCCGGCAGTTTCAATATTGGTGTCTAATAGTTGGCTATGGCTTTTTAGAGCAGAATCTAGCTCTAGTTTATTAATTTTTAGCCAGGGATGTATTTTAGTGGAACTCACAGAACAGATTTTTTTTTCCAGGACAGGTAGCTTAAAGAGAACTGCATGATGATCACTCCATGTCAGGACTTTATCAAAGCAAATTTCTGGGTTATTGGTAAAGATCCCATCAAGGGATGGAGATATATATATATATATTCACTGAAAAAACCATAGGTTTTAGGGACAGTTATAGTTAGTTGGACATTGCACTCGTACAAAACCCGTGAAATTCCCCGTTATAGTTAGTCCAGCTAACTATAACTCACGCCCGCAATGCACTGCTGATGACGTCACATATTACATCACTCATGACATGGTCAGTGACATCACTGATGACATCACTCATGACATCTCAAATGACATCACTGATGACATCACTGATGACATCATCCAGTGACTGTGTGTTTCTGTAAAGTTTAAATATTTTTAATATATTTAGGAAAAGACGTATTGAAGAATGAGTGGGTGTGTAAGTGTCTGTATGGATGATTTAGTAGGTGCGTGACTGACTGTATAAGTGAGTGATTTAACGTATCTTACTGAATGCATGGGTTAGTGACTAAACTGGGTGAATGTCTGTATCCGTCTGTCTGTTGCTTTGTAAGTGGCTGCATGTGTTTGAGAATAGCTACATGAGTGTCTATATGAGTTATTGAATGCTTGTGTGAGTATCTGTATGGGTGCCTGAGTGTTTGTGTGGGAGGGGTGTGTGCGACTCTGTGCATAGATGTGTGAGTGGGTGATTCACTGGGTGGATGGTTTCAAGAGTGCATCTGTGATAGACTGTATGGGTGGGTAAGTGTGTGTAAGAGTGTGTTAGTGAGTGAATGTATGTCCCAGTGGTACATGTGTGAGTAACTACATATGTGAAAGGCAGTATATATGTGTGTTGGAGTATATAAATAGCTATAAGCAAGAGTGACTGATTGTGATAGTGGCTGTATGGATGAGTGTGTGCTTGTATCAGTGATTGTATAAGAGCGTAAGAATGTGCTAGTATTTGTATGAGTAAGTGAGCTGGTGTGTGTGTATAACTGTATAGGTGAGTAAATGGTAGTGTGTTTAATTATTTGCATGACTGACTAGGTGTGTGAGTACCTCTATGGATGAGTGGCGGTGTTTGAGTGTCTATATAGGAGTATGAGTGCATATGATAGTCCTGTACTGAGTGACCGTAAATATGAGTGACTGTTCGGGTGAGTGAGTGGATGTGTGTGTGTAGACCTAAGAATCAGTGAGTGGGTATGTAGTTATTGGTGTTGGAGTGTCTATGGTTTTGCGACTGGCAGTCTGTACTTTAGAGTGGGTGTATCAAAGGTTATATTAGGGTGTGAGAAGATGCATGAAATTATCACATGGATGATGTCATCAGTGATGTCATCAGTGATGTCATTTGAGATGTCATCAGTGATGTCATCAGTGATGTCACTGACCATGTCATGAGTGATGTAATATGTGACGTCATCAGCAGTGCATTGCGGGGCGTGAGTTATAGTTAGCTGGACTAACTATAACGGGAGAATTTCACGGGTTTTGTACGAGTGCAATGTCCAACTAACTATAATTGTCCCTAAAACCTATGGTTTTTCAGTGAATTTCAAAGGTTTTTTAAATGCTAATTTGTAACTATAACGTCCCTGAAACCTATGGTTTTTTCAGTGAATTTCAAAGGTTTTTAAATGCTAATTTGTAACTATAACATGTCTGAAACCTACGGTTTTTCAGTGAATTTCAAAGGTTTTGTAAATGACAATTTTTAAATGTATTAATTGTTATATAAATTTTTAAAATACTGATTTACTACATTTTTAGAAACAATTTTTTTACATATTTTATTATTTAAATTACATTGTAATTACATTATACATTACATTACAAAAAATACTTTCTCAGAATGAATTACTTTAGTTTAAATACTTTGCACATAGGCAATAGACTTTTAAGTACAGTAGTTACAGTTGTTGCAATGTGCAACACATTTTCAAACACAATGCAACATTCAGCTCAATGTGAATTTCTAGTTAAATGCAATTAGTTACTTTATGGATTACTTTTCTAACCACCTGACTGGATCCTAGATTCAGTCCTGGCACATCTCCTGTAAACAGTTGAGTAAAAGCGTTTTGGTTACAGTCGTGATTTTTAAGGAATATTATTGTACTTTAAAAGTTGACACTTAGAAACTTTTTCTCATAGAATCACCAATGTTATCCTATGGAAGGAAATTCACTTAGCAGGTAAAAACTGTTATCGTTACTTTTTCTTACTCAGTTTTGGATCCTGGATCCAGCACTGGTGCATCTCCTGTAAACAGTTGAATGAATGCGTTTAAGTCATACAGGCGATTTTTAAGGAATATTTGTAGTTTGTGAAAATCGACACTTTGAAAGTTTTCTGCTGAAAACCAGACAATGGATTCCTATGTTAGAAAATATAAGTTACTGGTAAGTACGGTTAAAATTACTTTTCAGGGTCAGTGCTGGGCTAAAAGATGCAGCACTGGGTTCTCTCCTGATAACAGGTGAGTAAATTGGAATTCGTACTTTGGTTGATTTTAGAGGAATATTATAAAGTTCCAAAACTCCACACTTAGAAGAATTTCCAAGTGAAACCAGTCAATGTTAGCCTCTGAAGGAAATTCAAGTTACCGGTAAGTACGGTTAAAATCAATTTTGAGGATCAGTACTTGGCTGAAAGATGCAGCACTGAGGTCTCTCCTGATAACAGGTGAGTAAATCAGAATTCGGATTTCGGCTGATTTTAGAGGAATATTTTAAAGTTCCAAAAATCAACACTTAGAAACTTTTTCAGCAAAAAGCAGGCAATGATATCCTATGCAAGGAAATTCAAGTTACTGGTAAGTACGGCTAAAATTACTTTTGAGGATTAGTACTGGGCTGAAAGATGCAGCACTGAGGTCTCTCCTGATAACAGGTGAGTAAATCGGAATTCGTATTTCGGCTGATTTTAGAGGAATATTTTAAAGTTCCAAACTCCACACTTAGAAGAATTTCCAAGTGAAACCAGTCAATGTTAGCCTATGAAGGAAATTCAAGTTACCGGTAAGTACGGTTAAAATTACTTTTCAGGACCAGTACTGGGCTGAAAGATGCAGCACTGAGGTCTCTCCTGATAACAGGTGAGTAAATCGGAATTCGTATTTCGGCTGATTTTAGAGGAATATTTTAAAGTTCCAAAACTCCACACTTAGAAGAATTTCCAAGTGAAACCAGTCAATGTTAGCCTATGAAGGAAATTCAAGTTACCGGTAAGTACGGTTAAAATTACTTTTCAGGACCAGTACTGGGCTGAAAGATGCAGCACTGAGGTCTCTCCTGATAACAGGTGAGTAAATCGGAATTCGTATTTCGGCTGATTTTAGAGGAATATTTGCACAATGGTGAAGGGAGGGGCGGGGCCTCAGGTGACATCTGTGCAAACGCGCCCCGTTGCGCGTTTTAAGTTGGGGGATTAAGTCCCCTTGAATCCTGAGGGTCCCTAGGGGCCAACTAGCCCACCAGGAACCTCCAATATGCGCCAGGGGCTGCGTTGCAGAGACGTGTAGAGAGGCCACACCCCTTTTTACACCTCTCTGCAACGCAGCTCTGTGGCGCTTTCTGGATGTACCTGTTGGGCTAGTTGGCCCCCAGGGACCCTCAGGATTGAAGGGGATTTAATTCCCCATCTTAAAACGCGCCACGAGGCCTGTTTGCACACATGTCACCTGAAGCCCCGCCCCTCCCTTCACCACTGTGCAAGCGCGCCCGTGGCGCGTTTTAAGTTGGGGGATTAAGTCCCCTTGAATCCTGAGGGTCCCCGGAGTCCAACTAGCCCACCATATACCTCCAAAAGCGCCACAGAGCTGCGTTGCAGAGAGGTGTAAAAGGGGCGTGGCCTCTGTACACCTCTCTGCAAGGCAGCCCCTGGCGCATACTGGAGGTACCTGGTGGGCTAGTTGGCTCTCAGAGACCCCCAGTATTCAAGGGGATTCGTTCCCCCTCTGCAAACGCGCCAGGGCGCGTTTGCAGAAGTGGTGAAGGAAGGGGGCGGGGCCTGCGGGCCCGATCGTTTAAAAAAAAAAAAAATCTCCCCTGAAGGGGGCTGTGTGGCCCCCTTCCTTTTTCTTTTTTGGGCCCTGGGGACCCCATCCCCCAGGGCCTTACCCCTTTTTTAAATTACCTTTAAAAAAAAAAAAACGGGAAGGGGGCCGCGTGGCCCCCTTCCCTTGGCCTGTATTGGCCCCGGGGACCCCATCCCCGGGGCATGGCCTCTATATTTTTTTTTTTTTTGAGGGGGGCAGCGTGGCCCCCCTCCTCTGGCCATTTTAAGGCCCCGGTGACCCCATCCCCGGGGCCGGCCTTTCCTTTTTGCAAAAATTTTTTTGCTCTTTTTTGGGGAGGGGGCCGCGTGGCCCCCTCCCGAGCCACTACTTGCCCCGGTGACCCCATCCCCCGGGGCTGGCCCTCTCCGTTGGGGACTGTGGGGGGTCCCCAATCCCCCCACAGTCCCGCCGGCTCCCCACGTCCCTTGGGAGCCGGCATTGCTGTTCCACATGGGGAGCAGCTGACATGCTGCTCCCCATGTGGAAAGCAATCGCTTTGGATATTGGAAGAGAGCAGGTTTCCCTGCTCTCTCTTCCAATATCCAAAGCAGTTAGCTATGGCAGGACGGGAGCCGCGAGGCTCCCGTCCTGCCATAACAAACTACAGTGTCCCGGGGTAGGCACCCGGGACACTGCAGGAGCCGACCCTGGGGGTGGTGGTCCCCAGGGCCATCAAGGGCTCCAGGAGGGGGCCGCGCGGCCCCCTCCCTACATTAGCACAGCCCCGGGGAGGTGGTGGTCCCCGGGGCTTCGAGGGTCCAAAACGGACCCCCATTTTAATTTGTTAGTGCCCCGGGGAGGTGGCGGTCCCCGGGGCGTGTGGGGGCTGGAGCCCCCCACACAGGTTGTTTAATTTTTTTAAAAAAGCCCCGGGGAGGTGGTGGTCCCCGGGGCTGCGGGAAGGCTCAGAGCCCTCCCGCACCGATCTACAAGAAAGCCCCGGGGAGTGGCGGTCCCCGGGGCTTGAGAGGCCCCTGAGGCCCCCCATACATAAAATAAACCCCCAGCATGCCCCCGGGACTTGGGCCACCCGGGGGCAAATACTACCGAAGCGCGGGAGACCGCGCTTCGATTTTTTTTCGGCAGGATTCGCGCACCCTGAGCGCATCCTGCCGATTTTTTCTAAAAATGGTTTTTTGCCCAGGGGGTCCTTGTGGGACCCCTGAGCAGGCCTAGGGGGTTAGGGTGTTTCTACCCTGCCCCCTTTGTGCGTTTTGCACACTTGTTTCTTTTTTTCTCTCGGCGGGATACGCGCACCCTAAGCGCATCCCGCCGATTTTTAAAAAAAAAAATATTTTTTCTGCCCAGGGGGTCCTTGTGGGACCCCTGAGCAGACCTAGAGGGTCAGGGTGTTTCTACCCTGCCCCTTTTGCGCTTTGCGCACTTGTTTCTGTCCCTCGGTTCTACCGAGGGACAAAATGGCTGCCAACACTTCCTGAATCGGAATGTTGACAGCCAGCTGACAGCCAATTAGCATGCAGCTCGTGATCGGGACGGTGCGCGCAGGGTGCGCTGAGGGTACGCGTATCCAACGCGCCCATAGATATATATGTACTTTTACTTTTGATTTTCTCAGGAACTACTGAACGGATTTACACCATTTAAGCAAAAGGCACCAGTCTGAACCAAGGACTACCTCTTTGCCAAATTTGGTGTAATTCCGTTCAGCAGTTCGGGCTGTAGCTGCGACTAAAGGTTCCTATGGAAAAATGAATGGGGAAAACGCGTTTTGGGACCCCCTTTTTTCTCGGCCCTCGCTTCACGTATCACCCCGAGACTTTCAGGGTAGGAGCGGAGCGCCCCAACAAGTTGGAAACTTTCACGAAGATTCGTCAACCGGCGCCAACGTTATTTCAAATAGAATGTCGCGGATTTCCTATGGATAATAGGTTGTAACTATAACTATCTACTGGCGACCGCCAGTAGATAATATATATATATATATATATATATATATATATATATATATATATATATATATATATATATATATATATATATATATGTTAAAGTCAATCTGCTGTCACAGAGAGTAACTCGGACACTCATGGAAGTTGCAAAATAGAGTTTAATGGATGGCTCATAAACAACGCGTTTCAGCTTTCGCCTTGATCACGTTTCAAGGCGAAAGCTGAAACGCGTTGTTTTGAGCCATCCATTAAACTCTATTTTGCAACTTCCAGGAGTGTCCGAGTTACTCTCTGTGACAGCAGATTGACTCTGGCATATTTACTCGGGTTGCCGGTAACCCGTACTTGGACCGCCCGCTTTGACAGTCTCCTTCTCCTACCGGGCTTGTGAATTGTTATATATATATATATATATATATATATATATATATACATATATACATACATATATACATACACATATACATATATACATATATAACAAATATAACAAATATCCTTAATTTAAAAAAGTTAAACACACATATATAATAATTAATATATATATTTACTTTAAAACAATTAATAAACTATTAATTTTAATTTATTTTATAATTCTAAAATTATATAAAAATTTAACAAATAAATATATATATATATTTACATATACCAATAACATAAAATATATTTAAAAACATTCTATTATAAATTAAAACATTAAACTATTTAAAAAGCTTTAAACTTTAATTTCCCACTGCAGTCAGTGCAACAGTAAGGAAACAGTTGGATAGCAGAGGGGTAAAAATTACTATTCCCACTCCAGTGAGTGCAACAGTAGGGAAAGTGTTGGATAGCCGAGGGGTAAAATGTACTATTCCCACTCCAGTCAGTTCAAAATTAAAAACAAACAAAATGTCAACAACAACAAGAAAAATATTTTTAAAACTAAATAAATAAATATGTTAAAAATTAAAATACAAATATATTTAATATTAAAAATTAAAAAAAATGTTATAATGTTAAATACGTATCCAAATACCTACGAATATTATATTAAATAAAAGAAGAAAAAGAAATTTCAAACAAATAAATATTTTTATTTACAAATTTGTGAACAAAAACATTCATTAATACATAAATTTAGTTTATTTACTTCCTAACCTATAACACCACACAATTCACAACCCACATCTAAATTTTAAAAAAATTACTTCCATAATTAACATAATTAATTATCAATTGAAGAAATATTATTAATTAAAAAACAAATTAAAACACATAGAAATTAATTAACTTCTCACCCTTTACCCCTATAATCCCCACAACCCACACCTAAAATTAAACTGTAAAATAAATTACACAATTAAAATTATTTTTCAATGAAAAAAAAACTAATAGTATTTAACAACTAATTATAAAGTTAGTAAAATGAATTTACTCCCCACCATTTACCCCTATAAAACCAAAACCCACACACAAAAAATTAACAATTACCCTAATTAATTATCAATTAATTAATTAATATTAATTATCAATTAATTAAAAATAAATTACTTCCCACCCTTTGCCCCTATAAACTCCACAACCTGCACCTAAAATAATTGCACAATTTCCATATTTAATTTTCAATTAATTAATTAACATCTAAATATTAATTAATTTAAAATAAATAACTTCCCACCTTTTACCTTTTTACCTTTATAAAGCCAAAACCCACACCCCCAAAAAATATAATTAAACAATTAACAAAATTATCAATTATTAATGAATTAATTAATTAACACCTAATTATTACCTATTTAAAAATAAATTACTTCCCACCCTTTACCCCTATAAACCCCAGTGCTCATTAATGGTCACTCACTGCCTGTAATCTCTAGTATTATCAGGCATGAGGGTTTTTTTATGGACCACTTCACTGTGTGGGTTATCCCAGACTGCTCCCCACCATCAACCGGGATCAATTCCTCCCGAAGCACAACCCCCACTACCCCCAGTGTCTGCCCACCAGTGAGAGACGGAGCCTGCTTAGAACACTTAAGATACCCCCGATAGTGCCCTTCTTGCTGACAAGTATAGCCCTGGGGGTGTCCCTTTCCTGCAGGCTTACCTGTAGGGAACTGCTTCTTCTTATCACCAGGAGGTTGAGAATCCTTACCCGGGGACTTAGTCTGGGGCCCTTGAGAGACCTCCTTACTTTTATTTCTGTCCCCCCCCTCCTTTTTCTGCAGGTGACCCAGCCCACCTTTGGTGGAATCCCCCCCAGACACCTTTTTGTGGACCCGTGGGTTAACCCAGTGGTCCGCCTCCACAGCAAGCTCTCTAGAATCAGAAAGCTTCTTATCAATCAAGTGCTGGCACAGCTTGGTAGGAGAAAGGCTAAGCATGTGCTCCTGAGTGATTAAATTGTACAGTACCTTGTAGTCCACCACCCTACTGGCCTTCACCCAACCATCCAATGCCTTGCAAAACGAGTCCACACAATCTACCTAGGTCTGGGGAGTCAGTTTCACACTGTCCCTAAATGTTTGCCTGTACTTCTCAGGGGTCAGTCCATATTTCCTGGCCTGGGAATATGTATAAACTATACTTTACAGTTATATGCAATTGTTGAACTTCCCCTTTGACATCAAAGCGAGATGCTCATTGTATATACACTTTACAGTTATATGCAATTGCCGAACTTTCCTATTAGCAAAAACATTCACAGGTCTTTGGCTACGCCTCGTAGCCCAGCCCCTCAGTCACTCAACTACACCAGCCAATGATACATGTTGTTCTGCTGGAGCCCCGTTGACTAGACAGTCTGAACCACCTAACACGGAAAGAAACAGTTACTCAGTTTCATCCATCCGAGTTAGACCTCCAGGTGCCCGGTGGCACCTGCACAAGTGCGGGAACACGACCCCTCCTCCACCACCCGTAGACAAAAGGTTGTGACCCAGGAAGCTGGTGTGCTTTCAAGTCTAGAGAAAGGTTTCTTCTCAGGCGGAGGTGTGAACTGCCGTAGCCCCCCCAACAGTCAGCTGCAGGCACATGAAACCCCTCGGACCTCGTCACGATGTTCTCCACAACAAAGTACCTTGTGGTGTGGGTCCAGGGAGAGGGAGTCAACGACCTCGGACAGAGGCCGCAATGTCAGGCACTGTCGTTCTCCCAATCTGGAGGTCGAAGACAGTCTCAGCTCCCGGCTCAGTTTCCCCCAACAACCCTCATGGAAACTGTGAGATCCTTTGTGTCCCTGGGAACTCGTGGACAGATGGCCAGCTAACTGGCCCTTGGAGAGTACATAGGGACCCGGGCCAGACTTTGCTGCAGGCCAGCAGCATCCAGGCAAAATCCACCAAGTGATAGTGCCCTTCCTGGAGCACAACAAGCTCCAGGCCATTACAAGCCTGCGGATATCCAGTTGCAGTCCCAACTGCCCTAATGAGTCCTTGTATCCTAGTGTCGAACCAGCGTAGTATGGTTTCAAACCCAAAAGCGTCTCTACTGTCAAAGACCAGAGCTGTTATATCCACCAGAGTAGTTATACCTGCCATGGCCTTTGAAGATACTATCAGTTCAAAAGGCCACCTTTGAAATGCACAGGCCCTCTCTAAATTTTGTCCTGTCTTCCATCTTACCCCAGGAGGTTTGATCACTATCTTTAGTGGGGCCAAGAATGTGCCACTTGAAATGCAGGTGCCAAGTCCACCCCCCAAGTAACCATCCCAGGAAGGCCCCTGAGAGTCAGAGCTTCGCAGTTTCCCTTGAATCCCTAGTTTATGGCCTTTAATCAGGAATTCACAGATGTGACTGTCTCCCTAGCACCCAGATGTGAATTGGAGACAGGCTGACAGGCACACAGAGCCACGAGCATCGAAATGCCCACATTTCCACACACATAATGTCGGACCCTCTCGCACTACCGGAGACGATTTGCCATTACAAACTCATCAATATCAATTGTCACATGCTAATCCAATACAAGAAGCAGGCCCGTCATACCGAACACACCATCCGGTGCCATTCACGATCCTTGCATGTAACGCACACACGCACATGCCCTAACTCTTCCCAACACCACACCCTGTCACTGGGGAGAACTCTGATATTGCAAGAGACATGAAGAACTTTGGAACATAAATGCCAACCCGAGTAACGGTAACTTGTGCATACAGGCCCCACCAGGGCAAACCTGTGGCACAATCGATAAGCTACCTCCGTGGATGCACAACCAGTGCTGTAGGCCCTACGGAGGAGCATTCGAGATACATGCCCAGGGTATATGTCTTACCCTTTGAGAAGGGACTTACAGCTAACTCGAATCAGCCAATGATGTATATGATGAGCGCCATGCTTTGGCACTGAATGGCAGTGTCATACGCGCTTGAAGTCCAAAGCCAGCAAAACAAGGATCAAAAAGGAGGTCGGCAGCTAAAAAGGTCAAGGGAGACCACGCCACAAGAAGCCAGGTCTAACACTAATCTTCTAAAACATTGTGGCAAAAAACGTAGCTATGAACTCAATGACTTAGCTTTAAAGATGACATAAATCAATCATAAATTGGTCGGACTAATTTATTTCGCCTCTAATATGGTTTAAAAAAAAAACTAAAAGTTATTTAGTAATTAAACATACAATAGCCACATGTATTTGATGTCATTTAAATACCACCTACTTTTATTACTGTAAATGGTTTTAAAGAAAACGAATACAATAAAGAATTCCATCCATTCATCCTTTCACAATTATTTGAGTTGTTTACTCCCATAAGCACCAGACACAAGCAAAAATGCATCCACTTGGAAACCCACTTCAGACACTCTATTGGACCAAGCCTTTGCTATCTTCAAACACATGATGGTCACCACCGTCTACCACCAATTCTTCTTCCATCTGGCTTTAAACAAGTATTTAAATCAATCCAATTATTTTCAAAGCTCAGTTCTAACCCAAGTATAAGTGAACATTTGTATAGTGCACACTACACCAAAGCATCTCTAGGCACTGAATCTTCAAAATGTACGTGGTTAAAAAAAACATTTTCAGGCCAGCCAAAATTGGCATTGAATCCCAGCTCAAAACCTCTACTCTCTCTTTTCACATTCTTTCTTCCAAAATACCAAACACACTGCTTCACTTCACACAAACCATAACCACCTATCCTTTTCAGCTTTGACTCACTGTACTCTATAGGCAATATTGAAATGGTCCGCTACCATCCTACGCAGGAGATGAAGTGTTTCATGCCACTCTTAAAAAATGACATCTCTTAATTCCCTGATATGTAGCCTGCTTAATGGTCAATTGCTTCAAGCAAGCAATACATTTCCAAACAATTCCTTGACTTGAACCTTACTACAGAACTGCGGGCCAGATATACAAAAAAGTCAGTTTGTGATTTCCTTATTGCGAATTGTTGCGATTAGCTATTAGGAAATTGCAAACAGCTATGCACAACAGTGTCTCAGACACTGTTTGGATTCTCAATGGGTCGCAAATAGACCTGCCTCTCCAATATTCATGAGACCGGTCGCAATTTGCAACCCATTGGGAATGGCTACTATCACAGGGATGGTGGCCTGCTGGGGTCAGCAGGCCACCATGTCTGTGATTGCTTTTTAAATAAAGCAATATTTTTTTTTGTAATGCAGCCCATTTGCCTTATAGGAAAACGGGCTGCCATACAAAAATAAAAATGAAAGTTTTCTTTTCATTGTATAAGAGTAGGCAGTGGTCCTTGGAACCACTGCCTACACTTAAAAAAACGTTTCACCCACATTCACAAAGGGGAAGGGGTTCCTTGGGTACCCCTTCCCGTTTGTGAATGGGCTATAGCCTCCTCCTCTACGGAGTTGGTAAATTATGAATGTTTTGCGACCACATACCGGTTGCAAAACATTAATAAATACCAGTACTATTCGGTATAAGGAAGGGAAGCCCTAATCACACCCCTTCCTAATACCCAATCACAAAAGCAAAATGCGATTCGGTAACAAGTTACAGAGTCGCATTTTGCCTTTTGTACATAGCAAAATGCATTTCACTGGTCGCACCGGTAAAATGCTAAGTACATCTGACCCTAAAGCCCTTATACCTGGCTCCACTGGACATCCAATTTATTAAGCTTATTTGGATCCAAACTACAGTCCAGTGCTGAAGACAAAAAAAAAACCTTGTTAATAGCACTTCCCAATCTACACATCTGAGATATCATCCTTCAGGGCTGACAGAGTGAATGTTCTGGTCACAGGATTCAAACTGCCCACTGGAGGGCATGAAATAGAGTGAGTGAACTAAGGAATGACCAGTATGCAAAATAAAAAGAGAGTTTTGTTTTAAGCTCGTCTGAGATTTGACCACTTTCACACATGCATCATAAGACTCCACCACCTCTGTTGTGATCACGCCCAAGACTTATCTACACTGTTCTCATCACACAAGATTGCTGCATTATGGTTAAACACTCCCACAGCGATATAGTTCCAGGTCCTCGCCAGTACCCACCAAAAACCTGCTTACTTGCATATGGGATGCACCAACCCACATTATTTTCACTACACATGCTTGCACCTGCATACCACCGCTGAGGGGTGAGAGGACAGTGCTTTGTGTGTAGGGCGAACACATTAGTGAAAGCTACATGCAAAATAAAATCAATGACCATCTTCAATGTTTTCAACCTTGAGGCACGCCTGTGCCTTTCCTGCTTGACATGTCTCTGGCTTGGGACAGTCGGCCACTACATCTTTCTGGACTGCATACCTCGGAGACCAGAATCTCAGCTCTTGTTTACTTTGGCTTGACCCACACTTTTTAAACAAGGACCCAGCCATCAAACCAGAACAGTTCCTCTTCAAATAAGTGATAGTCCCCCAGCCTCTCAACTTTTGCACTGGGTGTTTAGCATCTTTCAGTGGTATAGGCAAAATGAATGTATTGCTTCCTGGCGCATGTGACCTTTTGAGATCAACCAGTGACATGCCTCAAGCTCTCACTATCTTTAAATATGCAATAACATTTGCATAATTCAACAAAAAATAGAAGAGAGGGCGTTTCCTGAACAAAGATCAGTCATGTTATCTTTCAATATTTTACACATTTACTTTACTTGGAACTCGGTGTCACTCCTATCATAATGCAGTGAAAGCCCAGAACAGTTCCAAAGTGGCCACTCAAAGACCTGCCCCTCCAACCCCCTCAAAATAATAAAATTACCTCTTGTCAATACTTCTAACATCTTCAGACAAACCGTTTGAACGTGTTTTATCTGGAACTATTTTTTAGTATTAAGCTGAAATGGAAACAGAAAATGAACACTTACTCCTCCAAGAAGATGAAAAACTCATTTCCTGGAGCCCCATGGAGTAGTACTGAACATTAATGAATTCTGCCTGAGCTTCTGCAAAGATAAGTTAATGATGATTCAAATAGCCCCTCCACATCAGCACGGATGCCACTGAAGAATACAACAGCATGGTGACAAAAGGTGTGTGCCCGCAGTCACTTAGCCTCTAGGAAATCAGTGAAGCCACTAAATCCGACTCAGTGCTAGTCAAAGTCATGGACGCTCTCCTATGCGGCTTATGGCAGAACTTCCTGAGAGATGCCAATGGCTGGCATGGCCCCGGGAAGGAGCGCCTGATAAAACTGTGGACAGTGCATGACGAACTGCGCAGCACACCTCAAGGTTTTGTGCTATGAGGGGTGCGCATTGTCATCCCCGAAAGTCTAAAAGAAAAGGTAATGCACTGTCTCATGGAGGCCACCAAGGAACCATTCAAATGAAGTCCCAGATGAGGGAAAAGGTGTAGTTTTCTGGGCTTGAAGCTGCCATAGATGAGGCATTGATACGCTGTCCCTCATGTCAGATAACAAGCCTCCAAGAACTGCTGGCACCCATCATCACAGAGGAACCAAGCATTACCCCATGGTCTCAAGTGATAGACTCAACAGATTTTTCCAACATAGCCCCAGTGCTGGAAAGGGCTTTTGCGCTGTTTGTCGTACTGCAAGAAATAAAGACAGACAAGGCCTGCCATTCCAGGGGTCAGAGTTCAAAGAGCTACTCAACATTTTGGGGATCAGACACGGCTGGATTACTTCTCAATGGCTGCAAGTCAATGGCGAAGTTGAGTGCTTCATGCACACCCTGGATAAAATACTGAGAATCGCTGTTGTAGAACGTGCCAATCCAGAGCTGACCATGCCCAAGCTCCTGAAGGAATACCGAGGAACACCTCACTGTACCACACAGTGGTCACAATGGTCCCTGATGCTCAATGGACATAGGTGTGAACCCAGTCCAGTCTCCCCAGGATCGACATCAAATCCAAACGACCCAACTGAAGCCCAAGCCAGGCGCACTCAAACCAATGTGCTGCAAGCAAGAAGTGCTGTGCAAGAGTTCAGAGGCTGTCACCTGGGAACTAGGTCCTGATAAGGTACAGGAGACCCGGATGGAAGCTTTGAATACCATTTGAGCCAGGCGCATGGACAGTCATCCACTTGGATGGTACCATGGTCACAGCCTGAAAGGGCCAAGAGACAGTCACCAGAAAAGTGTCATGGTTCCGAAGAGGTAGATTTTCCAGCCCAGCCAACTCCAGAAATCGAAGAGCAAGAGACTGATTAAAAAAGTTCGTACCAGCAGGCAGGCCCTGAAGACCCATCTGTCAGCAGCCCTACTCCTGAGCCAAGCATCCCTAGAAACAATGTTGTTGACACCCCCCAGGGCAGCCAGGAGCCTGAAAAATCTGGCAACCGCTCCCATCATCATAGGTATGACCTCAGGCCCAATCCACCCCGAGCCAAAGACTCAGAGGCTTTGCATGCCAAGTACAACAGCGAGGTTCGACGCCAAGTTAGGGAGGGATGTAACAATCACCAAGCACTGCCCCTGTGATGTTAACATGCCCCGGAACTGCACCCTGTACATCCTCTGCCCAGGCGTGGTCAGAGGGTATATAATAAATGGGCAAAGACCGCACATGGTCTTTTGCTCACACCATGATACTGTGTGCACATGTCTTATTCCTGCTGCAGCGCGACAAGCCCAGGCTTAGGGCCTAGGGTGAGGCCCCAGTACACTGCCTTCGTTTAGGCCTGAGGCAATGTGATCCAACCTCTTTGCACTTTACAACACACCAATGGTTCCTAGTGGGCAGAGGTATTCGGTTAAGGCACTATGCTTGGTTCACCACGCTGAAAGTCCCAAATATCTTGAGAGCAAATTAAATCATACATTGCAGCACACTCTCTCAAATCACCTGTTCTGTTTGTCCTGGCTCCTCCCAAGGCAAGCCTTGCCCAGCTAGGAGGCCACTCTCTGTAATTAGCTTCCTGCATAAATCCTTGGAATTAAAGATCATGGGGCATATTTATCACACATTTTGCATCGCCCTTGCGCCACACAAGGTAACCCAAAACCTAGATGGGATTTAGCAAGCCACTGCAATGTCACCATGCGTGGCACTGCAGTGCTTGGTAAATCTTGAGTAATGCAAGGCTGAGCAAGTCACTGCCTTGCATTAGTCTGCCCCTGAGAGGCGTTCCATGGGTGGAGTGTGGGTGTTCCCACGAATCCACCCATGGATTTGGTGCATTCTCAGATTTACCATTAGTGGTAGACCTAGGAATGTGTCCAAATGCTACACCTTCCCAGGGGAGGCATAACAAGGAGAAATATCTATATTTCTCCTCATTTTCTCCTCTTTCTACATGCACTATATTCTGCAGCACATGTAGAAAGAGGAAAAAGCCTCAAAAGATTGTTGTTGTGCAGGAAGGTATCCCTTCCTGCACAAAAACAATGGTGCCTGTGCAAGGGTACCTGCGTTGGCGCTAGGCAACCAAAAGTGCACCAGCTCAAGGAGAGAGCAGGAATGCACTATATTTTGATAGCTATGGCCCATTCCTGTCCTCTCCTTTTCACACAGGAAGGTGCTATTTTTTGATAATCCCATCACATGAATCACACATTTTCATTTGTGCTTTATAGTGTGTCTGGGTGGGCACGAATTGGTGGCAGCATAAGTAAAGCAGAATTCATTCAGCTTGGAAGCCATTTGCTGTTGGATACTTCTATTCACAGATTCCTCACTTCGTGAAGCCTTCCTAGGCACCAGACTGGTTCTCAAAAACATGCAAAAGTTTTGCCTAGTCAACAGTCCAGTCGCACGTCCGGACCCCTTTCCAAATATAACATCATGGAACCATATATGGCACCACAGTGCGTGCAGACATCACTCCCTTTTTCCTGCTCCCTCCAATTCTTCAGCAGGGTACAGTTAGGACCCATACCCGTCTGCTTTCTAAAGGGCCAGCCTTCATACAGTGGCACTGGTATGAAACTGAGATCGACCTTGAATCCATACAGCATTTGTTTCTGGTATCTAGGCAGGACTCCACTTTCTGAGTGTGGCCTCCTGCATGAAGGTGATGAAGGAAAGGAAGGCCAAACTCTTCAAAGCTCAGGTGTGAGAACGGCGGAATCATTCTCACCCCATATCTCCTTCCGGAGGTAAGAGCATTTCAATGAAAAGTTATCCTACAAAAAAAAGCATCATAAATAGGAGTCCTGCTCTCACAGTTGTCTCTCTGATGCCAAGGAATATGTTGAAGAAATTGTGGCCAGAGTTTCCAGCGCCGTTAGCTGATCCTCTTTAGTCAATCAATCAATCAATCAGGGAAAAGTAAGAGCGCTACTCACCCGTGAGGGTCTCAAGGCGCTGAGGGGGGGAGGGGTCTGCAGATCTGTTTAGCCGAAGAGCCAGGACTAGAGGGTCTTCCTGAAGGTGTTCAGGGAGGGGGGGCGTCTGATGTCTGCTGGTAGCTCATTTCAGGTCTTGGCTGTAATGTGAGAGAAGGATCTTCCGCCTGCTCTGGCTCTGTGGATGCGCGGGGTTTCGGCCAGTGCGAGGTCGGAAGATCGGAGGTTTATTTTGGGTACGTGGAAGTTAATTCTGTCGTTGAGGTATTTGGGTCCGTTGTTGTGTAGGCATTTGTAGGCGTGAGTGAGGATTTTGAAAGTGACTCTTTTCTCCACGGGGAGCCAGTGGAGACTTCGTAGGTGTTGGCTGATGTGTTCGTGTCGGGGGATGCCGAGGACGAGTCTGGCGGCAGTGTTCTGTATTGTCTGGAGTTTGCGGAGTAGGGACTTGTTGATGCCGGCGTAGAGTGCGTTTCCATAGTTCAGTCTGCTGGTGATGAGTGCGTGGGTGACTGTCTTCCTTGACTCAGGGGGGATCCACTCAAAGGTCTTGCGGAGGATGCAGAGGGTGTTGAAGCAGCTGGAGGTGACAACGTTGACCTGTCGGTTCAAGGTGAGTGATGAGTCGAGTACGATGCCGAGGTTCTTGGCATGGTCTGAGGGGGTAGGTGGGCTTCCGAGGGCGATCAGCCACCAGGTGCTGTCCCATGCAGAAGGGGTGGTACCGAGGACGAGGACTTCTGTCTTCTCGGCGTTGAGCTTCAGGCAGCTGTTGGTCATCCAGACTGCGACATCTTGCATTCCTTTCTGGAAGTTGAGTTTGGCAGTGGTGGGGTCTTTGGTGAGGGAGAGGATGAGCTGGGTGTTGTCGGCGTAGGATACGATGTTGAGGCCGTGTTGTCGGACGATGGCTGCGAGGGGGGCCATGTAGATGTTGAAGAGGGTGGGGCCCAGTGATGAACCCTGTGGGACTCCGCAGGTGATTTTCGTGGGGTCGGAGAGGAAGGGTGCGAGTCTGATCCTTTGGCTTCTTCCGGTGAGGAATGATCGGATCCAGTCCAGGTCTGTTACTTGTATGCCTGCGTCGTGTAGTCTGGCGACTAGTGTGCGGGGGAGACGGTGTCGAAGGCTGCTGATAGGTCGAGTAGAATGAGGGCTGCGGAGTGGCCTTGGTCCAGGAGGGTGCGGATGTTGTCTGTGGTGGCGAGTAGGGCGGTCTCTGTGCTGTGGTTGCTTCGGAATCCAGATTGGAACGGGTAGAGGACGGCGTTCTCTTCAATGAATCGTGTCAGTTTCCTGTTGACTGTTTTCTCTGCAACTTTGGCTGCGAAGGGGAGGAGCGAGATGGGCCGATAGTTCTTGAGGTTGGTAGGGTCAGCTGTGGGCTTCTTGAGCAAGGGTCTGACTTATGCGCGCTTCCAGTCGTCTGGGAAGGTGCCTGTTTTGAAGGTGGTGTTGATGGTGCGTTGTAGTTCGGGTGCAATGGCAGCCGCGGCTCTGTGGTAGATGTGAGGGGGCAGGGGTCTGTGGGGGCCCCCGAGTGGATGCTTTTCATGGTCGAGGCAGTGTCTTCGGCCGTGATCGGTGTCCAGTTGGAGATGGTGGGCTGGCTGGTGTTTCTGGGGGGCGGGGGGCCGTCTGTGGTGCCTGGTGGATGGTCGATGAAGTTGTCGTAGAGGTTTTTGATCTTAAGGTGGAAATAGGTTCCAAGCTTGTCACAGAGGTCTTGGGAAGGGGTGATGTCTGTGGCTTCGCTGCGTGGGTTGGTGAATTCTTGAATGACACTGAAAAGTTCCTTGGAGTTGGTGGAGTTGGCCAGGATTTTGTTGTGGATGAAGTTCCTCTTGGTGGCTCTGATCTGGTTGTGGTAGTCCGTCATAGCGTCCTTGTAGGTGGTGTGGTTTTCGGTTGTCTTGGTGTTTCTCCAGTTCTTCTCCAGGCGTCTGCAGGTGCGTCTGGCTTCTTGGACAGCGGTGGTGAACCAGGCGGCTTTCCTGGGGCATTGTCTGTCGGGGTTGCGTAGCTGGGCGAGCTCGTCTGCGCAGTTGGAGATCCAGGTGTGGAGTTCTCTGGCTGCGTCGTTTGCGACGGGTGCCCAGGTGTGGTTGTCTCGGGTGAGGGTGGAGTTAAGTTGCTCGTCGGTAACCTTGCTCCAGTTCCTTCAAGGTGGGCGTGGGGCTGGTTTGGGTGCCTTGGGTTTGATGATGGCAAAGTGTACGCAGTGGTGGTTGGTCCATGGCGGCTGCGTTGTGTGGCTGAATTGGACACTGTTTCCTGCTGCGAAGATGGGGTTGAGGGTGTGTCCTGCTCTGTGGGTCGGTGTGTTGATGAGTTGTTTAAGTCCGATGCTGGCGAGGTTGTCACGAAGGATAGTGGAGCTGGGGTCGCTGGGGTTGTCGAGGTGGAAGTTTAGGTCTCCAATGAGTATGTAGTTTGTTGAGGCGATGGCGTGGGGTGCGATGAAGTCAGTGATGGTGGTGGCGAAGGGTGTTCGGGGGCCGGGGGGTCTGTAGATGAGGGTTCCTCAGAGTGTGGCTTTGGGGGTGGTCTGGATCTGGAAGTGCAGGTGTTCGGCGGAGGGGAAGGTTTCGCTGGAGGTGGTGAGGCAGAGGGTGCTCTTGTGGGTTGGGGCGGTCTTTCCTCTGGATCTTGTATCCGTCTGGGATGGCGGTGCTGATGTCGGGGGCGGAGGATGCGTTGGTCCAGGTCTCTGTGAAGAAGGCGATGTCGGGTGAGAGAGTGTCGAGTAGGTTCCAGATTTCCATGGTGTGTTTGTGTACGGAGCGTACGTTGAGGAGGATGCAATTTAGGGTGTCGCCGGTGCTGGCGTCAGCGGTGTTGGAGGCCGGGGTGGCGGTGAGGGTCTGGCGGCAGTGGAGGCAGGAGAACTGGCCATTGGTCGTGTTCGGCGAGGCCTGCTGGCATTCTCTAAGTCTTCCAGGGTTGAGTGCGAGGAGGGTGGTGGTGTCGTAGCGATGGGTAGTGGGAGGTCCAGGGTTCCTGGTGCTGGCCGTGGTCGGGTCGCGGACGGGCGCAGACGGGCTTCTGCGCAGTGGTCGCCATTAAGTAGGGGAGGCGGGAGCGGGGGAATTCCGGGGGGGAGGGGCCGCAGGGGCAGCAGCAGCAAAAGGCGAAAGGAACAGGCAGGCACAAGAACATAAAAACAGTGGTGGAATTAGAGCAAGACACAGATGGGCACAATAACAGTGGCACAACAGGGAAAAATTAAGAAAAAAAAAACGGCTGAGAAAGGTTACGGTGGTTGCAGGCAGTCTGGTCCCAGTTGGAGCGGGCAGCAGGCGCAGGAGCGGGCAGCAGCCTCGAACCTCCCAAGGAGGAGGTCGGGATCTGGAGGCAAGAGACAGCAGAGCGGAGCTGCGGGGAGAGAGTGGACCTAAACCGAGGGTCGGAGGTCTTACTCCCATGTTCCAATTCTTCCACTCTGCTCGGATTCCCTTTAGCTTCCGACCTGACGCCAAGGAGCCTTCGGGTCCATTAACCGATCTTCCATCAGCAGCTCCTACAAGGACACCCATGTCAAAGTCATTCAGAGCTGCCCAAAAGCTACCTCAGCACAAAGTACAACCTCTTCTGTTCCACTGATACCATTGACAACACAGGCTATGGAAAAGAATCCATCTGCTTGTAAAACAGTCTATTTTGACTAGGACATGGGTGAAAGGTGTGTCCTCTTTCAAGGATGACCACTTGTGCATGTCTCTGCTATGTGCTCAACAGTTCACCAGGTTGGATGTTCGCTTTGGCGTCCATTCTGAAGCCAAACTGATGTATACCAGTGTGCCTTCCAAATAAGATGATTACAGAAAGGTGAATAATCTTCTTTCTACATACTACACAGACGAAGGCTTCTAAATTGACGTACAAAATGCTATAGAGCTGGACACATCTGACCTTGAGTTAGTCTGTCTCTACAGCCCTCCTACTGAAAAGTTTAGGTTTTTACAGTGGTTCTGTAAAGGAATTAAGTGCTTCTCTCCTCATCCTGTTTAAGGGTCCGAGATTAGCCTGTTGACAAAAATTCGACTAACTGCATCTTATACCTCAGAGCCTCTTTTACCCTTTAATGATTCCCCTTTTTGACCCAGTGCTTGATGTTTGAGGCAAGCCTCTCTCTGCTCTTTCAGTGAATTGCCAATTGGCTAGGTATCATAGGCTCACACTGGGGGACCTGGAGATCCTTTGTGCCAATCCTTGGGCTCAGAGTTTGGTGATGCAGACTTTGTCCTCCAAGCAGAACCCCAATGTGTTCCCTTTCACTCCTGTGGATCTGGTGTCTAAACACATAAACCATATGGGGGTGTGGGGGGGGGGATCATCCCCTCGAGGAGACTATCCTTGTGCTTCTCCTGTGCCAAGTGATTGCAGGCCTGCTACTGCCATGCATTTTTGGGAAATGGTTCAGCTGTTGATGAATAGTCTTCAGGATTACATGTGCCTCTGCTTTGTGCAGCTAATCAAGGACACCCTGAAAGCAGGCAAGCAAATTTTGTGTTCCAATCTCAACACAGCCGATACTGTAGTCAGATCTATAGGCACCTCAGTCTGTATTCAACAACACATCTGGATGCATTGAGCAAGTTTCTTTGGTGATGTCTTGATGAACCTAATGGGCAAGCCTTACTATGGTTCCAGATTTTCATTCAATGATAACTTGGCACTAGAGTATCTCAAGCAAAACTGTGCCATAGCAAATCTCTGATCTTATTTCCCCAGTATGCTAATTTCATCAACAATACAGAACATTCTGTGGGCTTGTGAAAAGTCAGTCCTATTGTCACAGTCAGCCCTCTCAGGCTGTTCAACAGCCACAGCACTTTTTCACTTAGGGAGCTGGGGCAGTGCCAGAGGAAAGATCCATCAGCACCAAAAGACCTCCTCTTCCTCCCCACCACCGCTTCCGCAAAACCACTTTAGTTCATCCTTAGGTGAACACTAGTCTCAAGGAAGTGAACATAGGAAGTAGAAGCATGTCTGATTTTGTGGCAAACTCTCAGGTCATTTCTTCAGATTGTTGGGTCCTCTACATTTTCTGGAAGCTGCTCTTATCCTCCTGTTTGCTCTGCAACCTCACGCTCAAATCTTTCCCAAGGAGGTGCTGCCTTTCATGGGTAGGGAAGCCATGTTTTGGTTCCTGTAAGAAATTGGGGGGCATATGTATCAAGAAAGCGTTTTGCGAGTCCCTAATAGCGAATTTTAGCGATTCGCTAGTAAGGACTCGCAAAAGGCAATGTATGTAGGATTTGCAATATTAATTGCGATTCCTACGTATTCCTTAATTGTGATTCGCAAATTGCGATTCGCAATTAAGGAATACCTTCCCATTCATTCCTATGGGCCTAGAGGCCATTAGGAATGAATGGGAAGACATTCGCAATGTGCGAATACCCATTAGGTACTCGCAAATTGCGAATGCAATTTCAAGGGTGCAAGGGTGTCAAAAGGACACCCTGTTGCACCCCTGAAGTATGTGCGCCACATGGCACTTTGAAAAATGCAAAAAAGTGCATTTTTCAAAGAAATCGCAAATTACCACCAACTTGAAGTTGGTGCTAATTTGCGACTTCTAAAGGCAAAATCGCACAACTTGGGTGCTTCCAGATTTGCATTTAAGGAATCGCAATTTGCGATTCCTTAAATGCATTCGCAGAATATGGAATCGCAAATTTTGCGAATCACTATTGTGCGAGGGCCTTTTGGGATGATACATCCCAATAGGCTTTTTCCCGTTCGCAAACGGGCCGATTCTGAGAATCGGCTCGTTTGCGAACGGGAAAAAGGCTTCATACATACGCCTGGGTTATTAGTTGAAGGGGGTAAGTAATGACCTCTAGTAATAATCACACTCCGTGTCAGATTGAACCACTAAAGTCACTAAATAAACCTGAGGTAACCCCCTGGTTGCTATGGCACAGAACAGACGAGCTTATTTATGCAGTATTAAAACAGAAATAACGTTGAAATGCAAAATAATAAAAGTCCCAAAATGAATTTGAAAAATAGAGTAAGTTATAATATACATAATTACACCAAAATAATAAAAATCTAATAAAAGGAATTGGAGATATGAACCTTTAAATATAGCACCAAGAAGAACAAAGTGCCAGTGATAGTCAATGGTCACAGTAGATCCCAACCTGGGTGCAATTTGATAATGACCACAATGCAGCATGGGTCGGATACACCAACCTGGTGTGTCCTCGTCACAGATTTTACTTTCTAACCTTAGTGCTTTAAGTTCCAATCCACCACAGGATCACGCATCACACTTATAAAGCCCCCAAGACCTGAATGGAGGCACTTAGAGACTCACAATATCATCAGACACAGTCCAGTGTAAGGCCCAGTTATCACTGATCAGCTGGACAGTTGCAGTAAAGGCCTCTTGTAGCTTGTTGTAGCCCTGTAGCTTGAACAGGAGGCTACTCTTATGATCCTTGGAGCCCACTTCTTTGTCCTGGGTACAAGAGTGGGAGCATATACTGCCATATAGGCTCATCACAGGTCTCAGACAGCAGGTTCAGTCCTCTTCTGATTTTCCACAGCTCCAGGAATGTTCTGAAGTGGGTGCCTCAAGATGCCACATTTATGGCTGGTACAAGTTAGTGGGTGGGGACACTCTAACCAAAGGGGTAATAGCTCCCAAGTCTAACCCTACCCACTATGGGCATTTTCAAGAAGGGCTGGGGGCATGTGTGGGGTGTGTACTATGGTAATCGTAGTATTCTCCCACGCCTAACACTAAATCCAGTTTCAGGCTGACCCTTTACCCACAACAACATACATCAGAGACAGACGTCCGGTACATCAAAAGCTGAGTTTTTAGCAACCAGAGAATGGATACACACACATTGTTTTGGCCTCATGTTTCTCTTCTTTGAAGTGCACTCCAAATGTTATATGTAAACCCAGCAGACCTTTCAAACCGTCTGTGAAACTGTAATGTCAAAAAGAGGCCCATTATGACGGGAGGCTGTCTGGCTGGGGTACAAATGAAGGACCCTGCCCAAGTGTCAGCTAACATTTGACTGTAACAGTGAGGCCTCGTTGAAGTGCGCCTCATGTGATATAAAAAAAAAACAGTAGGCCTGTCAAGCAGGATGTCAAATTCAAGCAGGATTTGATACTTTAATGTCAAAAAGGATCCCCATAGCCCCACCCGGCATATTCTGTCATCTCTGCCTATTCATGTCAGCCTACTGTTTGCTCCTGGGAGCACATTCACACCTCATTTGCAACTATTCAAATGCTGATTACTGGCTGGAAGAGCAAGATGCAGATTTAGGTTGCAGGGACATCAGGCTGGTCAAAGGTAACTTTCTAAAAGTCTCCTTTCTAAAATATTTATTACAAATCCAACTTCACCAATGAATTGAACTTATAATAAAAATTTCAAAAAGTCAAATATTTAAGTTTGTAGCTGTTTCCTAGCCAGAGGCAAAATTAATTAAACTTAAAATTGTATCCCAATGCTTTCCTATAGAACAGACAACCCTGCTACAGTGAAAATAGCTATTAAAGCCTTTTCACTGTAAGGACATATTTAGCATTAAACTTTTACATGTCTTACTCGGGGGCGGCTCCTTCGTAATGGCGGAGGAGCGTCACCTCACTCGTCAGTCACAGAAAAATAAAATGATAATAAAACATCATTTTATTTTTCTATGACTTCCTTAAGCATGCGTGTAGTGCGGGCGGGGTTGGGAGGAGTGGTGGGCACTTAGAAGTGCGCATGTAAGTTGGCCGGCCATACAGACATAACATTTCTATTTCTCCAACCCAGCTGTGTTCACAGGCGAGTTGGAGAAAATCTGAAGGCTCCCAGGGACTGTCTGAGTGGCAGAGCACGCTAACCAAATAGAGTTCAACAGCTGGTTCAGTTAGGATCTGTGTGTGTCCTCACACCGAGGGCTTTTCGATTTTTACACCCTCTCTCTCTGCTCCTCTCCATGACAGGAAACTATTCCATGTCCAGAGGATGCCCGCCTTCAGAATATTATGTGGAGAATCAAACTGGGCTGCTCTGTCTAGCTTAAAAAAGGTGTCCTGTATGTATGCTAGCCATTTAATTGACCTCCACCCTTGAAGCTGCATACAGTCCATGAATATCTCCCTGTTAAAGTGATTCACAGGTTTCACCCATATGGTGAGCCAGCTAATCAGGGAGTGCAGAGCAATAAGATCCGAGGTAGGGCAGCCCTTACTTCTCATGAACCATAAAAGCAGCAGGAGATACCGGCACTGTCAAAAAACATCTACAGAATCCATTTTCCTCCACTTGGAGCTCCATTGGATCTACGTATCCCCAGACATCACTACCAAATGTGGCCACTGAGACCGATTTGGCCTGGTAGATTTTAATCAAAGCATCCAAAGGCTTACTACAGATTCTGGAGGAGAAGACATAAAACACCCCTATAGAGCGGGACAGGGATAATCTTTTAGATCTTATCAATGGGGCCCAGGTGGATCGATCTTTAAAAACCACACCTAAGTATGTGTAAGTCTGAACCCTGGTCACCTTGTGGCCCTGAACATGAAAGGATCTTGACTTGGTCCCCCTAGGGCCCACAAAGATCACCTGAGATTTACCATAGTTGGTTAAGAGGTCGAGGCAATTCATGTACGTGACAAAACCATCAAGCAGGGTCTGAAGACCCAGGGCAGTTTTCCCCAGCAAACCAGTGTCGTACGCATATAATAATGCAGGGATCTGTTGAGCACCTGCTCGAGGACAGTCCACCTGCCTGTCTAACAACCTGCCCCCCAAGACATTCACATACAAGGTGAACAAAAAAGGGGCCAATATACATTCTTGTCTTACCTCACTCTTTAAAGGAAAGGAACTAGTGCAGGACCCATCTAAATGATATCAGATGGCTGCCATCATATCCCTGTGTAGCTCACTGAGAAAATAAACAGATGTCTATGTCCATTCTCCAGTCCAGCAAAATGGGCCACAACTTGGATCTGTTCACTGTGTCAAAGGCAAAGGACAGATCCATAAATATAATAAACAGTGACCCCGTTTTCGCTACAGTATATTTGTCCCTAATCGCAGGCTAAACCTGAACTGTAGATCTGAAAGAATGGAACAGTCCTCGCCCATGACAGTGTCCTCTCCAAAATAACCCCGCCCATCACCTTGACTACCAAATCTATCAGCAAGATGGGCCTGTAACAGCTCGGCTCTGGAACCCTTTTTGTATACTGGGATAATAACGGACTGGAACCAAGAGTATTGGAGACTTGTATGTACTGCTAAGTTGAACATACAGGTTAGGATCGGGCCCAGAGTTCAGGTGACATCTTAAACAAGTCGACAGAGATCCTGTTCGGCCTAGGGGCCACATGACCAATCATGCATCCAATGGCTGGTATGACCTCATCAACATGAAATGTTAGATTATTTTGATAACTAGTTAACAAGGATGGGTCATGATGAACACCACTATCCAGAGAGTTATAGATACCCTTAAAATGTTCAATCCATTTCTCAAGAAGGATATGTGAGGAAATGGTATGGGCCCCATTATCATTAAATAAATGGCTATTAACAACCTCCCAGAATTTACTGCTTTTGGCCATAAGAGAGGCCTCCCTGAAATCGGCCAAGCTTCCTTTTTAATTCCTCTCTTTCTTGAGTCTAGCCCCTTCTTGTAGGCAATGCGTCTACTAGCTATTTTACACCCATCTTTGGGCTGAGCTTTAAGTGCGGACATTAATAATTTATGACCTTTCGAGCAATCTTTGGCAAACCAACGGGGATTATTATTACTACCGGTTAAGAGGTGAGTGATAGCTTGGATTTAACTTCTGCCCCAAACAGTGAGTAATTAATGACCCCATCAGAGATGCAATAATGATCGCTTAAACCCAGGACTCATATCAAAATGATCTAAGGAATCCCGCAAAGATACAGAAGCAAAAATAAAAACTATTGTAGAATACAAACCCCTCCCACTAAAAGTAGGGGAAAACTACCCTCATTTTTGTAATGGCTCATTGTAGATGAAATTCTGAAAGTAATCCCGCCTGACTGTGTTCCAGGTGCAAAAATTCTTCATTATGCGCTTTGTTATATGGGGCGAAGGAGTGTGAGCAGGGGTGAGTATTAAAGTCTTCGACTAAAATAAATCCCACTTTTACATTGCTACATGTATCAATGTTCAACAATTAATTGATCCCTGAGAGTAGAGAGTGTGTCGCAAAAGGTAGGACCAGTGGTTCCATTAAAAAACAAACAAAACAAACAACCACAGGGAAAGTTAACAAGATTACTTGCAAATTGGCTGAGGTAACTGCCATGTGCTTGATCCTACAGTTTAGGGAAAGAGAGACCAAAGTCAACAAACCCCCCTTTCGGTGTCCCCTTGTTGAAGGTACGGCAGGATTGAAATATGATTTATGACCCTCCAGAAAAAAGGAACCTTCTACATCCCACGTCTGCTGTAGGCATACTATGGCGAGTGAACTGAAAAACGACAACCAATCAGGGTAATTTCTTTTACTATCTATGCCTGCCATGTTCCAGGAGGCTAACCTGAGGGGGATAACAGTGGTGTCTCCATTAGTTATGTCACTTTCTGGGATAACAGTAATGCTACAGCAATCTATTCCTGTTGTGTTCAGATTTAAACCATTCAGTTGGACCCTCCTAGCAGCTTGCAACTCTATTTTCCCAGCAGCGGATACCCCAGCACAAGCCCGCCCACTGATGCACCTTGCTATCTGGCCACCTAGATCGTCCCCTTTGTTGAGACAATCACCAGAGTTATCATTAACCAAAATATGGGGGCAACACTCCTCTGGATCACAAGGTACTTCATTCTGCGGGGCCCTTTGTTCAGCTATCTGGGTCGACACTCTACTAACCCCAATACAAGAAGTCTCTGCAGTGGAGTGCATCTCAAGGGTAGAAACTTGCAGTCAACCGTGTGCATCTTCCCCAAAACCTCACTTGAGGTGTAAATGACAATGATGTATCAAAGTGTATAGCTTTGTTTCTTCGTTACCCATAGTGTGAATTAGGTGAAAAAGGAAGGCCACCAAGACTATGTCCAGATAGAGATTAGGCCACCAAGGATCACAACTTTTTTTTTCTGAATTGAGTTTTGGGGTATTGTCTGCCACCCAATCTGCGACTGACCTCAGGAAGACCAGGAAAGTCTCTGGTGAATTGGTCCGGGGGCCATGCAGATGAACCAGGATGTTGTCTGCATGAATAGAAATCTAAGCCACAGGCCCTGATCAAACTGGCCTAGGATGCTACATATACACTGCTTCGGACTAAAGAAAAAACCCCGAGGAACCCCGCAGTTGAGTGTTTTAATTTTAGATTCAAATGGGGTCAAATAGATCACCTGAGATCCACAAAGCAGAGAGGATATTAGCAATTAGTAGACCAAGGTAGTGACACAACATGGCTGGAGTCTAAGAAGCAGTGTTGGATGGCTGGCGGTGTCAAAAGCAGCAGGTTCCCTGTGGCACTGCCACCAGCCACTGTCTGTCTGGCGTTATTCACAGTTGCAATTTACCTTTTTCCGTGCCATGTGCTGCACAGGGACCAGATTGGGCAGGATCAAAGCGGGATATTTTCAAGGAAACAAGACAGTTGCTCATTAACTGCTGTTTCTAAACGTTCTGCAGTAGAAAGACAAAGGTAGGTGTTGAGGATGAAGGTATCAACGACAAGAGCCTTGAAGTCAGGAAGGTGAGTTCATTGTTGCCCTCCAACACGGACGGGAACCCCAGCCTGCCTCTTCTCGCAACCGTCCCTCCTGCCGACTTTGGTGCTGGAAACCAGGGTTCGAGCCTTGGAGTCGCGTCCACATCCTGTGATTCTGGGCAAATCACTTAATCTCCCCGTGCCTGAATGTGTAATGTAAATACGGTGCTCATGTAAAGCGCTCCAATACCTTCGGGTCGAGTTCGCGCTATATAAATATGCACAAAAAAAAAAAAATGCCCGGTCTCCCTGGAATGCTAACAGCATTCCATGGAAACCACAGCAACCCCACCAGGCACAGTAAAACAGCACGAGAAAGCAAATACATATCACAACAGTAGGTTTATTGTATTAATCAAAAGATTACAATTACATGGCAATAAATACATTCCCAAAAAATCCATCCAACCATGAAAAACGCAGGTTAAAAAAACAAAAATGCCTATGTTATAGATTAAAATATACCAATTTATCCTAAACATTTTCCTTATAAAGTTTGATTGGGGTAACAATAAACATGATCTATAAATGTCATAAATCTGAGCTGAAACAAAATATTACTTTTCTTGTTCTTACTTTAGCTTCTCTAAATACCGGCTGCAAATATTTCTTCCAGAGATCAAGTTGTTTTGGGCAGAGGCATATAATATGCTTCATTGTTTCGGTTTTATAACCGCATAGTCTGCATTCCTTGATGCCTAGTAAGCACGGATTCCATGATCCTTTGAATTGATGCAGTGGAATACACAGCAGTCTGAAGTGTACGTATTTTTATTGCAGCTTCAAGATTGGAATTGATGTATGGTTGCTGTGGATTAGAGTAAGAGTCAAAAAGCAAATTGGTATGTTTATAAGACAAAATCAAGGACAGGTCTTCTTCATGGACGTTCCACTGCAAGGAATCAGTGATGTCTGTCAATAGTTTTAAGATCTTCATGATCTGTATTGGAATTTTCAGAGAAGGAAAATTAATTATTGTTTAAGATCCACCAGTACTGTCACCAAAGCAAAACAAGCATTGGCAAAGCCAATACAATGGTCTTACCTATGCAAGAGCTATTGGCTTTGCCAATGGGTTTTAGCCATTGTGTACACAAGCGTGGCTACTGTTAAGCATGGCTAGAATTTAGTGGCATAGAGTGGAGTTCCCTAGAGTTAAGTGTCATAGAGTGGAGTGTCATAGAGTGAGTGTTGTGGAGTGGAGTGTTGTGAAGTAGAGCGGAGCGTTCTAGAGTGGAGTGTTGTGGAGTGGAGTAAAGTGAAGTGGAGTAGGGTGGAGTGGTGTAGGGTGGAGTGGTTTGGAGTGGTGTAGAGCGGAGGGGCTTAGAGTAAAGAAACGTACAGTGGAGGGGAATTGAGAGGAGTAGCATAGAGTGTCATAGACTGGGGTGGCATAGACTGGTATAGAGAGAGTTCCGTTTAGTGGAGTAGATTGTTGTTGAGTGGAGTGGAATAGAGTGGATTAGAGTGTCGTAGAGTAGAGAGGCATAGAGTGAAGTAGAGTGTTGTAGAGTGGAGCGGCACAGAGTGGAGTAAAGTGTCAGGGAGTGGCATAGAGTAGAGTATTGTGAAATGTTGTACAGTGTTGTGGCAGAGAGTGGAGTGTCATTGCATAGAGTGGAGTGCTGTTGTGTAGAGTGTAGAATGGAGTGTCATGGAATAGAATTGCATGTAGGGTTGTAGAGTGGAGTGTAGGGTTGTAGAGTGTAGTGCAGTGTAGTGTAGGGTTGTAGAGTGGATAGTCGTAGAGTGCCATGGCATAGAGTGAAGTAGATCGGCAAAGAATAGAGCAGACTGTAATGTCGTAGAGTGAAGGGGCATATAGTGTTGTGGTGTACAGTGTTGTGACGTAGAGTGTCAAAGTGTGTCATAGAGTGGAGAGGAGTGGAGTAGAGTAGAGTGCCATGGAGTGTCATAGAGAGGAGTGGCATGGAGTGGGATAGAGTGGAGTGGAGTGTCATAGAGAGCAGTGCGGTGGAGTAGAATGGCATACAGTGGAGTGGCGTAGAGTAGAGTAGAGTGGAGTAGAATGGCGTAGAGTGGAGTGCTACAGAGAGGAGTGGATTAACAAAGAGTACCATAGAGTGGAGAGGTGTAGAGTGGAGGAGTGGAGAGTGGAAGGTCATAGAGTGAAGGGGTGTAGAGTGTCGAAAGAGTGGGCTGTTGGGGAGTGGAGTATAGTACAATGGACTGTCGTGGAATGGAGTAGAGTAGCGTAGAGTGGTGCAGAGTGGAGTAGAGTAGAGCAAAGTGGCGTAAAGTGGTGTTGAGTACACTGGTATAGAGTGGAATAGAGTAGAGTGGCATCGAGCGGAGTAAGCACAGTGGAATTGAATGGCGCAAAGTGGAATAGAATGGTGTCAAGTACAGTGGCACAGATTAGAGTGAGGTAGAGTGTAGTAGAGGGGCATAGAGTGGAGTGGCATAGACAGTCGTGGAGTGGCACATAGTGAAGGGTCATGGAGAAGAGCAGCGTGGAGGGGCATAGATTTGAGGGCCATAAAGTGAAGGGACATAGAGTGGAGGGACGTAGAGGGGCATAAAATGGAGGGGCGTAAAGTGGGAGGCATAGAGTGGAGGGGCATAGAGTTGAGTAAAGTATTGTAGAATGGAGAGGCATAGAGTATCATGGAATAGAGTGTTGTGGAATAGAATAGATGGTCATAGAGTGAAGAGGCATAGAGTGGAGGGGCATGTTGTGGAGTAAAGTGTTGAGTGGAGAGGCATGGAGTATCGTACAGTGGAACAGAGTGTCTTAAAGTGCCTTAGAGTGGAGTGTCATTGAGTGTTTTATAGTAAAGGGGCGTAGAACGGAGGGGCATAGAGCAGCGGGATGTAGAGTGATGGGGCATAGAGTGATGGGGCATAGAGTGAAGGGGCATAGAGTGGAGGGGCGCAGACTGGAGTAGAGTGACGTAGCCTGGGGTGGTATAGAGTGGTGTAGCGTGGAGTGGTTTAGAGGGAAATAGTGAAGTAGGGTGGAGTAATGTGTCATAGAGTAGAGTGGAGTGGTGTAGAGTGGAGTAAAGTAGCATGGAGTGGCATGGAGGGAGGTGCTTAAGTGGAGCTGAGTGCTGTGCAGTGGCAGAGAGTGGAGTAGAGTGTTGTGGAGTGGAGTTGCTTAGAATGGAGTTGTTATACGGTTCCTACAAATCCAGTATGGCTGTGTATTTAGAACAACAAAAACTTCATAATACAGAGACTGAGGCTTCTTATCTAATCAGTAAATGTTGGTTTGGCTAGCTCACAGTACCACATCTAAACTTCTAACCTTACAGAGTTATAGATGTTGTTGGTAACCTCAAACAAGACCACTCTAATCTCCAAGGAAATCGTGGAAACAGATCTAACACTTTCGTTTGTCGCTTTTGCACACACATTGTCACAAAAAAAAGATATGATATATGTAATTTCAAATGTTAATTGAAAAGCGCTAATCTTTGTAAATAAAACATGAACTGCGATTATGAGAAAGATGAGACACGTCTCGTTATAAGCATTATTAGAATGGTGAAAAACAAACAATTCAATCATGTTTATTGTTCACAATGTTAATAAGGTTACTCCTATCTATTACCAATTTCTCTTTGCTAAAGAGAGCATATCGGGAGTACCCTTATGCCAGGCTTATTGGAATGACCTAACCCCATACCTTGGTCTTCTGTGTCAGGAAGCTGGTCTCAGTGCTTTAACTAATGCACCCCCATTTGTGTGTGCAAGCCTGCATGGTTATATTCCTTCTCAGCATGAAGGTTGGGGAGAGCGGAACAGGATCTCAATCACAGCCCATTGCAGCATTCCATGATGACTCTAGCGGAAAGTGAACCTCTCACAGACTTCAGCATGGACGCTGTTTAAATAATAAAATGGCAAGCTTATCACACTGTGCCAGAGGTGCAGTACAACGTCTATAATTAGTCTAAAACAGAAAAGTCATCTCCAATGAGCAAAACTAAAAGAAAAGAAAACAAGGCATTGTGTCCTCAATTGTGCAACCCCGGAATTAAATGTGCAGACTACAGGGCAACAATGCCTATCAGAAATAAATGTGTGCATGGCACATTCTCGCAACAGGGAAAACATGTGCAAACCACAATTAGAAAACTATGCTAAGTGAAAATGAAAAGCTAAGATGGAGTCTAAATGTAAGCTAAACAACAGTGTGTCATAGAGTGGAGGGTCATGGTGTGGAGTGTCGTAGTGCGGACCGCCATAGAACGGAGGGTCATAGAGCAGAGGGGTGTAGGGCGGAGGGGCGGAGAGTCGATTGGCGTAGAGTGTCACAGAGTGGAGTGGCAGAGAGTGTTATAGACTGAGGTGGCATACAGTGATTTAGAGTGGAGTAGCGAAGTAGAGTGGATTAGTGTTTCAGAGTGGAGTGGAATAAAGTGGCATGGAATGGCAAAGAGGACATTTTGTAAAGTGTCAGAGTGGAGGGGCATAGAGTGAAGAAGATTGTCATAGAGTGGCGGGACATAGAGTGGAGTGGAGTGTCAGAGACTGGAGTGACAGTGGAGTAGAGTGTCGTGGAGTGGCATAGAGTGGAGTAGAGTTTTGTGTAGTAGAGGGTCAGAGTCAGGGCCGGACTGGCCGTAGCGGGCACTGGGCATTTCCCCGGTGGGCCGCCAGGGTGGGGGCCGCTTTGGGCCCTCGGGGGGCCGTTTTTGTTACAGGGAGCCGGTTTTGCAGCTTAGCTGCAATATCGGCCCCCTGTAACAAAATCGGCCGAAACCGGCCCTGACAAACAGCTCAGCAGCACCCACTCACCTCACCCCCTCCCGGGGGCTGGCCGTGCAGTTTGCCAAGGCCGGTTTCGTTTCTCATTCCAGCCCTGGTCAGAGTGGAGGGTCTTAGAGTGTCATGGAGTGTCATGGAGCAAAGTGTCATTGAGTGGAGTGTCGTGGAGTGGAACGTCGTAGATTGGAGAAGCGTAGAGTGGAGTAGAGTGTCATACAGTCGAATGTCATAGAGTGGAGTAGAGTGCCATAGAGTGAAGTGAATTGGAGTGCCGTGGAGTGGGATAGAGTGGAGTGCCAAAGAGTGGAGTGCCAAAGAGTGGAGTGTCATAGAGTGGAGTTCTGTGGAGTGGCATAGCTTGGAGTAGAGTAAAGTGTTGTAGAGTGGAGAAAAGTGTTGTAGAGAAGAGTAGAGAGGATCGGCACAGAGTGTTATAGAGTGGAGGGTCATAGATTAGAGTATCAGAGTGGAGTAGAGTGGACTATCGTAGAATGGAGTATCGTAGAGTGGAGTACAGTGGAGTGAAGTATAGTAGAGTGGAGCTGAGTGTTCTAGAGTAGAGTGTCGTATAGTGGATTAAGTAGAGTGCACTAGAGTGGTGCAGCGTGGCATGGAGTGTCGTAAAGTGTAATGGAGTAGAGGGGCATAGAGTGGAGTAAAGTGTCATAGAGTGGAGGGGCGTAGAGGTGAGAGTGATTGAGCGGAAGGTCATAGAGGAGAGGGTCATAGAATGGAGGGGCATAGAGTAGAGAGGAGAGTCGTGAAGTCGAGTGGAGTGTTTTGAAGTAGAGTGGAGTGTTGTTGAGTAGAGTGATGTAGAGTGGAGTAGAGTAGAGTGGTGTGTAGTAGAGTGGAGTGGTGTAGAGTGGTGTGGCAGAGTGGTGTGGTATAGAGTGGTGTGGTATAGAGTGGAGGGGCGTAGGGTGAAGATACAGAGTGGAAGGACGTAGTGTGGAGGGACGTAGAGTGGAGGGACGTAGGGTGGCATACAGTGGAGTTCAGTAGAGTGGAGTGGTGTACAGTAGAGTAGAGTGGTGTAAAGTTGAGGGGAGTGGTATAGGGAGGAGTGGTGTAGAGTGGCGTGGAGTTGCGAAGAGTGGAGGGGCATAGAGTGGAGGGGTGTAGAGTGGAAGGGCATCGCATGGGGGGAGGAGAGTGTCATACAGTGGAGTGGCATAGGGTGTCACACACTGCGGTGGCATAGAGTGTTGTAGAGTAGAGTAGTGCAATTTTGTGGTGCAGAGTCTCGTGTAGTAGATTGGAGTGACAGAGTGGAGTAAAGTGGCGTAGAAAGAGTTGAGTGGAGTAGAATGTCGTAGAGTGGAGTGGCATTGAGTGGAGTAGAGTATTATAGAGTGGAGTGGCACAGAGTGGAATAGAGTGTCGTGGAGTGGCATAAGCCCGTCTGCGCCCGTCCGCGCCCAGAAGGGACCAGGGGCCAGGTATGTCCCTCTCACTACATACACTGCGCAAGAACTTAGCTCAATGCAAGGGACTGGGCCCATTAGCCCCCGTAAGAAAGCCAAATTAAATACTCTTGGACTCCTGTCCTGTAGGAACCCCGACCTTGAAAACATATCCAAAGGCTCCAGTCAAGAGCCGACACCTAACAACCAAAGTCAGCCACATAGAGCAATTACCTCTATGCACCAGGCAACAGAGGGACTGGTAGTATACTACTTAAACACACGCTCAATGGTGAAACACCAACTGCAGATCTTCTGCCTTTTGGACACAGAGAAGCCTGACATCCTCCTTCTTTCCGAAACATGGTTGACTGAGGACTCTGCCCCCGATATTCTCGCGGCACTCCCTGGCAACTATTATATCCTCCAGACAGATAGACCTGCGGGTAAGGCAGGAGGAGGAGTCGCAGCCATAGTCCACCAGAAACTTAAATTTACATCACTAGTCCCCTTAGGCATCCCCTCGGTTGATAGCCTTTGCTAAAATTTGAGTCCAATGTTTCCTCATTCATCTGTGCTCTATTCTATAGACCCCCTCATCACATGCCTACATTCCCCCAATTACTGGGTGACATGATGGCTGAGGTGGTGGTCAACAATGCTCGAATTCTGATCATTGGTGACTTCAATTTTTGGCCAAATGATCTACAAGAAAGCTCCTGCTCTATCGAATTCACGGAACTGCTAGCAGGCATGAATTGCCTCCAGCATATAAAAGTAGCTACCCATACCAAAGGGCATACCTTAGACCAGGTTTGGACTGCCAACTTAGAAATCTTCCATCTACAGGTTCTTCCCTGCCCATGGTCAAATCATTACCTCATTTCCTTCTTTATCCCCAATGCCTTGCCATATCATGCTCCTCAAACTGGCAACTTTATGGCCAGAAATTGGCGACGGGTGGATACTAATGAATTCTGCTCTTTGTTAGCAGTCTCATCCCCTCCGGTTTTGGAGGAGTCTCTCCATGTGCAAGCCGAAAATATTAACATCTGGCTGGACTCGGCTAGAGATCAGATAGCACCATTAAGGAAAGTTAAAAGAAAGAGGCCCCACGACGCCCAACGCTGGTTTTCAGCAGATTTGAAAATAAAGAAAACAGCCCTGAGGAAAGCTGAACGTAAATGGCGATGCGATTATAGCCCTAATCAAAAGGCCAATTTTGTGTCCCTTTCCAGAGACTATAAAACCGCTATCCTTCAAGCTAAGACAGAATATTTCTCTGCTAAGGTACTACACTCCACAAATAAAGCAAAGGATATTTTCTCAATTGTGGACGAACTCTCTAAACTAGACCGAGTCACTGCTAAACCCGCTCCTTCGCAATCTTTGTGTGACTCGATCAACACTTTCTTTATTGAGAAAATTGTCTCCATTAAAGCTAGCATTCCTAAATCCTCTGCTCCTCTTACTCCCCATCATCCACGTAAGAACCTGGTGTATCTAGATGGTATTCCACCTATTACCAGAGAGGCCTTCTTTGCCCTACTTGCAAAAGTGGGTTCTGGTTCCCCTACGGACAGTTGTCCTTTTTATATTCTTCGGGATATTTTTTTGCGCTATCCTAACCCCCCCTTATAGCTTCTCAATAACTCATTGGCCCAAGGGATCGTCCCTAATCTCTTTAAAATGGCGGAAGTGGTCCCCATTATCAAGAAACCTCGTTTAGACCCCTCAACTCCGGCCAACTACCGTCCTATTTCTCTGCTACCCTATCTGAGTAAGATCCTTGAAGCCCATGTTGCCACCTGCTTCAGCTCCTTTATAGAACAGACCCATTACCTGGACTCCCATCAGGCAGGCTTCAGACCTGAACATTCCACTGAATCTGTCATTCTGGCAGTCATGGACGAACTGAGAAGGGGGGCTGATCAGGACAAAACTCTGGCCCTGGTCCTCCTTGATCTGTCAGCTGCTTTCGACACGGTCGATCACCAATTGTTGATCGACCGTGTCGGCTGTGCTGGGATCCAGGGCCTGTCCCTGAAATGGACTACCTCCTTTCTCAGTAACCGTTCTCAATCGGTTCGTCTGGCCAACTTTAGAGCAGAGGAAAAGAAATTAACCTGTGGGGTTCCGCAGGGCTCCTCTCTCTCACCCCTACTTTTCAATCTGTACATCTCTCCTTTGGTTTTGGCCCTGCGTAATAGAGAGGTCGTAGTCTTTAATTACGCTGATGACCTTCAGTTGATATTTAACATCGACACCTCCGTATCATCTGTGTCTAACTTCAAATCCACTATGAATTTCATTAGCGACTGGATGAACATCAATCAACTCAAATTAAATCCAGATAAAACAGAGTTGATTCTCACAGGCGGTTTAGCCAATCCCTGGGATTCCAACTTTTGGCCGCCGCTGCTGGGGAGCCCCCTCTCTCCTGCTAACTCGGTAAAAAGTTTGGGAATTACCATCAGTAACGATCTTACCATGAAGGCCCAGATCAACTCAGTGGTCTCTGCGTGCTTTTTTCAACTCCGCAGAGTTCGGAAAATCAGCAGATTTCTCTCCACTGCAGCTCTGACCCAAGTGGTACTTGCTTTGGTCATCTCGCGGATCGATTACGCAAACTCCCTCTATACTGGTATACCAGCCTACCAGTTACATCGGCTGCAACTCGTCCAGAACCAGGCAGCCAGGCTCATCTTTGGTCAGCCCAAACATCAACGAGTGAGTCCAATGCTGAAAAGTCTCCACTGGCTCCCTCTACTCCAACGCTGCCTATTTAAGTTGGGCTGCATCATTTATAAAGCCCTCTCAGGCCATGGACCCGTTTTCATTGCTTCTAATATACAACGGTACATCCCTTCCCGCGATTTACGTTCCTCTAACAAAAATGTGTTGATCCCCCACACTTTCAAACGGAAAAAACATGGTGGATTGAGATATACGATTCTGGCCCCCCAGCTTTGGAACACCTTGCCCCCCCATTTACGTACTGTTGACTCTTACACCAAGTTTAGGAAGCTATTTAAGACCTGGCTTTTTACTCAAGCATATAACTAAATTATCATCTGCAACCACGGACGCCCTCCCTCAGCGCCAAGAAACCGCCTGGTGAACGAGCGCTCTACAAATCAACTTTAACATAACATAACATAACATAAAGTGGAGTAGAGTACTGTGGAGTGGAGTGTTGTAGCATAGAGTGGAGTGCCAATGTATTTAGTGGAATGCCATTGCACAGAGTAGATTGTCATTGCATAGAGTGGAGTGTCGTTGCATAGAGTGGAGTGTCATTGAATAGAATGGAGTGTCGTTACATAGAATGGAGTGTTGTAGATTGAGTGCAAGGTTGTAGAGTCAAGTGTAGGGTCGTGCAGGGGAGGGTTGTGGAATGTCACAGAGTGGAGAATAGTAGAGTGGAGCAGAGTAGAGAGTCATAGAGTGGAAAGTTGTACAGTAGAGAGTAACAGAGTGTCGTGGCGTAGAGTGGAGTGTTGTAGATTGCAGTGTAGGGTTGTAGAATGGAGTGGAGGTTCACAGAGTGGAGGGTCATAGAGTAGAGAGTCGTAGAGTGGAGAGCCATAGAGTGCCATGGCTTAGAGTGGAGTAGAGTGACATAGAATGGAGTAGAGTGGAATGTCATAAACTGAAAGGGCGCAGTTTCATGGTGTAGATTGTTGCGATGTAGAGTGGAGTACAGTTTCATAGACAGAAGAGGAGTAGAGTGGAGTGTCACAGAGTGGAGTGGCGTGTAGTGGGATAGAGTGCAGTGGCATGGAGTGGAGTGTCTTGGAGCGGAGTGGCGTGGAGTGGAATGGCATACAGTAGAGTAAAGTGGAGTAGCATAGTATAAAGTGGAGTAGAGTGGCATATAGTGGAGTGTTGTAGAGTTGAGTGAATTGGTGTAAAGTGTTGTAGAGTGGAGTGGCATAGAGTGCAGCAGTGTAGAGCGGAGGGTCGTAGAGTAAATGGGTGTAGAGATTGTCTTAGAGTGGAGTATCATAGAGTGGATTATCATACAGCGGACTGTCCTAGAGTGGAGTGTTATAGAGTGGAATGGAGTAGAGTAGAGAGGCGTAGAGTGAAGCAAGCACAGTGGAGTATTGGTGCAGAGTGGTGTAGAGTGGTATTGAGTAGAGTGACGTAGAGTAGAGTGGCGTAGAGTGCAGTAGAGTGGCGTAGAGTGCAGTAGAGGGGCATTGAGTAGAGGGGCATTGAGTGGAGTGGCATAGAGGGTTGAGAGTGGCATATAGTGCAGGGTCATAGAGTGGAGGGTCATAAGGTGAAGGGAAAAAGAGGTGAGGGGCATAGAGATGAGGGGTGTAGAGGTGAGGGGCATGAAGTGGGGGAGAGTGGAGTTTAAGGGTGTAGAGTGGAGGGGCAGAGAGTGGAGGGGCAGAGAGTAGAGGGACAGAGAGTGGAGTGGAGTAAAGTGTTATAGAGTGGAGTGGCACAGAGTGTGGTAAAACGAATGGGCATAGAGCAAACAAGCGTATTGTGGAGTGGAATAAAGTGTCAGAGTGGGATGTCGTAGAGCAGAGTGTCGTAGAGCGGAGGGGGATGGAACGGAGGGGTGTAGGGTATTTGGAGTGTCATAGAGTGGAGTGAAATAGAGTTTCGTAGACTGGGGCAGAGCAGAGTGGAGTGGTGTAGAGTGGAATAGTAGTGTGTCAGAGTGGAGTAGAGGAGAGTAGCATGGAGGGGAGTAGAGTCGAGTAGAGTAAACAGAGTGGTGTACAGTAGAGTGGCATACAATGGAGTAGCGCAGAGTGTCTTGGAGTGGCATAGAATCAAAGGTCATAAAGTGGAGGGGCATAGAGTGGAGGGGCATAAAGTGGAGGGGCATAGAGTGTCGTGGAATAAAGTGTTGTGAAGTGGCATAGAGTGAAGTGGCATAGAGTGTTGTAGAGTGGGGGACCTAGAGCGGAGTAGAGTGGAGGGGCGTAGAGTGGAGTAAAGTGTTGAAGAGTGGAGATGCATAGAGTGTCGTAAAGTGGAATAGAGTGTCATAGGTTCATGTTCATAGAGTGGAGGGGCATACAATCTTGTAGAGTGGGATGTCATAGAGCAGAATGTCATAGAGAGGAGGGTCGAGGAATGGAGGGGCATAGAGTATTTAGAGTGTCATAGAGTGGAGTGGCATAGAGTGTCGTAGACTGGAGTGGCACAGAGTAGCACTGGGTGGAGTGGTGTAGAGTGGAGTAGAGCAGAGTGGCATACAGTGGAGTAGAGTGGTGTAGAGTGGAGTAAGCAGAGTGGCGTAGAGTGTGTGGCATAGAGTGGATTGGCATAGAATCGAGGGTCATAGAGTGAAGGGGTACGGAGTAGAGTGGAGGGACGTGGAGGGGCGTAGAGTGTCATGGAGTGTCTTAAAGTGAAGGGGCTTAAAGTGTTGTACAGCAGAATGGCATAGAGTGGAGGGGCGTAGGGCAGAGGAGTGTAGAGCAGAGATGCATATTGTGGAGTAAAGTGTTGAAGAGTGGAGAGGTGGAGAGTGTTGTTGAGTGGAATAGAGTGTCAGGTGGAGCGTCGAGTGGAGCGTCGAGTGGAGTGTCGAGTGGAGTGTCGTTGAGTGGAGGGGCATAGAGTGTTTTAGAGTATATTGTCCGATCAGAGGGTCGTAGAGTGGAGGGGCATAGAGGGGAGTAGAGTGCTGTGGAGGGGTATAGAATGTCATAGACAGAGATGGCTTAGAGTGGCATAGAGTTGAGTGTGTGGAGTGGAATCGTGAAGTAGAGTTGAGTAGTGTGTCACAGAGTAGAGTGTAGTGGCGCAGAGTGCAGGAAATTGGCATGGAGTGGCATAGAGGGAGTTGAGTAGAGTATCATTGAGGTGAGTAGCATAGAGTGGAGTAGAGTGTCATAGAGCGTAGTGCTGTGGCGTAGAGTAGAGTGTCATAGAGCAGAGGCTCATAGAATGGAGGCATTCATATGCAAGTAAAATAATTTCGTTGAGTTCACAGTACCCAATGTTAGCAAAACCCAGAAGCTGCGACAGAGGCAGGGAGAGCAAATGAAAAAGATGAGAAAACCCTACACAAAATCAAAGGGAAAAAAGCCACCCCATCTCACCTAGACTGTCAGGTAAAGCCTCTCACTTTGAAGTCAGAGAAAGAAAAATAAACACTAAGCTCCCTCGACAACAGAGCCTGACATTTACCTCTATCTTTGAACACACAGCAAATGTGACAAGATATGAACATAATCTAAAGGCCTGTTCACAGAAAGTGAGCACTCATGCAAGAATACAGTTATTAGGCTATGCTCCACAGGATGGACTAACTCAAGCTGGACAGCCTAAAACAAATAAAGCAAATAGAAAGCAAGCAAATGCGTGTTACAAATCCAATTGTAAGCAATGGGCAGAATGCATTCCTAGGTCAAATTTCAGAATGTCCCCAAGATGTTTTTAGAACACCAGACAGCTGCGCTGTCTGGTAGGCATTGACCTAAAGAAGGAAAAGCAATAGAATGCCCAATAGTTTCAAAGTAATGATTCTACACTGTGCTTACATTTTTTTTCTTTCAAACATATTCAATGCTAATTAGTCTTCTTTATAAGCAAGCTGATGGAATGTGTTAAATGGGCAATACTTCACTCTGGCGGAATTCCAACTCTCATCATCTGTATCATTAGTAAAACATAAAGGAATCTGGCTCAGTGTTACATTGACGACCTTCATTGCCAGATTTTGCAGTTGGGATTTTAAGATGTCTAAAAGAGAGATAGAGTTATGCATTTTTTGTTTGTGTTCTATGCAAACTTATATAAGCAATTATGGGCGCCCTTAGAGAAGAAGAAGCCAATAAGTACACTACTTTCTATCTCTCTACCATGCACATTTCTGCAACCTACATATGTAGTCTCCCTTTCCCCAACCCCCTTGAATTGTTTAATCCTTCATTGCTCCTTAATTCCAGTGCTTACTTTCTAAAATAAAGAGTACTGTGCCCAGAATGCTGATCAGAAGGCCGCAGCCAGAGCAATTAAATGCAGGTGCACCTAATATCAAGGCTAGGGAGAGGATGTAGCCTGATGGCTAGAGCTGTCGACCTCGAAGCTGGGGAACCGGGTTCGAGTCTTGGCAAGGGACGCTCAACATCCTGTGATTCTGGGCAAACGGCTTAATCTCCCTGTGCCTAACAAAATGAATGTGTCTGTCTGTAACACAACTGGTGCTTATGTAAATTTCTCTGATACCTTCGGGTCAACACACATTGTCAATCTCAATAGGTCTGGCTTCAAAAGAATGGTGTATGGGAATGTGAAGCATTACAAGAAAATCGCATGGGGATTAGTATATATTTGTGTGGAAGGAAAGAACTGTAGAGTAATATTAGTGTAGGTTAAAGGTCAGGAGACAGTTGCACTGTCAAGCCAGACCTAAACATCAAAGTAGGTTAATGACTTCCCTCCTTCCATCTGTGCTGCTGCCAGAGAAAAGTAACATAAATTAACTACTTATCTAAGACACTTTAATAGCATCACATATCAGGTGTGTGCCCCTGAAAATTCAAGCTCAGGCAGCTGGATAAATAAACAAAATAATTACAGCTATGTGGAGGGCAAGCACTTTTTTTTGGAAGCACGCAACTTCTGCCCAATCCAAACATGTACTCCTGACTACCAACATGTGGGTGGAGCCAAAGCCCCTCTCTAGTAATGCTCACATAATTGTCTGGTGACAACTGCGCTGTCTAGTCAAACCATAAAAAGGAACCCAATGTGCTTAGTTAGTTCCAAAGCTGAACACACTACAGCCTCTCTCCCTTCCTCGGATAGTCTCTCTGGCACCTTTTCTTCAAATTAACACACAATCATACCTAATCATCTCTTACTAGGGACCTTTTTGAGTGCACGTTGTGCTTCAAAATGACTTTCACTTCTGGCAGGCCCATCACTTCCACCTACACGTGTTCTCTCCAAGTTGTGTCAGCTCCCCTTAGGTGGCATATGACATCCTTCAAGGAATCAGCCTGTGGGAGAGCCCAAAACTAGGGGCGAGCCACATGCTTTTGATGTTATATTCAGTATCTACTTTTTGGTAAAATTACCAAACAACTGTTTTCCTCGTGGCAAGTAACAGTCAGGGCTCCCCCAAGGTGAATAAGAGTGCTAACACTGGTGAAACCTTGAAGGTGCCAGTTCAGCCTAAGAGTATAATGCAATCTGAGGTGGTTTCATGGCCTATCATAATTCTTTGTGTTTGCACTGGTACCTGTAAAGTCTTTTGTCAGGGCACAGTTACCCTGCCTCATCCGATGTATGCTAGAAAGTCTGGCTCATCTGCTGGGCTACAGATGTCCACTCTCCACTATCTTATAGGAGGTATGTTGGTAGTCATTTGAAGGGAAGAGTAGCAGGATCCAGGTACTGCTGTGGTGACTATTAGATCTCCTTAATGCAGATACAAGTGTGTGAACTACTCAACCAAGTGGTTACTTGCAATGATTGGGGATTATGGTGCGGATTATTCCATTGCTAGAATTATAGATCAGTCATTTCCCCCTTCTGTTACAACTCAGGGGGGCTCCTTAATTAAAGAGCTGGCCTAAAAGCGCAAGTACCTAGAGTTTTCCAGTCATTAATTCCCAGTACTATTGCACCCCTGGACTGTTCAACCTCTTATGGACAGAGGAGGGACCTTCCCGTTTCTATTACAATTCCTCTTAATTTGAGTCAGATGGTTGTAATTTGCCCATGTTGCATGAGACGATCTTGTGGTGCATACCCTGGAGAATCTGGCTATTTTTACATTTGCTGCTGGCTCCCTGTCTTCCATCACACAATCTCTTCCAGGGTCCGATTTAGGAGAATAGGTCAAATTGAAGGTCACACTAGCTTTGGTATGATTGGGGGGTTCTGACTTTAATTCTCCTTAGGTCCCTTCTAAAGCTTGATCCATCCAATTAAATAAATGCCACTCCATTCAAGGCTGACAAAATAGGGCAACCCAATTATCCCCAAGGAATTGGGTGAAGTAAAGTACATGTACAGAGTATTCCTTGAGGAATTATTCACAATAAATCCTCACAGTTATAATGGTCACAAATGCGATCCAGGCAATGGAAGAATGCGAACTGTATTCAAGGATGTATTCAAATAGCCATATGTTTTTACTTTGTATTATTCATTAAGCATAACATCCATTTTTCATGAACAATATATACATGTTATAGGCAATATACAAACAGCTAACAGCAACACTGTAACTACCAGAACAATCCCATAGGATACTTCAGTTTGTTAGGGGATTGGAGGTAGTATGAACACCCTTTAACCTTCAAATAATATGGTCAGTACAAGTAACAGCCCATATCCTTCCAATTCTCAATATTCAAAGCACACTCACACAAAGTTTAAATCAAGGTATTCATAGGAAATAAGGGTGTGTTGTTGACGTTTCGGTCTTTCTTGGCCACATGGGTCCGCAAGACCATCCTAAGGACACAGCGTTGCACATAGGGTAACTCCTGTAGATACTGACAAAACAGACTAATCAATACATCCTGTACCACATTGTCTTGCCTGCTCACAAGAAGCCAAATACCAGTGTCTGACATGCCAAACCATGCAACAGTGTTACCAAGTTAAAAACCCACCGTGAGTGCCCATATGTAGAACATACAAACACCCTAGTGCTCCAAAATCAAACTTATTAAGAACATTCTACCTTGCTTGTATCTCACTAAGTTTCTGTGAGATTCCAACAGATTCTACTTGTTCGTAACTAGGGGCAACAACAACAACAGAAAAAGGAACCTGTGGTCATTTATACCGAACAATCAATCAAAAGTGCCAGGAATACTGGGAAGATAAAGCGTCTTCTTACCCGATTCACACGATAACATTTCATCTATAAACAAAAACATAGAAGGCCACATCAAAAATTATTGAATATAGAGCCACAGAGAATATGCCACTAATCCCAATACGGGACAATAACTGATACCCCAAATCTAGCATTGCGGTTTCTCAGATGGTATTTACTTACATAGTTAGAATTAATCTGTATACAAACAGCGTCCGACTGCTTGCAACGGTCCGCACACGCTGTGCCTAGATCTGCTTTCCTTTAATCAATGCCGCGTGAACACGTAAAGTCACATGATGCGGAATCTTGTACAAATCCGCCATCTTGGAGTATCCCATATAATATAAAGCCTCCAGGTTTAAGCGAGTGCTGCCTCCAAATAGGCAAGTACATTATTAATTGTTATAATTAATTGGGAAACTTATATGTAAAATCGTATTTACTGCGTGTATTATAGCATTGTCAGGAAGACTTCTCGATCTGCCACGGAACCAGATCAGAGATGGCGGCCATTTTGAAATGGGGGTACTTCCAGATAACAAATATTGTGAACTATAAGGAAATTATATAAAACCACCAGGCAACAAAACACACAGTAATCAGAACAAATATAGCGATAAATGTCAACAGATAGAACCATCCACAACATCGGTTGTGGACAACGGAGTACATAACAATGATCCAGCGCTACACTATCAGGGATCGATACTCATCAATATTTCATACAAATGGCCCATACACATTCACTCAACTCACAAATCCCTGTTGCGCTGGATGGTCAAGTTTGAATGTCGTGAAAAATTATTTCCTTCACAAATTCACGTTTAATATTTCTAAATACATAACTAGACCTATATATCAACTCTCTTTCCTCTCGGTCGACGGACCAATTAGTTGAGTAGTTGATGGTAATAATAGAACTAACTAACTATCTAACCAGCTAAATAATCACAGACTTTCGGTAAGATTAATAAAGTTTATCTCAAATAAATGTAATTGATAAATGCTCATCGCATACAGGTTGCAATGCAAACAATAAATCCCATAAAAGGAGAGAAAATCAATTAACAAAATGCAAAAAGTGTCATACTCATCATCCATGAACGATATGCATATGAAGCAGTGGATAGAAAGAGAGACATAAGTTTCAGCAAATAATGCGAAAACAATATACTTATGACGGAGTGGATAGATGAAGAGACATAAGTTTCAGAGACAAAATTACATTTGCAAATAATTATGCAAATTACGAGTCAGAAGATAATACAAACCCAAACATCAATTAAATACCACCCCCTGGCCAAGGGAGTAGTGGGGGTCTCCTGAAATAGAATCAGGAAACAAAGATTTCAGGAACAGGACAGGACAAGGACAGGAACAGCTAGGCCTCTCTGCAAACCGACAGACAGCGACGCATCCCCTCTGAATCTCCTACCGCTGAAGCTCCGCACTAACCACACCCCCAAAGGCACCCCAGTTATACCCAAAAACCTACATGTCCAACCCACAGTAATTGAAACATTGCACAGAATTCGACTGCTCATTGGATGCTTGGGGAGGTGGTGTATCACACCACCGTGATTTCATTCAAAATTCTTCATGCCCATTGTTCTACCCCTTTCCCATTACATGTTGATGTCCAGTTCAACACTCAGTCCATCATCCCCTTTGGTTTTGCTAAGTTCGCCCTAAGTTGGCAGGGTATGCCCAGACGTGGGTCCCTTGCTCACTTTGCCACTGGATTCAAGATAGCCTGGCTGATGAGGGTTATGAACCCGAAACCGGTCCCAGGATGCTTGTTTCCGGTCCAGGGAAGACATGGCTTGGCAGTTCGGGCTGGACTGTTCCCATGAGGCACAGGGTCAGACTGATTTGCATATGGCCATGTCTGACCTGGGGTGGCGGAGTGAGCTAAAGAATGATGATGGATTAAACCCAGATCAGTTGACTGGGGGTGAGTGCTTGCAATGTTCAACACTGCGTCCATCATCCCCTTTGGTTTTGCTAAGTTCGCCCTAAGTTGGCAGGGTATGCGCAGACGTGGGTCACTTGCTCACTTTGCCACTGGATTCAAGATAGCCTGGCTGATGAGGGTTATGAACCCAAAACCGGTCCCAGGATGCTTGTTTCCGGTCCAGGGAAGACATGGCTTGGCAGTTTGGGCTGGACTGTTCCCATGAGGCACAGGGTCAGACTGATTTGCATATGGCCATGTCTGAACTGGGGTGGCGGAGTGAGCTAAAGAATGATGATGGATTAAACCCAGATCAGTTGATTGGGGGTGAGTGCTTGCAATGTTCAACACTCCGTCCATCATCCCCTTTGGTTTTGCTAAGTTCGCCCTAAGTAGGCAGGGTATGCGCAGACGTGGCTCACTTGCTCACTTTGCCACTGGATTCAAGATAGCCTGGCTGATGAGGGTTATGAACCCAAAACCGGTCCCAGGATGCTTGTTTCCGGTCCAGGGAAGACATGGCTTGGCAGTTCGGGCTGGACTGTTCCCATGAGGCACAGGGTCAGACTGACTTGCATATGGCCATGTCTGAACTGGGGTGGCGGAGTGAGCAAAAGAATGATGATGGATTAAACCCAGATCAGTTGACTGGGGGTGAGTGCTTGCAATGTTCAACACTCCGTCCATCATCCCCTTTGGTTTTGCTAAGTTCGCCCTAAGTTGGCAGGGTATGCCCAGACGTGGGTCCCTTGCTCACTTTGCCACTGGATTCAAGATAGCCTGGCTGATGAGGGTTATGAACCCGAAACCGGTCCCAGGATGCTTGTTTCCGGTCCAGGGAAGACATGGCTTGGCAGATCGGGCTAGACTGTTCCCATGAGGCACAGGGTCAGACTGATTTGCATATGGCCATGTCTGAACTGGGGTGGCGGAGTGAGCTAAAGAATGATGATGGATTAAACCCAGATCAGTTGACTGGGGGTGAGTGCTTTCAATGTTCAACACTCCGTCCATCATCCCCTTTGGTTTTGCTAAGTTCGCCCTAAGTTGGCAGGGTATGCCCAGACGTGGGTCCCTTGCTCACTTTGCCACTGGATTCAAGATAGCCTGGCTGATGAGGGTTATGAACCCGAAACCGGTGCCAGGATGCTTGTTTTCGGTCAAGGGAAGATATGGCTTGGCAGTTCGGGCTGGACTGTTCCCATGAGGCACAGGGTCAAACTGATTTGCATATGGCCATGTCTGAACTGGGGTGGCGGAGTGAGCTAAAGAGTGATGAAGGATTAAACCCAGATCAGTTGACTGGCGGTGAGTGCTTGCAATGTTCAACACTCCGTCCATCACGCCCTTTGGTTTTGCTAAGTTCGCCCTAAGTTGGCAGGGTATGCCCAGACGTGGGTCCCTTGCTCACTTTGCCACTGGATTCAAGATAGCCTGGCTGATGAGGGTTATGAACCCAAAACCGGTCCCAGGATGCTTGTTTCCAGTCCAGGGAAGACATGGCTTGGCAGTTCGGGCTGGACTGTTCCCATGAGGCACAGGGTCAGACTGATTTGCATATGGCCATGTCTGAACTGGGGTGGCAGAGTGAGCTAAAGAATGATGATGGATTAAACCCAGATCAGTTGATTGGGGGTGAGTGCTTGCAATGTTCAACACTCCGTCCATCATCCCCTTTGGTTTTGCTAAGTTCGCCCTAAGTTGGCAGGGTATGCCCAGACGTGTGTCCCTTGCTCACTTTGCCACTGGATTCAAGATAGCCTGGCTGATGAGGGTTATGAACCCGAAACCTGTCCCAGGATGCTTGTTTCCGGTCCAGGGAAGACATGGCTTGGCAGTTCGGGCTGGACTGTTCCCATGAGGCACAGGGTCAGACTGACTTGCATATGGCCATGTCTGAACTGGGGTGGCGGAGTGAGCTAAAGAATGATGATGGATTAAACCCAGATCAGTTGACTGGGGGTTATGTTATGTTATGTTAGCGTGATTTCTAAAGCGCACGAATACCAGAAGGTGTCTTGGCGCTGGATCTTGATATAGCCTTGACAAAGAGAAAAAGGAGTTTTAAGATGAGTTAATTAAACAACCAAGTTTTCAGATTTTTTCTGAAGGAGGTGAGGGAATTAGCCGCTCTTGTACTTGCTGGAAGAGTGTTCCAGAGTTTGGCTGTACAGTAGCTTATGCTTCGACCTCCCCAGTTCGCCGTTCGAATTCTTGGTACCAGCATCAACCTGGCATTAGTAGACCTTAGACATCTACCAGGAAGGTACCAGGAAAAGACATTTTTTAGTGAGGCTGGTCCAGTATTGTTCAGTGCCTTGTAAGCCAGGCACAGTATCTTAAACGTAATACGTTGTGCCACTGGTAACCAATGAAGTTTCCGAATGGCTTCCGAGGTGGATTGATATTTTGGTAAATTTAGCAAGAGCCTAGCAGCGGCAATCTGTACCATTTGTAATTTTTTCAGGTGTTGTTTCTGTAACCCAGGGTAGAGGCCGTTACAGTAATCCAATTTAGATAACACTAACATTGTTACCACCGTCCTCCTAAAATTTAGGGGGATGTAAGGTGTTATCTTCTTCAATTTTCTTATCAAGTAGAATGCAGCTGAAACTGTGGCATTGGTTTGCTGGGAATATGTAAGTTTATTGTCAATCAACACCCCAAGGTTTTAGCCTTTACTACTGGCTTTGGAAGTTCTCCAATTTCCGCCGGCCACCATACGTCATCCCACATAGGTTGGAGATTGCCAAAAATAACCACCTCGGTTTTATCCGAGTTTAGTTTGAGGCAGTGCCTTCCCATCCAAAGACTAATTTCCCTCATACAATTCTGAAATTGTGAGGCAGGCGAGACTCGGTTTTTATGCACCTCTACCACAATCTGAGTGTCATCGGCATATGATGTCAAATCAAAGCCGAAATGTTGAACCAAGGGGGCCAGTTCAGACACATAAATGTTGAACAAAGATGGGCTCAAAGATGAACCTTGAGGGGGTGAGTGCTTGCAATGTTCAACACTCCGTCCATCATCCCCTTTGGTTTTGTTAAGTTCGCCCTAAGTTGGCAGGGTATGCCCAGACGTGGGTCCCTTGCTCACTTTGCCACTGGATTCAAGATAGCCTGGCTGATGAGGGTTATGAACCCGAAACCGGTGCCAGGATGCTTGTTTCCGGTCCAGGGAAGATATGGCTTGGCAGTTCGGGCTGGACTGTTCCCATGAGGCACAGGGTCAGACTGATTTGCATATGGCCATGTCTGAACTGGGGTGGCGGAGTGAGCTAAAGAATGATGATGGATTAAACCCAGATCAGTTGACTGGGGGTGAGTGCTTGCAATGTTCAACACTCCGTCCATCACGCCCTTTGGTTTTGCTAAGTTCGCCCTAAGTTGGCAGGGTATGCCCACACGTGAGTCCCTTGCTCACTCTGCCACTGGATTCAAGATAGCCTGGCTGATGAGGGTTATGAACCCGAAACCGGTCCCAGGATGCTTGTTTCCGGTCCAGGGAAGACATGGCTTGGCAGTTCGGGCTGGACTGTTCCCATGAGGCACAGGGTCAGACTGATTTGTATATGGCCATGACTGAACTGGGGTGGCGGAATGAGCTAAAGAATGATGATGGATTAAACCCAGATCAGTTGACTGGGGGTGAGTGCTTGCAATGTTCAACACTCCGTCCATCATCCCCTTTGGTTTTGCTGATTGACCAGTCTATACAATTTTATTTTTGCTACATTTCATTAATTTCTCAGCCACGTCTGCGGAAGAAGTTGTGAATCCCATGGCCAGTCTCATCTTTTGGCAGGCAAACAATGTTCTCTGAGCTGATCAACCTTGAACTAATATTCATCATCCGCAGCGCTCAGCATTTCTGTCGGTTTTGTCAGGTCATTCTTCCTCATTTTTCAGCCCCTCATCTATCCGGACAATTTAGGAAAGTACAGGCCCATTCGGCTCACTATGACGAAATAAACACATACATTATTAATTTCATGGAAAAGCATCCTTCACTGTTTACCACCCACCTTTACACTATTCCCTGTTAATATATTCTTTAGCATAAGCTTCATGCAAAGATGCATTATTTATTATCGTTTTCAAAGCAAGATGCAAGATGCGAAATTCGGCCTAAACGTGCATTAATCTTGTTTCTTTTGTAACGCAATGTAAAATGCGGCCTAGTTCTTTCATGTATTAGTTCACATTAGTGCACGCATGCGCAAAGCGGTTTCCCATGTAGCTCATGTGATTTGCGTGTTAGTTTACCTACACACTGTTAATAAGTATTATGGGGGAGTTCATTCGAGCAGGTTTCTTTTTGCGAAACCCTGCTCCATCAACAATATGTTAGGAAAGCAGATGTAGGCACAGCGTGTGCGGACCGTTGGAAGCAGTCGGACACTGTTTGTATACAGATTAATTCTAACTATGAAAGTAAATACCAGCTGAGAAACCGCGATGCTAGATTTGAGGTATCAGTTATTGTCCCGTATTGGGATTAGTGGCGTATTCTCTGTGGCTCTATATTCAATAATTTTTGATGTGGCCTTCTATGTTTTTGTTTATAGATGAAATGTTATTGTGTGAATCGGGTAAGAAGACGCTTTATCTTCCCAGTATTCCTGGCACTTTCGATTGATTGTTCGGTATAAATGACCACAGGTTCCTTTTTCTGTTGTTGTTGTCCCTAGTTACGAACAAGTAGAATCTGTTGGAATCTCACAGAAACTTAGTGAGATATAAGCAAGGTAGAATGTTCTTAATAAGTTTGATTTTGGAGCACTAGGGTGTTTGTATGTTCTACATATGGGCACTCGTGGTGGCTTCTTAACTTGGTAACACTGTTGCATGGTTTGGCATGTCAGACACTGGTGTTTGGCTTCTTGTGAGCAGGCAATACAATGTGGTACAGGATGTATTGATTAGTCCATTTTGTCAGTATCTACAGGAGTTACTCTATGTGCAACGCTGAGTCCTGAGGATGGTCTTGCGGACCCATGTGGCCATGACAGACCAAAACATCGACAACACACCCTTATTTCCTATGAATACCTTGATTTAAACTTTGTGTTAGTGTGCTTTGAATATTGAAAATTGGAAGGATATGGGCTGTTACTTGTACTGCCCATATTATTTGAAGGTTAAAGGGTGTTCATACTACCTCCAATCCCCAAACAAACTGAAGAATCCTATGGGATTGTTCTGGTAGTCTCAGTGTTGCTGTTAGCTGTTTGTATATTGCGTATAACATGTATATATTGTTCATGAGAAATGGATGTTATGCTTAATGAATAATATAAAGAAAAAACATATGGATATTTGGATACATCCTTGAATACAGTACGCATTCTTTCTTTGCCTGGATCGCATTTGTGACCATTATAACTGTGAGAATTTATTGTGAATAATTCCTCGACGAATACTCTGTACATGTACTCCATTCAAGGCAGCATCCTTACCCACAGCCTCTGCTCCCTTCGTTCTACAGCCCTTTTATTTCAGTCTCCATTTCATTCTCCTCCGATCTGCACTTGTCTTATATTCACATTATATACTCTTTAGGAAGGTTTTGGTGTCCAAATTAAAGGGCGTTAGGAGTCATGCTGCGAAACTGAGCGCTCAGATTGTGGCGACAAATCTTGCCATTAGACCTAGATTACAGATTCTGCTTACATGTTAGCTTGATAGGAAAAGCAACTAAGGTCTAGAAGATACAGGTAGCCACATCTGCTTCACCCATATGGGTAGAGTAAGAATCACTTTGTAGCCCGATACCATGTACTTGCTTTTCTCAACAGAATCAGAGGAAAGGTGTCCTCTGATTACTTTTCCAGATACTCCAGGCTTTAATGCCTGGGCCCATGTTCTGTCATGTTGTCAATATTTGTAACACAATAATCGACACCACCAAAAGAGCCAGCTGGTTCACCCCGGAACTCCTAGCTTCCAAGCGTACCTGCCGGAAACTAGAGAAGAAATGGCACAGTGATAAGACACCGGACAGCCACGCAGCCCACAAAGACGCCATCCGTAACCACCACCACCTCATCAGGTCCGCCTAGAGAATCTCCTTCAAAGACCGCCTCGACAACAACGCACACAACAGCAAGGAGCTCTTCAACATCGTGAAGGAACTCTCCAACCCCAGCTCCAACACCAACGACATCCCGCCGTCGCAAGCCCTGTGCGATTCCCTCGCCACCTTCTTCCACCGCAAGATCGCCGACATCCACGACAGCTTCAACACCCAGACAGCCCCTACTAAGATAGATACACCAGACCCGCCGCACGCCATCGACCATGACCCCTTGCCAGCCTGGGCCAGCGTGAACATCGATGACACCATCAAGACCATGAGCACAATACACTCCGGCTCCCCGTCAGACCCTTTCCCGCACCACATCTTCAACAAAGCCAGCAGCTCCATCGCACCCCACCTGTGCAACGTTATCAATCTCTCCTTCGAGACCGCGACCTTCCCAGAGAGCTGGAAACACGCAGAGATCAACGCCCTACTCAAAAAACCCAAGGCGGACCCTAGAGACCTCAAGAACTTCCGGCCCATCTCCCTGCTTGCGTTCCCAGCCAAGGTCATCGAGAAGATCGTCAACAAACAGCTAACCCGATACCTCGAAGAAAACAGCATCCTGGACCCATCCCAATCAGGGTTCCGCAGCAACCACAGCACTGAGACTGCCCTCATCGCTGCCACCGACGACATCAGGACCCTGCTGGACAACGGTGAGACCGCAGCCCTCATCCTGCTGGACCTCTCCGCCGCCTTCGACACTGTCTGCCACCGCACTCTATGCGCACGCCTCCACGACGCAGGGATCCGAGACACGGCCCTGGAATGGACCACCTCCTTCCTCGACGGCAGAACCCAGAGAGTCCGCCTCCCACCTTTCCGATCCGAAGCCTCCGAGATCATCTGCGGCGTACCCCAGGGATCTTCCCTCAGCCCAACACTGTTCAACATCTACATGGCCCCGCTCGCACGCATCGCCAGACAGCACGACCTCAACATTATCTCCTACGCCGACGACACTCAACTGATCCTCTCCCTCACCAAGGACCCCCTCGCCGCCAAATCCAATCTCCATGAAGGAATGAAGGCCGTCGCCGATTGGATGAAGATCAGCCGACTAAAGCTGAGCACGGACAAGACAGAGGTCCTCATCCTCGGCTCCAACCCCTCAGCCTGGGACGACTCCTGGTGGCAAACGACGCTGGGAGCAGCCCCGACACCCACCGACCACGCACGCAACCTGGGAGTCATCCTCGACTCAACGCTCTCCATGGCCAAGCAAGTCAACGCAGTCTCCTCCTCCTGCTTCAACACCCTCCGCATGCTTCGCAAGATCTACAGGTGGATCCCGACAGATACAAGAAGAACAGTCACCCAGGCCCTCGTCAGTAGCAGACTCGACTATGGGAACGCCCTCTACGCGGGAGCCCCGGCCAAGCTCATCAAGCGACTGCAACGCATACAAAACGCCTCCGCACGCCTGATCCTCGACGTACCACGCCACAGCCACATCACCCCCACCTGAGGAACCTGCACTGGCTCCCCGTCAACAGGAGAATCTCCTTCAAACTCCTCATCCACGCACACAAGGCACTCCACAAGACTGGCCCAGCCTACCTCAACAGACGACTCTTCTTCTACGTCCCCAACCGCCAGCTCCGCTCCGCCGACCTCTCCTCGCCACCGTCCCTCGCATTCGAAGAACAACCACCGGCGGCAGATCCTTCTCACACCTCGCCGCCAAGACCTGGAACACCCTTCCACTAAGCCTACGACAGACCCAAGACCTGCTGACCTTCAGGAGGCTACTCAAGACCTGGCTGTTCGACCAGTAGCAGCACCCCCCCTTTTTTTCTCCCCAGCACCTTGAGACCCTCGCGGGTGAGTAGTGCGCTCTACAAATTCTGTGATTGATTGATTGATTGATTGAATAATCTGGAAGACGATTTCCTCAGGATATGAAGATAAAACGGTTACCTGTGGCCCCCAGCCTAAGACATTTGGCAATTCACTGCATGCACCTGGTTAGTCCTAGAACAAATATTGCATACTGTGCTGAATTGCCAGATGACCGAGTTGCTTGGTTTTCCTGGGCAACAACACTGACTCTCCTTGATGGTACAAGTACAACATACCGATCAATTTTACCCCTCTTCATCATAGTTACCTAACTGTGCCCCACTGGATGAAACATTTGCAGAGCATGTCTGATTACTCCAAATTTCATGATGTTTGTGGTAAAGTGTAAAGAGTGTCTAGGTGAGACCCCATTCTCTCAACAAAGCACTAGTGCTCATAGTCATTTTGCCTGGTATTTCGTTAAAAGGCAGACTCCTAAAAGTGCTCTTCAGATCCATCCATTATTGAGGGAATGGAATGCAAGGGAAGAGAACAGTATCCTCACATCCCTGTGACCTCACATCCCTGTGACCTCACATCCAAGACCAATGAAGGTGGACACCCTCCTTAGGTGATTTCATACGCTGATTAGAGTATGAAATTGGTAAAAAGCAAGGTGGCATTAACCCCAGAACAGAAGCAATCTTCAAGACCAGAGGACAAAGATCTGACTTAAATTCCAAGATCTTTGTCTAAAACAAGAGGCACCTATCGTCCAAGGGGATCATCATCCTGTGGATTTTCAGTGTAGCTCTGAGGATTTAAATCTGAAGAATGGAACCAACTTCTTCTAATTAATAGATAATACCAGTGACTACAACCAAGTTGCAGTGGTCTTCAGAGCATCGAAAGCTGCCTCTAATGGAGCATCCCGCAGTCATCTAGGTATGGAAAGAAATAAGGGTCCTGCTTCTGAAGGTGCACACTGCAACCTTGTTGCAGAGTTGAGCACAACAAAAGAGCCAATAAACGATATTGAGAATTCCACACCCGGCAAGCCTGCTAAAATGTATCACAGTGCCCAAAACGCGATAGAAACACACAAGATACTACCAATGATTATTGATGCAAAAAAAATGTGTTGCAATATTATTTTCCTCCCTCAGTTCAGACAGAAACCCTCTCTCTGCCATAAGTTTGTCACGCTCACAGTGGCGGCTACTCTGCTAAGTGCTAAAAATAAAAATAAAATGATAATAACAAGACGTTATTATCATTTTATTTTTCTATGCGGGAGTCAGGGCGGGACTGGGCTCTGACACCAGAGCAGAGCGGACAGGAGTGGCTTGCACTCCTCTAAGTGCACATGATGGTTTGGTCAGACCTCTAGGCCAGCCAAACCGTCATGCACACTTGACATGTACTCCATTGGGCTGTGTGGCACAGACTTGTGGAGAACGTGCCCAGGCTCCCAGGCACTGCCTGAGCGTCCAAACAGGACGCTCAGACCAATCACGATGCTGCTCCTGCAGCATCTTGATCAGCTGGGAGAGTCCGGAAGCCTGGGTGCTACCAGTGTGTCCAGCAGACCTTCCTTCCAGGATGAAGGAGAGCAGTGGAGGGAGAGGCAGCCCGGCGGAGAAGGTACGTTTATTCATTTTTTTACATTTTTAATCCATTCCCCCCACCACCCCTGTTCCGAGGCAGCCGCCCACTGAAAGCTCAACTAGAAAAATGTTTTCACTGTTAGATTGCATTTTGAATCACTTCCTGAATCTGTCTTATATTGGCAGCTGTAACAGTTATAAGGGCAAATTTTATGGGTGCGCAGATAGAGTACCTTACAGGATGAGAGTCCCCTGGAGGGTAGGGAGGTGAAGTAATTCTATTAGTTATAGCCCCTGCAGCATACTAATTTGAAATATTTTACTCACAGGTGGACCTTGAATGTAAGCCCAAACACTAGGCATTTTTATAAATCTGCTCCTATACCTCAAAAGTATGACCCATACCATACTAGAAATCACTACAGGATATCAAAAACATTAGATGTGCTTTGTGGGGTACTTAGCATATGTGGTGGAAGCTGTTAGAATGAACCATTTAGGACAGGACTGATATTTTAGCTGCTCCTGCCACGCAGGTACAAACAATTAGGGTCCGATTTTCATATTAGCGGTACGTATACTTTCTCACGACGGAGAATACCCACCCCCAATATGAAGGTCCGCCTGCCAAATTTAAATGCGGACAGACCTTCAGTTTGGCACCGGCTGAGACTACTCTGTCTCCACTATGGCCAAACTTCTCCCACAGCCCTGGGGAGTAAGGGTCATCAGACAAATGGCTACATATCCGCCTGCCCAATTTGGATGGAAGCACATATAATCGTATTTAACTGTTTCTTACTGCCAGTAAAACCTGGCAGCAAGGAACAGTAATATCATTATGATTGCTTCCCCCACCATGGGAAAAGACTCCCATGGTGAGGGGAGCATTATATTTTTTCTTTTAAAAAAGAAAATCCGGTTTTGGGATTTAATTTTTTGGGGAAAAAAGGATTACTCTGTGCTACAGCGCTGCATCCTGCTGCCGCAGCTCCATAGCATAGAGTAATATGCATTGGCAAGAACCACTGTGATGGCAGTTCCTGGCAATGCTTTTATAAATGAACGCCTGCTTGGCAGTCATTTATGAATTAGGTGGGCGGCCTCTCCACCAAGGGAACAGAGTAATTTACTCCGTCCCCATGGTGGGCCCATGGGCCATCTGATGTGATTTCAATCAGCATCTTAGTCCGCAGACTTATAAAGCAATAGTGGGCAAAGCAATATGAAATCCCTTTTAGTCTGCTTGCAAAACTAATCAATTGAAAGGGCTCTATCCTCACACTACATCCCCGAAAGAAGTAGAGAATGTTAACTGTGAATTCTTCTTGCTATGGTACCATCTGTTGAGGTTTGGTATACACGGAGCACTATATTTGTGAGTATTATACTTCTACACAAGGTTCACCTTCTTTGGCAGTGTTACTGGAGGCATTGAACCAAATACAGAACGAGCATAGAGCAGCTCCAGACATGTCTTTGAAGTTGATTAGTAACTTTGAAATTATCTCTTTGATAGTAACATTCAAGGAGAGGCGGCATTGTTGGGCCTAAGTAGCATTCGGACAAGATCGTGAATCTGAACTACATAAAATTATTTAGGAGAATTATACCCCTGTAGGAGGAGATACTTCAGGTACTCGTGCCTTAAAACCACAACTCAAAATGAAAAATGAGTCTGAGGGTTCAGAGAGGTGCACCAGAAGCCAAGAAAAATCAGAAAGCTAAACAGAAAAAAAAGACTGGAACTCCTTCACAGGAGTACGGCAGGTTTGGAAACAAAGGGGATGTCGAGGAAAATTTAAAAAGCCAGAACTGGCACAAATTCTTCCTGCTCTTTCCAGGGCTCTAAAGAGCATAGATGGATACACTGAATATCGTACGAAAGAGGAGTATGTCAGACCAAAGAGTGAGAACCAACAATTACATGAAGTTTAGACTAGCATGAAGAAAAAATCAGATCTGGGGGGGGAGTGTCTGAAAAGTTTCAGCGCTCCGTCCATCATCTCCTTTTGTTTGCTTTGTTCGCCCTAAGTTGGCAGGATATGCCCAGACGTGGGTCCCTTGCTCACTTTGCCACTGGATTCAAGCTAGCCTGCCTGATGAGGGCTGTTAGCCCGAAACCGGTCCCAGAATGCTTGTTTCAGGTCCAGGGAAGACATGGCTTGGCAGTTCGGGCTGCACTGTTCCCATGAGGCACAGGGTCAAGACTGATTTGCATATAGCTGTGTCTGAACTGGGGTGGTGAAGTGAGCTAAAGAATGATGATGGATTCAACCCAGATCTGTGACTGGGGGTGAGTGTCTGAAAAGTTTCAGCGCTCCGTCCATCATCTCCTTTTGTTTGCTTTGTTCGCCCTAAGTTGGCAGGATATGCTCAGACGTGGGTCCCTTGCTCACTTTGCCACTGGATTCAAGCTAGCCTGGCTGATGAGGGCTGTTAGCCCCCCGAATCACATCAAATACTTTACCGGTAGGATCATGTTTACAAATGAGTAGTGTTATAATCATTGGCTGGCACCCAATAAGCCTCGGGTTACCAGTATGTTTCGCTACCACCCTTGGCCGAGGGTGATAAAATAATCATATTATAGCTGAGCAAAATTGTTCTCCACAGTGGGCAACGGAGACGTGAATAATCTACTTCCTACATGAAATTGATCTGCCCCCCAAGGTCTGACACTAGTTGTGTTAGATTACGTCTACGAGCTCTAATACCTTTTTTCCTCGTTCTCAGTTCCCAACAAAGCTATCAGTTGGGCTTAAATACATCTTACATGAATACACAGAAATAAATTTCACTTACTCAGTTTTCAAGTCGATAGTTCATTACAGGGACTACGTATCCCAGCAAGCCTGTCTGTTCCCAGCATGTTAAACAAGGAACGTGACACAAGTGCGTCATGTCACACAGTGATCTCGCCATTTAAACCTCCATATTGGACACGTCGAGTACCTCCGGTTCCAGCTCCCTGCAAGCCCGGGGTACCGACGGAGAGGTAAGGAGGGGTGAATGCGCTGACATGCTCAGGTTTAATATCGCATGCGCTGAGCCACAGGTTCTTGAATATTCTCGTAAATGTGGGTACACCCTTTTGAATTAACTCTGCACTCTGTACGTTTCCCTAAAAGGTTAATGCGCTGACATGCTCAGGCTTAATATTGTATGCGTTGAGCCACGGGCTCTTATATATTCTCGTATATGTGGGTACACCCTTTTTAATTAACTCTGCACTCTGTACGTTTCCCTAAAAGTACGGCAGGCTCGTGTACAATTTTGTCACTGTAGGGCTGCTCGCTTAAACTGACCGTACATTTTGTACATGGTCGCTGAAAGAAACATTTGCTAGTATGCTTCAAACTGTACCACGCTTCCATAAGTATCATGAACGCCCGTATGTTGGTATGCATGCAGTAATTTACTCCTTGCACATTATCTAGTGGAAGGAATACAAAATGTTTCCAACTCGTATTGTTCGAATTGGTGCATACACATGGAATTAACCCTTATTGTGGGTCTGTTATGACTGTAAACATTATTAAACCTTGATCCTAGCACTTGGCCATAGAGTATATTCCCAATAACGCTGTAGCCACACCATGGTGTAGAGTCACGTCACAATTTTTGTGGTGACCACCGGACTGCCACTAGCATATCCTCCGTATCACGTTAACTTACCGAGTCTCTTTTATCATTTAATCATATAGAGAATGGGCATGACGGCACAGGATGTGCGACCACGCTCAAAGCAATTGACCTGTGGTCAGGCTCATACCGCTGTTCACTTTACACAGTGGGAGTTGAGCATTCTATTGCATTATTTCTGATGGCTGGCATATTTAAACATATACAGCCGTCCCACATTTCGGTTATGGACAAGCTCGCCACACTCTACATGAGAATTGACACACGCTCAGTTGATTAAAACTGACCGTATTTAGGTCGAGGCTTCTGACCAGCATTAGACACACATCTAACGCTAGAATTGTCCTGAACACAACTACCATTAAGCGGACTTATCAGTGTATTAGAAACCCACCAGAGGATATGGAGTGTCCACAAATATCAGGGCATTCATTCCAGAATGCATTGATAATCATAAACCTTATACACATTTTTAAAAGTGCTTTAACATTGTGCTTACGATTGACTTGTGAACAGTTTTTAACACATAATGATGGGAAGCCGTGTCAAATAATTTACTATATTACATGCCTTTGACACAGTGATGAATCCCCTTTTTTTCAGAGCGGTGCCCCTCCCCTGAGCTGTTGCCAGGTTGAGGTGAGGCGACTTATCCGTACACCACGGGTAAGCTACCATAATTTACTGTTTTTTCTGTTTTGACCAAGGATGAGAACTAAGTCTCACAAAGTGTTATCACTAACCCATTTCGTCTGCCTGAAAAGACGGTTGCAATGTTTGATCTCGTCTGTTGTGTTTTTTTGTCATTCACAGGTACGACCAGTAAATCGATTACACCAAACATGGGATTACTGGTTCTGTATACACATTATTTGTGTTTCGCTATTGTTACCAGTTTATTAGACACCACTTCTTTCATCGCAGTAGCACATAATAACTTCTTGGTCCTGACGAAAGCAGCGACAGCTTGTAGGGTCATTGAGGCTGAAACATGTAGACCCGTTCATGTCCACCAGATGCAGTTATTATTTTAAACTGCAGGTGCTCTGTTTTTAATCCAGACACCAGGAACAAACCAATAAAGTTCATATTGCTCCTGATAGTTTTAACACCACTTCCTCACATTAATACTGCTTTAGTTTTGCACTGCGCTCGCCACCCACCCTACTTAGTAGTCTTCTCACCTGAAGGATTTATTATATCCTATACAGTGTAGGAATAAAAACATCCCTGAGCTCCTCCCTCACAGTGAGGGGGTAGTAGCCCTTGGCGGGGCTAGGGTTTCCCGTCAAGAGGAGAATCCCAGATGATGAAGCATGCCACTTCGGTGGGTGATGGGATTACATCCTAATTAAGGGACCCCCTTAATAGCACGTGGAGATCTTCTCTGCTTCCTCTTATTCAGGCACATGTGTGTTCTTAGACCCGAGGATTTCATGTGTTGATTACAATGTGGACTTACCATATTGGTGACTAAACAGAATCAGAGATTCAAAAGGTAAACTGATAAAAGCAAAACAGCTTTGGGGGGAAGGTGGCTGCTCTACAGGATAGGCTACCTTTGGTCCATGTACAACATACGATGGGCCTTAAAAGTGAAGGAATTCACAATAAAGAGGACTGTGCGACTGATTTAGCGGCAACAAATGCAGAGCAACCCCTTAAGGTTGCTACTGTGACTCAATTGCCCCCAACCATTCCTGGTGAAGCCTTCTTCATTTGGACATAGGCACTTTTCTGGAAGTCAGATCTCCTTCAGCGAGGCAAACCGACAAGTTGAGGCCGACAGGCGATTCAACATCGACCCTAGTCTCTGTTGGTCCTCCAGGCATAACAATAGCAAACCCTCTGTTACATGCATGGATCCCATCCTTTCCCATTTGTCACACGTAGGAGTGGATGCAAGCACGTGTGATTTGGTGCTGGTCCCCTATAATGGGAAATGTCATAAAGCTAATCTTGTATTATGTATACTGTGCCGAGACCCCAGGCCCTGGTTGCACGTCACTGGCCCCTTCAGAAGTAGAACTGCTGTATTTGTTCCCTCGTGAAATTGATCCAAAAGACGAGCAGGGTTTTTGTTCCCTTGCGAAGTTGATCCAAATATCCCAGTCAAGCGCAAAGGGAGAAAAATGTGCTTATAGTAAAGACAATTATTTGCTGTATGGACATAAAACTGGCCCTATCTTCCTGCCCTTAACATTAATGTCAAAAACATGGATTGATTTACGAATAATGAATGTTAAAAATGTTAAGGCAATGCATGTCAGCGATGTAGTTCCTCTCTCATTTCACTTTTGACTAAATCTTGCATTACCCAAGAGTCAGTCGTGGCCGGCATGGCTCGCGGGGGGGGGGGGGCAGGGGTCATGCGGCGGGGGGGAGATTTAATTTAAAAAAAAAAAAGTTAACTTACCTTCGCCGGCCCGGTCCCGCATCGTCTCTGCTTCTCTGCTCCTCTCCTGAACAAGAAGCAGGCAGCCTCCCTCCCTCCCTAAGCCAATCACAACGCTGCAATGGCAGCGTTGTGATTGGTCAGGACGCCGGCCAGCCAGGCGTCTATGGGGAGGCCGTTTTCTCCGTGTAGGCTGCATGCAGCCTACATGGAGAAAAGGCAGAGTGCACATGACTGGTTTGGTCGGCCCCAGAGGGCCGACCAAACAGTCAGCACCCTCAGCAGTGGGCAAGCCACTCCTCCCCTGCCCTAAAGCAGACCCGCCCACCCGCCCGCCCCCAAATAAACCCTTCTGCTTTCTCGCAGTGCGAGAAGCCGAAACATAAAATTATATTTATAATACCATTTTATGTTTCTGCTCCTCGCACTGCGAGAAAGCAGTGGGGCGACGCTCTTCCGCCCACATGGAGGAGCCGCCCCTGCCAAGAGTGTTACCTATTTTATCATGTCGTGTTTCTGTATTTTTTCCATGTATCTTATTACTTTTGCATATGCATACTTTGAGCCATGCCAGGTGTTTATGAGGGGCTTTAATTGATAACTCTGCCCCTGAGGCTGAAGCCAAAGCAAAGTGCTTGTCAGTGGGTTGGCCTCTCTGCAGAGCACACAGAACAATGGTCATTTATTCCAGTTGCAATTGAAATTCTGTGGAAATGTGTGCGAAGGGGGTACACAGGTGACAAAATATTTTCAAGGCAAAAGGAAATAAATTGCTTAAATGTGATTGAGTGCAGTGTATGTTTGGAAGTGGATGAGTGAGGGAGATGCCAGGAAGGGCATTTGAGGAAGAGTGAAAAGAGGGTGCTGAAGAGGAATGAGAGGAAGTTGAAGATGTGCAGCTGGACGAGATATGCAGAGAAAAAGGGCATACATATCTGACATAAAACGCACATAACTGTACTGATATTATTGTCATACTCATTTGTGATGTATAACCTCCGTCATGATTTTACTGTGATTCTGGAAATGTTAAACAATAAATAAAAATTTCTTTAAAACAAAAAAAAAAAACGCACAAACTGAAGGCCAAAACTCCTTCCATAGACCTTAATACTATTTAATTCACAGACTAACAATTTCAGAATTAAACATTTCCAATTTAATCATTTATAATGAATCATTGTTGTCACTCATTTATCTTAAATAGCTAACAACCATTGACAAAGCCAATCATAGTGACAGGTTTTAGGTGTATGTCGTTGTTGTGTTAAATATCTAGATTCAATTATATCTAAGAGAGATACCAAAATGCCGGTTGGGTGGCACCCTATAGGAATAACAAATGTATTTTACACTTTAGTGAGCCCCCACTTTTTTCATCACACTTAAATACCTGTCTGCGCATTTTTCTATATGACTGATTGCAGCCAACAGCTGTGGGTACTTCCGCAAGCCAGGTTAGAGCATTGTCTTCCAAAGTTGATGCCGCATTCAGTGCAAGACAATGGGCAAGCACACAATTTAAAGGACTGAAGTTGTCACTCTGTACAATTTGCACATTACAGTAACTGTTCAACATATTAATGCAGCAAGATATGGGGCAGTTTTTAATGTGTTTAATATTTCAAGACTATATGTTCCCACCGCTTTATAAGCCTTACTTTATCACTAAATTCATTTGCTTTAAAATGCACCATTTGCCAATCTTTTTTCAGTTTTTCCTCTAGAGGAGGACTTACCCTGGACCCCACATTTGTATATTAAGCTTGCTCACGTTGGGGGGGGGTGGGGGCACTAGAGAGCCCGGCAGCAAGATGGCTGCTGCTTAGCATGGCTCTGCTGGCCAATGGTCTAATCCAGGATTTATCGCCAGCATCTTGGCTTAATCTGTGATATATTCGCACTGTGTGCATGCCCTATGCGGAAGTGAAGCTGCGGATACCGCCAATGGGGCTCTGCCACAGCTGGGAAAACGAGAAACTGAGCAGCTGCAATATGGACTGCACTGCAGCCTTGTGTGCGGGCCACCTCGAGCTCTGGCTGAGATAGCCTTTGACCCAAGGGCAAGGAGACGCTGGTGCAGCATTGCTTGCCCCATGCTGTGAGGCGGTCCCTGGGTACTCAGCTGCGTCGCTTCTACAGTGCAGAGATATTCCCCTGTGACTGCGGGGAGCAGCAACCAGCATAGGGGTGATGTGCCTGGCCTCCTGGCGGGTAGTGAATGCTCTGCGAGCGGGCGGCCGGAGCCGCCGGAGAGGAGTCTGTCAACATAGCCCGGCAGGGGAGCGAGGGCCCGCGCCACGCACTATAGCGAGAATAATCCTTGTCCTTGGAGGCATCATCAGACTGCAGCTGCACTGGAGGACAGGTGGTGCTTTGATCGGGCTACATACTGCATGAAACACGCTCCACTTTAGCTCAGGGGGAGCAAACTACGAACTGCAAAAGCGGCTTAAGGTGATGAGAGAGAGAGAGAGGTGGCTGGAGGGACTGCTATTGAGATTGCCGATACTGCGGATGAGCTGTGTTGGCCCACTGGGCTGAGCCCGGACTCACTCTGCCCCCCCTCCACTACCCCCCCAATTTGGGTACTTGGCCCATTTTCTGACTACCGGGTAAGTGCCCCAATAATTGAACACAGGGGTTGTGGCCCCTGAGGCGCTCCCGCCCCTTGGCCTTGTCTCGTTGCGGGAGTGGGCCAGACTGCGCAGCTGCACTGGGTCTTTGTTTGGTGCTTGCTACATTGGGGGTAGAGACCCCCCTCTGGACCTACTTGCTGAGAGGTCTGCTCAATTTTGAAGTGCCTACACCTGCTCCCACCCTGCTTGAGTTCCCTTTACAACACTGGCCTACTCGAACTCCCCACAGGAACTTTGCTGGCGCTCAGGTGTGGCCAGCCTATGTGGGCTGCTGATCGCTGACATGGCTCCTGCATAACTCAATAATCAGACTTGCTGGTGGCCTGGGAGCGGAGCCCTCAGCTGCCTCTCTGTTCAGTGAAGTGAGCCCTCCAGGGGCTGGGGTCCTGGCAAGCAGATCAACGTGTGCCCTTAATCCCCCCAGAGCGGCTACACCAACTGAGAGAGACTCTGTCCAGCAACTGCCTACCCTGCTGGACTGCAAGTCATGGAGAAACCAGAAGCACACCAGTTGAAACTGGCATTTGAAGGAAAGCGGCAGGCGCAACAAATTGAGAAGGAGAGGGCTTCGGAGGACTTCCCTGGGTGGTCCCAGGGCGCTTCCCTGCAAGACTCAGACCTGAAGGAGATATTGCTGGACATCAAGAATATTCAGTGCACCATTGATGCCAAGATTGACCTTCTCAAAAGCTGCATTGATCGCATGAAAGAGCGAGTGGATAAGCACGAGGGCCGGCAGGATCAGCTTGAAGCCCATGAATCTGATGCAGAATACACTCAGACAGTGGCCAGTAAACGCCTGCCTCGCATGGACAAAGTCCTTGAGGTCATCAAACTTAAAAACGAAGACTTAGAAGTGCAATCCCAGCGCAACAATCTCCGCATAAATGGGATTTCAGAATCCATGCTGATTGACAAAATGGAAGACTTTGTTGAGAAAATGTTGCATTCGCTATTTGATGACGCTCTGTTGGGTGTCTTCATCTTGGAGTGAGCTCACAAGTCACTAGGTCCTCGCCCTCCAGCTAGACTTATAAAGGCTAGACTTTTTGAATACAGAGATCGTGATGTGATTGTCCGGCTAGTTCGTCACTCCATCCAATCTCAAGGCAATAACGTCTCCTTTTATTCCGATTTTATATTGGCAGTGCAAGTGGCCCGACTCGAGTTCCTCCCAGCCAAATGACTCCTTCAGAAGGAGGCATTGCCTACTCCTTGCTCTTCCCTGCCAAGCTGCGGATATACCACAATGGGAAACCCCACTACTTCACAAGCCCTAAAGCCATACCAAAATTCTCTCTACAGGTTTCAACACAGCGAGCATCCCCTACTAATTAGGATGATGGCCGCCTCAGTGACAACAAATAATGCCCTTTGGAGCCGCTGGCACCACTGTGCCTCCAGTGGTGCATGTCGCCTCTACAACTTCACTTCGACTGCAGCCGACTTGCCACCTGGGCCCGGCCCCTGCAACGGGCAGACACCTCCAACCAACTCTGCTTTTCTTATGAAAATGGCTATATGTATTTGATGTCCATACTGACTTCTACTCGGGTGCATCGGCGCCCCATCTGCCACCCAGTCCCTTCTAGACTGGGTTGTTTGTCTGGCTCTTTGACACCTGACGGGATAATTTCCACTGTGCATGTTTGTTTCTGGGATGTATTGTATTGTATTGTAAATGCATTTGTATATCGCTTACTACCCCTGACGAGGCGTCAAAGCTTTTTTTTATGGCGAGTAGCACGCTACTCCGGAACCCATAAAGGATTAGTGGTGAATGAGTATAGTGAAATATGAGAGTCATTTGAGTGGTGATTATGTTAGTCAGTTATTTGAATTGAGAAGGATAGCGGAGGGATAGAAGAGGGAAAAAGGTTTGCATTTATATAGCGCTTGCTACCCCTGATAGGGTGTTGAAGCGCTTTTTCAGCGAGTAGCACGCTACTCCAGAACCCATAAAGGATTAGTGGTGAATTAGTATAGTGAAATATGAAATTGATTTGAGTGGTGGACATGTTAGTCTGTTATTTGGATTGAAAAGGGTAGTGGAGGGATAGAAGAGGGAAGGATTTAGAATTTCTTTTTATTTCTTTTTATTTTGGAGCGCATAACAGTAGGAGGAGGAGGCTTGGGATGAGAAAAAGATAGGTGGAGGGGGATGAGTCAAAGGGAAGGGTTTTAGAAAGGCTTGTTTTGGGGAGCGGAATAGTAAAAGAGGTATGAGATGATGTAAGGAAGGGTAGAGTAGTGAAGTGTCTAGAAAGGGTTATTTTGGGGATCGTGGTTTGGGGTTTGGATGAATGAAAGAGTGGAGGTAGAGGATATATAGATAGAGGTATAGGGTGAGAAATAGGGTAGTGCATTGGAAAGAGTAGTAGAAAGAGGTTTGAGATGAGTCAGATTTGAGGTAGAGGAATATTGAGTGAGGTATAGGGTGAGAAATAGGGTAGTGCATTGGATATGCTGAATTAGAAGAAAAGTAATAAATATATAGATCCATAAGTACATGGAAGGTATATAGATACATAAAGGGTGGTAGTATATGTAGATTAAAGATGCATTAAATAAACTCCGGCTTTCAAGTGTTGTACCTTAAATTAATTTTATTTATTTTTTTATTATTTTTTTGTCATTCAATAAAGCAATTGTAGATAGTTATGATAAAAGATTTACTTATTTATGCAGTCACTTATATACATGTTAAAAACATAGAATAACGTAGCTATCAGTAATATGTACATTTGTTAAGCAGAACTAATGAATATCTATTTTTTTTTTTAAACATTTATTCTACACGTTTATACAAAGCAATACACATATGGAGGTACATATCTATAGTACAAATAAATGCTTATATACAGAGGGATATGCTGTATATTTCTGTTTTCGTATGGTGGTTATGTGGGGAAGAGTCAACTCTTGAGTAGTTTTCTGAAGATAAGGTGGTTATCTGTGGATCTTATGTTGGGGAGTAAAGAGTCCCATAGTTTAGCTGCTTTAACAGCGAAGGATGTGCCACCCATGTTTTTTCTCTTGTATCTTGGGATTTTGAGGCGAGGTGCCACTCTAGAGCGGAGGTTCCTTTGTTGAATGTGTTTGGTTATTTTATTCCTGATGAAGAGCGGTCCTGGTCCATGTATCGCTTTATGGGTGATACAAAGCAGTTTGAACATGGATCTTCTGGCAACTGGTAACCAATGCAGGGCTTTCAAGGCAGGGGAGATGTGGTCTTGTGGTATTATATGTAAGAGTAGTCTGGCAGCGGAGTTTTGAATCCGTTGTAGTCTTTTCATAGTTGTTAACGGTGATCCGTGGTAGAGGCTATTGGCGTAATCGAGTTTGGACAGAACAAGGGAGATGGTAGCCTGGACCTTGTGTGGAAATCCCAAATGGGGGAAGATTAGTTGCAGAGTTTTTATAGTAACAAAGCTTGATCTTGCTAGTTTGTTCAATTGGGCATTCATTGATAGCTTGGAGTCCATGGTCATACCGAAGTTTCTTACTTCCTTCGATACTTTAGGCGGTGTTCCCAGATCATCAGGCCACGCGGCGAGCAGGTCATAATGTTTCCAATCGCCACATGTGAGTATTCCTGTTTTGGAAGCATTCAATTTGAGATAGCTCCACATCATCCATTGATCCACGGCTCTGGGACAACTGAAATTGGTGAGTTTCCAATGTCTTTGGGGCATTCCAGTTGAAGGACTATTTCCGTGTCATCTGCATAGTTATAGCACGTGAGGCAAAATTGATTGATTAGTGCCGGTAATGACTTCATGTAGATGTTGAAAAGCATGGGCAAGATGATAGAGCCTTGAGGGACCCCCGCTTTCGTGAAGTATGATTTGGACGAGAAAGGTGGGGTATGGATGACATTAGTTCTGTTGCGAAGGTAGGATGCGATCCAGTCTAGAGCAGTCCCCTCTATGCCGGCTTCGTAGAGTCTTTGTATTACAGTGACATGGTCAACCGTGTCAAAGGCAGCCGAGAGGTCCAAGAGAAGTAGCGCAGCAACCCCGTTGTGGTCAACTGTGTTCTTCAGGTCATCCCAGATGGCAAGGAGGGCAGATTCTGTCCCTCTTCCGGGACGGAATCCTGTTTAGAAGTCTGAAAGCATGGCATTATCTTCAATGAATTGTGACATCTGGGTGAACGCTGCTCTATCAGTTTGCACAGGAAAGGTCCATTTGTAATCAGTCTGTAGTTGTCTGGGTTCAGCGGCTCCAAGTTTGTTTTCTTCAGTAATGGGTGTATATATGACTTTTGAGTTCTTCTGGAAATATTCCGGTAGTTAAGGTATTGTTGATGATTCTTCTTACTGGAGTGGCAGCAGATGTTGTTAGAAGAATTGTCTTGAAGGTTTGCGGTGGACACGGGTCAGGAGAGCTGCCAGCAGGCCTGCTTGCTTTGACCAGGTCCATAAATTCATCGTGTGAAATGTGTTGGAAGGAATGGAGAGGCTGGGTTGGAGTATTTTTGGATTGTTGTTTTGTAAAAGGGTCAGCGTTGGTGCTTTGTCTTTGTTTTAAATATGAGTCCAGCGTGTCTGCTTTGGCGGTGTAATGATTTGCCAATTTGTCTGTGAAATCTTGAGTAACGGGATAAACTCCTTCTAGGCAATCTGGTTTACGAAATTCATTGAGAATTTTATAGAATTATTTATTTGCACATTTAGCAGTTTGAATTCTGTCTGAATAGTATCTTTTCTTTGCTTCTTTTGATAGCTGACTTGTATAATCTCTTAATTTTCTGTAGGCGGTTTGTCTTGATTGGCATTTGTTTTGAGCCAGGCTCGTTGCAGGTTTCTAATTTGTTGTTTTATCTCTATTATCTCTGTATTTCTCCAAGGTGCTTGTTTTCTTTTGTTCTGTTATGTGGTTTTTAGTGGTATCAGGATATCAAAAGCTTCCTGTAGCCACTCATAGTTTTTGAACAGAATTTATTGTTTCTAGATCTGTACTGGATGTTAGTTGTGTTTCTAAGTGTTCCAAATTGAGTTTGTTCCACAGTGAATAGGTGGATGCATGTAAGGTGGTTTTAGGTGCGTCGCTTAGTGTTGTTTTATATTGGAAAGGAAGTAAACGGTGGTCTGACCATATGACCGGAGTTATTGTTTGAAAGGTAACTAGTTCTGTATTAGCAAAATTGACATCTAGGATGTGTCCAGCGATGTGTGTGGGTTTGTGGACGATCTAATGCAAGTTCAGGGCGTCTAGGCCAACGATGATTGTTTTTCGGATAGGGGATAATGGGTTTGTCAAACCAAATGTTGCAGTCACTCAGAACGCATAGGTTGGAGTGTAGTGTTATCAGGTTTGAAACCGTGACTAGAAGCATGTCTGGGAATGCTGCATTGCTAGGTGGAGGTCTGTAAAGAAGAAAGAAGTTACAGGAGGAAGATGGTGTAGGAATGCATCTGGTGAAAAAGACCTCACAATTTTTTATGGAGACGTCGTCAACTTTAGTGATATGTAGTGTACGCCTGAACACAACAGCTAGGCCACCTCCTTTTTTGCCTAGATGATTTTGGGTGATCGTTTGATAGCCTAGGGGAATGTGGATTTAAGTGGGGGGTGGGATGGGGGCTCTCAACCAAGTTCTGGGGTTGAAGTGGGTGGGGGTGGTTTTATTTGTCTGTGTTTCTTGTTTTTCTCCCTCCACATATCACACCTGGCAGGGCACCACACTAAGCCTTCGCCCCGCGCAGCTGCTGGGCCATGCTTGGCCTGCTTCCACTACGGCATGCCGATCCCTTTCTGCAGTGTGATGACCATGACCAGATGCCTGACCTGGAACATCCGGTGGTTGAACAACCAGCGGAAGGCCAGGTTAATCCACACTTATCTCAATAGGCACCACATAGACGTTTGTTTTCTCCAAGAACCCCATCTTACTTAGGCGACCGTCTCCCACCTACGCGCAAGATGGGGTCCTGAGACGTATGTGCCTCTCTATTTTAATTACGCTAGGTGGACCATACTCCTGCGCAAAGGCTTACCCTGGCATCTGAGCCAGGTCATCTGTGACACTAACGGGAGGTATGTCTTTCTCACTGGCACACTTCATAGACACCAAGCCATCCTAGCCTCGATCTATGGCCCCAACACTGACACCCCAGAGTTCTATGCTGACGTGTGGTGGCTGATCGCTGGCATGGGACCAGGAGCTGTCAATTGGGGGGGCAATATTAATGTGGCCCTTAATCGCCTGATGGACCGCTTTGGTACGCCAAGACACCCCAATCAAACCGCGGCTGCACAGCTCCACACACTTATGAGGGACAATTGCCTGACCGATGTCTGGCAGCTGATTCATGCAGACAGAGTGGAGGGTACCTGTGTTACAGTAGCACACAGCACGTGGTCATGGATAGATTTGTGGCTGCTCACCTGGGATGTCCTTACCTGGGCCACTGCTGTGACACATTTACCCTGTACCCATTTAGATCCTGCCCCTGTCCTGTTGGAACTTTCCCCGCCCCTGGCCACTTCACAGGCCTTCACCTGGCTCTTGCCTCCCGAGGCACTCTGCGACTCCGTTTTTAGGGACATGATCCAAACTGAGATCATTGTCTATTTCGTTAATAACGTAAAGTCGGTCATTTTCCCGTTGACACTATCGGAGGCTTTTAAAGTTGTTATTCGCGGTATTTGCATTGCAAATCAGTCAGATATCCTCAAGGCGAACCGGGTGCGGCTAGCCACGCTTGAGCGTGACCTTCGGTATCTCGAACAGGAATTCTATGCCACGAAAAGTGCCTCTACCATGGCGGCTATTCGTGCAAAACTCTCAGAATATGACAAGAAGGCTATGAGAGAAACTCAATATTTGCACCGGTAGGCAATTGGACGTCGCTACGGAGAAGGTGCCTGCCCGGGAAGACGCTTGCCAATATGCTTCACAGGCCATGGGCCTCGGCCTATGTTGTGGAGCTAACTGGCGAACATCAAGGGAGACCCCTTCTGGACTGCTCCAAACCATGACCTCCTTTTACTCCCAGCTCTACAGAGCCACAACGGTGGTGGGTGAGGAGGAGCTGTCGGCTGATCTGGATACCATCCAGTTGCTCTCGCTTGACTGGGTCCATCATCTCTACCTCGACTCCCCCTTTAAGGTGGAGGAAGTGCTCCAGGTCATTCAGAGCCTTCCCAGCGATAAGGCACCCGGCCTACCTAGCTTACCACCTCCTTCCACAAAGAATACGCAGCATTTTTGGCCCTGCATCTTCTGGCAATGTATGAGGATGCTCTGGCATCTAGTAAGCTGCCGCCGTCTCTCCGTGAAGCAGGGATTGTCAGGATACTCAAAACTGACAAGCCTGGGAATGGTTTTGATTCGTACCTGCCGCTAATGATAAAAAAATATTCACCAAGCTCCTCGCGAACTGCCTCCTCCCTCTGCTGCCAGACATAGTGCCCTTGACCAGTTGAGACTCGCACCAGGCCAGTCCATAGCAAACAATCTTCGCACAATGTTCACCTTCATGCATTGTATAGAGCCTGGACTTGCCACCTTCGCCACTCTATTGGATGCCACAAAGGCGTTTGGCTCTTTGGAGTGACTGTACTAATTCTACCTACTATTCCGACTTGGTCCCAGCTCGAGCTTCTTGCACCAGATTCAGCTTCTACACGCCTCCCTGATGGCCTAACTTTGCCTCAATGGGATGATCTCAGACCCAACAGGGATGCCCCTTATCCTCTGTCCTATTTGCAGTGGTGATGGAACCGCTGGCCACCCGGCTAAGGATTCACAATGCCCACAGGGGACTCAATTTTATGTGCCGAAGGATCTTAGTGTCCTTGTATGCTGATGATGTCATGCTGTATGTATGAGAACCTCAAACTAACCTAGCCCCGTCATTCTTAATGTCATCAGATTTGGTGGCTATTCGGGCATCCACATAAACTGGGCTAAATCTATACTATTTCCCCCTCACCACAGGCATGCAGTCATTCTGTCAGTAAAACTGTGCGTTTGTTGGGCAACATGAACGTTAGGATTGTGCCAGACTGATTCCATGCACACCCTTAGGATATATTGGCCTGTATCCCTACTAGCCCACAGGGCACCATCTGGACAACGAATGTGTGTGGAACCTTAGAACAATGCAACCCAGATTACCCAAGGAAAGTGTGGTAACAGATCATGAACCCTTTCTCTTGGACTCTCATGCATAACCAAAGAAATACACAAGAAATACTCAGCAAAGCACTTTAACATTTATTGAAGCATTGTGATTCTTGTATAAAATACGTGTGCTGTGGTAATCAATGGGATGAAACAGATTCGAATAATTAGCATTACGAGAATATTGAAAAAGGAACATTTCCACCATTGTGCTAAGACAGTAAATATATGTGGGCATATAAGTACTGTGTATAGTGTACTCCTACCTAGCGCTCCCTAACCTAGTCTTGCTTAGGGTGGGTGATCTGCCAAATCCCTGCTAGGGTGGTCTAACTCCCCATTACCTACGGGTGTCAGCAGGCTGTTCGCCTTGGTGTAGAGCTGGACATCCCTCGTGCTGATAAGCAGGAATCAACTGAGCTGGAATTCTGGCATATAGTGATGTCGCAGAGTCAGTGGAGTGCTCCTCCCCTAAACAAGGAAGTTGTTTAGCATATATAATAAACAGCACCCATATGGCCATGTCGCAACCTTGCTAAAGAGGTATGGAGAATCTCTGTACCGACCACTCAGCGCACTGTTTTTAGAGTCCCTAGGGCTTCTACTGAGTTGTTCAAACGTTCAAAAGTTATTTAAATTCAATATCTTTTAAATCATACAATTTATCATGTAATTCAAAACATCATAATTGTTTTTAATTTCCTGATTCGTATTTCATTGTACATTTATCTGTGTTTCAAAAATCGTTACAAATAATCACAAAAAAAATCACAAAAAAATCACCACATTTGCAATTCATTTGGGCCTGTTGATGAGAACACAGAACCCAATCAGCATGAAGTTACATAAACCAATGAATAAACAAAACCCAATGCATTTCGGGTATAACCCTTCGTCAGGGGATGTTATTCAAACAAGTCTTTTGCTTTGAATCGGTCTTGTGACCACCAACTGGAACAAGAAGATCAGTAATCTCAGTTAAAAAATCACCAAATGTTAGAACAATACACCGCTTTTACAAAAATCCGTTCTTGCCACCACTATCACCAGTGCATAATGAACCGAAAAAAACACGTGAACCACATAGTGAAAAGCCCAAGGTGAAAAGCACAACGTTAGAAGCACGACAATAAACTGTTATCCCGGTGTCATGCTATGGTGAAAACAAAAAGAGAGAAATGAGTGTACCCAACCACCTGAGGGTGAATAAAAAAATCGCCACAATCTGCCCACTCATCATGCAACGAAACGAAGCCACGTGCTTCTAAACCCATACAGTGAAAAAGAAATAAGTAAAAAATGGGTGTTCTCAATCACCTGAAGGTGAATAGTGAAATGTGACCTGAAATCGCAACAATCTGCCTACTTATAGTGCACGAAGCCGCATACTTATAAATCCAAGTAATACACCCCACAAGACACAGTCACAAGAAAGTATCCTACCTCTAGCTAACCAAAAGAAACCAAACAAAGAGTCGTAGTTATGAAGAGTCGTAGTTATGAAGAGTTGTAGTAGTGAAGTTTGACCTGTCCAGATATAATAAAAAATAAAAAATGAAAAACCCAAGACAAAAACTGTTCCATGCAATATAAATCGCTCTACAATCAAAGCTATAGATACCTGTGCCGCAATATCCAAAAACAAACAGTCAAAATCGACTCAATTGAATACCGGTACTCGGTGAATGAAAACACGTACTCTGCAATTAAAAACAAACCAAAATGTAAAACACAACTCCATGAAAATTTTACAACTGCTGGTGCTAACCGGTTAGTGCTTACCGGCTACACGATTAAATGCGGTTCCAAGAGTTGAACTGCTGTAAAAAATGAAATAAAATAAACTAAGAATCACAAACCGGCTGAACCAAAAGAAATGCTGGAGTAATATAACAGCGAACGTCGTGCCTGGACATCAGCTTACCTTGAAAATAAAATAAAACGCTCCCGCCTAACCGCTGCTCTCTGTGGCTTGACGTGAATCTCAAACGTCTCGCTGAAGATGTATGGGTGCGTACGTGACGTTAATGACGTCATGTATTCAACGCGCTTCTTCACGAAATTAAAGGGAAATCTCCCTAAAACACTGTGTTAAGGATAACTTTATAGAAATCATGTTAACGAACAAAGAACCACACTCAAATAATACTGTGACGTCACGTGAATGCATGTGTGACATGTAAATCGTCTATATTCCTCGCGAAAACTAAAGAGAAATCTCCCTAAGAGCCCATGTCTTAAAAGGCTAAACAAAGAACCCCGTAAACGATGAAATAGCCACTCAAGGTAAAACCAAACATGAGTGTCCAAATGAAAATAGCGTAAAAGCTAAAGTGTAAGAAGATGAAACAATGACAACCATCATAATATGTGAGTAGAACATGTACAAAGACATGTCTAACTAATACTGAGAAAGAAATGAAAAGTGGGTGCAAAAATAAAAAGTGGTGCAAAAATAAAAAGTGAGATCAAGATAATAGTGAGAGCAAGTGCGGATGTACAGGAAAATGAATGAGATCTAGCAACCAAACGAAGACACTAGAAAAAATACACATGAGAATTTGATGAGTTTAAAAGCACATAGCACAATGGTCATTAGAACCCATTAGAACCATATGGAATTATACATGAAGATTCCTCACAATTTATAAGAAACATAACATCTCATAATGATCATTGAGACCTCTTGGAACAATGGTGTCTAAATATTTTATCCAAAAAGTTTCGCGTTGGGCCAACTTAGTGTTTGTGTCAGTGCTGCTTATGTGTGTTATGTGTTCCAAGATGGTGAATCTGATTTGAGGAATAGTGTGTGACATGTCTAACCAATGCGCTGCTAGACACGAATGTCTATTATTGTTGCGTATCATGCTTTTATGTTCTATGATACAAGTTTTTATTTTGCGCGATGTTCTGCCCACATAAATGAGTCCACATGGACAACGGATGGCGTATATCACACCTTCCGTGTTACAATCTGAGGTATGTCGGAGTCTTATAGATTTCCCCGTGTGTGGATGATTAAAATTGTTTCCTGTGATGACATTTCCACACTGGCCACAGTTAAAACACTTTTTCATGCCTTTAAATGTAACAGTGACATGTTTGGGTTGAGGTTTCAAAAGTTCTCTGAAGTTCCTGGAGCGAGTATGCGCAAAAAGTGGTTTATCCGTGAAGATGCCTTGAAAATCCGGCTCTTGTTCAACTATTTCCCATCGTTTTCTGATAATCGTCTTAATCTTAGTTGCTTCCACAGAATGTTTCAGAACGAATACTTCACGTTTGATAGGAATTCTTGGTTGATTAATCAAAAGATCATCACGTTTTTTAAGACCCACAATAGACCTAGCTTTTTTCAATATTTCTGGAGGATAACCACGTTGTCGATATCTTTCAGCTTGATCTGAAATCAAAGAATCAGCCTCAGTTGAATTTGAAGAAATCCTCTTTATTCTTATGAACTGTGATACCGGTAAGTGTCTTTTCAAGGAAACTGGGTGAAAACTTGAAAAGTGCAACACATTGTTCCTATCAGTAGGTTTGCGGTAAACTGAAGTTTCTAGACCTTTCGTGGTGTTCCTGATTTCAATGTCCAAAAATTGAATTTTTTGAGATTGGATGTTATGTGTAAATTGAATTCGAGAATTACATTGATTGAGTTTGAAAATGTTGTCTTCTAGCGAGGCTCGATTGCCTCGCCAGATAAGAATATCATCAATGTATCTCATGTACAATAAAAGATCCCTTTGCCAATGTACATTGTTCAAGATGTGTCTCTCTTCAAACGATGCCATATACGTATTCGCATACGATGGGGCTCCTGGAAAGCCCATGGAAGTACCTGTTTGTTGTAGAAAGAATTTTCCATCCCAAGTAAAATAACTGTGGTAAAGGGAAAACTGTAATAATTCCAACAAAAAAACGCCATGTTCTTGTTCAAGAGAACTGTTAAGTAGCCGCCATTCCACTGCTTCAATCCCCTCACCATGAGGGATTGAGGTGTACAGTGCCACCACATCTATTGTACAGAGTAAGGTGTCATTTTTGAGTTGATGTTTTATGCTCTCCAACTTAATCAGTCTGTGGTGTCTTTGATGTAGGTACTCCATGTTTGAACTAAGGGTTGTAAGTGAAAGTCAATATATTGACCAATGGGTTCAAGTATAGAACCACAACCCGCAACAATGGGTCGAAAAGGAGGATTAACTGCATCTTTATGCATCTTGGGTAACATGTACAATTGAGGTGTTCGAGGGTTAGAGGGTTGTAAAAATCTTCTAGTGGTATCAGAAATCAAACCAATCTCAAATGCTTGATTGAGAATATGTTCCAAATGCAAACTAAACTCCTTCGTAGGATCCATTGGCAATTGAATGTACGTATCAGATTCTAATACATGTGCGTTGACTTTGTGTGTAAAAAGCTCTGTCCATCACTATGATGGCTCCTCCCTTATCTGCTGGTTGAAACATAAGAGCAGAATCTGAACTCAAAGATTTCAAAATTCTCTGTTCCTTAGCGGATAAATTCTGATGTTTTGGCCGTAGGTACTGAATGTTTTGAATGTCTTTTTTGACCAATAATTCAAATGTATCTAAGGTCTTATGTGAAATGGGTGCCATGAAATTACTCTTGGGTCGGAATCTATCCTGTGTCTGTGTGGATGTTTGAAGATTAGGACAAGAATGGAAAAACCACCTAAGTCGTAATTTCCGCATGAACTTAAACAGTGCGATCTCAGATTCCAAAGCATTGGAGGTATACGAAGGAATGAAAGACATTCCCTTGCTTAAAACAGCTGTTTCCTCAGATGTCAAAAACCTATGTGAAATGTTCATTACTAAGTTTGCGTCTTCTTCAGGTTGCGTTGTGGCCTCGATGACTCTGTGACTTTTCTTCCCTTTTCCCCGTCTTGTCCGTTGCCTCGTGGGGGCTCTCCCTTGTCGGGTGGATGATTCGTGGTACGTCCCTCTTCTAAAAAAGACTGTTTGCCACTGGTAGATGGAACTTCGCCTCCTTGAATTCTTAAGGAATGTGTCTGCATGATAGGTGCGGGAGGTCTCTGTAAAGATAAATCTTGGTCATTTGCAATGCTTTCATCCGAAGAAGTAACATCCGGTTTTCTGTAAAATCTCTTATGCGCATAGGCTTCTGCCCAAGTGTATACTTCATCCAGTTTGTAATCGATGGTATCTCGTTTAAATTTACGCAGTTTGCGATCATGTACTTCCTTGGCATGTTGATCCAAACGAGTGTTAATGTCATTCAGAGTTTTGGTCCAGTCCTCTGTGGCCATTTGATTGGAAATTTCTGTTCTGAGAGTATCAATCTCTGTAGCTAATTCACCCAAGATTGTCGATAGTTCTTCAATAATCAAAAGAATGAGATCCAGTGAACATTTGTTCAGAATGGCATTCCATCGTGCCATGAAAGTCTTGTTAAATTTAAAAAGTAAAGGTTTAAGGGCAATCCTGAGTCCCCTAGGTATTCTTTTGACCTTATGGTATTCTATGAGTGTAGTTGCATGTAATCGTTGGTTTACTTCTTTTCGCATAGTGTATTCTAATTGTCTTAATAATTGTTGAACTGTTCCAGGGGTGGTACTGAATGTTCTGGCTTCCTGTATAAGTGAATAAATGTTTGCAGCATCTTCTAATGAGTAAACTTTGATTTCTGCCTGATTGGCGGTTAAATCTGCTATCTCTTTAAAAGACATCCTATGTAGGGTGCTGGTTGATGGGATAGGCTGGAAGTACTGATAATTCGAAAAAATGTGGTGTCAACCTGCACTCCAGTTAAACAATGTGTAAACAAAGTAATCAACTGATACCGAGTGTGCTGCTGCGTGCTATAGGTCCAGCCTAAAAAGACCTGTGATACTAGAATGCTAAAGAGGTATGGAGAATCTCCGTACCGACCAATCAGCGCACTGTTTTTAGAGTCCCTAGGGCTTCTACTGAGTTGTTCAAACGTTCAAAAGTTATTTAAATTCAATATCTTTTAAATCATACAATTTATCATGTAATTCAAAACATCATAATTGTTTTTAATTTCCTGATTCGTATTTCATTGTACATTTATCTGTGTTTGAAAAATCGTTACAAATAATCACACAAAAAAAAAATCAAAAAAATCAAAAATCACCACATTTCCAATTCATTTGGGCCTGTTAATGAGTACACAGAACCCAACATGAATGTTAGGATTGTGTCAGACTGATTCCATGCACACCCTTAGGATATATTGGCCTGTATCCCTACTAGCCCACAGGGCACCATCTGGACTACGAATGTGTGTGGAACCTTAGAACAATGCAACCCAGATTACCCAAGGAAAGTGTGGTAACAGATCATGAACCCTTTCTCTTGGACTCTCATGCATACCCAAAGAAATACACAAGAAATACTCAGCAAAGCACTTTAACATTTATTGAAGCATTGTGATTCTTGTATAAAATACGTGCGCTGTGGTAATCAATGGGATGAAACAGATTCGAATAATTAGCATTACGAGAATATTGAAAAAGAGGAACATTTCCACCATTGTGCTAAGACAGTAAATATATGTGGGCATATAAGTACTGTGTATAGTGTACTCCTACCTAGCGCTCCCTAACCTAGTCTTGCTTAGGGTGGGTGATCTGCCAAATCCCTGCTAGGGTGGTCTAACTCCCCATTACCTACGGGTGTCAGCAGGCTGTTCGCCTTGGTGTAGAGCTGGACATCCCTCGTGCTGATAAGCAGGAATCAACTGAGCTGGAATTCTGGCATATAGTGATGTCGCAGAGTCAGTGGAGTGCTCCTCCCCTAAACAAGGAAGTTGTTTAGCATATATAATAAACAGCACCCATATGGCCATGTCGCAACCTTGTCAGGCCGCAATTGTTTATTCTAGTTGGATTGCATTGTTTTCTACTGGACAATAACATAAATAACATTTGTGCTGTGAACTTTATCCATTGTACTAAATCTTCAAGGTGTCGTGATAATGTGCCTACGAAGTAGGAATGTAAGCAATGCAGATCCAGAGAATGTTATCCTGCATGGTCACGCATGCAAATGTATGTCAAAAGTCATTGTGTTGAAGAGAGAAGGCAACTTAAGAAATGTGAGCATGTAAATGGTGGTGTTTCTAACTGGGCCTATCCCAACCACGTGACAGTTCGAATCGGACTACCCATTGCAATGGGCCTCTGAACCAGTATGCTAACTGGATATTTGGCTCAGTTGCAACATGGATGAACTCTGCCAGGCTAACTACGGCAGAGCCTGGACTCGGCTACCTCGGTCTGTAACTGGGCGGATTGCTATTGCAAAAATGGTTGTTTTACCCAAATTCTTGTATCTCGTTCTTAGCCTCCTAGTCCTACTCACCACGTGTTTCCTCCAGCGATTGAGCTCCAACCTGGTAACCCTGGTCTGGAAAACAGCTGAGGATCACGTGGGAGACTCTCACTTCAGCAGCGGGGCCTCAATGCACCTGACATGATGCTATAAGCACTATGTGCACAAGCTCAATGCCTCCAATTTTGGCTCTACCCCACACCCTTTCATCCCCATGTGGCGGTGGAGGCAGATCAGGCGGCCCCTTACCCAGCGCTTTACCAGCCCTTCAAGACCCCGCACGCAGACACACATGAACATGGTTGAATGCATTCAAGGGGCTTGGGACGGCATGCAAAGTCGCAGCCCGCTACCTTGCTTCTATGCTCCCTATATCCCTCATGCGGGCAAACCCCTGTTACCGCCACTGCAGGATGATGATGACTCCACAGTACAAGCCTATAGGCAAAGTCTCACCACATTTGCAGACATAAACCCAGATGGTCAATTTTTAGCCCCGTTCATGGCGGACAAGCCTCCTCACCCCACAGCGCTAGACGTCCTTCTTTACCACCATCTCTGTGCTACTTGCCGTGCGATGTATGCCATGTTCCCCGCTCCACTGCCCATACTTCATATGCTTAGACCTATGCTGGCATACACCTCTCCTCGTCGATTAGTCACCATCTTATGCACTGAGATGCAGGGCAAGGAGCCCGTGTGCACTCCGGCCGCTCGCGCTGCCTGGGACCTAGACACAGACTTCCCCATCATGGACGCGCAATGGTCGTAATGCTGTGAGCAAACTGTGCCCTCTCACCCAACTACAGACTGAGGCTCATTCATTTAACATTTCTGCACAGGCTATACCGTACCCTGGTGCAACTACTACACATGGGGTTGTTCAATGATGCACGCTGCTTGCGTTGCACAGCACAACAGGCCTCATTCCTCCGTCTCACCTGGGAGTGCTGCGGGTGGCAGGATACTGGTCTGCAGTATACTCGGTCCTGCATCAGATAATGGGCATTCACTACCACAGACCCCATTGGTTGATCTCTCAGGATATGTTAAAGATGTCCCTCCCCCGGCGTCCGATGCCTCACGGCCATTCTCTTGCTTAAAGCCACTTGCAGGTGGCTGTGCTTTGGGCAGGTGGGCGGAGACCTGGCTGCAAGATGGTGTTTATTGCCAGAAGCAGCTCTCTACATACTGGGAACTTATGCCACAGAGATTCTGCACAAAGGACATTTGGGAGTCAGTACTGGCCTGCCTCAAGCAGAGAGACCCCCGCCGAATGCAGAGGGGGGACTTGCCAAATGCAGAAATCCCTAATTTATTAGATGGTGTTGCCAGCAACCCAGGCAGCCCTGACCATCTGCTCACCTGAATCCCTGCGACATGGACTAGATTGTAGAGCTGTGCTTATTTCTCCTGGCCATCCGTCGGGTGGACTGCAACAAATGTTCTGCAATTAATTCCTGCTGTTTTAGGCATCTCTGTGATGGGGTGACAAAACCATGATGTTTTATTTCTGAAAATGAACTCACTGCGGTGCCTTGCCTTTCTCTTCCTCTATTTCCCCCCTCTCCTTTGGAGGCTACTGCCTTGTTGTGGTTATCTTTATGAAATGCCAATAAAAACTGTTTTAAATAATGAGAAAAAAGCTTGCTCACGTCACTCGCTACATAAAAGCCATACCCAACTTTTACGCCTCACCACTTTCAAATGTCACAAGCCACCACTGGTAACATTTGGTAACAATTTAAGCAGCTATAAGACCAGTGCCTACTCCCATTAGAGTATCCGATAAGCCCTTTGGGTTTTGTTCCCTCAGGCACACTCCTTGTAATTCTGTCGCCGCTGCCTGGGGCGAATGACAACAGGAAAGTGTTGTGGTCAGTTCTGTTCAGTGGCCACTGATACCAAAGTGCCTCCTGATTTGTCCAGTATGTCTTCTTTAATCTGGAGTTACGCCAAGAAGAATACTGCTGAGTTGAAATCATTGGTCGCATACAGGGACTAATGGCCTGCTATGTCTCAAGCTTTACTTTCATCATCAAGCACTGATCCAGATGTGGTGCAAGTAACATTTTCTATGATGAAACTTGCTGCAATTTGAACTACGATTGCACAATTGCAATAATATGAGCACCACTGAAAGAATCTATGTCAGATTAAATTATACCAATGCAAAAAAATTATATCCTGGAATCAGCCCAATCCAATTCCTGAAACAGGTGTGGTCTTTTGTTATCTCTTCAAGAAAGAGAAGAAACATATACATTGTTGATGCTACAGATTGATTCTTACCTGTTGCTGGGGCCATTACAGGTATAGCTGCCCATCATTGTCATACATTTGGGTCTTCGCAGTGATATTGTCATTTCTTTTGTGATTAAACTATGCTGATTAAAATTTTGTTGATGGTGCATGGGAACAATCTTCCTGAAAGTTTAAAACCATCTCCCGTGATACAAAAGCTATAACTCCATTATTCATCACTGAGAGCTAAAAGACATTCATGCAGTCAATATCACCGTATATTCACTATCTTATGGAGTTATTGCGAGAGAGTCCCATTTCAGATTTTGAGCCCTACATAAATTATTCAAATTCACTGTATTTTGAGAATCTTATTGCATGGCATGGTCACATGAGCGCTGTTAAACAACCAATGACCGATTTGATTTTGTGTGCTTCATTGAACAATAAAGATCAATATCCCTGCACAGACAATCATCAGGACTTATTCGGTTTTCACACTATGAATACCACTACATTCATCGATCAAACAGCCAAAGAGTTTACAATTTAACACAGTGGCAGTATTGTGGAATTGCCAGTTAACAGCCCTAAAAGTTGTTTAAAAAGATATTTGTATGTTAATAGTGATGACAGATCACACCCACCTTCACTCTATTATTTATGACATTAATGAGAAATGTGTTTGGGGAACTAAATTTTGAACAGTTCATTGAACTATACCTTAATTAGCGTGTATGATTGCTATGCTACAGAATTACCTTTTTAAATAAAGATGTGCAGCAAGCTTCTTGCATGAGCTTTGCACCTGTTTCCGAAGACACCATCAATTGCAAAAACCAGTTTGACACATTTTGCGGATTTGAAATGGAAAGAAAATACTACTGATAGTGAGATTAATAAAATGGTACAGAATGGCACGAATAACTCATCATTGTTTGGTTCAGACAGGATAGCATTATTGTTGTAATTTGGCAGCACTTAAGTTAAGCATTAGCCGAAGACATCCTGTATTCAGAGGCTAAATTGTCCGCTTTGTGGAATCCATTTTGTATTTCTGGCAGCCATTTTGGTTGCCATGTGCTGCCATGTGCTCGCCATGTGCTCTGTCCTACCTTCCTGTTAACTGCTCTTGAAATCTGCCTAGAGACGAGTTATATTTAGTTTCTTTTGCTTTGCACATGCTCAGTTGAGCTCGCAGCTGTCCATGCAGCTGTTCCGAGTTTATAAATGTCAGGATGTGTCTACTAGAAGTAGAAACTGTTAGCTCCACCCACTCGTCGACTGTGCATTTCTTGTATGACCTTATATGTACCTAAAACCAGCATTTGTGTTTGTACCGCCTTCATTTGAGCCCCTGTGTGGGTATAAAAGGACCAAGGTCCTTCCATTCAGTGTGCTACTTCATGCATTACCGAAGGGTGCTGTGTGAATGTAGCTCCACCTCATGAGGTTTAATAAACTCTGTTTTTTGTATTCCAGTTTCTGTGCCAACTTCTTCCTATTGGTCTGAGGACTCTGTGCAGAAAGGGAGAACCCTAAGCACTGGTAGGCCTTGTTGAGGCTCACCACCACAAATTGGCGCTTCCAACGTGGGGCTCATCGGCGACTCGGATGCCCGAAGGATTGGTCGAGACGAAGGATTGGAATCTCGCTTCTGGACGCGATCGCTGCCTGAGGAGACCCGAGTCTTGGCATCCACTGCGTTTTTTCCTTTCTTTCTGATCTGACCATCCCGGCGGCGCCGGTCCTCGACTGAGATCTCTTCAGTTGATTCGCTGTGCAGTGACCATTTGGTCGATTTGAGACCTTGGCAGTTGGAACCTGGACACCATTTGATTGGTAAGAGCCGTTTTGCGGCACTTGCTGTTGGTTTGATGCCTTTGATTGGTAAGGTAGTTTAGTAACACTTACTGCGGCTTTGTTTGTATGATTGGCCAATTTTGGAATCTGTTTTGTAATTATATATGTATTGCAATACATATAGGCAGGTAATGAGGAGAATTTTCTCTATTTAAAATTGTTTGAACAGCGCAACGTACGAAGAGTACCTTAAGCGCTACTTTGATTATAATACTGCATATTTTGCACTATTTTTTGGCATGCCTGTTTTCAGCACACTTCGTAGGATGTGTTGCTTTTGTAGTGGTACCAATTTGAGACTTGACGAAGCACAACCAGCCTCCCGGAGGGGACGCCTAATAGGGATATGTATATTAAGTATGGTATTTCTTCTATAATGTACTGCACGTTATGGAACAAATATACTAGTAAAGATCCTGAGTTGCGTTGGCCGATGTATGGGTCATTTGATTTGCGAAAGATTCAGTATGTGGAACAATGTATGTTTAAACGAAAGACTAGGCAAGATATGTTTGATTGTGTGCGAATGTGGGAGAAAGAAGTGTGTGAGCGAATGAAGCGTGAGCAAGCCTTGATTGACAAAGAACAGCGAAAGACCATTTATGCGAAAGCATTAGAGTTAAAAAACAAGGAGATGAAAGAAATTAAAGAGAGGGAAGATAGGGAACGCCATTTACAGGTAACTGGCCAATACGCTGTTAGGCAGCCCCTTTATCCTATCCTTAATAAACCGCAAGATGATTTTTTGTTATTAGATCGTTCTCCACCTCCGTATATTTTTCTTCCGCTCCTCATGAGTCAGATGAGGACTCTTTTTCAGACCAGGACAAAACTCGAGAAACTCGCTCAATGTTATCTGCTGGGCGTGCATCTGACATTAGATCTGCTGCGCGTAAAGCCGTTTGTAGTACTACCACTGCTTCAGAACTTTTAGATAGTATAAAAGGATGGCAGGAAACATTTGCTGCAGAGGTTATTGAACGATTTAGGAAGCATTCGGTAGATATGGAGCCCGATGATGTAGCAGCTGAATGTAAACAATTACGTGACGGTCTTTTTGTCTTCTCCCAGGTGGCTGACACGATCAGACGCTTGGTTAAACTGCGTGTTGAAGCAGCCCGTTTGCGAGAGGAGAAAAAGGCAGCAGAAGCAGCTGCACTAGCATCTCAGATCAGCATGGCACGACCTCCTACTCCTGAAACAGATAAGAATGTTGTAATTCATGTGAAACCCATGCGGGAAGCCGCACCTTTATATGTTCTCCTAAAGGAACGGGTACAGAGGATGATAAGACTTCTACTAATGCGAAAGGGTACTTTATTTATAATTGGGTTTACACTCCTTGGAATAGGGCAGATGTTATGGCCCTTAAAAATGCATTGCCTGACCCGCGAAAGAATCCAGCAGCCTTTTATGAGGAAGTTGAGGGTGCAATTAGCTCTTGTACTATGACTTTGTCTGATATTGATTTGTTTTTTGGATTAATATTACCGCCTGATATGTGGAGAACTGTGCGTAAAATTGATGATAATGCGACATTTGGAGCATTGTGGAAAGATTTAGAGCGGTTAGATGAAGATAGAGAACCTGCACAGAAACCGTGTCAGTTAATTTTAAATCTTCCGGCAGCTATATTAGTTAAGTTAAAGACGATCATTCCCCCTAAAAAGATAGATTGGACAGTGTTAGCGTCTTGCAAGCAAAAGGTAGATGAATCAGTTTCTGACTTTTTCACACGCTTTGAAGAGGCATTCCATGATTTTAGTGGCCAGTCATTGATAGATGACACGGGTAGGCATCTGTTTGTTGATAAATATGTCGCAAACCTTTTGCCAGGGATAGCTAGTCGCTTAAAGGCCAGTGAGAGTTCATGGACTACCTCTTCTCTGGTTTCTCTTTTAACTATGGCTCAGTATTATGAGCCACAAGAATTAGAAACTAAAGGTAATGAGGACAAAAAGTCTAAAGAGTTGAAAACAAAGGTTATGTTGGCTCAAGCTTATGGTCCGCCTTCTAGAGGTCATGATAGAGGTGGACGTGGATCTTATGGTTCGTCCTTTCCTTCCTATACTCGTTCAAATTTGTCTGTTGATCAGTGTGCGTACTGCAAAAAATTTGGACATTGGCTTTCTGATTGTCCAGTACTGCGTGCTCAGCAGAATCTACGTGGTCGGGGACAAATGAGAAATCGTTCAGGATATCCAGGGCCTAGAGGAAGCGCGAATGATCGTGCTCGGTTTGATGCTAATACACGTGGGCAGGATGGGTTTAACACTTTTGATAGAAGGAACCAATATCAAATGTCTGACTATGTGCCCTCTGATTTTCAAGATTCTGCTTATGCATAGGATTGCCTAGGATGGGGTAAGGAATCAGTTGAAGTTCCAGTAGATCAGAGGGGTCCCTATGTTACAGCACATGTTTTGGGCTCTACTGATCAGTTTCTGGTTGATACAGGAGCTACTCGTAGCGCCTTGTCTAAACAGTTGGTTCCAAGGGCTCCCCTGTCTGGCTTAACCATTACATCGATAGGTTTCGATGGAACACCTTCCCTTAGCCCATTGTCACAACCACTTGCATTCGATGTTGATAAGTTTACTGCTCCATGTCCGTTTTTGCTTTCTCCAAACACACCAGACAATATTGTGGGTCTTGATATGCTTAAATATTTCAGGGCTACGATACGGTGTTCTCCGGAAGGAGTACGGGTTATTTTGAATGACAACTACCCTGTGATTGAGAGATCTTGTATTATTAAAGAGGACATTGCACTAGCCTCACTCCCTAGTACTTTGTGGGCTACTTCGGACACTGATGTAGGACAAATGGTTATTCCACCAGTACATATTAGTGTTAAGGAGGGCGCTTTATTGCCAAGACTGCCTCAGTATAAAATTTCTCAAGAAGGAGAAGAAGCACTCACACGTATTGTACATGATTTAATTAAGGTGGGGGTTGTGGAAGAAGTTCCTTACAATGTTTGCAATAGTCCGATTCTTCCCATTTTGAAAAAAGATACTGACACTAGGATCTATAGATTTATCATCGATTTGAGAGAAGTTAACAAGATTGTAGTACCACAGTACCCTGTAGTATCTGACATAACGACATTGCTTACCCTGGTCCCTCCAACAGCAACTACATTTTCTGTAATTGATCTGAAGAATGCTTTCTTCTCGATTCCTATTCATCCTGATAGCCGATATTTGTTCGGTTTCACTTTGAATAATAGATCATACAGATTTTGTAGAGTTCCTCAAGGCTATACTGAGAGTCCTAGTATTTACAGTCAAGCATTGAAGAGACAGCTTGATTCCTTTACCCTGCCTAAAGGAGTGGCTCTCATACAATATGTCGATGACATCTTGTTGGCAGCTGATAACCTGAGCAGTGTGAGAAATTCACTTTGTCCTTGCTTTCTTTTCTTGCTACACACCACCATAAAGTATCACGGAAGAAATTGCAATATTGTAGACCGAAGGTGACCTATTTAGGACACCTTCTGTCTAAGGAGGGCCGTGCACTGACACCAGATCGCATTCAAGCAATTTTAGACACCCCAGTACCTTCCACGCAGAAAGATGTTCGTGCATTCATTGGTCTGACTTCGTTTTGCAGGCAATGGATATTGGGTTTTTCACACATTGTTAAACCCTTGCTAGCACTTTTAACTAAAAACACTCCGATCCCCCTTCCATGGACAGATGAATGTCAAAATGCTTTTTGTCAGTTGAGACAAGCTCTTTGCTCTGCACCAGTGTTAGGCACACCAGATTACACGAAGGCTTTTACACTCTATGTACATGAGAAAGAAGGATGTGCATTGTCAGTTTTAGTACAGACACACGGGGACAAACAGCGTCCTTGTGCATACCTTTCTGCAGTTCTTGATCCTGTTGCTCGTGCATTACCTGGGTGCTTCCGTTCAGTTGCAACTGCGGCTGTGTCCATACGTCAGAGTGAAGGGATAGTTTTGTCACACAAACTGTTGGTGCTAGTACCCCATGCAGTAGATGCCCTTTTGAATCAAACTAAGACTCAGCACTTAACTAGTGCTCGTTTGACAGGATACGAATTGACACTGCTAGCACCTCATATTACCTTGAAAAGATGTGCGACACTGAACCCAGCCACTTTGTTGCCATATCCTGCGACTCAGTCTCAGTCAAAGGAGCTTCACGATTGCATATTCCTTACTGAGGAGCAGACAAAGGGTTTGCAAGATACGCCCCTTCCAGATGTAGATGGGGAACTGTGGGTTGATGGGTCCTGTCTGAAGTTACCAGATGGCACGACTTCAGCTGCTTATGCAATTACCACGCTTGAGACAGTAGTGGAAACAGCTCGCATACCTCAGAAGTCAGCTCAAGCAGCTGAACTAATAGCTTTGACACGAGCGTGTGAGCTTAGCACTGACTTGTGTGTGAACATTTACACGGATAGCCGCTATGCTTTTGGAGTGGTTCATGATTTCAGCCTACTCTGGAAGGAAAGAGGCTTTCTTACATCCCATGGGATGCAGATAATGCACGGAGAGTTAGTGCATAATCTCTTGACTGCACTTACATACCCAAAGAGAGTTGCTATTATGAAGTGTAGCGCACACAAGAAAGTGACTGACAAAATAGGACAAGGCAATGCCTTTGCAGACCGCGTAGCCCGTGAAACTGCGATGCAGCGAAGCACTACATCCATGTACGTAGTGAAATCATAAGCTGAGCGTTGGCATGATGCTAGAGAGGAAGTATTGGATATACAGAGATCTTCTTCTGTGGAAGAGTTTGAGCAATGGTCTAAAGAAGGAATGTTAGATGATGAGGGTTGTTGGCGTAACAAAGAAATGAATAAGTGGAAATTGCCTGCAGCCTATTTACAACCTATGGTTCAAATGGCACATGGGCTGGCACATGTTGGAGCTCTAGCAATAACTAAATTGCTTACACAAGTTTGGGAGCATCCTGAAATTGCTAGCACAGCCAAAAGAGTAGTACAGTCCTGTTTGATCTGTTGGCAGTATAATCCTGGAAAAGGGACACAAACTCCTACAGGAGGGTTTGCTACACCAACCGCACCTTTTGAAGTTTTGCAGATGGATTACATCCAACTCGAACGCTGCAATAATCTGAAATATGTCCTAGTGGTGGTATGTGCCTTCAGTAAGTGGATAGAGGCATACCCTACAAAGGATAATACTGCTCTCACCACAGCAAAGGTGCTTCTAAAGGAGTTTTTCCCTAGATACGGTGTTTGCAAACTTTTGTGGAGTGACAATGGACCTCATTTTATTGGGCAAGTTGTTGAGCATGTACTGAAAGGATTAGGGATCTAACAGAAATTCCATACAGTTTTCCACCCGCAATCAGCAGGATTGGTGGAAAGGTATAACGCTACTTTAAAATCAAAATTGGCGAAAATACTGGCTTCCACGTCTCTAAAGTGGCCAGATGCACTACCATTGGCATTGTTGTCCATAAGATCGGTGCCACATTCACGATCAGGTCTCACCCCCTATGAGGTGGTGTTTGGGAGACCGATGAACATTTGGGGAATTCCTAAGCCACGCCCCATACATGATGTTCCTTGTGTTCTGATGAATGATTATTTGGCACAGTTAACCGACAGTTTGGTTTCTATTCATCAACAGGTTCGAGAAGCTCTTCCTGACAGATCTACAGGTGAGGCCCACAAACTCCGACCTGGTGATCTCGTAATGGTCAAGGTCTTCGACAGATCAAACAGCTTGGAGCCGAGGTGGCGAGGACCAGAGCAGGTGCTCCTTGCGACAAGGACAGCAGTTCGAGTGACAAACAGAAAGAATTGGATCCACAGCACACACTGCAAACGCGTGTCGCCTGCCTTGGTGGAACCTGCTGTGTTGACCGACCATCGAGAGATTCTGGAGACGGAGAAAGGCCAAGCTATCTCACCTGACGAATCTGCGGAAGTCTTCCCGGACCACACGATCACTGGAGTATCCAGATATCAATTGAGACCGAGGAAAGAATCTGCAGTTTTGAAAAAGACTGGTTGAGCTACTGCCCTGGGTTAGTGAAACGGAGAGCCGATGTGGCAAGGGGAGGGGATCAGCCCTGCATTAGTGTAGTGACACCCGCCTTGGCACATGGTGAAGAAATCAACGGCTGCCCAGGGAGAAGAGCTCCAACGATTGTTTTCAACAAGTTTTTAGAAAGATCAATCATTACTGTTGCTGAAATGAATAACAAAAGAATCATTTGTGCTGTAGGGTTTGTTGTTGCTATGGTGGCTATGGCAGCAATTACGTGGTACATCGAGAAGGTGGCTCCTGTTCGACAGCTTTTTGTTGCCACTACGCCAGTACCAGTGGAACACTACTACTTCACTCTTCCCTACCATGAGCAGAAGCATCGACAATCCTATCTAAACAATACCTTTATTCAGATGTTGCACCATACTCACAATGCTACAAATACTACCAACTGTTGGGTGTGTGGGATGATACCTGCACATCAAAAGAAAGGAGGAACACCTTTTATTCCTCTTCCATTTTCTCACAATGGTTCTTGTCAAGCTTGGTATGCGCTCTTGTTTGCATATGGAAAGCCTTCAGTAGGTGGGATTATTTTTCAACTTAATAAAGTGTGTTATCAAAATAAAGAAGGTTATCCACAAGCCAAAGGGACTAAATGGGAATGGGAAGAGTATCAACCGGACAATATTTCAACACCACATGCCTTCACAAATGTGAGAATAATAAAGAACATTGGACCTTTTGTGATTTCTGTGACAAAAACTAAAGCAGATTTGTGTATCTGTAGTGTTGGAAGAATTCCAGTGGGGAGGAGCGAGTGTACTGTAATCCTGACCATTGAAGGTGCCAATAAGAGCACTTTCACAGCCTCGCATAATACGTATTTTGTGTGTGGAAATAACGGATATTATCAATTACCTGTTGGGTGGTCAGGAATCTGCTATGTATCTTTTCTGTTGCCCCCTGTGTTTCTGGCACCTGCATTATATCACCGTGATTTTAAACTGTACAATGATATTTCCAAAAACAGAAATAAGAGGACAATAAGTATGGATGAAGTTGACCAAACCGACACCACCCTACAACAATATGTTGATTTCAACTTGGGCTTATTTTTCTTTGTGGGTGCTACATTAAACAGCAGAAAGATCAGGCGATTAACTCGTGTTGTGGAAGCTGTTACCAATCAGACAGCTATGGCACTTGGGAACATTACAGAGGAACTACAGATTGCAACGATTGTAGCACTCCAGAATAGGATGGTGCTAGACGTGATTTTGGCTGATCGAGGTGGTGCATGTCGCATCATCGGTAGCAGCTGTTGCATATTCATACCGGATCACTCACCTTCAGTATATGACGCAATATCAAAACTGCATAAGATTGCTGCAGAAATTCATCCAGAGGCTGGTACTTGGACTTTTACTGGATGGTTTTGGACTCTTGTTTCTGCTTGGGGCTGGAAGCTACTGACTATCCTGTGTGTAATAATTATGATACTTTTTACATGCTGTGTATGTATCCAATGTGGTCCAATGCTTTGCTCCATTTGCATCTCTGCTTGTATACCTGCCAAAGGAAACGTTGCTGAAACAAAGGCCCAACAAATGTTGAATAAAGAGGTGGCCGAAATAATGTTAATAGATGTACGGGATGAATATTTAGATTACCCCAGATAAACGAATGTCTTCAGCTAATGCTGAAAGGGTCGTCTGTTGTAATTTGGCAGCACTTAAGTTAAGCATTAGCCGAAGACATCCTGTATTCAGAGGCTAAATTGTCCGCTTTGTGGAATCCATTTTGTATTTCTGGCAGCCATTTTGGTTGCCATGTGCTGCCATGTGCTCGCCATGTGCTCTGTCCTACCTTCCTGTTAACTGCTCTTGAAATCTGCATAGAGACGAGTTATATTTATTTTCTTTTGCTTTGCACATGCTCAGTTGAGCTCGCAGCTGTCCATGCAGCTGTTCCGAGTTTATAAATGTCAGGATGTGCCTACTAGAAGTAGAAACTGTTAGCTCCACCCACTCGTCGACTGTGCATTTCTTGTATGACCTTATATGTACCTAAAACCAGCATTTGTGTTTGTACCGCCTTCATTTGAGCCCCTGTGTGGGTATAAAAGGACCAAGGTCCTTCCATTCAGTGTGCTACTTCATGCATTACCGAAGGGTGCTGTGTGAATGTAGCTCCACCTCATGAGGTTTAATAAACTCTGTTTTTTCTATTCCAGTTTCTGTGCCAACTTCTTCCTATTGGTCTGAGGACTCTGTGCAGAAAGGGAGAACCCCTAAGCACTGGTAGGCCTTGTTGAGGCTCACCACCACATTATGGCAAACAGATACTAATGTGTATGTACAAATTTCTGTCTAAAGATAAAGGTCAATAGGCAGATAGACAGACCCTAGGTATAAAACTACTCCCCTGTGGCAGGGACTACCTATAAAATAAGCAAGCTATGTCAAACTTGGTTATTATGATCTAGTCTGAGCGCTGTGAAAAACAAGTGTTAAATAGAAAAGAAGTTATAGATGAAGGTGATTTATTTTGGGACCTCAACATGTGAAACAAAAGGTTCAGATCTGCTATAATCTACACATTTATAAAATAACAGGGATATTCAGAGAGATAGGCAGCAGAAAGAAACAGTGACACTGACAGAAAAATTATTCAAGCTACTTGATATTAGCTTTCAAACTTTAGCTAAGTGTATTTAAAACTATCTCTTCTATCACCTCTTCTGCTTTAAAATCTTTTACTGCAGAATCCGAGTGCCTTACAGCATGGACAAGCTCAAATGCATGCACTGACACAATTAAGTTGTGCCCTACAACACTTCTGTTGCATAACACGCCTTGGTCTTTAACCCGTTTGCTGCTCTGAACGTTCCGCGCCAGTGCGGAACATTCTAGTAAATGGGCTGGGCCGCGTTGGCCAACGGACGTGCGCAGCACTACAGAGGTAGTGCTCGCGACGGCCGTTGGCCGACGCTCGCAGCAAAAGGGTTAATTAATGAGAAATCTATCTTTCTTCCTCATAATCTTAGTGCAAAACAGATAATCTCTAAAAAAAAAAAAAAAAAGAGACATCCTATATTTTTGTCTCTCTCAAACAGATTCAAAGTATACTTTTTAGGTCTCGCCTACACAGCGTGCATGCGCTACGTAGGAGGAGACCTCTTGAAATCAATTCACTTTTTCGCCCAAAAACGTGTACGCTTTCCATTGCTTTCAATGGCAACGCATGCATGTTTGGCGATTCCCTTGCGGGAGCGAGCTTTGGCGACATCTGTTTGTAATTAACTTTCAAACAGATGGTGCCCCTGCTCGCTCCCGCAAGGGAATCGCTTTGTGTGCTCTCGGCCGCCCTCCCCCACTCCGTCTGTTCACCGTGAGCCCTCCGGCGCGCGCACCTTTCATCTCGTGCCTGGCGCGCCAGCCGTGCCCTCGCGCAGTTCTGGCAGAGGCCTGGGCTCAATGGAAACTGATCCGGTACCTCGGCTGTGTTAAGTGTTCGTGTTTTTTTTGCTTCGTGGCCAGCTTGTTTTTTTCTTTTAATTGCTCCTGCACCGCTTGTTTCGGTTTCTATTTGGTTTCGATTCGCCATTGTTTACATTTATTTGTTAGGAGTTTAATTTTATTACGATCAGCATGTTGTTTGTAGAGCCGATACCAAGACTCAAACCCGGTTCCCCAAGCACCAAGTCGGCAGCTCTGTATGTTGCATGTACATCGCTAACGTGAAAAGCAAACTTGTTTCCCTTCGTGAACGATGGCAGGGCAGTGTGCAAGAAAGGAGAGCGTGACTATTTGCTACCCGTTCCCTCAATCTACATATGTTATTGGTGGCTGTGGTAACAGACAAAGCCCACCCCCTGTCAAGAACGTCACCTACCAGAGGCTTCACTTATAGCACCTTCTCCGGACAAACCAACCCCCACTCCTTCTAAGCATCCCAGGTGCCCAGGACGTGACAGAGGAAAAAGTTTGTTGTGACTGGGTTTTTAAACCTGTTCTAAGTGTAAATTATATTCGGTAGGTAATAATTTTATATATAAAATCTTTTGTTGCAAACATATGGCTATCACTTTAAGTTGCCAGCAATCGCACCAGAAGTTTTGCACTAGCAGCGTGCGCCGTTCCTGGTGGAGGGAGTTTGAGGTCTAGCGTAGGAGGGGTGGAAGGGGCGCGGTCCATTCTCGTACAGCTTAGCTGCCTTCTGAGGGGTGTCCGCAACCCTTCGAATGACGCCTATGAAAATAAAGTGACTTACCTGCCACTCCTGCCGACGCCCGCCTTGTGCTCCTCTTGCGATGAGGCACAAAATACAGGCTCCCCACCTAATCCAGATGGTGCTCTCATGCTATACCTAGCATGAGAGATGCACCGGAATTGTCCTGAATGGGTTCGTCTGACGCCGACATGCGCACTTACAGCGTCCCTCACCACTCCTCTCTGCCTTGGCCCAGCACCGCTCCACCCTACTCTCATCGGCTTTGCGGCTCAGAATACAGTGATAAATAAAATGATAACATTGTATTATTATCATTTTCTTTATCTGCTGTTGCTGAGCAGTGGGGCGACACTCCTGCAACATTAGAGAGAAGCCACCCCTGGGTACAGTATAGCGGAGATATTAGTGGCAGAGAAAAAAAAAGAAAAAAGAGAGTCGAGAGTTCTTGCCAGTTCCGTCACTGACACCTCGTGTTATTTGTGAGTCTGACACATTTGCAGTCATCCAAAATGCTGATTTTGGTTCCTGTACGCTCACAAACGCTTCTCTTTTTATATTATTTTTCCTTCTTCTCATTCATAAAACACCAAGTGCAGCCTCAGAGCTGTGACTACTGCCTGTTAATACAATGCAGGAAAGAGAAGCTCCTTCTCCTGACATCAGAAAGGTGGGTGGGCGAGCATGGCTTATCGCCAAGTGCTTTTGCGGGCGGTATAAAAAGCCAAACGTGCCACAGTATTTTGTTTTCAAAAGTATAGGTGGTTGTTTGTACCTGGCTGCAGGCATTTTCCTCCTAAGTGGATAAAAAGCACTCACGGTAGTAGATAAATGCCCTTTTAGCGTAAGCTATCTGGGCCTCCTCTCACGCCTCCTGCATGTAGGATTCTTAATATTTCTGTAATCTGCTATCAGGCAGCTGTTTCTTGTTGGCGTGTGCAGACATCCACAAAACCCACTGCAGAGCAGCATTATTACATCTCTTCCCACTAAAGACCATGGCTGTTTCAAACCCGCTTAGGCCGAAGGAGCAAGTGTCGGACAGTCAAAGGGCAACTCTAGATTAAAAGGTACTTTTTATCTCTAGAGTGGGGGCTCTCTCTAAACAGGAGTACGACTTCAACAAGTGAAAAACAAAAGATCCTATTTTACAAATCAGGAAATAACATGCATTTCCATGGTATACTCTTGGCACTTACGAACTGTACTTGCACTTCAGTGTTGATGCAACATTGGATAACTCCATCTGCACCTGGCTATCCCAAGGTGCACGCCTGCATTTCCGGTCTGATAGAATATTAAGGGAGCAGACCTACATTCAGGGCTGATGGCACAGTAAAGAGGTAGCACATGCATTTTAAGTATTGATGCAGAACAGCTGACAACACCTGCATATTAAAATTCAAAACTAGGGACTGTATACGGCCTTCAGTAGTGACGGCACACATGTAGGGACAATACCCTCATTTTAGCATGGATGCCAGATTATGGGATCACGCCTGTATTTAATTCTGATATTAAGGGAAGTATATATATGGTCCCAGGACTGATCACACACAAAGATGTAGTGCTTGCATTTCAGCATCAATGACACATTAAATTACAGCCCCAACCTTTAGTACTGAGCGTATGGGGATTGTAGATGAACTTTAGAGTTGATAACTTGCAAGTATCGTCCTTAAGTGCATTTCATCACTAAAGTCTCATTAAGTACCGCACATGGTTTATAGTACCAAGGAATTAATGATCTTCAGTATTTATGGCACCCCTGGGATGATATCCCCATTTCACTGTTAATGTAGTCATATATTTCGTGCCTTCGCTATTATGATTTCTCAGTAATGTTTCAGACACCATCCTCTCTTGCTCAAGGTCAGATGTGCACTACTGCTGTGGTTTGCGCTGTATAAAGAACCCTGATTGCTGGGCATGCCCTTTTGCATATCTACACGGTGCGGCTGTGTAGTTCCTACGCAGTCACTCGTGTGTGATCCATCGGTCAGTTCTGGCTTAACTGCAGATTGCATTTGGAGACTTGCTGTTCACATTTTAGGCGTGCAAATTCTGGCCTTCAAAGTACTGATGGTTAAAATGCCATGACAGGCTGAAGGTGTTGCACATGTGACACTGGAGCACTTGGCGGTACGTATCTTATGATCACGCAAATTTTGTTGTTGACCTTTTTAATTTGCACCTCATAATCTCTCCAATGTTTGTTCTGCCCCTTATTATTAAACAAACTGCATAAATGCTGGGAAATCTGGTTCATTCGTTTTTTCACAAGTTATGCATAGATCAGAATCTGTCTGTGCTAAAATTATATTACACACCAGAATCGTTTTATAAACAGCTGTCATATGTTTATTGCATTAGTTTCTGCATTTTGCCCTAATGCTCGGCAGCAAAATCTGATCACAATAATCTCCAATGAGCTATTGTACAAGGTGCACATAAGCCTGACAATGCTTCAATCCCTGGCGGAACAGCACCCAGGATAATGTGCTGCATGGATAAACACTTATAAGGTCCCAAAGGCGAGACCTATAGGCTATGCCAATGCTTGTTTAGATTGCTGAGGATCTCATGTGGCTGTTACATGATATAATTTATTTGATTATCGCGGTCTTTCATTTATATGGTCTATATCAGAAATGCACATCTCTTGGATGGTATCAACACAAGATTCTTACAGTATCCTTGGTATTTTCCTTTCGAATTTCACTGCTTGGCCAGTGGAAATCCTGTCTTCATTGACACATCTGCATTGAAGAATCTTTTTGGACAGTGGTCCCTTGGGGTCCGCAACAGTTTAACAAAACTAAATAATACTAATGTTATCGATATAGTAATATTGCTAACGTATGTACAAATAAATAAGCAAAACTGAACATCTGAAAACCTTTTCCACATTGGACTATAAATTAAACAATATATTTCAATATTTGAGTAGTTGTTTGCTGCATACTTGTTTTTGTATTTGGTATATTGCTTTGAGGTTCAAATCATACAATTGCTTAGCCGGGAGTCCCCGGCTTCCAATAATGACTCAATGACTGTCCCCGTATTCCACTACTGATTCAGTGGGGGTCCACAGAAGTCAAAAGGTAAGGAACCGCTGCTTTAGGACATTCACTTCTTTGCTAGAACATAACTATTCAAGGCACTTGTAATCCTTGGATGCCTAACCTTGCTTGCAAACTCTGTATGACATCTGCTTCCTTCATTCTGTCTGACCAATCTTTGTTAAATAATGGTAGCTATGTAATTTAAACAAATGATTCCCTATTGTGAGTTAGCCCAAGGATACATGTATTTATTGACTATTCAGGAAATTGTAAAAAGTTGCAAAGTTCCATTCTATTCCCCTCCATTAAGTCTTTGATAGTACTTCATGGATGAAAATTGACATAAATACAAGCCTTGATCAATTAAATAAGCTAATAGCCATTATAATTAAAAAAAAAGAGTAATCATTGACCTCCGCAGCAGAATTATTATCTCTTCAAACAGCCCATTCTACTTGTGAAATTCAACAGCTTTTGCAAACTTAGGGGCATTTTTAGGAGAGCTTTGCATCATGCTTGCACCACGCAATGTGGTACATGCAAGACGCAAAGCTCTAAGTCATATTTATGAAGCCACGCAAAACCACTTTGTGTGGCTATGAACGGCTTAAAAAATAAGCAGCATAAATTGATGGGTTGCATTAATCTGCGCAAGGAAGGCATTTGATGGGCATTGTGTTGGGTGTTCCCATGCAAGTCCCATGGTTTTTGATGCACTCCCAGATTTACCAAACCTAGTAAACCTGGGAATGCACCAAAAGATTCACCTCCCCAGGTGAGGTTTAAAGAGGAGAAACGTCTTTATTTCTCCTCGTCTTTTCCTCTTTCTAGAAAGAGGAAAACGCCTCTATGGATTGTTTTTGTGCAGGACGGTGACCCTTTCAGCATAAAAACAATCCTGCATACAACACAGGCACCCTTGCACCATGGTGCAAGGGTGCCTGTGTTGGCGCTATGCTGCCAAAATGGAGCCAGTACAGGAGAAAAGGACAGGAATGTGTTGTATTGGATACAGGGCATCCCTGCCCTTTCCCTGTGATCGTATACATGTCCCTTAGTTTTTTACTAATTTGCTCACTTACTGCACACTGTGTTTGATGCTCAGAATGCAACTGGCACTGTGCTTGTTTTTAAGCAGTCACCCACTTTTATTATTATTTTTGTTTTTTGCTTAAACTTCATTGGCATTTTGAATCATGATGGACAGGGTTTACAAACAGGAGAAATGCCAGGAAGATATGTTACCCCACCCCTGCCCTCCAAAACCGCAGATAGGATCCATGTATAATCAGGTCAACCATTGGGGAAGGGTCTTCCCCCACAGTTCTATGCAATAATTTCTATGCCAAGTAAACTCTATTAACTCCCCCACAATCCCTCCCCCGTGTCATGTTTTCCCATGCTCATAGTAATGTGTGGGGATTCCAGGTGTCTCAAGGTATCGTCGCCAACCCCCCATCCGGGACTGTCTGTCAGCCAGCATCCCGTAAATAGCCTCATCACCTGCCGTATCAGTCCTCCAATTCACTGGGGACCCGCGAATCCCGCACGTCCGCCAGCATAGACACCTATGCCCGAAGATCATCCTCGAGTATTTTGACCTTCCAGACTTGTTTCCTGCAACTCGCCTCCACGGTCACCCACTCTCACATGTCCCTCAGACACGCCTTGACTTCTGGAGGTACAGGGCTCAGCCACACTATTGCAATATGTCTTTTCGCTAGCACGAACACCAAAAGGGCAAACCGTCTACTCAATTTCTTATTTTTGAGGGTGGTCAATAGCCCCAACAATACTGATCAAACCTCCCTGGGGATTGTCCATCCCATAGCTTTTTGAAAACTTGTAAGTATAGCTCCCCAATATTGACTTAGGACTGGGCATGCCCATACCATATGTAGAAAGGTCGCCTCCGCTTCACTGCACCGGGGATATGCACCCGAAAGGCCCAGATAGATTCTTCATAAGGTCTGTGAAATGAGGTAGACCTAGTGTACAATATTGTATTGAATTAGCTTAAATCGTGCATTAGAACTCACCTCCCGGACCGCCTCATGGATTCTCAACGAATCTCGTTCCGATAGATTTTCCTGCCGCTTCATCTTACCGCATCTGCACCAGGAGAATGCATCTAGGGAGGTCATCTCAGAGCACCCTATAGAGATGAGGTATCAGGTGCCGCCCCTGTGCCATATAAAGCCATATAAAGCATCACTCTAAGTACATTCATACGGGGGTTCCTTAGGGAAGGACGGCCATATCTCTCAGGCTACCTTTGAAATCTTCCCGTACTGGAAGAATTGCCCTTTTCCCAGATCAAAGGAGGTCTCCACAGCCTTCCGAGTTATAAATAGTCCATTTTCATACAGGTCTCCCATCGTAAGGCATCTGCCTTCTCTCCATCTCTGCACCGACATGGATTCCACTATGCACTGGAGGGGCTTCACCACCCAAAGTGGCATGCCTGGGGCATAGGTCACTTGCCGCACCACCCTCTTTACTGCGGTCTCCCAGACCACACCTACATGCTGTACAATGTAAGGATAGGTTTTGGGGACTCCCGCGCCAAGCATTAAGAGTTACAGTAGAGAGCAGTCACCACGCATGCCCACCAGAAGTCGCTTTTCCCAGTTATAGTGCTCATCCTGCCAATGGACCGCATGCTGGAGCTGGGACGCAATATAGTGGAGCTCAAGACAGGGCACCTCAAGACCTCCATTTCCCCATGTTCTTTGAAGCATTGTTAATCGTATGCGTTTACGCTTGGGGCCCCATAGGAGCTTCACCAGTGGGCCATCCAGCGTTTGGAACTAGTGTCTGGGGACTTTATACAGTGAGTGCTGTAGCGCGTAAAGGCACTGTGGCAAAATAATAATTTTTGCGATTGCCATTTGACCCATAAGGGACAGAGGTAAGTCCCTCCAGAATCGTATGGAGGCACGTACACCCTCCACCACTCTTCCTATGTTGCACTCCAAATAGGAGGGAGCTGTGTCTGCCAAGCGAATCCCCAAGTATTTCGCCTCTTCAGACACCCAGGGGAGCCCCACCACCGGCAATATGTCTTCGGCCCCATGTTGAATAAAGAGGTGGCCGAAATAATGTTAATAGATGTACGGGATGAATATTTAGATTACCCCAGATAAACGAATGTCTTCAGCTAATGCTGAAAGGGTCGTCTGTTGTAATTTGGCAGCACTTAAGTTAAGCATTAGCCGAAGACATCCTGTATTCAGAGGCTAAATTGTCCGCTTTGTGGAATCCATTTTGTATTTCTGGCAGCCATTTTGGTTGCCATGTGCTGCCATGTGCTCGCCATGTGCTCTGTCCTACCTTCCTGTTAACTGCTCTTGAAATCTGCATAGAGACGAGTTATATTTATTTTCTTTTGCTTTGCACATGCTCAGTTGAGCTCGCAGCTGTCCATGCAGCTGTTCCGAGTTTATAAATGTCAGGATGTGCCTACTAGAAGTAGAAACTGTTAGCTCCACCCACTCGTCGACTGTGCATTTCTTGTATGACCTTATATGTACCTAAAACCAGCATTTGTGTTTGTACCGCCTTCATTTGAGCCCCTGTGTGGGTATAAAAGGACCAAGGTCCTTCCATTCAGTGTGCTACTTCATGCATTACCGAAGGGTGCTGTGTGAATGTAGCTCCACCTCATGAGGTTTAATAAACTCTGTTTTTTCTATTCCAGTTTCTGTGCCAACTTCTTCCTATTGGTCTGAGGACTCTGTGCAGAAAGGGAGAACCCCTAAGCACTGGTAGGCCTTGTTGAGGCTCACCACCACATTATGGCAAACAGATACTAATGTGTATGTACAAATTTCTGTCTAAAGATAAAGGTCAATAGGCAGATAGACAGACCCTAGGTATAAAACTACTCCCCTGTGGCAGGGACTACCTATAAAATAAGCAAGCTATGTCAAACTTGGTTATTATGATCTAGTCTGAGCGCTGTGAAAAACAAGTGTTAAATAGAAAAGAAGTTATAGATGAAGGTGATTTATTTTGGGACCTCAACATGTGAAACAAAAGGTTCAGATCTGCTATAATCTACACATTTATAAAATAACAGGGATATTCAGAGAGATAGGCAGCAGAAAGAAACAGTGACACTGACAGAAAAATTATTCAAGCTACTTGATATTAGCTTTCAAACTTTAGCTAAGTGTATTTAAAACTATCTCTTCTATCACCTCTTCTGCTTTAAAATCTTTTACTGCAGAATCCGAGTGCCTTACAGCATGGACAAGCTCAAATGCATGCACTGACACAATTAAGTTGTGCCCTACAACACTTCTGTTGCATAACACGCCTTGGTCTTTAACCCGTTTGCTGCTCTGAACGTTCCGCGCCAGTGCGGAACATTCTAGTAAATGGGCTGGGCCGCGTTGGCCAACGGACGTGCGCAGCACTACAGAGGTAGTGCTCGCGACGGCCGTTGGCCGACGCTCGCAGCAAAAGGGTTAATTAATGAGAAATCTATCTTTCTTCCTCATAATCTTAGTGCAAAACAGATAATCTCTAAAAAAAAAAAAAAAAAAGAGACATCCTATATTTTTGTCTCTCTCAAACAGATTCAAAGTATACTTTTTAGGTCTCGCCTACACAGCGTGCATGCGCTACGTAGGAGGAGACCTCTTGAAATCAATTCACTTTTTCGCCCAAAAACGTGTACGCTTTCCATTGCTTTCAATGGCAACGCATGCATGTTTGGCGATTCCCTTGCGGGAGCGAGCTTTGGCGACATCTGTTTGTAATTAACTTTCAAACAGATGGTGCCCCTGCTCGCTCCCGCAAGGGAATCGCTTTGTGTGCTCTCGGCCGCCCTCCCCCCACTCCGTCTGTTCACCGTGAGCCCTCCGGCGCGCGCACCTTTCATCTCGTGCCTGGCGCGCCAGCCGTGCCCTCGCGCAGTTCTGGCAGAGGCCTGGGCTCAATGGAAACTGATCCGGTACCTCGGCTGTGTTAAGTGTTCGTGTTTTTTTTTTGCTTCGTGGCCAGCTTGTTTTTTTCTTTTAATTGCTCCTGCACCGCTTGTTTCGGTTTCTATTTGGTTTCGATTCGCCATTGTTTACATTTATTTGTTAGGAGTTTAATTTTATTACGATCAGCATGTTGTTTGTAGAGCCGATACCAAGACTCAAACCCGGTTCCCCAAGCACCAAGTCGGCAGCTCTGTATGTTGCATGTACATCGCTAACGTGAAAAGCAAACTTGTTTCCCTTCGTGAACGATGGCAGGGCAGTGTGCAAGAAAGGAGAGCGTGACTATTTGCTACCCGTTCCCTCAATCTACATATGTTATTGGTGGCTGTGGTAACAGACAAAGCCCACCCCCTGTCAAGAACGTCACCTACCAGAGGCTTCACTTATAGCACCTTCTCCGGACAAACCAACCCCCACTCCTTCTAAGCATCCCAGGTGCCCAGGACGTGACAGAGGAAAAAGTTTGTTGTGACTGGGTTTTTAAACCTGTTCTAAGTGTAAATTATATTCGGTAGGTAATAATTTTATATATAAAATCTTTTGTTGCAAACATATGGCTATCACTTTAAGTTGCCAGCAATCGCACCAGAAGTTTTGCACTAGCAGCGTGCGCCGTTCCTGGTGGAGGGAGTTTGAGGTCTAGCGTAGGAGGGGTGGAAGGGGCGCGGTCCATTCTCGTACAGCTTAGCTGCCTTCTGAGGGGTGTCCGCAACCCTTCGAATGACGCCTATGAAAATAAAGTGACTTACCTGCCACTCCTGCCGACGCCCGCCTTGTGCTCCTCTTGCGATGAGGCACAAAATACAGGCTCCCCACCTAATCCAGATGGTGCTCTCATGCTATACCTAGCATGAGAGATGCACCGGAATTGTCCTGAATGGGTTCGTCTGACGCCGACATGCGCACTTACAGCGTCCCTCACCACTCCTCTCTGCCTTGGCCCAGCACCGCTCCACCCTACTCTCATCGGCTTTGCGGCTCAGAATACAGTGATAAATAAAATGATAACATTGTATTATTATCATTTTCTTTATCTGCTGTTGCTGAGCAGTGGGGCGACACTCCTGCAACATTAGAGAGAAGCCACCCCTGGGTACAGTATAGCGGAGATATTAGTGGCAGAGAAAAAAAAAGAAAAAAGAGAGTCGAGAGTTCTTGCCAGTTCCGTCACTGACACCTCGTGTTATTTGTGAGTCTGACACATTTGCAGTCATCCAAAATGCTGATTTTGGTTCCTGTACGCTCACAAACGCTTCTCTTTTTATATTATTTTTCCTTCTTCTCATTCATAAAACACCAAGTGCAGCCTCAGAGCTGTGACTACTGCCTGTTAATACAATGCAGGAAAGAGAAGCTCCTTCTCCTGACATCAGAAAGGTGGGTGGGCGAGCATGGCTTATCGCCAAGTGCTTTTGCGGGCGGTATAAAAAGCCAAACGTGCCACAGTATTTTGTTTTCAAAAGTATAGGTGGTTGTTTGTACCTGGCTGCAGGCATTTTCCTCCTAAGTGGATAAAAAGCACTCACGGTAGTAGATAAATGCCCTTTTTAGCGTAAGCTATCTGGGCCTCCTCTCACGCCTCCTGCATGTAGGATTCTTAATATTTCTGTAATCTGCTATCAGGCAGCTGTTTCTTGTTGGCGTGTGCAGACATCCACAAAACCCACTGCAGAGCAGCATTATTACATCTCTTCCCACTAAAGACCATGGCTGTTTCAAACCCGCTTAGGCCGAAGGAGCAAGTGTCGGACAGTCAAAGGGCAACTCTAGATTAAAAGGTACTTTTTTATCTCTAGAGTGGGGGCTCTCTCTAAACAGGAGTACGACTTCAACAAGTGAAAAACAAAAGATCCTATTTTACAAATCAGGAAATAACATGCATTTCCATGGTATACTCTTGGCACTTACGAACTGTACTTGCACTTCAGTGTTGATGCAACATTGGATAACTCCATCTGCACCTGGCTATCCCAAGGTGCACGCCTGCATTTCCGGTCTGATAGAATATTAAGGGAGCAGACCTACATTCAGGGCTGATGGCACAGTAAAGAGGTAGCACATGCATTTTAAGTATTGATGCAGAACAGCTGACAACACCTGCATATTAAAATTCAAAACTAGGGACTGTATACGGCCTTCAGTAGTGACGGCACACATGTAGGGACAATACCCTCATTTTAGCATGGATGCCAGATTATGGGATCACGCCTGTATTTAATTCTGATATTAAGGGAAGTATATATATGGTCCCAGGACTGATCACACACAAAGATGTAGTGCTTGCATTTCAGCATCAATGACACATTAAATTACAGCCCCAACCTTTAGTACTGAGCGTATGGGGATTGTAGATGAACTTTAGAGTTGATAACTTGCAAGTATCGTCCTTAAGTGCATTTCATCACTAAAGTCTCATTAAGTACCGCACATGGTTTATAGTACCAAGGAATTAATGATCTTCAGTATTTATGGCACCCCTGGGATGATATCCCCATTTCACTGTTAATGTAGTCATATATTTCGTGCCTTCGCTATTATGATTTCTCAGTAATGTTTCAGACACCATCCTCTCTTGCTCAAGGTCAGATGTGCACTACTGCTGTGGTTTGCGCTGTATAAAGAACCCTGATTGCTGGGCATGCCCTTTTGCATATCTACACGGTGCGGCTGTGTAGTTCCTACGCAGTCACTCGTGTGTGATCCATCGGTCAGTTCTGGCTTAACTGCAGATTGCATTTGGAGACTTGCTGTTCACATTTTAGGCGTGCAAATTCTGGCCTTCAAAGTACTGATGGTTAAAATGCCATGACAGGCTGAAGGTGTTGCACATGTGACACTGGAGCACTTGGCGGTACGTATCTTATGATCACGCAAATTTTGTTGTTGACCTTTTTAATTTGCACCTCATAATCTCTCCAATGTTTGTTCTGCCCCTTATTATTAAACAAACTGCATAAATGCTGGGAAATCTGGTTCATTCGTTTTTTCACAAGTTATGCATAGATCAGAATCTGTCTGTGCTAAAATTATATTACACACCAGAATCGTTTTATAAACAGCTGTCATATGTTTATTGCATTAGTTTCTGCATTTTGCCCTAATGCTCGGCAGCAAAATCTGATCACAATAATCTCCAATGAGCTATTGTACAAGGTGCACATAAGCCTGACAATGCTTCAATCCCTGGCGGAACAGCACCCAGGATAATGTGCTGCATGGATAAACACTTATAAGGTCCCAAAGGCGAGACCTATAGGCTATGCCAATGCTTGTTTAGATTGCTGAGGATCTCATGTGGCTGTTACATGATATAATTTATTTGATTATCGCGGTCTTTCATTTATATGGTCTATATCAGAAATGCACATCTCTTGGATGGTATCAACACAAGATTCTTACAGTATCCTTGGTATTTTCCTTTCGAATTTCACTGCTTGGCCAGTGGAAATCCTGTCTTCATTGACACATCTGCATTGAAGAATCTTTTGGACAGTGGTCCCTTGGGGTCCGCAACAGTTTAACAAAACTAAATAATACTAATGTTATCGATATAGTAATATTGCTAACGTATGTACAAATAAATAAGCAAAACTGAACATCTGAAAACCTTTTCCACATTGGACTATAAATTAAACAATATATTTCAATATTTGAGTAGTTGTTTGCTGCATACTTGTTTTTGTATTTGGTATATTGCTTTGAGGTTCAAATCATACAATTGCTTAGCCGGGAGTCCCCGGCTTCCAATAATGACTCAATGACTGTCCCCGTATTCCACTACTGATTCAGTGGGGGTCCACAGAAGTCAAAAGGTAAGGAACCGCTGCTTTAGGACATTCACTTCTTTGCTAGAACATAACTATTCAAGGCACTTGTAATCCTTGGATGCCTAACCTTGCTTGCAAACTCTGTATGACATCTGCTTCCTTCATTCTGTCTGACCAATCTTTGTTAAATAATGGTAGCTATGTAATTTAAACAAATGATTCCCTATTGTGAGTTAGCCCAAGGATACATGTATTTATTGACTATTCAGGAAATTGTAAAAAGTTGCAAAGTTCCATTCTATTCCCTCCATTAAGTCTTTGATAGTACTTCATGGATGAAAATTGACATAAATACAAGCCTTGATCAATTAAATAAGCTAATAGCCATTATAATTAAAAAAAGAGTAATCATTGACCTCCGCAGCAGAATTATTATCTCTTCAAACAGCCCATTCTACTTGTGAAATTCAACAGCTTTTGCAAACTTAGGGGCATTTTAGGAGAGCTTTGCATCATGCTTGCACCACGCAATGTGGTACATGCAAGACGCAAAGCTCTAAGTCATATTTATGAAGCCACGCAAAACCACTTTGTGTGGCTATGAACGGCTTAAAAAATAAGCAGCATAAATTGATGGGTTGCATTAATCTGCGCAAGGAAGGCATTTGATGGGCATTGTGTTGGGTGTTCCCATGCAAGTCCCATGGTTTTTGATGCACTCCCAGATTTACCAAACCTAGTAAACCTGGGAATGCACCAAAAAGATTCACCTCCCCAGGTGAGGTTTAAAGAGGAGAAACGTCTTTATTTCTCCTCGTCTTTTCCTCTTTTCTAGAAAGAGGAAAACGCCTCTATGGATTGTTTTTGTGCAGGACGGTGACCCTTTCAGCATAAAAACAATCCTGCATACAACACAGGCACCCTTGCACCATGGTGCAAGGGTGCCTGTGTTGGCGCTATGCTGCCAAAATGGAGCCAGTACAGGAGAAAAGGACAGGAATGTGTTGTATTGGATACAGGGCATCCCTGCCCTTTCCCTGTGATCGTATACATGTCCCTTAGTTTTTTACTAATTTGCTCACTTACTGCACACTGTGTTTGATGCTCAGAATGCAACTGGCACTGTGCTTGTTTTTAAGCAGTCACCCACTTTTATTATTATTTTTGTTTTTTGCTTAAACTTCATTGGCATTTTGAATCATGATGGACAGGGTTTACAAACAGGAGAAATGCCAGGAAGATATGTTACCCCACCCCTGCCCTCCAAAACCGCAGATAGGATCCATGTATAATCAGGTCAACCATTGGGGAAGGGTCTTCCCCCACAGTTCTATGCAATAATTTCTATGCCAAGTAAACTCTATTAACTCCCCCACAATCCCTCCCCCGTGTCATGTTTTCCCATGCTCATAGTAATGTGTGGGGATTCCAGGTGTCTCAAGGTATCGTCGCCAACCCCCCATCCGGGACTGTCTGTCAGCCAGCATCCCGTAAATAGCCTCATCACCTGCCGTATCAGTCCTCCAATTCACTGGGGACCCGCGAATCCCGCACGTCCGCCAGCATAGACACCTATGCCCGAAGATCATCCTCGAGTATTTTGACCTTCCAGACTTGTTTCCTGCAACTCGCCTCCACGGTCACCCACTCTCACATGTCCCTCAGACACGCCTTGACTTCTGGAGGTACAGGGCTCAGCCACACTATTGCAATATGTCTTTTCGCTAGCACGAACACCAAAAGGGCAAACCGTCTACTCAATTTCTTATTTTTGAGGGTGGTCAATAGCCCCAACAATACTGATCAAACCTCCCTGGGGATTGTCCATCCCATAGCTTTTTGAAAACTTGTAAGTATAGCTCCCCAATATTGACTTAGGACTGGGCATGCCCATACCATATGTAGAAAGGTCGCCTCCGCTTCACTGCACCGGGGATATGCACCCGAAAGGCCCAGATAGATTCTTCATAAGGTCTGTGAAATGAGGTAGACCTAGTGTACAATATTGTATTGAATTAGCTTAAATCGTGCATTAGAACTCACCTCCCGGACCGCCTCATGGATTCTCAACGAATCTCGTTCCGATAGATTTTCCTGCCGCTTCATCTTACCGCATCTGCACCAGGAGAATGCATCTAGGGAGGTCATCTCAGAGCACCCTATAGAGATGAGGTATCAGGTGCCGCCCCTGTGCCATATAAAGCCATATAAAGCATCACTCTAAGTACATTCATACGGGGGTTCCTTAGGGAAGGACGGCCATATCTCTCAGGCTACCTTTGAAATCTTCCCGTACTGGAAGAATTGCCCTTTTCCCAGATCAAAGGAGGTCTCCACAGCCTTCCGAGTTATAAATAGTCCATTTTCATACAGGTCTCCCATCGTAAGGCATCTGCCTTCTCTCCATCTCTGCACCGACATGGATTCCACTATGCACTGGAGGGGCTTCACCACCCAAAGTGGCATGCCTGGGGCATAGGTCACTTGCCGCACCACCCTCTTTACTGCGGTCTCCCAGACCACACCTACATGCTGTACAATGTAAGGATAGGTTTTGGGGACTCCCGCGCCAAGCATTAAGAGTTACAGTAGAGAGCAGTCACCACGCATGCCCACCAGAAGTCGCTTTTCCCAGTTATAGTGCTCATCCTGCCAATGGACCGCATGCTGGAGCTGGGACGCAATATAGTGGAGCTCAAGACAGGGCACCTCAAGACCTCCATTTCCCCATGTTCTTTGAAGCATTGTTAATCGTATGCGTTTACGCTTGGGGCCCCATAGGAGCTTCACCAGTGGGCCATCCAGCGTTTGGAACTAGTGTCTGGGGACTTTATACAGTGAGTGCTGTAGCGCGTAAAGGCACTGTGGCAAAATAATAATTTTTGCGATTGCCATTTGACCCATAAGGGACAGAGGTAAGTCCCTCCAGAATCGTATGGAGGCACGTACACCCTCCACCACTCTTCCTATGTTGCACTCCAAATAGGAGGGAGCTGTGTCTGCCAAGCGAATCCCCAAGTATTTCGCCTCTTCAGACACCCAGGGGAGCCCCACCACCGGCAATATGTCTTCGGCCCCATGGCCAACCTCCCCAATAGAATCAGTTTGGATTTTGCCAGATTTATGCGGAGACTGGATACTGCCCCAAATCTCTTCAGCACCGTGAGGAGAACCGGCACCGACTGTGCCGGTTGACAGATATATTATACCAGTGTATCATCGGCGTATAAGGAAACCACATGATTAGTGACCCCAAGGGATATCCCCATCCACCCATCTGTCCTCTCAAAGCCTGCTCCATAGCTGCCGCGAAATTAAGTGGCGATAAGGGGTAACCCTGTCAGGTACCCCAGTCCAGTGCAAATTGTTTTGACACCATTCCCCTAGCCCGAATTCGGGCAACAGAGTTCTTGTACAGTAATTGGACCCGTTTGAGGAACACAGACCCCACTCCGAACCGTCACAGGACCAACCAAATATATGACCACTGCACTGAGTCGAAGGCTTGCTCAATATCAAGCAGTGCCAGAGCATAATCCTTGGCCATGAGGCAGGAAGCATGCCAGACATGCGCCAGGCGCCGCAGATTTTGAGTGGTGTTCCACCGCGGTATAAAGCGAGCCTGGTCAGGGTGGATCAGGTGGGACATATGTGGTCGAAGCCGGGCCACCAATACCCAGCTCAGGAGTTTCACTGCCAAATTTAGGAGCGAAATCGGTTGATAAGAACTAGGTAACAGGGAGTCCCTATCAGGTTTTAATATCATGGCTATCACTGCCTCCCACTTGGAGACCGGCAAAGACTGCCCCATTAATGCTTCATTATATACCTCAAGGAGGCGATCCGCCAGGAGTGGAGCAAACTGTTGATAAAACTCCGCCAGGAGACCACCGCTCCCCTGACTCTTCACTGGATTGCGGCACGGATAGCTGCTAACAGTTCCTCTTTAGTGATTGGGGCCTGAAGCGCAACCTCTACATCATGGTCTAGCCACGGTAGTTCCACCATATCTAAGAATTCTCTGACAGCTTCTTGTGGCGGGGAGATTTGATTTTTATACACGTTGGCCAGGTGCATAGCCAGTACTTTAAGGATCGCCTGCTGATTGCACACTAGTTTCCCAGTACTATCCTGCATTTGAAGTGTAGGAGTTATAGCTGTCTCTCTTTTTACAAGTCAGGCAAGGAGGGCCGCCGCTTTGTCCCCCTCCATGTGTAAGTGCTGCTGATATGAAGTGTACATAAACTTTTCCAACCTGCGCCAAGACTCCAACAGGGCCTCACGGGCAGTGCTCCACTCCCCCATAACCCGGGGAGCCGTAGGAAGGTCTGCCTCTAACTTGCACAATTTCCGTTCCTGGGTCCGTATATCCTGCTCTAACTGGTGCCTCACCCCATAGGTTGTCTTTATACAAACCCCTCGAATGACAACCTTCATGGACTCCCATTCAAGTGCCCTGCTGGAAGCTGACCCCCAATTCTCCTTGAAGTAACGCAACAGTGCATCCGAGACAGTAGCCGCATAAGGGGGGTCCGGCAGTACCTCCGTCATAAGTAGCCACACTTGTACCCCCGGGCGCTCCCCAGTTCCCCCAAAACTGAGCAAGACAGGCGAGTGGTCAGACAGGTATCAAGGTAAGTAGGTTATCCCCTTCACATCAGGAGACAGCTCGGGCGAAAGAAAACAATAGTCCAGTCGACTAAAGGTATTAGCTGCGGGGTATGACAAGAGATCAATCTCTCGTCATGTAACTGCATACCCTGTAGAATGTCTTTTAGGGTCCCTGTTATTCGGGGTTTAGCATTAGCCCGTGGGGGCTCGTGGTCAAGCGTCCCATCGAGAACACAGTTAAAATATCCCGTCAAGATTATCGCTGCACCCAAGTAAGGGGTTGCTGCTGCTATGATGGTAGGAAAGAAGGCAGGACAATCCGCATTAGGGGCATATACATTAAGTAGACATATTTCCCGTCCCTCCAATTTGCCATGTAAAATTACGTACCTCCGCTCTGGATCCACCACATGATGTAGGTGTTGAAAGGGAACCCCGCGGGCCACCCAAATGAGCACCCCCAGTGCGAACCTTGAATAAGAGGTAGCATAGAGCTGCCCTCTCCATCTCCGTCATATACAGGACAATCAGTCTCCCCAAATGTGTGTCTCCTGTAGGCATGCAATCGCCTACCGATATCGCTTCAGATAAACAAATACCCTTCTGCGTTTTTCGAACGCTGCCATACCCTGGAAGTTCCAGGTGATTACCTTCGTTATGGGGGAAGCCACAATAGTAGAAACCCTGCAGCTCTCCCCACCTCACCTCCTCTGCCCTCCTTTTCCCCTTCATCCTATCAGATCGCTCTTGCAGCTTAAGTGTGAGAACCAGACACAAAAACAGAAAAAACACCCCCAACCGTTTCAAAATACAGACATCATATTCAATCCCAACGACCCCACTCCCCCTGGGCAGTTCTGCGAACCCCCTCCCCCCTTTCCGGTAAAGGCATGCACATGCCGCCCTGCATCCCACCCAATCCCCCAACTGTAAATAACAAGAACCCACATCACCATTGCCCAGCGTGTGTGCGTATCTTCAAACCTATTCTTAGGTGTGTGGTATAACAGTCCCCCAACATTGGTGCTACGCCAGTGACCGAGTAACTGGAGGGGTGCAAGGCAAAGACCTCCAGCTCACCACGTGGGCCCCAACCTCTGAGGGGGGGGGAAGCCCTCCGTAGATAGCAGCTCTCTTTATGTGAAGGAATACGTCTCCTATGTGTACATCACCCACATCCTCCCCTCCCAAAACATACCATCTCGCTCTCCAATCAGCAGTCAGTCCACTTATCTGGGCCACCCATGCGTGACCATGCACCACTATAGTCCGGTGGTAGTGTCCTCCGATAGGCTGGGATCTATCATGAGATCCTGGCTTTCCCCGTCTGAGTTCGGCATTGTCTCTGTGGCTTGCAGTGTTCCATCAGGGCAGAACCAGATCTGCCCTGAACTTCCGTCCCGACCGCAAGTTTTCTTCCGAGTCTGCTGCATCCGATCCTGGGCAGGTCTGCCCGACACGGATGACCTGGACGATCCCATTGAGAGCACTAGACAGGCCCCCGGTCTCCCACTAGCGACCAGCCAGTCGCTCACCTCCGCAGCAGAGAAAAAAAAGAACAGGGTTTTTCCATTACTTTCGACTGGCAACTTAGCCGGGAAGAGGAGGCTGTACTTCAAGTTGAGGTCTCGCAGATTATGTTTAACTGCAAGGAACGCCTTCCTCTGGTCTTGGACCCTTTGTGTGTAATCGGGATAAATTGATATGGGGTGGCCCTCGAACAGCAACGGTCCTTTGGTTTGTGTGGCTTGCAGGATAGTGTCTCTGTCCCGGTAATTAAAACATGGGCAATGATGGCTCTTGGCAGTGCGCTAGGTCGAGGCAGGGGTACCAGCGCCCTATGCGCTCTCTTAACATTAAAAAACTTGGAAAGTCTCTTAGGGGCCAGGCCCTTAACAGTCCAGTCCTCCAAGAACAGTTCTGTAGAGAGTCCCTCCACCCTCTCAGGAAACCCTACAAACCGTAGGTTGTTTCTTCGGGACCTCCCTTCAGAGTCTTCCGCCCGATCATCGAGCTTTACCACCCATTTCTGAAGTTCAATGACAGTGTCCCTGAGGGAACAGACCTCCGTTTGCAGCGTGTTCACATTCTGTTCAGTGGTGGTCACCCTTTCAGATACCTTGCGCAGGTCACATCGCAGCAGGTTGACATCAATGGCCACTGCATCAATTCTGTGTACCATGTCGTCCCGGGTGGACAGGATCGCCGCTAATACGTCTGCCAAGGAAGTGGCTGCCTCCGCAGTCCACAATGCCTCTTCACTGCATTCTGCCATATTTGCCTCCTGTGTCTTGGTGCACTGGGGGAGAGGCTGGGCGTAGTCTAGTATTGTATTGGCTTGCGCTCTGGACCCCTTATCCCTCACCATGGTGTCTTTGTACTTGGGTGCTACTAATTCATGTGAACTGCATGCGTGTCCCAGGGAAGGCTCAGCCACCATTCTGCCACTTATCCACCTGAGGCATTTAATCAGCAATAGCCCCCTCCCAAGCTTCTTCGGCCCCTGCCAGACCAGGGGCCTCTCCCACAAGGGCCTCCTTTCTGTTCCCGCCAGTCAGGCACAATCCAGTCCAGTACATGTGTCCCTGCTGGTCCACAGGGACAATTACTTTCCCTCACAACAGATTGTACGGGGGTATTCACCCACAATGTCCCGGCAGCAGCCCCGTCTCTTCCGGGATCTGTCTGTTCAGATTCAGGGCGGCCCGCAGTGGTTACCTCCTCCTCATGGGCTTGGGAAGCGCAATTACTTAAGACCGAAATCTTACTGGCCTATTCAGCATTACGGCATCCACCTCTCCGTTTATGCTGCTTGTAGCAGAGGTGCCCTGGGCCAGGCGGCCGCATCTCATTGGTTGCTCCCGGCCCCCGAGGGCTGCAACAGTAGGCCAGCCAGCTGCCCTCCATCCGGGACCTCGGCTGTCCCACAGCAGTAGCCCCCAAACACCTTAGAACCTCCACTCAACTTCTCTTCAGCCCGCACCCGCAAGCCCCAGTATCCAAGATGACTCCGGCCGCCCTCGCCGACAGTGGTCTCCACTTTCTGCTCCCCGAAATAACAGCACAACACCCCTCAGCGGCTGCCGCCCAGAGCTCAGATCGGCTGTCACTCACCACCAGGTAAGCCCAGCCGGGCCCCACCCCCAGCAGATATCCCAGTGGCCAGGGATAGGTCCTCACCTCCGATTGGAGGCAGCCTCGCCACAGAAGGCCATCCCGTCACCTCCCGCAGGCGCCCAGGTCTCCACGCGCCACCATCACCCCCTCAGCCGGTCAGGCATCGCAGAGGATCCCCTATTCGGAGGCTTTATGAAGTACGTCCCACCATGAAGCACACTGCTGTCTGTAGCCTGCTCTCCTCTGTGGCATGCCTCTGACGCAGAGGTGCAACCCCACCATCAATCACCTTGTTGGACGTTCTTGGGATCTCACTCCTTGGAGCCTGCCTCACCCAGACCGCCACTCGGTTAGTAAAATGGAGCTGTCGGTAAACCAGGCAGCCACCTCTCTGGAGCCCGGTATACTCTCCAGGCGGTCATTCCGGCTGTTCACACACTGCAGGGAAAAAGCAGCAAAGCTTTAACCGTAGGTCATGGGGTCGGAGCACATAGCTGCCAAGGTTTCAGATTGCTTATGTGTGACATTTTCATAATTCCAGTGTACTTATGAGTGACATTCGATGGCTAAGTGTGACACTTTCTCGAGTGCAAAATCAAAGCAATGAAGACTAGGGAAATATATAAATATCAGAAATTACACCCGTTTGAGCAATGAGAAACTCTAAGAAAAACTTATAACTGCTGCAAAGCACCAGAAATGGAAGGGCACTGACTTTGCAGGAGGGCCTAGTAGTGATAAATAAATGCCAAATTGCTGGTAAGATTTAACCGGTTTATTGAAGTAAAAGAGCAGGTGACGAAGTGCACCATAGCTGCAGACCAAAGACCCTAAATAACGAACATCCATTGTACTAAACTGCTGAGTACAGTCAGTACAGAACTGTGTTTCTGTTTAATATAGCCCATAAATGCTTGACTTCAGAGATCAGCGAGAATCAGCTTATTAACCCTCTGTGCTACTCTATAATGAGTGAAAACTGTCACTAAACTAAATCCTGATCTCGCTCAACAAGAAACATTATTCTCTAGTTATCTTGACATTTTTACTGTTGCCTGAAAACTCCTGAACACACACGAAATTCAGCCCACTGTCAGGTGGTTTTAAGCCCATGTTATTTATACTAAGTACAAGTTACACAAGTAACAAAAAAAGATCTCTGTGAGAAAAATAACTCACAGGTTTCTGACCTCTTAAAATACAGTTTGCCGAATGTGCAGCATGGCTCATGGTACACAGTACTAGTTTTGACTTTACAGCAGGGATTAACCCTTTGTGCCACTAAATCATGGTGAGTCAACTGCCAGTAGTCGAAAACTCAACCTTAACAGGAACATTTATAATGAACACAGCAGGGTTTAATTTTTGACACTTACCAAGTCAGTGGGTGCTGCAGCTAGTAAAATAAGTCCAAACTAACGCCGATGCCTGGGTCGCTGTAGTGTCTGTCACGCTTCCTGGCTGCAGACAGGTGATGGAAATTCTCATGAGTCGGAGGAATCATATGAGGGTGAGAGCAAGGGGCTTATGCAGAGCGTGGCACCGCTTCAGCTTGAGAGCCGCCCATGTGCCTTTTAAAGACACTTGGCACAGAGCAGCTGCTCTCACAACTTGGAGATTCCCTGGGGCACACAACCACCGGGGACTGAGACGACACAGGTTGGGCAGCTGCACGTGTAGGCCAGGAGTTCGAACATTGTCCTATCACTCTGGCGACTGGACGGACTCGGACCCAACCCCATTGACCGCAGCAGCTACTGAATCCCAGAGGAAAGCACACCACTGTGCTGCAGCTGATAGTCTGAATATTCATGCTCGGGTGGCGCGTTTACCACGAGAGTCGTTGCGGCTAGGCACTAGGCAGTCCGTAAACAGAATTGCACCTCACTGCAAATCCTCTCCTTTCCTCATTCTGAGTGAGTGTAATCAAGATGCGCTGCACGGTGTCGGGAATCCAGGCTATTGTTACAATATAGCAGCTCAGCCAGCCCAAGCCTGCCAGGAGCAGCACGCATTCTACTGCTCGCTGCCACTAGCTTTAGTTTCACTGTCAGCATTGGGAATTAGTAGCGGTATGGCTGAACAGGCAGGCAGGCCTTATGCATAATGCGTGTCTTAGCATTTCAGTGCAGTGATGCGGACCACCACACTGAAATGCGTTGGTCTAACGCCGGATGTGTGGTACTTGGCAGGGCTGGGAGCAGGTGGAATAATACAGGATGTTGCCAGATTTCACTGCCATCGACAGGAGCTCCGGTAGAAACGTCTACTCAACAATCTTAGCAGGCCACGCCCCCAAGCAGTCACCGACCTTGCCTGCAAAGCTATTGCTTTCTGTATGGCAGGAGATCTGTTTGCTATTCTAAGTGCACACTGGCCCTGTGCTTTTGCACATTTCAACCTCCTCATGTGAGACTCAAGTTTCAACGCTTGAACTGTTTTCAGACTGTCATCTTGATGAGTTCATGGAGCAGCAAGTGTGCTTCCTGTTGATTCCAGCTGATCAAATACATCAGTTTTTTTTTCAATGTAATGTATTTGCCACTGTCCAAGCTGTTTGCTTTGAATTTTCACTTCTGCTGACATGTGCCACAACCGATATGTGGGACTGCCAACCTCACCATTCAGTGATGCACCTGCTCTCACGTCACAAATGAATTCAAACACAGTAGCTTGCTCCATCTTTGACTGCAGCTGCTACTTTTACAGCTTCGTTCTTCAAACACATTCTGGTGTTACCAACGTCTACATTTGGTGAGTACTAGTATCACTGCAACTAGTTCCAAAATCTTCAGTTTTCCTACAATTTGTAGCACATTATCGTCTCCACCTGCAGATTCTCTCTCTGTAGAACTGCAGATTTGAACGTTTCTTTCTGTTTCAGAATGAAATTAACTCAGTAAATCGAGAGAGATTATTCGCAGCTGTTCCAGTTTGTATACCCATCTTAAGCAAGCTTTTTTGCTTTCTTAATTCTTTTAAATTGAATTTTTGTTTTCTGTCCCATGCTGCATGGTCAAATTAAGCATAAAGGTTTTGCGCAGCTTTTTCGTTTATCAATGCACACGGATTTTTATACACATATTTACTAGAAATATTGCCCTATCAATCCAGGGATGATGTATGCTCTGCCTTTCCTGCTTATATGCCCCCATTGCATTTCATTTATTGATGTGCACATTTTCCATTTATAAACACAATTTATTTTGCATCAATTGCACATGTACACGTATAACATTGTCTTATTATAAGCGCATTAATTGTTCATATAACAAAACTCCAGAAAGAGCAGTAATAGCCCCACAGAACCGCACAAGATGTAGTAGTTGAACAATTAGAAAGGGTCGTGCTTCACCTCAGAGGGTCCTACTGCTCATGAACCCTGACCATTTGTATTAAAAAAAAAATACAACCAACATAGGGAGCGCTGCAAAATATCACATAAACAATTAGTAGTTGATTGTGACATGTATCCAAATAGTGCAACGCAGCCCGTCAGAATTGATGATTCTTCACTGAGCCCATAATTACAGAGGAGCCATAGTGTTAAATCTCAAAGATTCTTTTATTCTTCAAACCATGTTGGTTGGAATTGTTCATATATTACTGTGAACTATGCTATGGAGCAGATTTTAGTGGATATGAAAGAGCACGTGTGCTAATTCTTGAATGTTATCATTCATCATGAGGTCTTGCCTTTTCATAATAATCAGAAAAGAGTGTACACGTCTAGTACAGACACATATGCAGGGAGAGAAGTGTTCACCTTTCCATGGGAGCTTCATTCGAGCTGTGTACAGTAAAAGCCATGGGCTCTCAGAACCAGGCCTTACCTGCATAGATCTCATCTCAGCAACACCGTAATGGAGACAAAGTGCAACCTTCTCAAAGTTGATAAGAAACAACTATATTATCAGAAATGCAGGTGGGTACTTTGATGGATTAGCTAGAAGGGAGGTGTTTGTTACCAAAGACAGGTTTCGTCATTCAATGTTCTCAATTATTTCATGCCATTTAAACCCGATCAATTATGTTGCAAATTTAAAAAAATACATTGCTGCATAGTCTATTTAATTGCAACTATTACGTTTCTTTTTACAATTACATCTATTCATATATTCTGCACTAGGTTAGAGCATTAATTTTTATTAAAGCCTTTCAAATATATTGGGTTGATTATTTGTGTTTTTCTATCCATTGGGAAAGAAGTTTTGTAACTCCCTATTAATACAAATAATCCTGCAGTTTCACAGGACTGATCATTGCTCTATATGCATCAGCCTCAAGTAATGCACGGAAGGTTTGTAGGTTACAATCCGGCAGATTTACTGGTTCGAGTTGGTAAATTGTCTACGCCTACTCTTTGCCAGCGGGTTTAGGATGTCTAAAAGTGGGCAGTATATGCTGTCAAGCCACATCTCATAACATCCATTTCCAGACACTGGGGGCTAGTGATTTTTTTAAAGTGGTTGAGCAATAATACTTGCCCTGAACACCAGTGAGCAAACTACTTCAGGGAGTTCTGCTCCAGAGAAAGTTTTTTTTACAAGTGGCCAAATAGTGTATTTTAAACCACACCTGTCAGATCGTTGGCTCAAAACCCATGGGTACTGATAGGGCATTTATTAAATATTGAAGCACTTTCATGGTGTGCAAAGTCAAGAAGCCAGACGTTACGCAGGGGTTAACTTGTTGTTTTTTTTTTCTTTCAAAATGTGCAATGGGTACCCCATACATCAATAATTACCTCCATTGTGCCTGGGTCAGCATTTTGTTATAGTTGCCTCCAATATGCCATAGATGCTCCTTTCTACCAAGAATTATATACCATGTGCCAGAATTTTGCCATTGACTACATCCATTTATTATGGGTGTTCCATATGTCAAAAATTACCTTTAGTATGTCAGGTCAGCATTTTGTCATGGAGTTCTACCATGTGATGAGTGCCCCATTACTCTAACACATGCCAGTGCAAAAAGTTTGCCATTGACTACATCCATATAACATGAATCTATTGTTCAGTGTGAGATCACTGGATTGGACACAGCAGTAACACCACAGTTCTGGAGCTGGAGGGGTCTTGGTCTGTCTCCCAAGTGATGGGCGCCTTTGGGGTAACTATATGAGACTTCTCCTGCATTGTAGCATATAAGCAAGTTATTCAATTATGTGGAGATGAATTGGTTAACAATATATTAAGTTCATGGAGCGTAGACTGCTCTCGGAAGGGTGTCATGGAAGGCATCGGAGGACAGCTCGGAGTCTATTATATGAGAAAACATCGTGCAGGATGTGGTGCGGGTCTATGAGTATATGGTGTACTATGAGGAGTTTCCCCCTCTGGATAGAGGTCGCTAAATGTGTGGAGCAACAGTTGTTTTAACTGACAGCAGACACCCTCGACAGGTGCAGTGGAGCATGGGGTGTCTAGCTAGCGGTTTACTCGGCGAGTACAGACAATCCATTCGCGCGTAGTCTTTCCCAAGCCCACACCATGAAGACTTCAGAATCAATAGTTGCATGAAAGCGCTTGACAGTGCTCAGGGGGGCAATGCTATAGGACTCAACAGCTGTGTGCGGCAGGAATAGGGACAGGTACAGCCAGAAGTGCACAAACTGCACTTGTGCACTACAACAGTACAGGTCCATATCAGGGGCGCAGAGGGCACCCTGATCAAAGGGAAGGGTCAGCGGTTCCCATGTAACTCATGGGTGTTTCCTAGCCCAGGCCAGAGCTATCAGGTTAGTATGGAGTCGTCGGAGGAACTATACAGTAAGAGGAACAGGAATATTGTTGAACAAGCACAGGAATTTGGGGAGGACTATCATTTTGTCGATGGCAATCCTTCCCACTATGTATAATGGCAGTCTGGACCACACCGGGATTCATCCCTGCAGCCAAGTTATTAACCTGCCGTGGCTTGCCCTCCAGAGTTTGCCTACATTTCTACTTATCCATATTCCGAAATAGTGCACCAGCTCAGTTGCCCATTGTAATGGGTATTCAGAATCAAACCTGGGTGTTGCCGGACTGAGCGGGAAGATCACAGATTTAGAACAGTTAATAAGAATACCTGCATGTCCAAACCCAATGATCTCACGAATCATGGAGCGATGCTGCTATGCGGGTTACGAACACAGAGCGTAACATCTTCTGCATACATGGAAACAAGTATATTCTGGCTGTAAATGCAAGAAAGACCTCTATGTGAGTGATGCTGAAGCGATGCCAGGCGTTCCATCTTGACTGCAAATAGGATGGACGATAGGAGCATCCCTGTCTGGTACCCCTGGAAATAGGAGAGGGGAAATCTCACCATTAATATGCAACCTTGCAGTAGGAAGCATGTAGAGAAATTCAATCCAGTCAAGGAAACGGGCGCTGAACTCAATATGAGCCAGCACATGGAACAGATAAGGCCACTCTAAAGAATCTAACGCCTTAGTGGCGTCAAATAGCATTAGATTACAATTTTTCAGAGCGCACAAATGCCCTTAAGTGTCTTGGCGCTAGCATTCACCAAATTCCAAACAAAGCCAAAATAGGAGGAGGGGAGAGGGGGGAGGGGCAGGAGACAAAAAAGAAAGAACAGCCAGGATTTCAGTCGTTTCTGAAAGCTTGTCATATTAGACTGACATTTAAGGTGCATAGGTAGTCATTTCCAAAGTTGACAGGTGGAGTGAACAAAACCTCTGCCACCCCACAAAGCTTTCTTGATTTTTGGAATACTGGCTGATTTGGAGGTTGCAGATTGCAACAGTCAGTTCAGGGTGTACCACACAAATTTCCTTTTCAGGTTCTCAGGTCCATAGCCATGCAGTGATTTGTATGCCAAATAGAGAGCCTTAAAGGTTTTTTTTTTTTTTTTTTTTTTTAACTGGGAGCCAGTGAAGCTCCGACAAGGGACTCGAAAAACAGATTTCACCTTTGGTGTCTTCTTAAGAACACAACCAGGCAGGTGCATTCTGCAGCATCTGAAGCTTATTTAGAGAACTTTGTTTTATGCCCAAATAAAGGGCATTACAGTAATCCAATCTGGATAAGAGTTCTCAGCAAAAAGAAACAAGACAAGGTCAATTTCTTGGCAGTAGCTGTGCACATTATAAATCACCTATCATATCATTTTATTGATCTGATCCATGAAAGACAGATCAGCATCAAAGATTACTCCTAGGTTCCTGACTTTGGATACTGGCAAAGGGTGAGGACCCAGAGTCTGAGGCCACCTTGACTGATTCCAGAAAGAGGTGTCCTCTCCAAAAAGGAGAACCTATGTGGTTTCCGAATTCCACTTCAGGTAACTGCCACTCACCAAGCTGACAATTTTACACATACATCTGTTGAACCGGTAAGCGACCTCATCTACATTACTTAAGATCGATAAAACAATTTGAGCGTCGTCAGCATTACACACTGTGGCAAAGCCAAAGGAACTAATCAACTTAGCTAAGTGGGCCACAAACATTAAAAAGAGTTTGGCTCAGTGAAGACCCCTGAGGGACACTACAAGGCAGAGAATAGGATTTTTAGTTATACTTTCCGAGGGTCACAGTCAGCTCTCGATTTGTTAAAAATGAAGAGCGAATATCTTGGGCTGATCCAACGATCCCAATTTCTGCTAGACTCTCAAGCAGGACTACATGGCTCATGGTATCAAAAGCTACGGAAAGGTCCAAAAGGACTACAGCAGCCCTCCCTCCGTTGTCCATGATGGTTCTAATCTCATCGGAGACTACGACCAGTGCTGACTTGGTACTATAGCTTGACCTAAAGCCAAATGGTGCCTCATCTAAAAACTCATTCTTCTCTAGGTACTTTAAGAGAGTATTGTTAAGATGCTGCTCACGGACCTTTGATGGAAATGGTAGACATGAAATGGGTCGATAATTTTTATCTTCCTTGGGGTTAAGTGAGGGATTTTTCAACAAAGGAAGAATTGAGGCTTTTTTCCATTCCGTGGGGAAAATGCCTACATTGATAATGGTGTTTAACAAAGTGGTTAGAACCAAGGCTATTTTGTCAGCTCTGTCATGGAACAATTTGGGTGGACAGGGGTGCGTGGGGACTCCAGATTTAGACTAGTAGGACATACTATGAATAATCTCTGAAATACAAGTCCCCTAAAGGTTTGTTCGCTAGAATGACCACACTGATGTGGGTGCTACCTTTATCTTCTGGAAACGTCCACTACAGAGTTTCGACCTTCCTGAATTGGTGAGGTGCTCATTGGAACATTCAGCACACACATCCCCGTTGCACTGTAATAACATGGAAGATCTTTCTGCTTTCAAACTAAAGGACGCAGAATACTGATAAAAAAGAATCTCCATTATTTGCAGGGCAGTGTCCTTCACTCTTCACCAGTTCCGCTTGAGCAAGATCTTGAATAAGACACTCCTCATAGAAAAGGACTATGCTCATTTTTAACTTGCTTCCCTTAGAAGAGCTGTGTGTTGTGGATAGAAATAAATTTGACAACAGCGTGCTCAGGGCACCCAAGTTCTCCCAGTTAACTCTGACCTTCCCATGGTGCACTCTCATTGGCAAACATGTCAGCCTATTTTAAATTGAGGATTTGAGCAAACAATGACTGCACATACTCCATGATGTCACTTGTTTGGCCTACTTGGCAAGGTATCGTCAAAGAAGGTGGGCTTATAGGTCCAGCATGGTTGCAGAAATCTTGAGAACTCCATCTCTATTGGGGGCTGATGGTAGTACTCCATCGGGCAACCAATCAGAAGATTTGAACAATCCTACAGCTATGAAGAGACAATGGGTCAAGATCACACTCCACGGAGTCAATATGACTGAATATTTAAGGGCCAACATTGTATTGAATGGCCTGATGGTAGCAAATATTCCACATCTTTTTTTAGAGGATGCCACCTTCAAGAAGGAATGGTCCCTGGTTGCATGGAAGTGAACCAGGGATTGGCTAATATTGATTATGAACACTGCCAAACAGTTAGATGCACTACCGATTAAAATTCAGATAGCGGAAAGGGCCCTCAAAACAGGAATATTGATAACCGCTTAAAAAAACCAAACTAGCTGAAATTAACAGTGAAATCACAGAAAATAAAGACTACCTGATGAAACAAAAGAATACCAAATTACAAAAAGACAAAGAAATTTGACAAGGAGAAAGTTTACCCCTATCTTAAAGAGGATTATACCCCCACTCGAGGGGACAATTAATCAGATCAAAGTCAGAGCTCACGTAGGAGAAACTCCTCATCAAATAGTAACTCAAGCAATGACAGTTGGGGTAGCAATGGGCCAAGGAAAGGTCCCCCATCCACCTGTCTTTGGATATGGTATGCCTACATACCATGGACCTCCTTATTGGCAATACCCAATGTTTCCACAAGGTCAGCAACAATTTTATCCTCATACTCCTAACCCCTCATTTTTAGACTGAGGCTGGGGCAGAGGAAGAGGTCGCAGACGAGGAAATCAAAAACAGGTACAATGGCAGGAGCTGCTGCAACAAACAGTGCAGACCCGGAGTTAATTGGGGAAGACAAATTGATAGTTAATCTATCACATAGAACTCTGACTGAGATTGAAACCAAAGTTCTTAAGAAGGTCTTAGGGTTTGTACCCACACCAAAAATAGACAAGTTTCGTGATAACTGTGAACTACAGCACTTCTTCAGAAAGATACGTCTATTGGCGATCTTTCAGGATAACCCTATTCTAGAACAGGAGGACACAGGGCTACGTAGTCCGTCCAAGTTCACCCCCAATGCTAGTATGATACCCAATGAAATTCTAATATTCGAACAAGCTGTTCTGAAAGAAGTTTCTAGAAGTGACAGGAGAGCTTCCTTTCAATTTTTTGGCTAATGACCATAAGATCACCATTAAACAAGCAGACGAGGGAGAGTGCCACTGTGATTATGTCAACCATGGACTACAATAATGAATGTAACTGCCAGTTGGCCAATCCACACTATTACACCCCAATCCCCACTGATTCCACTGGGCGCCTCACCACACTGATCACCGCCATGGTATCCATGGCTGAAACCCAGGGTTCGATCTGTAAGAATGAGGTTGACCTTCTTATCAACAGAGAACTGAGGATCCCCTATTTCTACACCTTGCCAAAAATTCACAAGGGGCTACATCCACCACCACTGTTTCAGGGATCAACTTCCTGTTGGAGCCCCTGTCACGCTTCTGTGACTACTTCTTACAACCAGAGGTACAGAAGAACAAGTTACTTACCTTCGGTAACGATACATCTGTAAGAGACGTACATTAGTTATAGATTCCTTACCTTAGAATTACCCCCAGGCGGCAGACTGGATCCGGAGACGTTTTTTCATAGCAGTACCCCTGCAAGTCGGTAGGTGGCGACGGTCGACTCTGCGTTAGTCATTGGCATCGCCGGAATAACGTTGCAGTATCTACTTAGACGCCGCCCCTGCGCGCTGACGTCAGTTCTTTACACGACATTCCATGCCAGAAACGCAGAGCCATGCAAGACACTGACCACTGGTGCTCAAAGCTAGGGCCCTGAAAGGGAGTCCCTTACTCTAGGAGTCAGTTCGCAGAACGGGGAGGATGGGTGGGGCGATAAGGAATCTATAACTAATATATGTCTCTTACAGATATATCGTTACCGAAGGTAAGTAACTTGTTCATCTGAAAGAGACTATTAGTTATAGATTCCTTACCTTAGAATAAATATCCCAGCAATACCATCCCTGGAGGTGGGTCTGCAAACTAAGTTCACACCAGAAAATCCTGGAGAACTGAATGGCCAAAGAAGCCGTCTCTCCGGAGTTGACTATCCAGGCAGTAATGTTTAGTGAACATGTGCAGTGATGCCCACATGGCTGCCTGGCAGATATCAGCAAGGGGGACTCCACGTCCCAAAGCAGTAGTGGCTGTCGTCGCCCTGGTTGAATGGGAACGCAGTCCTACCGGAGGCTCCTTGTTCGCCAAGGAGTAACAGATCTTAATGCAAAGGACGACCCATCGAGAGATGGTCCGTTTTTGCGCGGCCTGACCTTTCTTGGCGCCCACATAGCCAACAAAGAGTTGATCGTCCACCCGGAATTGTTTTGTGCGATCCAAATAAAAGGATAACGCACGGTTAGGATCCAGACAGTGGAGTCTCTCCTCCTTGGAAGGATGCGGGGCGGGAAGAAGGTGGGCAAAGTGATGGTCTGTCCTATGTGAAAAGGGGTAACCACTTTGGGAAGAAAAGCAGGTCTAGTTCGAAGGACATACTTGTCCGGATGGACAGCAAGGAAAGGCGGTTTAGAAGATAGAGCCTGAAGCTCACTCACCCTGCGAGCAGAGGTGATGGCAACCAGAAAAGCAGTCTTTAAGGTCAAGAGTCTGAGAGGACAATTATGTAGTGGCTCGAAGGGAGCACATAAGGTAAGTTAAGACCAGATTCAAGTCCCACTGGGGCATTACGAAAGGAATAGGAGGAAAGAGGGGAGTAATGCCCCTAAGAAACCTATTTACAATAGGGGACTTGAAAGGAACAGGCTGATCAGGAAGGCGAAGAAAGGCCGAAATGGCCGAAAGATAGCCTTTAAGAGTGCCCAGAGCAGAGCCCTGCTGGGCCAAAGAAAGAATGAAGAGAAGAACCTCTGAAAGGGGGGCAGAAATGGGATCCACAGCCTTTGCTGTGCACCATGCCACAAATTTGTTCCATCTACAGGCATATACCGTTTTAGTGGAGGGACGCCTGGCTGCCGAGATGACGTTACAGACTTCGGGAGGAAGGTCAAAAGCTGTCAACTGGTGCCGCTCAATCTCCACGCAAGGAGGTGGAGGCTGGACAGGTTCGGGTAGAGGACCGTCCCCTGCTGCTGCGACAGAAGATCCTCCCAAAGAGGCAGTCTGATCGGAGGATCGATGGCCATGTTCAAGAGCTCGGGATACCAGACTCTTCGTGCCCAGTCCGGAGCCACAAGAATGACTTGGGCCCGGTCGCGCTTGATCTTCTACAGCACTCTGGGCAGAATTGGTATAGGCGGAAAGGCGTATAGAAGACCGCAATTCCACTCGCGACGAAAAGCGTCGCCGAGCGAGTGCCGCCTTGGAAATTCCAACGCGTAGAACTGCTGACATTGCGCATTCTCTTCGGTGGCGAACAAATCTAACCAAGGCTCTGCCCACTGCTGAAAGAGACCTTGCACCACTTCCGAGTGAAGACACCATTTGTGATCCATCATACACCGGCAGCTGAGTTCATCCGCCCTGGCGTTCAGAGAACCTGCTAGATGTTGAACCCCCAGGGACATGTCCTGATTTTCCAGCCACGTTCAAAGGTGAAGAGCCTCTTGACACAGGGTCCACGATCCCACCCTGCCCTGTTTGTTGCAGTACCACATGGTGGTGGTGTTGACCGTGAACACCTGCACTACCCTTCCTTTGACAGAAGGAAGGAATGCCTTCAGTGCCAGACGAATTACCCAGAGCTCTAGAAGATTAATGTGGAGCCCGGCCTCTGATCTCCGCCTCTCCCATGTGGCCGCCCCATCCCAAGAGTGAGGCATCTGTCACCACTGTGAACTCTGGTTGGGGAAGGGAGAGGGATCTGCCGTTGACCCAATCCTGGTTCGTTAGCCACCACTGCAATTGGTGTGCAATGCCCTCCGAGATCTGGATGCAATCGGAAAGATTCCCCTGATGCTGCGCCCACTGAAACTTCAGGTCCCACTGAGGAGCTCGCATATGCCACCCGGCATGATCCACCAGCAGGATGCAGGAGGCCATTAGGCCCAGCAGCCTCAAGGTCATTCTCACCGAAACCCGGGATAGAGGCTGAAACATAGGTATCATAGCCCGAATATCCTGGGCTCGCTGCTCGGGAGGATGAGCCCGAAACTGTGCTGTATCCAGAACTGCTCTGATGAAAAGGAGCTTCTGAGAGGGAGTCAGGTGCGACTTCGGCACATTGATAGTGAACCCCAGGGAGTGCAGGGGGTCCGCCGTAGTCTGGAGGTGGGAAACGACAGCCTGGGGCGAGCCTGCCTTCAACAGCCAGTCATCGAGATAGGGGAAGACTGGAACCCCTGATCTGCGCAGATGATCTGCGCAGATGAGCTGCAACCACCGCCATCACTTTCGTGAATACCCGAGGGGCGCTGGTAAGGCCAAAGGGGAGCACGGTAAACTGAAAATTCTCGTGGCCTACCGTGAACCGTAGGTAACACCTGTGGGCTGGCAGGACAGGGATGTGGAAGTAGGCGTCCTGCAACTCCAACACTACCATTCAGACTCCATGGTCGGGGCAGACAGGACCTGAGCTAATGTCAACATTTTGAACTTCTCCTTCCGGAGAAAGCGGTTGACGTCCCTGAGATCAAGGATAGGACGCAGGCCTTTGTCCTTCTTGGGTACCAGGAAGTAGTGGGAGTAGCAACCACAACCTACTTCTGGGACAGGGACTCGCTCAACAGCTCCCTTGGCCAAGAGAGCCTTAACTTCCTGACGGAGAAGGGCCAAGTGATCCTCCGACATGCGATGGAGTGTGGGTGGCATGGAGGGTGGGATAGTCTCAAAGGGGAGGGAGAAGCCCCTTCGGACTATCTGCCGAACCCACCTGTCCGATGTGATGTTGTGCCAGTGAGGGAGGTGATGGGGGATCCTGTTGCCCACTGGCAATTGGTGGCCATGAAAGGTCAGACTAGGAAGGTTTGGAGGCTGCTGCAGAGGGGGCACTGGTGGACTGGCCCGCCCGCTGGCCCCCAGACCCACGGCGCAGGGTCCCAACATCCCCGGCCGTATAGAGGCTGGGTAGCTTGCGCCAGCCTGTGGCCCTGGGTGGAACGTGGTGGGGGCGAAAGGCAGACTGAACGGGGCGAGAGGTTGCAGCGAGGCCCAAAGATCTGGCCATAGCTTTAGAGTCCTTGAAGCGCTCGAGCGCATTGTCGCCTTGTCACCAAACAGGTGTAAGAAAGTGGCTCTGTATATACTGCACCAAAGTAAGGTTCAGTGTGCACAGAGTCCACAGTCCCCAGAGGTTTGGCAGAGGCTAAAGTTAGATATAACCTTACTCTCTAAAGTGGTAGCTTGGTCGAGCAGTAAGGCAGTATCAGAGGACAGTGTAAAGCATTTGTTGTACACACTCAGTCAGCAAATGGTCTCACACACTCAAGAACTGAACTCTAGGCCAATGGTTTTGTATCAAACTATATAGTTTTATTTTAGAACCAACAATAGGTATCAAAATATACTTTCTCAGGATGAGATGTTTTAGTTAAATACTTTCAATAGGCAATAGACTTTTGAACACAGTAGTTACAGTTGCATTAGGCAACACAATTTCAAACACAATAATACATTGAGCTCAATGGGAATTTCTAGTTAAATGCAATAGATTACTTTTTGGATTACTTTTCTTACCACAGGACTGGATCCTAGATTCAGTCCTGGGACATCTCCTGTAAACAGTTGAAAGAATGCGTTTATGTCACACAGGCGATTTTAGCAAATATTTGTAAGTTTCAAAAATCGACACTTAGAAACTTTTTCAGCAAAAACCAGGCAATGTTATCCTATGGAAGGAAATTCACTTAGCAGGTAAGTAGTGTTATCGTTACTTTTTCTTACTCAGTGTTGGATCCTGGATCCAGCACTGGTGCATCTCCTGTAAACAATTGAAAGAATGCATTTATGTCACACAGGCGATTTTTAGCAAATATTTGTAAGTTTCAAAAATCGAGACTTAGAAACTTCTTCAGCAAAAACCAGGCAATGTTATCCTATGGAAGGAAATTCAAGTTACCGGTAAGTACAGTTACAATTACTTTTTCAGGGTCAGTGCTGGGTACCAAGATCCAGCACTGGGATCTCTCCTGATAACAGGTGAGTATTTTCGTTTTTGTGATTCGGCTGATTTTAGATGAATATTTTAAAGTTTCAAAACTCCACACTTAGAAGAATTTCCAAGTGAAACCAGTCAATGTTACCCTATGGAAGAAAAGTGAGTTATCGGCTTTTGGGTAAGTACTCGACTGGCAGAGTTAAGCTTCTGGGCATAGACTCAGGGGTCTCCCAGGGTCAGGTAAGTACAGTTGTTACACCCTCAGCGGCACAGGGGCGGCCGGGTGCAGAGTGAGTAGGCCCAATGTTATCCTATGGAAGGCAGGGGGCCTTTGGTTGGTGGCTGCTGGCAAGCAGGCCACGCGGCTGTGGGAGCTGGGCTCCTGGTCACTTGCTCAGGGCAAATGGGGAAGTAGATTAGAGTAGAGGTTGCACTGCCAGGGGCACTCGGGCAGCTGGGTGCAGGGTGCTTTTGAGCCGTCGGGCGCTCAATGTTATTCAATAGGAGACTTGGAAGTTGAACAAAGGCTGCAGGCTCGGGGACGGAGATTATTCAGGTGCGACCACTACTTCGAGAGGTAAGTTGGGATCTTGGAGGATAGGTAGGCACCCAGGAGCTGGGCACAGGGGGCCGTGGGGCGCCGAGTGCAGGGGTGTCTTTTGGCGTCGGGGAATCTTACCCTCTGCTGGTCGCGGTTGGGGGGGTCCCTTGTTGTGAGGCTGCAGGCGTCGTCAGGAGCGTCGAGGTGGGTCCTTGGGTGCTGGATTCGGGGTCACAGTCGCCGGGGGGACGTCCTCGAGGTCTTTGTTCACTCCAGCACAGGCCAGGCTTGGCGGGTGCAGAGTGTGCAGGGTTCGCGGTTCCTGGCTGATGCCAGGGGCTTGTTACTTGCTTTGAGCAGTACCACTGCTCGTGGGAGTCCCAGGTAGTTAGAGTCACAAGGCAGTCAGGTCCTCCGGGGTTTTTGAGGTTGCTGACCACTGGAGACGCGGGGTTTAGCAGGAGCAGGTTCGAGGGTCGACAGGCCGGTAGGGCTGGGGCCAAATCAGTTGGTGTCTTCCTCTTGTTAGCAGCTGCACGGCAGGTCTTCTTGTTTCTTGTTCTTCTTTCTTGTTTCGGAATCTGGATCTGAGGAAGGAAGGTTCAGGGTGCCCCTAAATACTAAATTTAGGGGCGTTATAGGTAGGTAAAGGGCAGGGACCAATGGGTCCCTTCCCTGGGGTGGGTACACCCCCTAACCTGCCCCTCTCCTGTGGGAGGGGGGCAGCAGCCTAGTCCTGATTGGGCAGGGCTCCCCATCTTCAAGATGGCGAGAGCCCGGAGTTGTGCTTTACCTCGCCTCCCCCACCTGAGGGGTGGGGTTGGCAGAGGCTGACACATCCCCTTAACTCCCTTGGGGTTTCCCGCCAGTCTTCCCGCCAGAGAGGGGGTCAGAACCGGTGGGGGCCAGTTGCTGAGTACAGCAAGTGGCCTGGAGAAGCTCACAAAGGCGGCATGCCTTTGAAGCTTCCCCTGCCCATCCTGGGGGAGGAGACCTAGCACCTCGCCCAGGATGTGCATTGTTGCAGGCCCAGGAGAGCGGATGGCTCTCCACCCAGGGGTCCAGCAACATGTCTGCTGTGTGGCAGCCGGGGCAGCCCCTCAGACAAGACGTGGATTGTAGGTTAGGTTCAGGGGGCAACTCTAAGTTGCCCTCTGTCGTGCATTTTACATTAAATCCCACACTGGCATCAGTGTGGGTTTAATGTGCTGAGAAGTTTGATACCAAACTTCTCAGTCTTCAGTGTAGCCATTATGGTGCTGTGGAGTTCGTAATGACAACCTCCCAGCACCATATACTCTTAATGGCATCACTGCACTTAGTGCCCAGGAATGGCCCTGGGTACTGTAGGGGCACAGGGCTCATGCACCTGTGCCCACTCCACTGGCATAGTGCACCCAGCTAGAGGGGTGACTGAGGTATGCCAGGGCAGTGTGTTTGTGGGCATGGCACACAGGGATGTGTGCCATGTCGACTCTCTGTTTAGTTCTACACCAAGACATTCAGCCTGCAAAGGCAGGGTGTGTGTGTCAGGGTACAGGGCCTCTAAGGGTGGCACAATAAGTGCTGCAGCCCTTAGGGGCCTTCTCTGGTCACAGTGCCCTGGGTACCTAGGGTACCATTTACCAGGAGCTTACCTGTGGCCAGAGATGCCAATTGGGTTTAGGCTTTAGTACAGTTTTTAGGGAAGGAACACAGGCCCTGGGTCCCTGATTGGCAGGGACCCAGGGCACACCAAGGAAAAGTGCATCAGTTATCAGGCAAAAAGTGGGGGGGGGTTACTGCAACAGAAACTCACTTTCCTACAACAGGCGACGGCCATCAAAGGGCATGTCCAAAAGGGTCGATTGGACATCCGCGGAGAAGCCAGAGGACCTCAGTCAGGCGTAGCGTCTCAAGGATACGGACGTAGAAATCGTTCTACCCAGCGAGTCAGCAGTATCCAGCCCACATCGAATGGCGAACTTTGCTGCATCTCTACCCTCTGCGACCGCACGGGAGAGTACGGCCCGGGCCTCCTCCGGGCACTGTGGCAGCACTTATGCAACCCTGTCCCACACAGAGTGGGTGTAACGGCCCAAGAGACAAGGGACGTTCACCGACTGCAGTCCTGAACTGGCGGAAGAAAACATCTTCTTCCCAAGATGGTCCAGCTTCTTGGATTCCCTATCTGGGGGAGCAGTAGGGAACGCGCCTTTGGACGTTGAGGCTTGGACCACCAAACTCTCAGGGGTAGGGTGTTTGGAGAGGAAAATTGGGTCGCCCGGGGCCTGGCGTCGGGCATTCATCCTATCCACAGGAGCCCCTGTGCTGGGCTTGGACCAAGTGCCCAGAAGGAGGTCTGTGAGGGCCTCATTGAAAGGCAGCAAAGGCTCCGAAGAGGCAGCTGCCGGCTGAAGCACCTCAGACAGGAAGTTAGTCCTGACTGCGACCATAGGAAGCTCAAGGCCCAGGGCCTAGCCGCTCTATGCAACACCACAGCATAGGATGATCATACCTACATGGCCACGGTAGGAGCAGAAAGCATACCAAGGTCTGGGAAGGTATCCAGACCACTGGCCTCACCCAACTCCTCTCTCCAGTCGGTCTCCTCAAGTCTGCCAGAGGGTCAACAGACCCCTCCCAGTCCTCCTCACCCTCCACTGGCTGCCACTCAGGGCTATAAGGAACACCAGGGTAGAACAGCGGTACAAAAGTACCAGTCGACGCCGGTCCGGCTCTGTGTCCAAGTCGAGGGGGAGGCCGGGGTCGACGCCAGCCAGGGACATAACCGGCGTCGGAGGCGTCGTCAGAGGAATCAGTGCCGGGGGAGGTGTTGTTAGTTCGACCGGCACCGATCCGGATCGAGGCCTGGATCCCTAGGGGCCCTGGAGCCAGAGCCGCCGGCATCGAAGGCCTAGAGCCCCCAGCCGAGTCCGGGGGCCCGAAGGCGCACCAGCGGAGTCGGGCTGCCCAAAGATGGAGTGGAGGGCTTCGTAAAATTCACGAATCTGGGCAGGGGACGCTCCGGCTCCCAGGAAGGGAGGGAAGCTCGGAGCCGTCCCAGTAGGCTCCGCGGGCGGAGCCAAAGGACGACGACCTTCCGCGTCCCATTGGCCAACGGACGGGGAGAAGGCAAAGAGCAACGGTATTTCTTCGCCTTCTTTTTGTGCTTCAACTTACCCGATGACGAAGACTTCGAGGAGGAATGATGGTGGTGACTCCGCGACCGGTCCCGCGACTTCCCTCTCGACCGGGACCTCGGGCGGCACAGAGCTGACTGCTGGGCCTCCAGAAGCTTTCGGGACCGTTCCCGCAAAGACTTTGGGTTCATGACCCGACAGTCGGAGCACGACTTCGGGTTGTGGTTGCGCTCCAGGCACCAGAGGCACACGAGGTGGGGGTCTGTGACCGACATAAACTTGTGCTTGGTAAAATAGTACAATGGCAATATTCATGGGAAAGAGATGTCCGAGAGAGACAAGAAACCATATACAACAAGACACTTCTGAATATAGACTTTTTATATAAATGTGCTTTCAAATTAATCAAAAACATTGTATAAATTGTCCACAGGAACCACTGTTCCTTGTCACATAATAGATACCCTGGTTCCATGTGAGTAGGGTGGCCCTTGTTTCCTTAAACGCGACATCAACTTGTGACAGGAGTCACAAGGCATGAAGACGGTCAGACGATGGGGACATCCCTACGTACACCAGGAGCCAAACAACTTGAAAAAGATGCCGACAAAAGTCGAAAAAGTGTTAGTCAAAAATGACTAAGGGTACTGCTCTCTGGATCTGCGCTGGCTGGCGCGGAAAAAGAAAGAACTGACGTCAGCACGCAGGGGCGGCGTCTAAGTAGATACCGCAACATCATTCCGGCGATCACAACTGCGTACGCAGAGTCGACCGATGCCACCTACAGACGCGCAGGGATACTGCTATGAACATTTTTCTCCGGATCCAGTCTGAACCCTGGGGGTAATTCTAAGGTAAGGAATCTATAACTAATAGTCTCTTTCAGATAACTCCCTCATTCTTACAGGACATTAGGGATGTCCTTCAGCTAATTGAGGATACCAACAGCACAAATTAGATCGGTTTACTGATCACTTTGGATGTAGAGGCACTTTACACTAACATACCCCAGACAGCCACATTGGACGTAGTGGAGAGTGCCCCACTAGCCAAAGACTGAACTTCATCGACAGTCAGCTTCATTATGGAGTGTGCGATGTTAGCCCTTACAGAAAACTTTCAATTTAACAAACAACTATACCACCAGACTTCTATGGGGAGTACATTCGCCCCCACTCTGGCAAGCCATTATATGGCAGCTTTTGAAAGATACGAGTTTCCATAAATCCAATCCCTAGAACGCAAACATATCGTTGTGGTGTAGAAACATTGACAACATTTAAATTTTTTGGAAGGGCGAAATGATGATATGCAAGAGCTTTTGTGAGTGGATCAACACCCTCAATCCATACCTCTGCTTCTCCAATACCATTTCCAATTAAACAAATCCCCTTTCTAGACCTAATGATCACCCTGACAGAGGGTCAGCTTACAACCACAGTATACAGAAAGCCCACTGACTGTAATAGTCCTCTCCTATACAGCAGCCACGACCCCAGAGCCCTTAAGGACAACCTACCCTATGGACACTTTTTACGGCTACGCCGCAACTGCTGTACTTTACTGGACTACAACACTGAGGCAGACCAGTTAGCACACAATCTTAGCGCACAATCTGAGCATACGAGAATACCCCACACATACTGTCAAGATAGCCAAAAAACGGGCAAGAAATAACAGAGGCACTTTTAGAACACAACTCGCATTGAAACAGACGCATTGACATGCGTAACCACTTACACACCAGATTCCAACAGAATTAGGAAAATCAGTCAAAAACATTGGGGCATTTTACAAGCTGGCCAACCGACACTACCCCTCCTCCCCCCACCTCGGTTCACCTTTAAACGCACCAGGAACATGAATTAACTGGTCATAAACACTAGACCACCACCTACTTCTAAGCACGACCAGCGATCCCTTGGAGTCCTACCTCCAGTAACAGGTTATTATCCATGTGGGTCCTGCACGGTATGTGCTTTCACTGAGATCACAAAGGAAATCAAACTGAACAACACGTTCAACTGGAAACAGAAAAAACACACTAACTGCAACACAAGCAACTGTATCTATACCCTAACATGCCCTTGTAATTCAAGGTATATTGGCATGACCAGAAAAGCGGTCAAAATATGATCATGGAACACTGCAGTAACATCTGGTGCCATAGACTCAAAACCAAGATGTGCACTCACTTTGAAAATAAGGGACTCTCACCTGATGACTTACGGTAGACCATTATTGAGGCACATCCATATACGAGTAAAAATGCCCTCTTCAGGAGAGAGCAACATTGAATTTTTAGTCTTTCCACACACAAATTGGGATTAAATGAGAACATTCCCTGGAGTGAGCTGAATAAGTAAAGCCCCCACATACCACTTATCTGGGAGGCGACCATATCCTTCCATATTCTTCACATTCACCTATTTGGGATATCTGTACAGTTCATCCACACTTCCACGTGCTCCCAGGGAATCTACATTCATTAACAAATATTACCTTATACTTCTGACCCTCTTCTTTACTCATGGGTCCAGTACCCCCATTCGCTACACCACCAGGGAACCGGTATTCCTAGCGACCCCCTTTTTCCACCTGACACCGTCCCATTATTTCCAGGGATTTCTGCATTCTAGCCTAACTATTCTGGATTCTCACCCACACTATCTGAGAACCAGTATACTGAAGTGTCCTTTCCGTCTGACATTGTTGAGCCATCTGACCACAGTTTCCATGACCTCATGGGATCTCTGTAGTCTAGGGTAGACCTGAAACCGTTGAGCTCATTGACTAAAGTTCCCATGAACACCTGGGAATTCAGAATTCTGGCGTGGCCCCGCCACCACGCGTCCACGTAGACCCATGCTAAACTCGGCATTTGGACTTTAATTTAATTGTATTTTATTTTTTCTGCACCCACACGACTAGTTTCCCCAACAGCTACTTTTTGCTGTCGCCCCCCCGGAACACTGCTAATTTTATGCAGGAAACCTTCTATACTTCTCTTGAAGCACTTCCAACATGGCGCTCCTGGGGTGCCATCCCTGTCGCTCTGTGCGTACCGCGCCACTGCCGGCACCTGTACAGCACTCACGAGCATTTAACCTTGCGTTGCCTACCCTCGCTGACTCTTCCAAGCTGGTAGAGCAAGGGTAGGTAGTCCGGCTATTGAGCCACATCCACACCGTGAGTATCCGCTGCATAATACGTTTGCTGTACTGCACTATGTGATATTCTGTTGCTGCTGCTATACAAACAGGATATACTTTCTCTCTCAATTCCAGGACACTTAAATTTAGCGTTTACCTCTACTACAACTTGATGTTCGTTACCCACCCCAGATGGGTGAGTATAAGCTTACTCTCAGCCATAGTGGTTGACAGTCCCCCTGCCTGCCTATGCCCTTAGATGTACCACTTGCCTGCCACTCCCTTTTGCCTCATCACTGCATCTCTAAACACTCTTAACTAACAGCATGGTAAGAACTCTACCGCATGTTGTAATGTGTTAAACATTTAACTTATGTATATGATTATTTCTTATATAGCTCACACAGAGTATAGGGTAGCGGGGTGCTCAAAGGTGAAAAGAGTTGTGACAGGTGGGGGCACAACAGGTGCTTGGACGAAAACCCTCACTCACCCAAGGGTGACATGCTTCATCATTGGGTTCCTCCAACACACTGGGACCACAAGGTACCCAGTGTGGGCTACAACTTTCCCTCAGGAAAGGAGCAGGAGTGTTTTAGGGAGCACGTCAAAGTTTTAAATACCTCTTGGGTGGAGGTGAGGGGCAGAGTGCAACAAAAAATGTGTTTTAAAACTATCTCAATAGGAACAACAATTTTATTACTACGTCCTAAAGGATAGCGGTTAAAAGCAATGTGAAACAGGGTTATGGATGTATACCCTGTGTTGTGGTCAACATGTTTCTGTCCTATCTGACATCAAATGTTCAGGGCATTCTTCAGGACCATGATGTTCAGTCACTCTGCTGAAAAAACGTGCATAAATAATAATTAAGAAAAGATACTCAGGCCCATACTCTTGACTAACCATGCGCAGTGGCAGCAATTTGTTGGGCAGGTCAGGTGGCCCTAAAATAGAACAACAAAACACATATCAAATAGTGTGTCAAACACCAGTGTGCACCATCACCATATTCACAAGTGTATACCTCTTCCCAAAATCAGTTCATAGTAACCTTACCTATGAACAATGTGTACGGTCCAACTCTACCATCTACAGAGTCTCTCCACACGTAGATTCCTCTAATTAGACGTACAACAAAATGTATCACAAACATGAAAAACAGACAAAACAACCATATTGTTAATTACTACTAACACTGTGTTAGTTAGATAATATATTCATTTCCTATAGCGAAATGCGCTAATGTACAAATACACAAAAGGCAATGTAGGGTCATTTCGTGTGTGTGATGTAAATAGTGCGCTCATTTTCAAACAACCATTTGTTCTACCAACAGTGTGATAGCACAAGAGCGGCATTTAAACATAGCGTCTGTAGATTGAAGCAGTATGGGCCAAAGCACTTAGAGACAGCCAAACTACTTATGAGGATTGCTCATTTCTAAGGAGCCACCTGTATTGTCATGTATGTTATAGTCCAAAAGCGGCATTTAGAACAATGTCTGCCGGTTAGGACAGGCTGACCCTAATATGCGAGGAAGCCAAACTACCTCCAAACCCTAGGCGTGTTCGAGCCTACATCATACCATTAGCAACATAATATCGGTACTGGAATTAACTGACATGCATCACAATTAAGTGTCAGCAAAATGGTTCAAGGATGCAGGCAATCATAACAAATAATCAGGCAAAAATACTTCTAGTGGATGCTTAAAGTCTGCGTGTTAGTAATACAAACGCAGTATTGGTAATGTGGTTTGGGAGAAACGACATGCCTCAAAACTTAATGTTGGAATCACCAAGCAGCCAAAAGTGTATTTATCTGAAACCAACATGAAAGGAGAGAGAGAACACACAGTGTTGACAATGAGATTTAGAACGACCAAAAATGCCTTGAATCGTCACCATCAAGCTGGGATCACAGCAGTGCATGCGATCGTGATCCTGTAGATTGATCGCGGCTATCTCCAAAATCACGAACATGCCAGAGAACATAAACGAAGATACGGGCAGCAATTAACATGAAGACATTGAAAGCAAGAAAGTGTCGGCAGTGTGTAACCCACCTTACGTACGGAGGTCCCTCACTGTATCAGACTCTGGTGGGAGTAACTGGCAAAGCAGTCTGGGTGCCTTTTAAGGACGTACCAAAAACGTCTCGCCTTTGCATATCTGGTATGCGGTATGGGCGAGGGTTTCGCATGCGCAATTATGTCATGCGTAAAGGGCGGGACTGCAACGTTCATGACACTGACGTGCATGTTGAGCGTTGCACATGCGTAGTTAGCCCAGTAAGTACCCCATGGCAACCATAAGCGTCATAGGGCGCCATCTCTAAAAGTGATAAGAGAAGTAAAGAATGCGCCTAACGTGATGTGAAGAATGCGCCTACTGCGTGAGTAATAAACAAACTATCCTCCAGAGCGAATAACATGGCCACTGTTATCTAAAGGCATCACATTGGTCAGTTTGTGGTAAGAGGACAGCACTGTAAAACCAAGGTGGCATGATTAGGTGTACTGTGTCAGCAAGTCCAAAATTATGTCTCAGGCAGCATCATTGGACTAGAACTTAGATCCACAAGGAGTAGTGTAAAACAGTTGACTAACCAAACGGACACTGCATATCATGACATATAATGATTAAAGTGTACACCACAATATCATCCAGGGCTTGTAACATGGAAGTTGCTATCTAAAGGCAACTCATTGATCAGTATGTGGTAAGAGGACAGCAATATAAAATCAAGGTGGCATGAGTAGGTGTCCTGTATCAGCCAGTCCAAAATTATGTCTCAAGCAGTATCATAGGACTAGAGCTTAGATCCACAAGTTGTAATGTAAATCAGTGGACTAAACAGATTGGCGCTGCATATAATAACATACAATGATTAAAGTGTACACCACGGTATATCATCGTTCAGATGAGTCCGATAGCTTCGCAGTCTGAACACCCACTGCTGTTCTCTATGAAACAGAATTCTATCTAGGGGGCCCATATCTCTGTGATAGTGTGGTTTATCTAGGACCACCCATGTAACGTCCTCTTCAGTGTGTCCTGCTTCCAGAAAATGACGTGCAAGTTTGGTGTTGGATTTCTTACACTTAATGGAGCTCCTCTGTTCAATCATTCTGGTTTTGACCTTACGGGTCGTCATCCCTACGTACATCAAGTTACAGGGGCACTTTATCAAATAGATCAGTGCTTCGGAATTACAATTGGTATGTTTGGTTAGGGTCCAGGGAGTTTTTAAACCAAGATCCAGTTGTGTAGTCATTTATTAATTTTTATTTTGAAGGTTTTGTATAGCGCGAACAAGACCCTTGCGGGTATCAGAGCGTTTTACAGGGCAGATGTAAACAACCGCAACAGGTGTAGAAAAATATAGGTGATAATAAAACACACAAGCATCTAATACAAAATAGCAGTAAAATTACAAGACGCATACATAGTTCATGTGAATTTGGCCATGAGGATAGATTTCACTTCTTTTTTGAAGGAAGCAGTAGAAGGATTCTGTCTAGTCTCTGGGGGCAGCGCATTCCAAATCCTAGGAGCCATACCCGAGAAGGTCCGGTTGTATGTTCTTTTCTTGGCAAATCGTTGTGGTTTCAGTAGAAGGTTGCTTGCACTCCTGGAGGATCTATTACCGCAAGAGAGCACCAGTTTCTGAGCTAGGTAACTCGGGGTGTTGTGGTGTATGGCCTTGTGCGTCATACATGCGATTTTTAGTTGAATTCTGGCCTCAAAAGGTAGCCAGTTGAGGGCTCTAAGGTCCGGAGAGATGTGACAGTTCCTTTTGGAGCCTGTTATGAGTCTAGCAGTTGTGTTGATTGAGGCTCGTAGCGGGGCCGTCGTCGATCTGGGAAGGCCACAGAGAGAGACGCTCCCATATTCCACTCTTGGAATTACAAGTGCTTGGACTGCCAGTTTGAAGTCATTTGCGGGGAGGAATGGTTTCAATTTTCTCAAGGTGTTCATTTGAAAATTTGCTCCTTTTGTAGAGGCCCTGATGTGTTTCTGCATATTTAGATTTCTGTCCAACGTTAATCCCAGCGATTTCGCTGAGTCAATAATGAGAGGTTGACAGTTGAGTGCTGTTAAGTGGTTCATCCATTCCAGAATGTTGGTAGATTGGTTAGGCGGAGCGATTAGGAGGAATTCAGTTTTGAGGGTGTTTAGTTTCAAATGATTTTCGGTCAGCCAGGTCAGATTTGATGTCGTCAAGTGAGTGGATCTTTATATCGAGTTGTGTGTCATCTGCGTACATGTGATAATGTACATTTGAGGAGCTGAGAAGTTTGGTTGTGCGTTTCCATGAAAAGGTTGAAGAGCGTAGGCGAGAGGGAAGAACCCTGTGGGACTCCTAAGGTGACTGGGACGGGATTGGATAAGGATTGAAAAACCTTGAATTTTTGTGATCGGTTTTGAAGGAAGGAGGTAAACCAGTTTAGAACAGGTCCCGATAATCCCATTCTGTGTTTCAGGAGATCTAGCAGGTTGTCATGTTTGACGGTGTCAAAGGCCGAAGATAGGTCGAGCAGGATAAGTAGACATGCTTCGTTTTGGTCAAGAATCTTTAATGCATCATCAATTATGTGGGTCATGGCTGATTCAGTGCTGTGTCCTACGCGGAAGCCAGATTGGTATTGGTTGAGCAAGTTGAATTGATGAATGTGGTTGCCAAGCTGCATGTGCACACATTTTTCTAAGAGTTTGGCCAAAATGGGAATATTAGATATTGGGCGATAGTTATTTAGGTCCGCGGGGTCAGCCGATGGCTTCTTTAAAATGGGCGATACCTGCCCTGCTTTAAGGATTTCAGGGATGGTTCCTTGGAGGAGAGAGGTATTTATAATCTTGGTCCATATAGGTAGTAATAGAGGAATGAAGTCTTTTAAGTAGTTTGCGGGAAGAGGGTCTATGAAGTGATTAGAGGGATTCAGGGCCACAAGCATTTTTAGTATAGTTTCTTCACTGTAGGTGTTGAAGGAGGACCAGGATGCGTTGTTTTTGAGGTCGAACTTTGTGGCGCCCATGAGTGGGGCTCCTAGCAGGGGTGAGGAAGTGACCATGTGAGTGTCAGAGAGGGATATGAGGTCGTTGAGCAGGTCCGTCTTTAAGTTTTCTGTTTTCAAAGTGAAGGAGGCAAATTCTTCGCAGTTGGGTGATGTGTCTGGTTTAGCTTGGGGGCGGAGGGGTACCCCCTTAGATTGAGTTTTGATTAATTCAAATAATTGTTTGGGTCGGTTCTTGGCTTGGTCTAAGTGATTACTGAAGACTGCTTTTGATCGTCTGATCTTTCTGTAGTATGAGTTTCTCGTGGTTCTTAGTAGCTTGAGGTGGTCAGCGGATGGTGTTGATCTCCATCGTCGTTCAATTAATCTTAGTGATCGTCTGTCCTCATTTAGCCTACCATTGTACCAAGGTTTTGAGACTTTTGTGGAAACTCTTTTCAATTGTAAGGGAGCGAGTTTGTCTAAGACCATGTTCATGGCGTGGAAGTAATGGTTAGTCAGGTCTTGTACATCGGTTAGCCCTTCAGGGGGAAGAAGGATGTTAGGACTGGCTGTTGTGAGTAAGTCAGGACCGACCTTTTTTAGATTCCTCTTACAGATTTTAGTTCTCGTTGGTTGGGCAGAGAGAAGTTTAACTGATTCATTGATGTAGAAAGTGATGATGTGGTGGTCGGACCAGTCACAAGGGAGGATTGCTTCAAGCTGAATGGAGTCAGCTTTGGAAATGACTAGATCAAGAGTTGAGCCTTTTTCGTGTGTGGGACTGTCACAGATTTGGGTGAGGTCAAGGTCTGAGAGGAAAGCTTTGAGGCTATTGACCCCGGAGTCGTCAAGGTCATTCCAATGGAGATTTAGGTCACCAAGGAATATTTGAGTGTTTGTTTGTCCGGCATTAGTAGCTATAATATCCATAAGATGTTCAATGAAGGTGAGGTTATCCCCTGGAGGGTGGTAGAATGTGTGCAATGAACACACTGGTTTGTTATTACTAGTGATGTCTAGACAAAGGTATTCACAGGAGGATAGTACCGGTGAGTGGGAGCGATTAAGTTAAAGGTCAAGCATTAAAATGGCTTCAGTCCTATTTAGTGGACAGGACGCAGGCAGTGAGCATCCAACCTTTTACATCATTAAGGACTGCTGCTCCTTATGGGGTCCCGCAGGGCTCTGCTATCAGCCCGATTTTATTCAATATCTACCTACGCCCACTTATCCCCATCATTAAATCCTTTGCAGTGGAACTGGTCAACTATGCTGACGATACTCAGCTCATGTTCTCGCTGGAAGAAGATAAAGCAATCTCCATGGATATATTTCATCAGTGCATGGAAAGCACTACAAACTGGCTTAGAAATAACTTTCTCCAATTTAATGGAGACAAAACAGAAGTTGTCTTCTGCACCACAAGCAAAATAGCCCGTCCCCTTCCTGTTGACATCCGGCTTACCCCTACGGATAGCCTGTTAACTCCAACTAAAACAGTACGCAATCTGGGGGTGCTGATGGACAACAATCTCCAATTGGATTCACAAGTTAACAAAACAGTCGGCACTTGCCTCTCCTTGATTAGAGCTCTACGTAAGATTCTCCCGCTGCTACCAGTCTCTGCCAGAATACAAGTGGTGAGGAGTGTTATCTTGAGCAGGTTGGACTATTGCAACTCCCTGTGTCTTGGAGTCCCTAACTCCACGATACTGAAGCTGCAAAGAATCCAAACAATAGCAGCAAAGCTGGCCTTAAATCGGCAGCGCAGATCTTCAGCATCCCTAGCTCTAAGAGACCTACATTGGCTACCGATACAGCAGAGGATTTATTTTAAATCTCTCTGCATTGTTTTTAAGGCAGTACATGGCCTGGGCCCTAGCCCATTGCGGAGGAAATTTACGTGGTATATTCCTGCAAGAAATCTCCGCTCGTTAACAGCAAATCTGGTCAACATCCCAAGATTTAAAAGAGCTAGGACAGGAGGAAGAGCTTTTAGCTCAGTGGCCTCACGACTGGAATGAGCTTCCATCCAACATCAGGCTGAGTGAGAATGTAATGCAATTTAGGAAGATATTGAAGACATGGTTATTCCCGAGGGAGAAATAATACACAGATGCAATGTCACTGATCCATCTTCTGATTTCGTATGGTTCTCCCCTGCTCTCGCTAACCAAGTTCCAGTATTTTCCGGGGTGACTGATCTAGCATGCTTATAACAAGGTATTCTCTCAGCGCCAAGATACCCGTAGGGTGGTAGTGCGCTATAGAAATCTATTTTACATTACATTAACTGAGAGATTCTTCCTATGAATGCAAGCAATACCGCCACCTGGTCTATCAGTTCTATCTAGTCTTGTGATGAGTGGTTTGGGGGAACCAGTATGTCTAAGATGGGCATAGAAGATTCGTTTAGCCATGTTTCGGTCAGAATTAGTAGGTCAGCTTCATTAGAGAGTATGAGGTCAGTTATATCAACTGCATGTCTTGAGGCAGATCTACAGTTTAGGAGTATACATTTTAGACGAGCCTTGATGGGTGTTGTGTTGGGTTCTTGTATGAGGGGGACTTGCATGAGGTTATTTTCAACTGTACCTCTAGAGTTGCTTCTTTTGACTCTATGATTATTGGAAGGGATGGATTGGATAAAAGAATGTTTATGCAAGTTATCTGCGTGCACAGTATTAAGGGTGAGATGGGATGGATCATAGGAATGGAGTAGAGAGATTAAATCTTTGGCTGATAGCGGATTGTTCCTGCGGACGGGATGAGGCATTGGGGTAGGGCACTGTTCTCCATCTTGGGGGCTGATGTTTCGGGGAACTTGTGTGTGGCTGTTGGGTAAGTTTCTCGTATTTAATGTGGAGGTATGTTCTGGATTCTAGTTCAGAGCATTTGAACTTAGATTGATGTAGAATCAGGTCATGTAGAGTTTGGAGGTCCTCTTTGACTTGGGATAGAGAAAGTAATATCTCATCGAGTCTGGGGTCAAGAGTGGCAGGTAGCATACTTAATGTAGGAACTGTGGGTAAGGGAGGTGATCTTGGGTCATGTATGTGGTTGGGGGGATGGTGGGGGGGGGGGGGAGTAGTCATCTGGCTCGTTGTGATGCGATCTTTGTGTGAATGTCCGTAGAGGGGGGTGGCAGGGCGGGATGCGAGGAGGAATGGATGTGGGGTATTATTGGGACCATGGGAGTATTGGTGAGTGGGGAAGGAGAGGGTGTGACGGCAGAATGTGCGGCAGAATGAATGTGGGGTATTATTGGGACCGTGGGAGTATTGGTGAGGGGAGAAGGAGCAGGGAGTGATGGAGGAGTGTGAAGAGGACTTGGTGTGGGGTGTGATTGGGACAAAGGGAATATTGGTGGGGCTGGGCGTGGAGTAGGAATTAGGGGGATGAGTGACGTCTCCATGGGAGTCCGATAGGTCTGGGGAGTGTGTATATGCGGTGTGGATCACCAGCGGATAGTGTCTTGGTGGGGAGACAGGCAGGGAGTTGGGAAATGAACTGCGATTATGCTCGGCTAGGGGGGAGGGATGGGGACCTACTACTTTTTCCTTGATGAGAGGAAAGATATTATCCAGTAGGTTTAGGTTGCGGTCCGATGATTGCATGAGGATGATCCCGTTATGATAGATGGTGATTGTTGCTGCGGCTTTGAATATTGGGGAGGGGGTGATGTATAACGTGGGACCATGTGCTGTTTTCCTAGTGGAGGAGATAGAGAATAGGGCGAGAAAGGCTTTCCTCCATTGGGCTCTTCTCTTAGTATAGAAGATGATGTCATTAGTTATGTGACCTTAGTTAGTTGAGAAATATGGATCAGAGATTGGGGTTTCTGGGTGAAATTTGAGTAGATTATGTTTAAATCCTTTGGCTGCTTTTTTTGTAAGGTTGGGGGGTATTTGATGGAATAAGTGTGTAAACCTGTGTGCTCCCATAGTGGGGTTGAAGCCTGATAGTGGGGGTGGAGCAGGGTCGGGGGAGTGTGTGAGGAAGTGTGCAGTGTAGGGTTGAGGAGGAGCTGGGTCAGACGGAGAGACTCACACTTGTGAATTAGATGAGTGGGGAAGTCGGGGGATTTTGTTTGTGTTCTCTAGGCACCAGCCCCTTCTGAGTGAGTCATTCCAAGATGGCCGCCATGTTTGCTACATAACTCTGTTCCTGAGAGGGAGTCTTCTCTCACTTTCCATTACTTGGTCTTCTTAGGGTAGAGTCCTCTTTCAGTTATTATTTTTAACTGTGTTGAGTGGTCCTTTCTTTGTTTTCTATGAGGGGATTTAGTGGGGAAGTCCTATGTCTTTTTCTTAATAAAGCCCAGCCATGGTTAGTCCCATCTCCCTAGATAAATGTTTTGCTGCCATTTTGTCTAGAGTAGAGACAGCGGGTGCTCGACATCTCCCCCCGGGCAGGAGATCCCAAAATGGTGTCCCAATGTGTGCCAAACTGCTCTGTAGCCAACAGTCAATATAAAATCATGGACCAATGCCCCATATGAGCTCCCCTTAGTGTGCACTTCATTGCGCCGATGTGCTCCCCTGAGTTCATACTTCAGCCGACAGAAAAAGCACTTCAATCAATCAATCAATTAGGGAATTGTAAGCGCGTACTCACCCATGAGGGTCTCAAGGCGCTGAGGGGGGGTCCGCAGATCTGTTTTGCCGAAGAGCCAGGTCTTGAGGGTCTTCCTGAAGGTGTTCAGGAAGGGGGCGTGTCTGATGTCTGCCGGTAGCTCGTTCCAGGTCTTGGCTGCAATGTGAGAGAAGGATCTTCCGCCTGCTCTGGCTCCGTGGATGCGCAGGGTTTTGGCCAGTGCGAGGTTGGAAGATCGGAGGTTTCTTTTGGGTACGTGGAAGTTGATTCTGTCGTTGAGGTATTTGGGTCCGTTGTTGTGTAGGCATTTGTAGGCGTGAGTGAGGATTTTGAAAGTGACTTTTCTCCACGGGGAGCCAGTGGAGACTTCGTAGGTGTTGGCTGATGTGTTCATGTTGGGGGATGCCGAGGACGAGTCTGGCGGCGGTGTTCTGTATTGTCTGGAGTTTGCGGAGTAGGGACTTGTTGATGCCGGCGTAGAGTGCGTTTCCATAGTCCAGTCTGCTGGTGATGAGTGCGTGGGTGACTGTCTTCCTTGACTCTGGGGGGATCCACTTGAAGGTCTTGCGGAGGATGAAGCAGCTGGAGGTGACGGCGTTGACCTGTCGGTTCATGGTGAGTGATGAGTCAAGTACGATGCCGAGGTTCTTGGCGTGGTCTGAGGGGGTAGGTGGGCTTCCGAGGGCGGTCGGCCACCAGGTGCTGTCCCATGCAGAAGGGGTGGTACCGAGGACGAGGACTTCTGTCTTCTCGGCGTTGAGCTTCAGGCAGCTGTTGGTCATCCAGACTGCGACGTCTTGCATTCCTTTCTGGAAGTTGAGTTTGGCAGTGGTGGGGTCTTTGGTGAGGGAGAGGATGAGCTGGGTGTCGTCAGCGTAGGATACGATGTTGAGGCCGTGTTGTCGGACGATGGCTGCGAGGGGGGCCATGTAGATGTTGAAGAGGGTGGGGCTCAGTGATGAACCCGTTGTGTGGCTGAATTGGACGCTGTTTCCTGCCGCGAAGATGGGGTCAAGGGTGTGTCCTGCTCTGTGGGTCGGTGTGTTGACGAGTTGTTTAAGTCAGATGCTGGCGAGGTTGTCACGAAGGATAGTGGAGTTGGGGGTCGCTGGGGTTGTCGAGGTGGAAGTTCAGGTCTCCAATGAGTATGTAGTTTGTTGAGGCGATGGCGTGGGGTGCGATGAAGTCGGTGATGGTGGTGGCGAAGGGTGTTCGGGGGCCGGGGGGTCTGTAGATGAGGGATCCTCGGAGTGTGGCTTTAGGGGTGGTCTGGATCTGGAAGTGCAGGTGTTCGGCGGAGGGGAAGGTTTCGCTGGAGGTGGTGAGGCGGAGGGTGCTCTTGTGGGCGTTGGCGAGGCCCCCTCCTGGGTGGTCGGGGCGGTCTTTCCTCTGGATCTTGTATCCGTCTGGGATGGCGGTGCTGATGTCGGGGTGGAGGATGCGTCGGTCCAGGTCTCTGTGAAGAAGGTGATGTCGGGCGAGAGAAAGTCGAGTAGGTTCCAGATATGGCGTGTTTGTGTACGGAGCATACGTTGAGGAGGATGCATTTTAGGGTGTCGCCGGTGCTGGCGGTGTTGGAGGCCGGGGTGGCGGTGAGGGTCTGGCAACAGTGGAGGCAGGAGAACTGGCCGTGGGTCGTGTTCGGTGAGGCCTGTGGGCATTCTCTATGTCTTCCAGGGTTAAGTGCGAGGAGGGTAGTGGTGGTGTCGTAGCGAGGGTAGTGGGAGGTCCAGGGTTCCTGGCGCTGGCCTCATCGCGGACGGGTGCAGACGGGCTTGCCCACTGCGCGACCGCGCAGCGGCCACCATTAAGTAGGGGAGGTGGAAGGGAGGAGAGGCTGGGAGGCGGGAGAATTCCGGGGGGGGGGCCGCAGGGGGGCAGCAGCGGCGAAAGGAACAGGCAGGCACGAGAAAATAAAAACAGTGGTGGAATTAGAGCAAGACACAGATGGGCACAATAACAGTGGCACAACAGGGAAAAATTAAGAAGAAAAAAACGGCTGAGAAAGGTTACGGTGGTTGCAGGCAGTCTGGTCCCAGTTGGAGCGGGCAGCAGCCTCGAACCTCCCAAGGAGGAGGTCGGGTCTGGAGGCAAGAGACGGCACAGCGGAGCTGCGGGGAGAGAGTGGACCTAGACAGAGGGTCGGAGGTCTTACTTAGGCACAGTGGGAGCCTGAAGTTATTAGTAGTGCAATCTGTAGCCCCAACGGGGGTGAAAACCCAACTGAATCGCGGGTTCTACTATTAAACGACAGCCAGGGCGCCTCTTCAGACTAGGGGAGGGCCAGCCATCCAGTGCTCCACCTCTCGTCCTTGTTCTCGGTCTCGTATGCGGGAGATCATGAAAGGATACCGGAAAAGGCACCCAAGCTGTGGAAGTATCCGGCATTCACGAACCGGGACCTGTCGGAGGCATCTCCGTTAATCAGGGCCTCTCAGCAACCGAAGAGGGGAGAACAGGTCAGCAGGGCGTGCGACTCCTTGTGTCACACGGCTGATCCTGAGCTCGAACGTAGTCTCGCAGGCGAGAGAGCATGGGGGGTGACCGGCAGTGGAATCAGCAAAGTCGAGTGCGGTCTCAGGGCGGCGAGATCGTGTGGGGTGACCGGCAGTGGAACTGCCATTGTGGAGGTCTCCAGAGCCCAAGGGCAGCCTCGCCTTAAGTCCGGTATGCTCGCTGGCTCCGGACTTCTTCTCAATCTCGGCAGGCGATGAGGTGCGTAGTCTCGCAGGGGAGAGATCGTGGGGGGAGACCGGCAGTGGACTCAACGCACTCGAGCGCTGTCTCGAGGCCAAGAGATATTGTGGGGTGACCGGTGGTGGAACTACCGCTGTGGAGGTCTTCAGAGCCTGAGTTCAGCCTCGCCGTAGGTACGGGATGCTCGCTGGATTCGGACTTTTCTTCCAACTCGGTGGTCGATGAGGTGAGAAACCAAAGACAAATCCTTGATGTGGTTACTGCAAAATAAGGGCAAAGTGCCTCAATTTCGTCTCTGTGTCTGGTTCAGTTCCGATTGTCGCTGGGGCGAATGGGGATATCATGCAAGTTGCGATCCCAAGCGAGAGGAGCTCCCGATGAGAGCTCCTCACCAGTCGGCCATTTTACTTCATGACACACCACACAAGAGCCACATGGAGAATGGCCCTGTATGGGTGTCCTTGTCCAGATGGTACGTGGAATATCCATTGTACGAGGCAGCCATGGTCTTGTGTGTACCAAGATGTTGCTCAAGTTCCTACTGCGTTTGAATGCAAATAGTGGTTTCTCACAAACTTTATTGCCTTTATTCAGAATGTGCCAATTGGAGTTACAAACCAGGCGGGTTGAGGGAGTTTTGGGGTAGGTCTCTAATAATGCGTCCCGATTATTGTTACGGGCCCTCTTACTTTCTCTATGCACCAAATGGGAAGGGTATTGTCGTGCTAAGAGGTTTCGACCGAGATTATGGGCATGTTCACAGTACTTAGTTAATTCTGTGCAATTCCTCCTCAGTCGCAAAAATGGCCCCACCGGGAGGTTGTCACGAAGAGCCTGTGGATGGAAGCTCGTATAGCTAAGTAACGAGTTACGAGCCATCGGCTTCTGGTATAATTCCGTATAGATCTGTCCCTCTTTAGGGTAGAGTTTAAGGTCAAGGAATGGAAGTACATCTTTGTTAAATTCACAAGTGAATTTAAGGTGGACGTTCAAGGAATTGAGCCAAACAAAAAAAGCCTCCAATGAGACCTGGTCACCCTCACAGATAACCAAAATATCATCAATGTATCTCTTCCACAGCACCAAATTGCTGTGGAAGGGATTCACCGCTGGATAAATGTGGGTCTCCTCAAACCAGTGCATGTATAGGTTGGCCATACTGGGGCACAGGTACTGCCCATTGAAGTGCCAGTCACCTGCCAATATAATTGCTCCTCATAAAGAGAAAAAGTTCTCTCTCATGGCCAGGGTAGCACATTCCATGACGAACGATGTCGGTGTCTGATCACTGCGTGGATGTTGTACCAGTAACTGTTCAATTGTCCTGAGAGTATCCTCTTGTGGGCTGTTAGTATATAAAGCCTCTACATCAAAGGTGGCCAAAAGATGTTTATCAGGATAAAATTGTATGGTGCTCAAGAAGGCCAAGACATGCTTAGTATCTTGCAGATATGAGGGCATCTGTGCCACTATTGGTCTGAGGAACCAATCCACGAATTGGGACAGGGGTTCCAAAATCAAACCAATCCCCGACACAATTGGTTTGCCCGGTGGAGGTCTCTCGGCTTTATCTATCTTCGGCAAGATGTAAAATGCCGTGATCTTGGGGTGGCTGGGTGTCAAAAATTCTGCTTCACTTTTGGTGATCCAACCAGATTCAGCAGCCTTTGTAACAATATTGCTGATAGTTCTCTGGAATCTAGGTGTGGGATCACGTGTGATGGGTTTGTAACACTTGGTATCCTGTAGCTGTCTTAAACATTCAGCTCGGTACATCACAGTATCCATCACCACTGTGGCCCCACCTTTGTCAGCTGGCTCGACAACAATATGGGGATCAGATCCCAACTCCTGTAGACATCGTCTTCCTCTCTGGTCAGATTGAAGAAGGGGCGTTTAGCTGATCCTTTGTTGGAAGTAAAAGGCTTTAGGACTGCCTTTTCAAAAGTGACCACCTCTGAGGGTACTTGTTGGAGAGTAGGGAGAAACGTAGATTTGATTTTCAAACCCGTGTTGGAGGCAGTCTCCCATATAGTATCGTCCTGGTTGTCCAAAAAAAAAAAAAAAAAAAATGATAAGCGCATCTTACGAAAAAATGCTAAAAGTTCCTGATGTGTCTTGAAATCATCACCCATATATGTGGGTACAAAGCCCAGCCCTTTCTCAAGAACTTGAGTCTCGAGAGGTGCGAGACATCTCTGGCTCAGGTTAACCGTTAGGTCATTGATGCGCTGGTTGACACGCTTGTCATGCTCCTGGTGATCCATTGCTCCAGCGCAGGGTCCCAGTGTACCTGCGTTCTCTGGTGTTCCGGTCGCATGTCCTGGGAGCGTTCCTGGACAAAAAAAAGACGGCTGGTAACCCGTGCCATTATATGGAAGTGGTTGGAATGGATGTGGGTGGAAAGGCCAAGGTTGTGGTGGCCACCATGGCGTGGGTTGTGGCATGGGGGCAAAATTGCCTCGTCCTCTCATCGGTCTCGATCTAAATGAGGAGTCCGAGTCACTGGAACCAGAGTCCTATGAGTGGCTTCAATTGTCTGAATTCGATGACCATTCATCGGTATTGTGACGCCAACCTCTGGCTCCTCTTCAATTATTCTTCTTAACCTGTTGTATGGAGTAATTATCCGCTATGTATGGGTAAATCTTTTCTTGGGTGAATCTATCCAGATCTTTTTTTTAAGTTTATTCACCTTGTATTTAATGAGATCCTCCTTAGTCTCATTCAGTGTTTTGGTGATTTCCTCCAAACATTTTTTGAATATAGTGATTGTACCGAGCTCTCTCGTTGGTTTTCTAGTGTTTGAATTTGTATATTAAGGAGGTCTGCTGTTTCCTTAGCAGTGTTGATCAGAAGAACTAACCAGTCCCTTGAGCATTTCCAGGCAATTTTGGACCAGTTGATTTTAAACACTTTATTGTCCAGGAACAATTTAGGGGCATTAGAGACAACATGATTATTTCTTTACAGGTTGGTTACGTTATAAGGTACTTCACATTTAGGTTCTTATAGTGCTTGGTATACCCTTTACACTAACTAGGATTCCAACCACTGTGTAGATGTAACACTATCGTGTAGTTCCTATAAATCTATATAGGATCTGCATGTTTAGACAACATAAACTAAGGGATTGGTGTCCAGACTGATTCCAGACACCCCCCACAGGATATGTTCGCCTGTAGACCAGCTAGCTCACAGTGACACTATAGCCCCACAACCCTACCAAGGAGCGAATAGTTTCTGGCAACTATCGAACATGGCAACCCTGACCCCTCAGGGATCGTGGAAACAGTACCTTTTGTTCAGTCACTCGTGCTCATTTTGTCTCAGAGAGATACACTGAATAAACTATGGGGAAGTTTTCAATAAGCATTTATTGAACCAGCGTCATTCTAGTATAAAATATGTGTGCTGCAACAAACATGATACAAAAACAGATATATACAATTACAAGCACTAATAAAGTAAATAAAAAGTAGAATTCTACCATAGTGCTAAAACAGTAAATATATGCAGGCATATAAGTACATGACAGTGATAATGTAATAATGCGTTCTCCTACAATGCAAACCCTAACTAGATGTACCTAGCATGTATGTAGGAGTATAGCTAAGAATCCCCTTAGGATAGAGCAAACCCCATTACCTGATATGGGAGAGCGAAGGACCCCGTCTTGGTCTCGAGATGGACACCCCGCGAGGGATGTTAGACCACTGCGTGCTGGAGTGTCTGTGTGCAGGGACCTCAGCGTCTCATTTCAGCATGGAAGTCTTTCTCCTCTGGTTTGCCCAGCGAAGAAGTGGTGCCAATATACCCAAAAGGTACCCTCAGGGGTTCTACCTAGATTTCTCATGGTACTGTGGGCATGTCGGCCGAGAATGAAGATAGTGATGACCCTTATACAGAGTTATTATGCAGAAGATGGCAAGCCTGCTGTGATACTGAGAATCCTCATGCATAATAAATGAGGCTAGTTTTCGGAGAAAACCTCACGATATTTATGCAGCGCCTAACTTGGTAAAAGGTCAGCATCAAACCCGTTATGTGGAACAATGATAGGACAAATGTAGGTAAAATTCGTGCAACTAACTAGGCCTATATTGCGGTACATATCACTTGATTTATGGTCCTGATGAATTGTTAACTGATCACGTTTGTGACAAACGAAGCAAGAAACAGGTTGACCTCTTAGTAGAAGCAACCACAGAACATTATGTAGTGGTTTGAGAGTTCTGTTTTTAACTAGACAAGTAGACTCGCTGATTAAAATTGTTTTAGATTACTACCGTGTCCATTTTAAATCATTTTTATGCACTCTAAACACACCCATCTACACCTCATGGCCCTACACTTGCACTTCACATTACAGCTTGGGAATAAAAAGATCTCAGTTAAAGAGCCCCTTTTAGGGTGCCCGTCGGGCATTGCAGCGCTGGCCCGCCAAGAAGCAAGCCCTTTGATGAAGCATGACACCCGCTTAGGTGTGTGAGGGCGCTAGTTCCAAAAGGAGTAAACCCCTGTGGAACAATGATAGGACAAATGTAGGAAGGTCGTGCAACTACCTAGGCCTATATTGGGGTACATTGGGGTTCATAACACCCACTCCTCATCCGACTGGATGACATAGTAATAAGTGCTAAAATATGCCTGTTTAAAAAGCATAAAAACATTGGTAAAATAGGAGTCTAAAAACATGGTATGTTAAAAAATGATGTAAACGTTAAAAAGCGCTATAAGTCAATGTACTGTTAGACTAACTGAGCACGCCGAAAGCAATAGTGCTTAGTGAGTTTTCGAAAAAGACTGAATTGTTCCCAGAACACGGAGAGCCAAATGTTTGTGTCCTGTGTGGGAGACGCAACACCACTGCTGCTTGCCTTCGCAGATGACGGTCACTGTAACACCTCTTGGATCAGGTCAATGGAGCAAAGGTGATCTTCTCCGGTTCCCACTGCCGTTGCTGAGGAAGCACTTGATGCTGGTACAGAGCCGGTGTCCACTCCAACAAGAGCTGAAGCATCCCATGGTGGCTCTAGGAATGCAGACATCAGAATTGGAATACGCGGAGGACACTGCACTACGTGGGCCTTTAACGGGTCCATCAGAACGTCTACTCTCGTGCTAGAACGAGTGAATGCAGCTACAGCAGCAGTTCACACTGTCACCTTGGCGGCTTCATCAGGCAATGAATTCCCTTCAACGTGCACACCAACACGTTGATGACTCAGCGTATGACTCACAGGAGCCTGTGGCAAGCCTTCTTTGAGCTCTGCCATCTTGTTCCCAAAGTAATTTACGCTTTATTGTGCAACCTTTTGAATCTTTAAATCCATTCTGGCCCCAATAGTGAAGATATTCATTGTAAGACTGGACACAATAAAACGAATCGCACGCAAGTGTGCGGAATTCTCAATCTGTATTTTTTAGAGCCAATATCAGGGCTTTCTGCCACCTGTACTGTGCAATCTGCTAGAGACTGCGTCTGTGTATTGCTCGAACAGGACTTGCTGTCCCGCATACGTCCTTTTACAATCGCACATGCAGCGCTGTATTGCTGTTTACTTCATACGCCAGGTTGAGCAGAAACGTCAGAGTAAATTATATATTCATACTGATCTAGAGGCCTTATTTCATTTGGAAGAGGACATTCTTGTTCATACTGCAGAAATGCTTGTGTTTTTAATGTAAAATCAAATTTGTAGTCTACATCTGTTGCAGTAAGAGAATTAGCCCATTGTATCCATTGTGGATGCAATGCCTTTGCGTTTGGAACGCTTGCTTCTGTGACAGCCTCTAAGGTTGGTACTGGAGTCATGACAATTATTCGCTTCCCCTGAGCCAGTGCTCTTTCTCTCACTACAGCAGTCTGTACTGCTGTCAAGATTTTTTCAGTTGATGCAAAACGCTTTTCAGCATTTGTATATAAATGGGATTTGTATGCTATGGGTACAGTTTCGCCTTCATTGAAGGTTAGGTATGTGTACCCGGACTGACCCACGATTACAAAGTCACCAAATTTGTAGTGTTTACACATGTGTGTAAGTGTTTGGAAGCCATCATGTCAGCTTGTAATGAACAAAGAATTTCTGTATGTTCCTGTGCCCAAAGTCGAACTGAGAATCCGGTCTGATTAAGTGGTAGAAAGGTTTCATCTTTTCTGCGTAATCCAAAATGTATGTTCTGCCAAAATTTATGAATCCTAAAATGGATTGTACGTTTTTCAGAGTCTTTGGAGGTTGGAGTAGCGCACATTTTTCTAAAAAATTTGCTGCTAGGCTTTTCCCTTCACTAGACAGCTCATATCATAAAAATAGGACATTGAGGTGGGCAATTTTTGATTTTTTTAAATTCAATTTGACGCCCTCAGAGGCAAACCCCAAAATTATGTTGTTCACCCTAGTCAAATGATCCAATAATTCATCGTCCGTCAGATAGCCATCATCTACATAGGACAATGTCTTCTCATCAAAAGTGTGAAGCAACTCTTGATACTCTTGCTGAGAACAGCCCAGGGCTATTCTTATACCCTTGGGGCAATCTACAGAATTGACGTTAAGAGCCGAGGGCCGAAAATGCAGTCAAATATCTGCTCTCAGGCGCTATATTTTGGCAGAAAAATCAATTTGAAATATCTAGTGTTGCTTTGTATTTTTTCCGCACAATGTTATTTATTAATGCGGCACTGTGTGCATTCTGTACTGCAAATGTTCATGTGCATGTGTTCAAATGCCTGTAGTCTAAAACTAGACGGTGTGAATTGTCGGGTTTCATTACGGGAAACAAAGGATTATTCATGGAAGAGGTGCAATTCTCTATTACACCCTGGTATTCAAGTTGATCTAATATCTCCCTGACTTGTTTTCTCGCCTCATGTTTTATAGAGTACTGCCTCTGTGGAGTTGAAGTAGTTTTTACCGGGATTTCATGGTGAGGTAATTCAGCTTCCAACCCTACATGATTGCGGTATAATGCAGGAGATCGTACTACCACCCACTCCTGCGCGTATGAATGTTTTACTAATTCTGGAAATGGTCCGAGAAAGCTGGTAGAATTACTGTTTCTCCTTTTGGGCAATACATAACAAACTCAGGTGGCCAATATTTTTCAGCCAAAAGGATATCATATCCAAAAGACAGGTTCTCCCAAAAGAGACCTTTAACTTTCCTGGATATGTTCCCCTCCATATGGAGTGTTATTTCATGTAACTGATGTGGGACACACCCTAGTATCAGGTGTCTCCACTGCGATATGTTCATTCAATGCCACTGTCGCCAGAGATTCCATCAGGTTCTGGCAAGCTATCGTTACTTTTGCTGCGCTGTCTAGCATCGTCAGAGCCCATTCCCCGTTCAGAAGTTGAGTCCTCAGCAGCCTGGGCTTTTCTTATTTTAAGGCCAGCTACTTTCTTCTTTTTAAATTGAGGTTTTGATTTGGGTTTATCTTCTTTTTTGATATTATAGTCTGAAGTGCGATGTGCATCTCTTGACTTTGCTCGCTCTCCTGATTTGTGTTCGGACCGTCCTTCCCTCTCGGAGTTTTTTGATGAACCCTGAAAGGAACGAGAGAAACGTGTATCAGTATCCTGATACCTGTCATATTTTTTAATGCCATCACGGTTCCTAAGGTTATACCTCCTGTCTGAGGGCTCCTGTTGAGGAGACCCACCCCGTGATTGTGATGCATTCTGCTAATTTTTGTTGTTGTTTATTATCCCATTTCTTTTTAGAAGAAACCGGTGCTTGCTTGGCGTTATCCTTTTCAGGATTACCCATTACCTCTGCTTTCATAGGTCTAGCTCCCAAATTATCTCTACCTAATTCAGCATATGTATCTTCGATAATTTTAGGTAATTCTTGCTCCTGTTGTGCAAGCATGCATTCCCTCAGGCGTTTGCGTATAGCCACCGCTGCCTCCCCTTTTATGTTCAGCAACATAATTGTAGATACCTGGGAAAAGTTGCCTATTAATTCCATCCCTAAGTTCAGAGCAGGTTCTGTTCCATACTCATTCTGTATTTGTCTTAATACTTCTGGTATCACTGCTATTGAAGAGGTGCCATGAGTCCTGGTATAGATGGCAGCGAAAACTGTACCCCAAGTGGTACAATCCTCTATCGTGGAGCTATCCCCATTGGCAAGCAAATTGTCAGTATTCTGTGTTTTTCTTGTGGGCCTGTGTGGAAATGCTGCCTCTGTGTTATTTTCTGTGCTATCCAGAATGGCATTTGCTCATGTTTAGTGGGCATTCTTCCCATAACCGCGTTTAGTGTTTGTGGGGCGATTTAAGTTACAGTCCCTTGTAGTTGTCCTGCTAGAGTAACCCTTGTGGCTTGAAGTGTGTGTGTTCTCATAACGAACTGTGTCAGATTTCTGTAAAGTTGTATTATTTCTTTGTGTAGTGGACGTAAGCCTGCTATTGACAGTGTGTCAATTACTGGATGCGGTGTGTAAGCAGCCAGGACCGGCCAAGTTGTTCAGTCTCTGCTGATCGGTTCAAGTCTTTTTCTGTAGTGTGAGAGGGCGCCTTTAAACCAATTTATATGCTCTTATGGACAGTACTCTTCTGGCATTTCATCTGGAGTATAAGAATGAAATGTATTTGTGTGTGCGTCTGCAGGTGGGAATTTGACCCATGAATAGAATACCTCTGCCCTGAACGATTTGTGTGCCTCAATCACGAATGTTATGATCCCTTCTAATGCTGAGACCAAAATTTTCTAGTTTTGCAGCAAGTGAATTTCTGCAATTTTCTGAAATGTTTATAGCACCTTCCTGCTCAGCTTCCTCCCTACTAGTACTAGCATTGCCATCAGCTGCAGTGTTTGCTGTCTGAGACATTATGGGTGGAGGTTTATAGAAGAGATGAGGGTTATGCACAATGTAGGGAACTATAATCCTTCAAGCTTGAATAAACCTACTGCCAATACATAGGGTATACCTACTCAGCTGTGGCAGATTTTTCCCTTCCCACTCCAGACGAATCTGGTTATATGTGAGTAGGGGTCTCTGAGAAAGCACGACTGAACTACTCAGATTTGACCGTTAAATAAGAACCAAACCAACGATGGCAGCGCCATGTGATGCAGTTCCTATAAATCTATATAGGATCTGCGCGTTTAGTCAACATAAACTAAGGGATTGGTGTCCAGACTGATTCCAGACACCCCCACAGGATATATTCGCCTGTAGACCAGCTAGCTCACAGTGCTACTATAAGCCCCACAACACTACCAAGGAGCAAATAATTTCTGGCAACTATCGAACATGACAACCCTGACCCCTCAGGGATCGTGGAAACAGTATAGTACCTTTCGTTCAGTCACTCGTGCTCATTTTGTCTCAGAGAGATGCACTGAATAAACAGGGAAGTTTTCAATAAGCATTTATAGAACCAGCGTCATTCTAGTATAGAATACGTGTGCCGCAACAACCATGAGACAGAAACAGATATATACATGATTACAAGCACTAATAGAGTAAACAAAAGGTAGAATTCTACCATAGTGCTAAAACAGTAAATATATGCAGGCATATAAGTACATGACAGTGATAATGCAATAATGCGTACTCCTACGATGCAAACCCTAACTAGATGTACCTAAGTGTACCTAGAATGTATGTAGGTGTATAGCCACGAATCCCCTTAGGATAGAGCCAACCCCATTACCAGATATGGGAGGGCGACGGACCCCGTCTTGGTCTCAAGATGGACACCCCGCAAGGGATGTCAGACCACTGTGTGCTGGAGTGTCTGTGTGCAGGGACCTCAGCGTGTCAGCATTGAAGTCTTTCTCCTTTGGTTTGCCCAGCAAAGATGTGGTGCATATATACCCAAAAGGAACCCTCAGGGGTTTTAACTCGATGTGTCATGTTACTGTGGGCATGTCGGTCGAGGATGACGATAGTGATGACCCTTATACAGAGTTATTATGCAGAAGATGGAAATCCTGCTGTGATACTGAGAATCCTCATGCATAATAAATGAGTCTAGTTTTCAGAGAAAACCACACAACATTTATGCAGCGCCTTACTAGGTAAAAGGTCAGCACCAAACTGGTTATGTGGAACAATGATAGGACAAATGTAGGTAAAAGGTCGTGCAACTACCTAGGCCTATATTGGGGCACATAACACTTGATTTATGGTCCTGATGAATTGCAAACTGATCATGTTTGTGACACACGAAGCAAGAAACATGTTGACCTCTTAGTAGAAGCAACCACAGAACATTATGTAAGCGGTGTGCGAGTTCTGTTTTTAACTAGACAAGTAGATATGCCGATTAAAATAGTTTTAGAGACCTACCTAGTCTATTTTAAATCATTTTTATGCACTCTAAACACCAAACACACCCATCTACACCTCACGGCCCTACACTTGCACTTCACATTACAGGTTGGGAACAAAAAGATCTCCGTTAAAGAGCCTCTTTTAGGGTGCCCGTCAGGCACTGCAGCGCTGGCCCGCCGAGGAGCAAGCCCTTTGATGAAGCATGACACCCTCTTGGGTGTGTGAGTGCCCTAGTTCCAAAAGGAGTAGACCCCTGTTCTACTCTTTGGATAAACATACACCGTCCAACCTGAAAATTCTTTCTCTGTACCCTTAAGGAACTGCATACCTTATTGACATAACTACTTGGCAAGGTTACAAGCCCTCACATTGTCAAGACTTGTATATAGTTTTTTAGCAGGCACCTGGACACCTAGCCTCCAGTTCCTGCTAGTTCCTGACTGATCCTGTGACATCGTAGCTGCCTGTGTTTCCCCGCTGGATTTTTCCAGACCGGTTTTTCCCACTCCTTCTTCCCACCAACAGAAGCCCCGCCCACCCCAGGACCTAATTAATGCAGGCTGCAGCAGGCACACTGCTGGCATACCAAAGGCAAACCAGTCTGTGCCTGTCTGGCTCGCGCCCAGCGCCGCAAGCCCTGCCCCCCCCGAAGATACACCATCGCCACGCTCTACATCACTGTCGAGCTCTACATCATCGCCCCCAGATGTCGCAACTAACACTGCTACTGCCCGACCCACACTCCACAGTAGGACCTTTCACCTGCACCCACTGCCACTTCACCTGCCACTGCGCACACACCCTGAACACACCACAGACACCACCTGAACAACACCAACTCGCATGCGCCCTTTTCAACACACGCTAACTCTGCAAGCATTCCACTGAATTATGGGACCTCACCACCACTCTCGCCCCAGACATAGCCTTCCTCACGGAGACCTGGCTCAACCCCCACATCCACCCCAGACATTGCCACAGTGTCCCGACGGATATAAAATCACTCCCCAGGACCGCAGCGACCTAAATATCTTCCTCAGCGACCTAAATATCCACGACGACCACAACAGCAAAAACACCGCACTCCTCGACAGTATGAGCAGCCTCGGATTGACCCAGATCTTCAACGACCCTACACCCACCGCAGGACACACGCTGGACCCAATTTTCAGTCCCCAGCAACCGCGTCAAATACAGCCATGTCACAGAACTCACATGGACCGATCACTCCATCGTCCACTAAAGCATCTCGAGCTCCCGCATCACCACCCCAAAGATGACCAACGCTCCCCACCGGGGAGACCAGCTAGGCAAACGCCCTCGACAACTCTAACCCTGCTAACGCCACCAAGCTTGAACATTGAGTGAAAAACTTAAACGCCTGGATCACCAATTGCGCAGACAGCATCATCCCCATCAAGAGCAACATCTAGAGAAAATCCTCCAAAAAGGCCAGCTGGGACACCCAAGAACTCAGAACAGCGGAACGAGATGGCAAACAATTGGAGAGGAGATGGTACACCAGCAAGGACACCGGACACCTCTGACAGGGCTGCCTTCAAGACCTCCATCACCATCCACCAATGCCTGCTGAGGGCAACAAAGATGACAGCCCTTGCCACAAGCATTGAAACCAGAGCCAACAGCACCAAGGAACTTTTCAACATTATTAAGGAATTCTCCAAACCGGCTGCCAGTGAAAACAACATCACACCCTCACGGAGATGTGCGACAACCTCGTCCACTTCTTCCACAACAAGATCACAACCATATACAGAAACTGCGAACACCAACCAACACCTATGAACTTCCTCGACAGATACGCGACCACTGTAACTGATACGAACCACACACTGACCACCTGGAACATCCTCTCCACCCAGGACACCACCTCCATCATGAACTCCATCCACTCTGGAGCTCCCACAGACCCATGCCCGCACCACATCTTCAACCTCAGAAACCAAAGGATCGTCCAGGAACTCACCACCCTACTGAACAGCTCTATCATCACCGCAACATTTACTGTCACCTGGAAACATGCCAAAGTCAGACCACTACTCAAAAAACCCTCCACCGACCCCAGCGAACTCAAACTACTGGACAATCTCCCTGCTCCCATTCAAAGCAAAGGTACTGTAAAAGATCGACAATCAACTCATGACACACCTGGAGCAGAAGTAACACAAGAAGGGAGTGAAGAAGTAATGCTCAAAAGAGCAGAAGAGGTGGATACGTCCTCCTCAAGTTATAGTGTCAAAAAACAAAGGGATCCACCCTTATCGGAAAGTATAGAAGTGTTCCTCCAGACTACGTGCGTCTCCTACAATGGTGGAAAGCACACAGCTTTGTTTAAATACCCCTCTCCCACCAAAAGGACCCTTGGTGGCATGCTTCATCATCAGGGTCTTCCCGCCCCACTGCGGGACTGGGCGTGCTACGACGTGGGAGCACTGGTTATGAAAAACAATACTATGTGTGGTGTAGGAGTGTGAGTGGAAGGGTCAGAAGTGAGTGAATGGTGAAAAATTAAAAAATACCTGGCTCAGTGGAAAAAATAAATTTTAATGTTCTTTTGAGCTGGTATCGTTAAAAGTGGGGAATGAGATGGAGATACTATGCTTTAATGAGCAGTGTCATTGACTGGGAAAGAACTGGGGCCCCCGTGTGCAGGATAATTCAGCCCTGACAGGGAATAGACAATAACATATAAAGATACACCTGGGCAAGGTGGTTAACATTTGTTGCGGACAAAACAATAACAGAAATGATAACAGTGAGTATTTCAAATCTTATCAAAAGGATGTTTATTTTATAGAGTTTTTTTTAAATAAATAGGAAATATAAAATTCTAGTTAATCAAAGTGATACATGATTTTCAAGAAACATGCTTGTATTCAAATAAATGTTTTTCCTTTTTTTAAGTATAAACAGTCAATATTACATTCATTCAGCGTAGTCATAACAATAATAGATGATACTTGATTTAATGTACAGAGGTCTGTATAGCAAGATTCATTTCAGCAGACAATACCATGATAAAATCCTAAATCAACTAATGACAATATAACAGTGGGTGGACAGGATGTTCAGATACTGGCGGTATGTTGTTGCACTACGCGCGTTTCGGCAATGCCTTCATCAGGGCTATATCACACAAAGCCACTGAATAAAATATATAACAATGTTAAGCACCGAAATCGGAATGTCTGCTAGTACATTTTGTACAAAAGATTGTTTTACTTAATGAGACAAATGGTAACAACATTGATGTCAGTGAGGAATTGTTGCTTCTCCTGTTGATGTTTACAACATTCTGATGGCAGATCATACACCATAAATTGTGTGCAAAAAATCATGCACCAATGTGAAGATACCAGAAGTGGATAGAAGACGTGTGTTCAACATGCATCCGAAAGTGTGAATTCTTATATACATGATAGGTTCAAGGGCCTCGTATACTTCTCTCATTCCGGGTGTTCATTCATACATCAAAGGTGTGCGATAGTGATTATTAATACTCATCATACCTGTTGTTGAATGGAATCTTTGTATAGTAAAAATTATAGGCAGCCGGGGTTTTTTTTTTTGGGAAGTCACTCTCTTGCAGAAAAACTCTTGCAAGGATACGCAGGGACGCTTGTCCTAAACATAGAAAGTGTCGAAAAAATACATCGATAATCACAAACTGGTTGTTAATGGAACTACACGCTAACAGAAGAGTATATCAATAAATCAAAAAAATACCTCTTTTAACAGGGTTGCAAGAATATGTGCAGACGGTCTGTGTCCTCTTTCCAAATAACTCGATGGGTAACAGTGGCGTGTAATTCTCACCTCGGTTTAACTGGAAGAGGACAGATTGTAATATGAGCGAGTCTGATCCTAATATGGGCTCGGTGAAAAGCGCTTATTTTAAAGAGGACACAACAATTCTCTATGTGTCTTTAAAGTACCTTTAAGATCTGTAAGCCGGGGGACGTGGTTCCGACGTAATTTTTAGTTGAACGTGGATAACTACAGGATACCTTTTTTTTTGTTTAAATTTCTTTATTGGGAATTTTATTTTTCATGGTACATAGATACACATTATTAACAGTACATGAGGACAGGCATGTGCAGGCAATTGAGCGGTAGCATTGCTCCATAGAACAACCATCTCAGTAAATATGCAACGTCTCGTGTTATAAACAATGAAACGACATAGAAAGTACACTGCAGGTGGACTAGTATGAGTAATGATAAGGTGCCTGGTGCTCGGTGCCTGCATATATGGGTGTCTGTGTGGTGGGGGGTTGATCTGCAGTCCCCCGCACTACCCCCGTAACCCCTGTGATTTTGTTCACGCAGTGTGTTCCCAATAGAGATACGCTAACGATGTGGGTGTTGGGGAAAATGTGGAACAAAGAACTGAGGGGGGAATGTGGGGAGGAAGGGGAGGACGGGTAGCCTATGGACTGTATCATGGTGGTTGTCTAGTTTGTGGTGGATTCTGATTTACCTGTGGAGGAGCTGTGATATCCGCAGTGAGGGGGAGAGAGGAGTCCGGGGGGGGGGTGTATGTCTCCCCTCGCGGACCGAAGTGTTAGTCCGATGGGGCCCTAGCACACAGTCAGTCATTCACATCCCATGTCTGTTATGTGTTGGTGTTTGTTTGCGCCATGGGGGACTGGTGTGGAGTCTGGGAGTGGGATTGTGTGGTCACGGGTGAGTCCGCTGGTGCTGTCTCCTGAGCAAATTGGAACAGGAGGTGTGCCCATTACATGGAAATGTTTACGCATCCCTTTCACCTCCTCGTCTTAGTGTTTCTTCCTCTGCTGCCCCCCACTTTTTTACGGCGCCTATCCAGGCTGCCTCTGGGGGTCCTGCCGGGGCCCTCCAATGCATAGCTATTCCACGTTTCGCTAAAAGCAGAGCCAGAGATGCAAACCTGTACTGCACCTTTTCCGTCTTCCGCCTGCGGAAGACACCTAGGGCGCTCGCCTCCCACGTGGAAATATTTATTAGGTTGACCGTCGCCCTTAGGGTCTGATGTACCCTATCCCAATACTGTTGGATTGTGGGACAGTCCCAAAACATGTGTTTAAAATTTGCCTCTGGTGTTTGGCATCTGGGGCATGCAAACTGTGTATCAGGATAAAAACGGTGGAGTCGGTGAGGTGTTAAGTATGCACGATGTAAAATATTGAATTGGATGTTTTTGAAGCGTGCGTTCCTGGACACCTTTTTGGGGTACTCCAGTGCCTTTTCCCATTCTTTGTCATGGAGCACCCGTCCTATTTCGTCCTTCCATTTCTGTCGCAGGGCTTGTAGAGGGATCGTGATCAGGTCCCGGATCGCTTTGTAGTGCCAGGTGACTAAGTGTCTCCCCGCGCCCATACGGAGAATCGTGTGTAGCACCGGGTGTGTCGGTGGTTCGCCCTCAGTGAGATCCCAGCAGTGCCTGGCGCTCTCAACTAAACGTCTATGTACCAGGAATTGCCCCGGGGGAGATCATAGCTTTCTCTCATTTGGGCATATGTTTTCAACTGCCCATCCTCAAATAGGGACTCTATCTCTGTCACCCCACGCTCAGTCCACACCCTGAGGGTGTTAGCGGTGAAATATTTCTCCCGTTGTGGGAATCCTACCAATGGAAGGAGCGGGGATTAAAGGGGCCGACCCCGTGACAGACGGTGTATGCGCATCATGCATTTGCGGGCAATCGAGATCTGTAGGGGGTGTGTACTCGTAGGCTTAGTCCCCGGCATCAGTAGTCCGCTGAGGGCCGGGAGAGGTATCCGGCCGTCATTGGAGAATGTCTCGTCTATGTGGCGCTCTGCTGTCCAATGGGACAACCACTGAAGCTGGGCTGCTAGGAAATAGGCTTCAAAGGAGGGGGCTCCCAGACCCCCTTGCGTTGTGGGCAAGTAGATGGTTTGTAAGGCTACCCGGTGTCTACCACCCCCATATCAGCGCCGTAAGTAGTGTGTCTAGTTCCTGAAAAAGAACGGGCGGGATCACCGTGAGATTAGTAAAACAGTAGAGCAGTCTGGGTACCATGACCATCTTCGCGAGGGCTACACGCCCTATGGGGGCCAATGGTAGGGTCTTCCAGAAGGCGACCGCCGAACGTAGCCCGGCCAATGTCTTGCGGTGATTTCCTCATAGAGGTTCTCCGGGGAATGATACAGTCGCACTCCTAGGTATCGAGGTGCCGCAGCATTCCAACCGAGTGTGTGGGGCCCAATCGTTATCTCCAAAGGAGCTAGGTGGGGGCTCAGTGGAAAGATTGTCGATTTCCCCAATTGACTGAGTCCGGAGACCTCTGCAAAGTCACGCAATGTTGCCCATATCGGTGTGAGATCACTCGTGATGTCCCGCAAGTAGATCAGGAGATCATCGGCATACATCGATACACTGTGTACTGTGTCTGCGATCGGAATACCCCAGGTCTCGCCCCCCTGACGCAGATGAATGGCCAGGGGTTCCACTGCCAAGGCGAAGAGGAGGGGAGACAAGGGGCATCCCTGCCTCGTCCCCCGTTCCACCGGGAGCGGGGTTGAGATGTACCTCCCCACCCTCACCCTAGTCGTGAGGCCTGTATATAGTGGTGTGTATGCCATCAGGGTCGGGCCGACGCGTACCTTGCGTAGGACAGCGAATAGGTATGGCCATAATCGTGTATATAAGGCCTTTTCTAGGTCTAGAATTAGGCATGCAGCTCGAGGGAAGTGATCTTTCGCTCTATCCTGGATGTGGAAGAGTCTACGTATATTCTGTGAGACGCTACGCCTGGGGAGAAACTCACTTTGGTCATGGTGGATCAATTGTGGGAGAACTTGGATGTACCGATCCGCTAAAATTTTTCCCAAGAGTTTACAATCCGCGTTAAGTAGTGTTATGGGCCTGTAGGAGGATGGGAGAGTGGGATCCCTGTGTGGCTTGAGGAATGTTACCAGGGTAGATTCCCGGAGTGATCTAGGAAGTTCCCCTCTTGCAACGCGTCCTCGTACATGGTCACGAGTCGCGGGGTCAGCTGGGCTGAAAAGGTGGCATAGTATTCGAGGGGAAAGCCATCTATACCCGGTGCCTTACGCCGTGCCAGTGTCCTGATCGCATGGTTTACGTCCGGGGATTTTATCTTTGTCTCCAACGCCTTCCCATCTGCCGACGGGATGCCGGGTAGAGGTAATAAATGGAAGAACTGGGACAGCGCCAGGCTTGATGACTGTGGCGGAGCCCGGTAGATTCCCGTGTAATAGTCGTGGAAAATGTTCAGGATATCTATTTGTGACTGCCTAAGGGTACCCATCGCGTCTATCAATTCTGTGATTGGTTGCAAGTCCACTTCCTGTTTCGCGAGCCAAGCGAGGAGCGTCCCTGCCCCGTTTCCTCCCGATGTACACGGGCGGCGTACGCCCTGAAGTTGTATTTGCGAAGGTCTCTCATTGTCTCCGCATAAGATGTTTTAGCTATCGCCACTTGCTCCGGGTAGCCTCCCTTTATCCCCGCTTTTTGTTAGGTCCGCCAATTTTTTCTCCGCGGTTTGCAGAGATTGCTCAAGTATTTTTAGCACACCTACTATTTGTTGGATACAGTGACCCCTAGCCTCGACCTTAAACGCATCCCATTCGATTGACCTAGATGAGGCTGTGCCTGTATTTAGTGTGAAGTATTCCTGGATGTGGTCTCCATGTGTGTGACAGAATACCGGGTCAGTGAGGCACTCCCGTGGTAATTTCCACGTGGGTACCGGGGGGGTGGGGTGGCCTCCATCTGAGGGTCACGGTATGCGCGTCATGGTCTGACAATACTCTGCCTAGGTAGTCAGTGTGCTGTATTTGGGGGAGCAGTGTCGTGGAGCAAAGAAATCAATCTAGTCTCACCCTGAGATTGTGCGGGGCAGAATAAAAGGAGTACATTTTAATGTGCGGGTTCTTTTCTCGCCAGGCATCCGCTAGTGTCCAGTGGGTAACCCAATGCCTGAATAGCTCTGTCTGTTTCAGTGCGGGGGACTGAGCCGGAGGGGGATGAGATCTATCCAGGGTGTTGTCTAGGGTGCAGTTATAGTCCTCTCCCAATAGCCAGGGCAGTGACGTGTATTGCGCTAACACTCCAGTAAGGCGGATCCAGTATTGGTCCTGCTCCACATTGGGGGCATAGATGCTCCCTACCAGTATTTCCTTACCCTCGAGGAGACCCGCTAACAGGGAGTACCGGCCTTCTTTATCGGTCACTCTAGACTGTTCTCTGAAGGGGACCCCCGGTCGTATCCAAATCAGGGCACCCCTGGCGAATGCAGAGTATGTTGTGGCACAAATGATACCCCGCCATTTTTTATGTAGGCGATCCACCTCTGTCGCCGTCAGGTGCGTCTCCTGCAGGAGAGCTATCTGTGCTTGCTGCCTCTTAATGTAGGCGTAGATTGCGTATCATTTGCTCGCTGTGTGCATACCCCTAACATTCAACGTAATGATTTTCAGGTCCGAGTTAGGGAGCCTGGACGCCATCGTGTCTAGTGTCTGGGTGGTGGTTCTTTTGGTTTAGTGTTCCCTTTGACTCTTGTGGCCCCCCCTGTAGAACAGCTGCCACTTGTATCCGAACCATATGTCTCTATGCCGTGTGTGCGCTCCCCTGGGGATATTGGGGGTATGTGAAATGGGGGGGGGGGGAAATAAGGTGAACCAACAGGAAACAGTCCCAACTTATAGGACCTAGCACTCGAGGTGATACGTCCAAACTGCACTGCATGTGTGAACTTTAGTTCGTTTCGTGGGGGAGGCGGTCGTCCTCTTCCGTCAGCCGTTGCCACTACAGCTACCCGCTTGTTGACTACGTTTCCGTGGCGCCCGTTGTATCTATATTAGTCACCGCCGTCTATTGCAGTTCAATGCTGTCTACAATCGTCAGGCACAGCATGTTCGGGATCGGTTATTGAAGCGCCCCTTCAGTGTCAAGCAATACCTATTTGTTTCGGGGTGCGAAAGTCCCAAGGGACACCCCCATAATGTTCGGTCGTTCTGAGTCAGGAGCATCAGATCAGAGTGTCTGCCGTTTGGGGGTCACTATCGGTGGCGTCATGGAGCCATCTCCAGGAGTGTTCGCGTCACTGCCTTCTTCCTCTGAGGTGAATATGTGTGGGCCTCTCTCACCATCTGAGCTGTCCTCCGGGAGCCCCATCTCAGCGACCGCCTGTAGTGCCTTCCGGCGTTCTGCTATAATGTGTTCAAGGTCAGGGGAGTGTTTACTAAAGGAGTCCGAATGGGAGCTCAGCTGTGTGAGTGTGATTTTTTTCTGCTGTCGTCGCTGTCGGCCTGATGGCCGGTTGGGCTGTGACTTTCTGGAATTGTCCAAGTGTGACAGCTGCTGCTCGACCCAGCTACTGGCTTCCGTAGGGTCCGTGAAAAAGTGTGTCTTATCGTTGTGAATGATCTTGAGACGGGCCGGGAACAGAAGCGCGTACTGGATATTCTTTTGGCGCAGGACGCGTTTGACTGCTAAGAAGGTGGACCTTTGTTGTTGGACTGCCCGTGAATAATCTGGGAATAGCATGACTTGTTTATCCTCCACTCGGAGTGTTCCCTGCTGTCGTGCGGCCCGGAGAATAGCATCTCTATCCTGGTAATGAAGCAATTTCAGGAGAAATGGTCGAGGTGATGACCCCGGGGGTGGTTTGCGGGCCGGTACCCGGTGTGCCCTTTCTATGGAAAAGAATGGGGTCAGGTCCCCGGCTGGTGTGAATGTCGCGATCCATGTTTTGATGTAACTGAGAGGGTTAGTCCCTTCCACTCCCTCCGGTAAATAAATGATTCGAATGTTGTTTCTGCGGGACCGACCTTCTAAATCATCCGTTTTATTCTCTAGGAACTTCACACGCGATTGTAGATCTTTCAAAATGTCCTGGTGTTGTTGCATTTGCGGTTCCAGAGTGTGTAGCGTTTTCTCTCCTTGCTTAACTTTATCTGCCAGTTTCCTATGGTCGTCCTGGAGCAGGTTAAGGTCAGTGGCCAGTTCTCCGAACCTGTGCTCCATGGTGACTCTCGAGTGTTCAATTGCCGCGAGGACTTTGTCTAATTTATTCGACATGGACTCTGAGTTTGAGGGTTCCTCTCCCAGGCGTGCAGCATGAGGCATCGGGGATGGTGTCCCAGGGGGTCCCGGGGTCTGCGAGGCACCGGTCGCACGCGTGCGCCCCATGGTGGTCGTATCCCCCACCGACAATCACCGGTAGGTACTCGGGCCGTCCTCCTTCCGTGGAGGTCCAGTGGGTTGCGGTCAGTTGAGGCCTATATGTCGCTGTGTGGTGTCCCCCGCTCTGGGTTCGGTTATGGCTCCTCACAGTCGCCCGGTCGGCGGCGGGCGATGTCCACCAACCCTCCCACGACGCGCCTTGCGCAAGCTGGTGGGGACCTCGCCGGGGTAGTAGCACCACGAGAGATGGCAGTTAGGGGTATCTTCTGGGGTCGGCGGCAGACGAAGATCCTGCCGCCCGTCGGCGGGGGTGCGGGCCGCTTGGTGTGCAGAGTTCGTTGTGCTTTAGTTTAGGTTCCAGGTCCTCAGCGGAGGCAAGGGTCCAGAGCGTCGTTAGAGGTGCCCCGGGGTCCCACACACGACAGCGGTCCCTCGTTCCCGCTGCCACCCAGCACACGATAACGCCCCTCTAGGCTCCTCCGGTGTTATCCTTGGGTGGTCTTAGCGTTGTCCACCTTTTATGTCAGCCTCGGGTGGTGTCACCGCTGAGACCCCTCTGCCCAGGTCTCCGATGCACCGTCGCTTCACCCCGCAGGCCTCCGTGTAAGCCTGCCCGTCTGGGCGGCGTGTCAGTGGCGTCTCCCCCCGCGCACCTCGAGGCCTGGTGCCGTGCCGGGGGAGGGTATCTTGTGTGGGCGCTCTATGAAGGCGTCGCTGGTGATTTGCCGATTCCCGCCACTATTGCGTGGGTCCCCGGGGCCCCCCACGCAGGCCTGTCCGTCCAAGCCTCGGCTCAATTATGCCTCCCACCTGCGCACCTCGAGGCCCGGTGCCGTGCCGGGGGAGGGTATCGTGTGTGGGCGCTCCTGCGTGGGTATAACGGGCGATGCGGCAGCTCCCACCACTATTAAGCGGGGCCCCGCCATGCAGGCCCGCTCGCCCAAGCTGCAGCTCAATTACCCCTCCCCCTGCGCACCTCGAGGCCCGGTGCCGTGCCGGGGAAGGGTAGGGGTGTCGTGCGTGGGCGCTTCTGTGTGGGTATAGCGGGTTACTTGCCGGTTCCCGCCTCCACCGAGTGAGCCCCCCGGGCCCCCTCCGCGTAGGTCTGCTCGCCTCTTTTGTGATCCAAGTACACCTCCCCCGCGCACCTCGAGGGCCGGTGCCGTGCCGGGGAGGGTATTCTGTGTGGGCACGCTGTGGAGGTCTCGCGGTATGCCCTGGCGTCGGCCTGGTGTCCCTCCTGATGGGGCCCCCCTCGCGTTGGATCAGCTGTGTGCGGGGCCTGTGAGCGGTCGAGGCAACGCTCTTACCTGTTCCCCTCTTTAATTTGCATCACTGGGGTGCCGATGGACCTCAACAGCCGATCGCCGCAGGCTCCAGATGTCGGCGATCGGCGGGCTCCGCCTCCGGGTTCAGTCCGGACGCGGGAGCGCTCAATGTCCCCAGGGCGCCGCCATTTTACCGCCGCGGCCGCGATCTCTCCGGAGCTCCCGGCGGTGTCAGGGACATCATCTCAGCCGCCCCCCCAGGCTCATCGGGTGCTTCTCGTGAGCGCTGCGGCAGCGGGGGTGTTTGCGGTGGGTTGCAAGTGGATTAGGGCATATTTGTAAAAGTATGTTGCGGGCTGCTGAGCGGAGCGCTAAGGAAGTGCTGCCGCCATCTTGGACGGCTTGGCCACGCCCCAACTACAGGATACCTTTGCCACTGTATAGTAGAGAATAAAGCTGTATGACATATCTAACTATGGTATCTACCTATGGTACAAGCAGATGCAACTCTGGAGTTGCGATAATTCATGATTTTACCTGATCTGCAGGACGTCGATATAGTTGTCCGTATATATATCTCTAATCCACGTCAAACGCGTTCACTACCGGGGTATTGATGTTACAGTCTGTTAGACACAAATAGCAACTCGGGATGAAGGATGTTAATTCTCTGTTATGCTAGTTTAAAGAAAAACCTGATTCCAAAGATAGATTCTCAGGGCCATAGTACTGACCTGAAACTACAATGTGTATGAGGGGTATTCAACAGAGGTTCGTCAGAGACGCGCGTTCCCTCTTTATCTCTGGGGGATATCGCCTGTTCCCATCTGGCTTAAATAATAAAAAATGTGTAAACGGAACAGAAAAGAAATCTACACTACAGTCCTTAAACAACCTGCGTGCTCACCTTTAGCCGTTATGCAATCCGGATCCCTCCATGCGGACAAGGACAGCCGTTATGCTAGTTGGCTTTTAAATAAAACACTGACCCGCCAACCCGATCGGGTGATCATTTCTGGTTCCGGGTCAAAGTGCCATGGTGGTAAAAAACGGACTGGAGTGCATGGCGCCATATAGGAATGGCTAATGGAAAGTATAAATCAGAATGTAAATGGTACAATATATGCTTATAGTACACTATATTTGTTTCCCCCCCCGCTTATTATGTCATCCGCATCTTGAATCTATATCAAAGTAACTAGGGACCTTGCTCCAGGAGGGTGATGTATTATCCATTGCTCTGCTCGGCAGTCGCTTGCGGACCACAAACATATATATCTTCACACAATATCTGAATTATACACCCCTTCCTCAATCATAACCATATTAAACTTGGTCAGTAAGATTTAGCATATAGTGTACTATAAGCATATATTGTACCATTTACATTCTGATTTATACTTTCCATTAGCCATTCCTATATGGCGCCATGCACTCCAGTCCATTTTTTACCACCATGGCACCTTGACCTGGAACCAGAAATGATCACCCGATCGGGTTGGCGGGTCAGCGTTTTGTTTAAAAGCCAACTAGCATAACGGCTGTCCGTGTCAGCATGGAGGGATCCAGATTGCATAACGGCTAAAGGTGAGCACGCAGGTTGTTTAAGGACTGTAGTGTAGATTTAGATTTATTTTCTGTTCCGTTTACACATTTTTTATTATTTAAGCCAGATGGGAACAGGCGATATCCCCCGGAGATAAAGATTGAACGCGCGTCTCTGACGAACCTCTGTTGAATACCCCTCATACACATTGTAGTTTCAGGTCAGTACTATGGCCCTGAGATTCTATCTTTGGAATCGGGTTTTTTCCTTAAACTAGCATAACATAGAATTAACATCCTTCATCCCGAGTTGCTATTTGTGTCTAACAGACTGTAACATCGATACCCCGGTAATGAACGCGTTTGACCTGGATTAGAGATATATATATACGGACAACTATATCGACGTCCTGCAGATCAGGTAAAATCATGAAGTATCGCAAATCCAGAGTTGCATCTGCTTATACCATAGGTAGATACCATAGTTAGATATGTCATACAGCTTTATTCTCTACAATACAGTGGCAAAGGTATCCTGTAGTTAGCCACGTTCAACTAAAAATTACGTCAGAACCACGTCCCCCGGCTTACGGATCTGAAAGGTACTTTATAGACACAGAGAATTGTTGTGTCCTCTTTAAAATAAGCGCTTTTCACCGACCCCATAATAGGATCAGACTCGCTCATATTACAATCTGTCCTCTTTCAGTTAAACCGAGGTGAGAATTACACGCCACTGTTACCCATCAAGTTATTTGGAAAGAGGACACATACCGTCTGCACATATTCTTGCAACCCTGTTAAAAGAGGTTTTTTTTTTTTTTTATATATATTTTTATTGAGAGTTCGTGCAAATTACAAAACTACATGACTGTTGAATACGAATGCATGATACAAAATGATCAGAATACTCACAGATACATTATTTGATACAGAAATAAATACCTTCAAAAGTGCAAAGTGCTAAATATTTAAGAATGAACATCTCATCGGTCTCTCACAACACCCAGTTGCAAAAGAGAAGTACTATCTAAAAGATGCGACATGCTGGACAATTAGGCATAGGCATATGAAGGATAAAGCAAACATATAAAATAATTTACTACATTATTTAATACAGAAATAAATACCTTCACTCCTAGGAGATGAGCACGACCCAACGTTCTAAAACTGACCCGAACTATAACCTATGTCCCCAATAAACGCCAGCGTTTCTCAAACTTTTTGATGGAGCCTGATCTTATTGCATATTTTTTTTCCAGTTCTCTGATTTTACTTAACTTTGCTCTCCACGCTTGAAAAGAAGGTACCTTATCTGATCGCCAACATTGTAAGATTAAAGATCTTGCTACCAATGCTGCAATATACCAGCATTCTTCTTGTGCTGTAATATTAGGAGAGCATCCCAGAACCGCAATATCTACATCTAGGGAGATAGAAGAGTCCAGGATAGTTCTGAGATAAGTTTCTATTCCTTCCCAAAAACTACTGATCTTCGGACATTCCCAAACAATATGTAGCCAGGTGCCACCACCCTCTTTCGCACAACGGAAACACTTGTCCTCAATCTGTGGGTATATCTTATGGAGAAAGGAAGGGGTTCTATAGATCAACCATTTTTAATAGAACTGCATGCGTTTGAAGTTTGCGCCTCTGAGAGTTGATGAATTCAGTTTATTTATTCTATCCCATGTTAATTTTGAGACCTGCATCCCTTCCCTTCTCCACCATCTATCCCAGATTTTTTCATATATCAAGGGAGGGTTATTTTCATCAATAATTTTAACCCAGGCACTAATCTTCTGTTGAATCGGGGAGTCAAAGGCTTCACTTAATCTTGCTCTAACGGATGCGTTTTTAATGTCAAATTTTTGTAGCAAGTGTTTTTTTCTGATGAATGACCACTTCAAGATTGTTTTAGAGTGTAAAAGCCCCATTTCGATCTCTGGCCATGACTTCCAGCAATTTCCTATAGTGAAATCCCGAATCTGCAGGTATCCATTTTCTTCCCACATCTTTAAAATACTAGGCTCTAAAAAATACCTTTCCCCCGTAAAAAAATGGGACAATCTAGTTGAATTATTAAATCTCGGGATATTATAAAATGTTATAAATTGGGTTTTTTGTTTAAGTGTCCATTGGAGGGTCTTATAGCGTACTTTTTTAGGGTACTTGGTTATTCTAGTAGGATCATTAATATTATATTCCTTTAAGATCTTTTTCCCCAAAAATTGTCTGCCTCCTGGGGTCCAATATAAAGAATCTAAAACTGTGGTGTGCAAAGGTCGCGTGATAATAATTCCTAATATTTGGAAGGGACAGCCCTCCTTCTGCAACAGGGTACCTTAAAGTGCTAAGTGCCAATCTCAGTATCTTATTAGACCATATAAAAGAAGAAAACATGCTATCTATCTCTTTAAAATAGGCTGCTTGCAATGGGCACGGGGCAGCACTAAAGAGAAAATTAAAAAGTGGAAGAATAGACATGCGAATTAATGCTACTCGACCCATTATTGATAGTGGGAGCTATTAACAGGCATTTCACTTTTTTCAACAACGGAGTGTAGTTTAAGTAGAATAGATCTTCAATTCTCTCCGTAAAAAAGATCCCTAGATATCTCTTTGGGCGAGTATTATATACATGTCTAAATTCTAGCAATAGAGAGTCAACAGAGCAATTACACAATATAATCTCTGTTTTAGTTTTATTTATTTTGTAACCTCCTAGTGCTTGAAAATCTGAAAAAATCTTCATGATTTCTAACTGTCTGTTTTTGAGTTTAAAAAAAGAACTATATCGTCGGCGTAAAGTTTTATATTAGTCATACCTTGAAGCGGGGCAGTATACGCTTTTTTTTGTCTAATTGCTATTGTAAGTGGCTCGATAAATAACGCAAATAAAATCGGAGAAAGAGGACACCCTTGCCTAGTGCCTCTATTTATTTGACATGTACCTATATTCACCGAATTAATAAAAATTTGCGCCTGATAATTCGTATAAAGCTGCCTTATTAAATGAATAAACCCCTTTGGAAAGTCGAATTTTTCTAAAATCAGAAACAGACAATCCCATGATACTAGATCGAACGCTTTTTCGGCGTTTAGAAACCAGACCTGCGCCTCAGTCTTATTTATATAAAAAAAAATCCAATGCTTCCAATAAAAAATTTGTGTTGGTATGTAGCTGTCTCCCAGCTACAAAACCACACTGATCCCTCTCAATAAGTGAACCTACCATTCTATTTAGCCTATTAGTGAGGAGTTTTGTAAATATTTTATAGTCAGCATTTAAAAGGCTTATAGGCCTATAGGAGTTTACGTTTTCACTATCTTTATCCTTCTTTAAAATGCTGACCACTACTGCTGTGCGAAAAGATAACGGCGGGTCGCCCCCTTGTAGTAAATACTTCGCTAAGTTTAAGATTTCAGTATTTAGAGTTGGAGCGAATTTTTAAAAAAATTCCACTGGAAAGCAGTCTTCCCCCGTCGCTTTACAATTAGGCAAGGAGCTTATGACTAAATCAAGTTCTTCCTTAGTAAAATCAGCTAATAATTCCCTACGAAAATTCATATTTAAAATAGGGACTGGCAAGTCGCGAAAAACCCATGAATCAATTCTGAAGGTGCATTGTAGTCCGATTGATAAATTCCCTTATAGTGACTGAGGAAAACTTCGCCTAACTTGAGTGTGTTTTAGTTTCTTCATTCCAGATACTCTCGATCCTATTGCGCACCTGATTGTCTTTTGCCTGCCAGGCTAACAGTTTCCCTGTGTACTCGCTGTCTTCATAGACTGTCTGCAGGTAAGTCCTGCTCACCATATCACCTAACCCTTAATAACATTCTCTCATTTGTGTTTTGGCTTCTAATAATTCTTGCTTAGTGTTTGGGCCCCTATTCATAATATGTTCCTGATTTGCACGAGCAAGTCTTGTTCCCAACATGATTCTCTCCTCTTTTTTCGCCCTTTGTTGCGGGATATCTTTTGAGGTAATTATGCCTCTTAACGTAGCCTTAAAAGCATCCCAAGTCACATTAATGGGGGCTGAATCTTTGTTTATGGAGAAAAAGGCCCTAATCTCATTATCTATTTCTGTGCACCATAAATCATTTGTTAAATTAAATTTATTGAAATACCATCTTCTTGCTGCACCTTTATCCGTATTCCCTACAGCAATTTCCATCTTAAGACATGATCCGAAAAGGCGTTTAAAATGTGTTCATAATTGCTAACTTCAAGATTGTGGGAGGTCAGAAAGAAGTCTATTCCTGATGCTGTATCATATTTAGCTGAGTAGCACGTATAACCACGTTTAACTGGGTTGTTAAATCGCCATTTATCTAGAATAGCTAGGTCAGTTTTAGTTAGACAGAGCAATAGCAACTTGCGGTTTGTTTTGTTTACGTTCTAATTTTGTCGAGTCAAGTGAGGGGTCCTGTAAAAAATTAAAATCTCCCCCCCATATGATCTGTCCAGGTATGCATGACAAAGCTTGTTTTAATTGTAAGATAGGGAGTGGATCATCTATCACTGGTGCATAGATCGTAGCCAGTATGAGGTTTAGCTGATTTAATTTTCCATGTAAAAACGTCCATCTACCATCCGGATCAGAATATGATCCATTAACATGAAATTGGACGTGCTTACCTAAAAGAATTCCCACATCCCTTTGCGCAATACCCGAGACAGATGAGCAATAGAAACCCGCCCAATTCTTAAAGATTTTACTAGCATCTGACAAACTTCAAAAATGCGTCTCTTGAAGAAAAATTGCATCGGGGTTATGCCTTCTGAGCCAACTTTCTACTGCGTAGGCTTTGCGCCTATTATGAAGACCATTAACATTAAGGGACAGGATTGTTAATTTATTCCTATTCAATATTCTTGTGCTTTATGGAATATTTTAAAATCATAAAAAAGCATATCTCCTCCTGACAAGTTGAACATACCTCCCTGACCTTGGCTCTGCTCCTAATTCTGACCCTGATAAAAGTATTGGCAGGAGACACAGAAATCCTTCCAATAAAATCTCTTCCTAGAAATTGACCAGCTAAAGTGCAAATTGTGCAATTTATGCAATAAACAGCTGCTTCTGATAGCAACAAAAACATAGCATGCAGTAGAGCGTAAATACCTACAACAACTAAAGTGCAAATTGTGCAAATTATGCATTAAACAGCAGCTCTTGATAGCAGCAAAAACATAGGATGCAGTAAGACATAGGTACCTACAACAACAGTGCAAATTATGCAGATTGTGAAAGCTATGTTTCAGGCAGCAGTCCTCAGCAGCAGCCAAAAACATAGCATGCAGTAGAGCATCGATACCTACAGCAGCTAAAGTGCAAATTACGCAAATTGTGCAAACTATGCTTGAGCAAAAGCGCTCAAAGACGGCTAAAACATGGCATGTGGTAAAGCATAGGTACCTGTATTGCATTCTACAATTGGCCTTTAGCCGACAACTTAGCATCCTGTAAAACCACTCCTTTAAAATTAACCATCTAGTGTGCAAATTTAGCCTAGAGCAGCAGTTTGAGATACCAGCAAACATATAAAGTGAAAAAAAAAACAAAAAGCTTAAAGTGCCTAAATGTATTCTCAGACTAAGATATATAATATATTTCTCTGCAAAATCTATCCGTATTCTGACACAGTAAAACTTTTTCCAAGAACTCTCTTTTTTCTAGATGCTTCCCCCCCTCCACCTTCCCCCCCTCCGAAGGAGAGAAATCCCCACTAGTCCCACTATTCCCACCTTCTCCCTTTTTTTTCCTGGATGCCATCTTGGTGCATCCTTTTGCGACTCCTGATTCACCTCGTAACCGCCCTTGTCTTCCTATCATTAACAGTTCTCCTAATACTTTCTTTTAAGATCAGAAGGCAACTTATAACTACGAAATCCCTTTTCTTACACAGCGCTCAGTTCTTCCAGAAAAGTTTGAGCATCCGATATGTCTGTGAAAATGAAAAATTTTCCTTTAGCCAGGACTGTCAATTTAGACTGTTGGACGAGTGATGCTTGCGCTCCTTTAGCTTTAAAGGAGTCAACCATTTTAATAAAGTCCTTTCATCTGTGAGCAGAGGCTGCAGACATATCGGAATTTTTTTTGAAGTTTTGAATCTCGGAAGTGGAAAATGATCTCTTTGCTATTGCTGTGCTTACATTTTTTTCCTTAACTCTATAATCCGAAAAGTTCAATAAGATTGTCCGTGGATATTTGGCATTCAGATTTTTCTGTGCGGGAACTCTATGAGCTCTGGTGATTGTGAGATCTCCTTGCAGCTCTGGTATTGCCGTTTTCAAGAGCGACTCAGACCACTTTACCATGTCAGTCCTTTCTGTACCCTCCGGTATTCCAACCAGGCGCAAATTAGATCGTCTGTTATAGTTCAAGATCTTGAAGTTTTAGCTCCATCTGGTGTTTATTTTTTTCAATGCTTGGAGCTCCTTTTGCATACCCACGGAGTTATCCTCTAAGACCGAGACACGATTCTCCACTTCTGTGATTCTTTTAGGGACATTTGATAAACTTTCCTCAAGCTTCGACAGTCTATCATGCAATTGTGAAATTTCAAGTGCTTGGGAAATTTTAAGTCTCTTAATTCTTGTAAAATAGTTGCAAGCATTTTTTTAATTGAAAAATGTCTTTTAGGTCTTGTAGTTTCCTCACCTGCAGTCAATAAAGCGTCTTGTTCTGACTCAGATGAGGACTCAGACACTGACAGATCAGTCCTGGTCTGCATATCGCTTGTCCCTTCCTGGATTGTCTTTAAGAGTACTTGGTCAACTTGAAGGAATGAAGGGTTAAGAGACGATGTTTCTAAGAGAGGCTGACCTGGTTGAAGTTGTAAGGTGTGCTGATCTAATCGGTCCATTGGGTCCTCGAATATTAGGCTCTCAACACTGGCATGTGGAAGGCTTTGTGGCTTACTCTGTGCAGAGGGAAGCTTGCTAAAAAGAGGATTTTGCTTAGGACTAAGCAAATTATCATCTCCCCTATTAGGCTCATCACCCATTCCGCCTTCTCCACCTCTAGCTGTAGAGCTTGGATCAAATTCAGATGAGAGATCATCTTCATCCGAGAGTTGGGACTGCTTATCCTTTTCAGCCAGCACCAATGCCTTTGCTTTTAACTCCATTCTTTGCTGCGCATTTCTTTGCCCCTTCCGTATTCCTCTAGGGGCAGGTGACGGTGTTTGCGGTGGGTGCCCTGATTGCTCTGGAGGTTCTTTTCCGGTGCCTACTTTATTTTGTTTGCTGCGCATTTTCTTACTTCTTTTTATTGCCTTTTGCCTGCCCTAAGTGCCTGAGTGCTGGATGCTCAAGTACACAAAGCGCTCCACTGCCCCAGTACTCCAACGCTCCAACACTGTGAAAATGTCCACAGGGGCTGAGCTAAAAAAAAAAAAAAAAAAGGGGGGGGCGCCACTCTAACCTTAGACACGCTGAGCACACTGAGCAAGCAGCAAAGAAACCCCCAACAGACTTTTCCCAGCTCGCCTCCTCTGCACTCCTCTGCGCTCTCTTCTTCACACCCCCGCTCCGTTATTAACGTTACGGTTATTACCGGCTCTGCCGATCGTGCAACTGTAAGAGGAACGTCGTTGGTGCTGTCACTGCCTGGTGCTGAAGCACAAATGGTGGGAGTTCACTGAGTTTAAGGAGTTACAGGCAGGATTAGAGGCAAGAGGGCAGACAGGCAGGCGTGAGCAGCGTAGAAGCTATGGCGCTGTAGAGCAGGCTTTTCAATGCTGGAGGTACTGGAAATGCCGGAAATAAGCAATGACTAAAGGCTTCCAGGCTCCAGAGCAGGTAGATAGACGGGCTGAGACACGGGGTCCAGGAGCACAGAGGGGCAGGCAGCCGCAAATGGCAGATGGCAAACAGCAGTCAATAACAACTCGAAAGCTCTCACCCAGCGCTCCAACTGCTCTGACACAAAAGATACCTCAGCAGGGTGCCACGCCTCTCCTCTGGGCCCCTTCACTCCCTCCACACCGCACTTCGCAGCTCGGCATAACGTCGTCTCACCGGTGTAGCCAGCGCAGCCTCGCTTCTCAGAGTGCCTCCCCGAGTTTTACACAGAGCTCAGGCGCGCCTGTGCTGATTTCCAGCAAAAAAAAAAAGAAGGATACAGCGAGGCCTCCCAGCTTCAGCCTTGGCTTTAAGAGACCCCCGTTCAGAACTCAGAGTTGTCGGAGAGTCATCGTAGCTTCGAGAGAGCGGCAACCATTCCCCAGCAGCTCATCTCGTGGGCGGTACTTCGATGAACCAGGTGACGCCAATGGCTACGTGCGTGGTTCACGTAGCCAGCATTCTCAAAAGAGAGGTTTTTTTTTGATTTATTGATATACTCTTCTGTTAGCGTGTAGTTCCATTAACAGGCAGTTTGTGATTATCGATGTATTTTTTCGACACTTTCTACGTTTAGGACAAGCGTCCCTGCGTATCCATCAATGTTGTTACCATTTGTCTCATTATGTAAAACAATCTTTTGTACAAAATGTAACTAGCGGACATTCTGATTTCAGTGCTTAACATTGTTATATATTTCATTCAGTGGCTTTGTGTGACATAGCCCTGATGAAGGCATTGCCGAAATGCGCGTAGTGCAACAACATACCGCCAGTATCTGAACATCATGTCCACCCACTGTTATATTGTCATTAGTTGATTTAGGATTTTATCATGGTATTGTCTGCTGAAATGAATCATGCTATACAGACCTCTGTACATTAAATCAAGTATCATCTATCATTGTTAGGACTACGCTGAATGAATGTAATATTGATTGTTTATACTTAAAAAAAGGAAAAACATTTATTTAACTACAAGCATGTTTCTTGAAATTCATGTATCACTTTGATTAACTAGAATTTTATATGTCCTATTTATTTTAAAAAAACTCTATAAAATAAACATCCTTTTGATAAGATTTGAAATACTCACTGTTATCATTTCGGTTATTGTTTTGTCCGCAACAAATTTTATCCACCTTGCCCAGGTGTATCTTTATATGTTATTGTCTATTCCCTGTCAGGGCTGAATTATCCTGCACACGGGGGCCCCAGTTCTTTCCCAGTCATTGTTCCTGCAGCCTGTCTGCGAGGGGTTTGCGCTTCGTTGTGGTGTATCATCAAAAAAATAAGGTAACTTCATTTATGTCATTGTTCTGTTGCGCTCAGTTGTTAATGTTTTAAGTTTCACGGATCAGACTTTCACCCCTCTTTCCTCAGGTCATGAAAATTTCACAACTTCTCCTTTTTACACTTATTCTTGGATGATCCCCTATTTTGTTGAGGGGTCTTTGGTTTGCCTCCCAAAAAGATATTTCACTGGGGGCAATATAGAAGGTGTTCTGTCCATTTGACAGAATGGCAAACTTACAGACTTTCGGTTTTTCCGATGAGGATTTTGCTAATATGGTTGGAAGTTTATCCAGCTTCGGCCAGCAGGTAGCCACTAATTCAGATAAAACTGACGACACCAACAAATGACTATACCTGAGAAAAAAAGATTAAACGAATAGAGCTAAAGGGACAATATATTTTGGAGTACCTTAAGGCAGGTGTTATTCCCCAAGGTCTCCGAGTGAGAAACATCCCAGATCAAACAATTTTTGGAGCGATGGTCACTGATAGCCAACCGTTGTTCACGGGATTTTATGATGCTTATCGTTGAAACTGCCAGGGAAGTATTGGAACAGCAAGCAACTGAGATATTAGAGCTTGAGAATAAAATTAAAAGTGTTTTCGCATTGGATGAGGCCTTGAAAAAATTGGGCGGACATAGACAGAGACTTAACCTCATACACAGAATATCTGACTAAACGAAAAATAGACAAATTGAAGAAAGACATCAGAATCTATAGTAAGGAAAACACCTATCCCTATCGAACAGATAACTACTATGACCAAACAGAAGACACCAGCAATGTACATTTTCCATATAGACAACAAAATCGAAAAGTGACCACATTTTCCGACACCTCGGACTCGGATAATGACGGTCCCCCTAACCAATATGACCCAAGAGGCAATGGCTACAATGCCAGGACACAACGTAACGGGCAGCCTTTTTTAGGGAGGCGTTTCACCAGGAGAGAAAATTGGAGAACACAATACCAACCCAGATTCCGGGGAAATCCACAGATGGATTACAACCAACTCTTAGTGACCAGAAATGCACAGTACTGGCGGGAGTAAACATCCCCATTTTCAATCCGAGTACCTCGTCTTTCTCCACATCGACTTATTCACTGCTCTCTAGGGGCCTCACATTTGCCCCCCACTCGGGTCTCAACAAATTTGAGCTATTTAGTGATCTCATGGCGTTTTTCAGAAAAATACGCTTACAGGTATTTTTTTCCAACCAAGAAACGCCTGTTTTGTCTGAGAGTCTATCGGGACTAGCCCCAAAGTCCACTTTCACTCCTTCTACTGATTTACTTCCACCAGAAGTGGCTGTTTTTGAGCAAGTAGTGTACCAAAAAAATCACCAAAGCAGTTAAATATGTAACAAAAACACCATACAATCTTAATCGAGAAGAATATAAAGCTTTGGAGGATTTAAAACATACACCCACTATCACAATCAAAGATTGTGACAAGGGTGGAGGGATTGTCATCTGTGTTACCTCTACATATGTCTCCAACATGGAAAGCATGCTGGGTGAAAGGAATTTTTATCTCCCCATCTCACGAGATCCCATGACCAAGATCAAACATAAGATAAGCAAGCTGACTAACAAAGCCCTAAAAGGCAACCATATATGCGAAAAAGAGTGGATATACCTAAATGTACAAAATCCGAAACTGGCCTGTATATATGGAGTGCCCAAAATACACAAAGACCAACTGGACCCTCCATACAGACCTATTGTGAGCACTATAGGTACCATCACTGAACCTCTCTCCAAATATATAGATGCAATTTTATTCCCCCATGTATCTCGAACACCTGCGTTTGTTAAAGATACCAGGCATATTATCAATCTGACAGAAGACACCAACTTTCATGCCAATACACAATTTTTGGTGACTATGGACATTGAAGCATTATATAGTGACATACCAACACAGGGAGCACTCGAAGAAGTAAGCTGGTTCATTAGTGAATATAATGTCAACTGCCCTAAACTCTTCATATTGGAATGCCTCAAGATTGTCCTCGAAGATAATGTATTCGACTTCAACAAAAACCTCCATAGACAGACTAAGGGTGTCTCTATGGGAGCATCTTGTGCCCCCATGGTGGCCAATATATACATGTCATTATTCGAGAAGAAGTTCATCTATAATGAGGTAGCCCCTTTTTTGAATCAGTGACCAAATGGTCGCGATATATAGATATTTTCTTCATTTGGGTGGACACGGAGGAAAATCTCACACAATTTTTGGCTTGGATCAACTTATGTGATAGTAATATACACTTCACAAGCAATGTCAGCAATGATCAGGTGGAATTCTTAGACGTGATTATCAAAAACGAAGCAGGAACACTTACTGTGGATTTGTATACAAAACCTACAGCACGCAATACGCCGCTTCATTATGATAGCTCCCACCCTCCTGCCCAAAAAAAACAGTATTCTGTTTGGCCAATTTTTACGCCTTCGGCGTAACTGCACCAGTATTAAAGATTTTGACATCAAGGCGATCGTCATGCGAGACAAATTCCTCATGAGAGGCTACCCGAAAAGGTTAGTACGGGACTCTATGAAACGCGCTCGTTACTACGATAGGCAACATCTACTTACCAGCTCTTCGTCGAAAACCAATCCCTCCATAGTCTTTGTCACACGACACTCTATGATGAATGAAAGAATACGGCAGGCAGTGTGCTCCAGCTGGCACATCTTAAATATCAACAAAGAGAAGTCTGACAAAATACCAAAACCCCCATTTGCATATAGGCATAATAAAAATCTGAAAGACCATGTTGTACACTCAAGGATGAAGAACACCAGTACTGTATCTCAAAGAACTCTTGATTGTGTGCGACCAGTGATTGGTAATTATAAATGCAGTACCTGTAAATTCTGCACTTTGACTATTGAAGCCTCTACTCTCGAATTTAGAGGTCATTACATCCAATCAACTGGCCATACCAACTGCAAAACCAAAGATGTAGTTTATCTACTCATATGCCCATGTAATATGGGATATGTGGGCGAAACCTCCAGAGCCTTCAATGCACGTCTTACTGAACACAGATCGTCCATAAGAACAAAGAAGAATGCAACACTATATAGATAATGACCACACGCCAGATGACATACATTGGTATATTCTGGAAAAAATCCAGAGTAAACCAGGCATATCGAACGAAGCTATAAGAAAACGGAGGGAAGTCTACTGGATATTTATCCTAGAGACAGCAACCACTGGCCTTAATCAGGAAATCTCCAGGGATCAGGCGATTAAATTTAACACCCAAATCCTGAAGGACCATTAGTCTAAAGTTAACAGCTTCAGTTAACAGGACGGACCTACAGGTCTAGTGACACATATAGATATACTAAGGCACAGAAGTACATCTGACTCATATTCATGCTGAAAATATCGCACCGGTGCTGGTGCCCGGCCCGGACTGATTCACACATCTAAAATTAGAACATTGATGTGGCACCATTCCTACTTTTATTCCCTCTTTTCCATCTCATTTAACCGGTTATAGCCTTGGTCAACTTCATAGTTTTAAATTCATCTCACTATATTAAGGATGTCATAGAAAAACATCGCCATAGATGGTTATATCTTTCACTTAGTTTATTAAGACATCACCTAGAATCGATATTTGCGTCACCGGGGACTCTGTTCACGGAGGGTCATGTTCTATCTCGCGCTCCGTGCAGTACCCAACCGTGAGCCACATAAATATATATCTTGAAATCACAACAGTATCATACATTTCCTCTCTGCTCATGACTCCATTTAATTTTCGGCTAGCAATATTAAGTATAGACTGTACCACTTATACCTTGACCTATTCTCTCTACTAGCCACTCCAATATGGCGCCAAGCATTGTGATCAGCTTCTTTCCACCATGGAAAAAAATATATATATATTTTTTCCCGCTTATTATGTCATCCGCATCTTGAATCTATATTGAAGTAACTGGGGACCTTGCTCTAGGAGGGTGATTTATTATCCATTGCTCTGTTCGGCAGTCGTTTACGGACCACAAACATATATATCTTCACACGATATCTGAATTATACACCCCTTCTTCAATCATAACCATATTAAACTTTTGGTTAGTAAGATTTAGCATATAGTGTACTACAAGCATATATTGTACCATTTACATTCTGATTTATACTTTCCATTAGCCATTCCTATATGGCGCCATGCACTCCAGTCCGTTTTTGACCACCATGGCACTTTGACCCAGAACCAGAAATGATCACCCGATCGGGTTGGCGGGTCAGCGTTTTGTTTAAAAGCCATTTAGCATAACGGCTGTCCTTGTCAGCATGGAGGGATCCGGATTGCATAACGGCTAAAGGTGAGCACGCAGGTTGTTTAAGGACTGTAGTGTAGATTTAGATTTAATTTCTGTTCCGTTTACACATTTGTTTATTATTTAAGCCAGATGGGAACAGGCGATATCCCCCGGAGATAAAGAGGAAATGCGCGTCTCTGACGAACCTCTGTTGAATACTCCTCATACACATTGTAGTTTCAGGTCAGTACTATGGCCCTGAGATTCTATCTTTGGAATCAGGTTTTTCTTTAAACTAGCATAACAGAGAATTAACATCCTTCATATCGAGTTGCTATTTGTGTCTAACAGACGGTAACATCGATACCCCGGTAATGAACGCGTCTGACGTGGATTAGAGATATATATACGGACAACTATATCGACGTCCTGCAGATCAGGTAAAATCATGAATTATCGCAACTCCAGAGTTGCATCTGCTTATACCATAGGTAGATACCATAGTTAGATATGTCACACAGCTTTATTCTCTACAATACAGTGGCAAAGGTATCCTGTAGTTAGCCACGTTCAACTAAAAATTACGTCGGAACCACGTCCCCCGGCTTACAGATCTGAAAGGTACTTTATAGACACAGAGAATTGTTGTGTCCTCTTTAAAATAAGCGCTTTTCACCGACCCCATAATAGGATCAGACTCGCTCAGATTACAATCTGTCCTCTTTCAGTTAAACCGAGGTGAGAATTACACGCCACTGTTACCCATCGAGTTATTTGGAAAGAGGACACACACCGTCTGCACATATTCTTGCAACCCTGTTAAAAGAGGTATTTTTTTGATTTATTGATATACTCTTCTGTTAGCGTGTAGTTCCATTAACACGCAGTTTGTGATTATCGATGTATTTTTTCGACACTTTCTACGTTTAGGACAAGCGTCCCTGCGTATCCTTGCAAGAGTTTTTCTGCAAGAGTGACTTCCAAAAAAAACCCGGCTGCCTATAATTTTTACTATACAAAGATTCCATTCAACAACAGGTATGATGAGTATTAATAATCACTATCGCACACCTTTGATGTATGAATGAACACCCGGAATGAGAGAAGTATATGAGGCCCTTGAACCCATCATGTATATAAGAATTCACACTTTCGGATGCATGTTGAACACACGTCTTCTATCCACTTCTGGTATCTTCACAATGGTGCATGATTTTTTGCACACAATTTATGGTGTATGGTCTGCCATCAGAATGTTGTAAACATCAACAGGAGAAGCAACAATTCCTCACTGACATCAATGTTGTTACCATTTGTCTCATTATGTTACAAAATGTAACTAGCGGGCATTCAGATTTCAGTGCTTAACATTGTTATATATTTCCTTCAGTGACTTTGTGTGACGGAGCCCTGATGAAGGCATTGCCGAAACGCGCGTAGTGCAACAACATACCGTCAGTTTCTGAACATCATGTCCACCCACTGTTATATTGTCATTAGTTGATTTAGGATTTTATCATGGTATTGTCTGCTGAAATGAATCATGCTATACAGACCTCTGTACATTAAATCAAGTATCATCTATTATTGTTATGACTACGCTGAATGAATGTAATATTGATCGTTTATACTTAAAAAAAAAAAAAGGAAAAACATTTAACTACAAGCATGTTTCTTGAAAATCATGTATCACTTTGATTAACTAGAATTTTATATTTCCTATTTATTTATAAAAAAAACTCTATAAAATAAACATCCTTTTGATAAGATATGAAATACTCACTGTTATCATTTCGGTTATTGTTTTGTCCGCAACAAATGTTATCCACCTTGCCCAGGTGTATCTTTATATGTTATTAATGAGCAGTGTCTCCTGTGTCGACATGTTTCGAAGCCCTCCCCTGGCTTCTCATCAGGACCTAGAAGAGATCCCTTCTACACTCAAATCAAAACAACTGTGTATTTACATATAATCCTAACTAAGTGGTGCACATACATTTAACATGCACAGTATACTATACCCCAGTAGGTATATTGCTGAACGGGTTCTGGAAGAATAAACACCGAGTTAAAATAACATAACACATCCAAACTGCACCAAATGTGGTGTTGACCTGTAAAGAAAAGTGATATATTTCTGTGATATATTTTTCTTATCTTTATCCGTTATAATTGGTAATCGGTGCTGTGTTATGCCAGCGAGATGGGACAATACAAAAACATACACACACAAAACATAAAACACACACTCTATATCGAAGGACCGCGTGGTGTGCGTATCCATATGATAAGTATAACTGAGAGTATCTGTTAAATATAGCTCTCCTTCAAAAAACTGTTTAGTTACAGATAAAGAAGCCTCCGAACTTTAGGCTGTTCACGTACTCTTATATCGCCCAGATAATGCCCCGTGAGCCTTCAAAAACGGGAGGGAAGGGGTACCTATAGTCACACTGTTAAAAGAAATTGGAAAAGGAAAACTGTTGGTTTTGAGATCCTTCCTAAATGAGCAGCGTTTCACTGTTGCAAATCGGCTGTGCCGTACTTACAATATCAAGGTTAACTCCTCACCAGGACACTGCCTCGCCGCGGCTCCGTGGAACATTGAGCCAGTGTGGGCAGTGTCCTTAAATACTGAGCATAATTGGTAGTTTTGCCGTAAAAAAACTGCACTAATTGGTAAAAACACTAGACTGTCAGAAAATCCAAGATGGTGACCTAGAATGGCACCTCCGGCTGATTGGGTTTGTTCCTCACTTTCTGTTGCTCAAGGGTGCCTGTTGAATAGCCCTAGGAGTGAAAAAGACTAGTGCGCTAACTAAAAGGACACTACCTCTTCCTAACTCTTTAAACTATCCGAGCGTAAAATGTGGACCAGCCGGATAATGAAAAAAATAATAATAATATTAAAAATAAAGTAAACCAGGTCTGGGCAAGTATTTACTAATGGTACATGTAATCGCGTTTATGGTAGACATTGTACCAAGGGAGTGTGCAGCCAGACATGCGGGTTACTCCGAAGTATTTTTTTCATGTTTCATAATATGCACGACAAAAAGTTGCTTCAAAAGATTTTTATGTAGAGGACATATAGTGGTAATGACACCTCTCTACAGAAGGGTGAGCTCAAGATGGCAAAAGTGAATAGGAGTGGGAAAACGTGTGGCAGGACATTAAATTCCACAGGGTAATGTACGGGCCACATTATTTCAGGGGTGTTTTTCTGCTGGCCCCAAGTGTTTAATAGAAGGTTGGCTAACATAAGGGTTCTGCCCAGTTGTTTCAAGAGTTTCTATGCAGTGTATTTGCAGTAGTTTTCTCTTCCCAGAGATAATGACAAAGGTCACGGGGAGATACAAATCAGCTAAATTGTCCCCAGGGGATGTCGTTCAGACCTGTAATGTGTGTCCCCAAGCAGAACACCCACCGCTGTTCCTTCTCGAGAAGACCATGTTCACTGTTCAGTTGTTCGATAATGGTCCACTGTAGGTCTTCAATTGTGTGTTGGGTTGTCAAGTAGTGGGTAGCCATTTTCGTAGTGCTTCTTTTGCAACGTACGTTGCTCCTGGGCGTGTCTTGACAGGTCTAGTTGTCATTCCGACATATTCCATTCCGCATGGGCAAGTGATGATATAAACCACATTCTTGCTGTTGCAGTTCGTAAATCTCCTCTGCTCCCATTCCTGAATTTTATACTTCTGCTTTTCTTCGTCAGGTGGCAAGTGCTGCAATTACCACAAGGATAATGGCCCTTCACTGGGGGTAGGAGGGTATTTTCTGCCTCAATTGCTAAGGTGTATCGTGGTCTTGTGTGGACCAGCATGTCCCTCAGACTCATTCCCCTTTTGTGTGCAAACATCGGTTTGGGAAGGTTGAGGTTTCCGCATGCCAGGAGTCTCCAATGCTTGTTTACAATTTTTGTCACTGGATTGGAGTTGGTATTGTAAGTAGTGACACACATTGGTCTCTCTTCTGGGTCCTTGGGTACTCTCGGTTCCAGCAGTGCTTCCCTATTGTTGTTACGTGCACTATTCATGGCTCTGTCAATGATTCGTGTAGGGTAGTTGCGTTTCTTTAGTTTCTCTTGTAGATCAGTAGCCTGCCTCTTGAAGTCTTTAATCTCCGTACAGTTCCTCCGCAAGCAATATACCTACTGGGGTATAGTATACTGTGCATGTTAAATTTATGTGCACCACTTAGTTAGGATTATAGGTAAATACACAGTTGTTTTGATTTGAGTGTAGAAGGGATCTCTTCTAGGTCCTGATGAGAAGCCAGGGGAGGGCTTCGAAACATGTCGACACAGGAGACACTGCTCATTAAAGCATAGTATCTCCATCTCATTCCCCACTTTTAACGATACCAGCTCAAAGGAACATTAAAATTTATTTTTTCCACTGAGCCAGGTATTTTTACTTTTTCACCATTCACTCACTTCTGACCCTTCCACTCACACTCCTACACCACACATAGTATTGTTTTTCATAACCAGTGCTCCCACGTAGTCGTAGGTCGTAGCACGCCCAGTCCCGCAGTGGGGTGGGAAGACCCTGATGATGAAGCATGCCACCAAGGGTCCTTTTGGTGGGAGAGGGGTATTTAAACAAAGCTGTGTGCTTTCCACCATTGTAGGAGACGCACGTAGTCTGGAGGAACACTTCTATACTTTCCGATAAGGGTGGATCCCTTTGTTTTTTGACACCTGGAGCAGAACCAGTTACTAAACGCCACCCAATCCTGATCGCAGCCACCAAAAACATCCGAACTCTCCTCGACCGAGAAACAGCAGCTTTGATCCTCCTCGACCTCTCGCCATCCTGCGACACCGTATCCCACCACACACTGATCGAAAGACTTCACCACATCGGCATCCAAGGGGACACGCTCACATGGATCACCTCCTTCCTCACTGAAAGAAACCAGAGATCCACCCCCCACCTGCGAACCAAGAGAGATCACCTGTGGTGTCCCCCAAGGTTCATCCCTCAGCCCCACACTCTTCACCCCATATATGACCCAGCTGGCCAACATAGTCAGATCCCACGGTCTCAACAAAATTTGCTACCCAGACGACGCAACTCATCCTCTCACTCACCAACGACCCCACCACCACCAGAACCAACTTCCACAGATGCATGACAAATGCAGCTGACTGGTTGAAGAACAACTGACTGCAGCTGAACACAGACAAGATGGAAGTACTGATCTTTGGCAACAACAGCAACACATGGAACAATTCCAGGTGGCCATCAGACCTAGGACCCGCACCCACTCCCTCCAACCACGCCAGAAACTTTGGAATCATCGTTGACAACAAGCTCACCATGAAATCACAGATCAAAGCTGTCTCCTCTGCCTGCTTCCTGACTCTGCGCATGCTACACAAGATCTTCATGTGGCTACCCCTACACACGAGACGCACCGCGAGAAGCTCTCATCACCAGTCGACTAGACTACGGCAATGCATTCTACATAGGAATCGCCGCACACCTTTTACAGAGACTCCAGACCATGCAGAACGCTGCAGCCAGACTCATCCTCGACCTTTCCAGGCTAACACACATTACACCCCACCTCAGGCAACTCCAGTGGCTCCCCGTACAGAAGAGATGCCAATTTACGCTGCTGACCCGCGAACACAAGGCTCTACACAAACAAGGACCCGCCTACATTAACCACAGCCTGAACTTCCCCTGTCCAGAAGACTACGCTCCGCCTCCCTTTCACTTGCCCATACTCCCCGCAGCAACCAAAGCAGGAGTGGAGGACACTCCTTTTCCCACATCGCAGCAAAGACCTGGAACAGCCTCCCCAAGCACCTCTGGAGCATCACCTCACAGGTCTTCCGGAAGGAATTTGAATGGCCCTCAAGCCCTGGCTCTTCGAATAAGGCTTGGGGATCTGCAATCGGGTGATTAGCCGAGCTTTATAAATCCTAATTGATTGATTGATATAGCGCTACCAAAGCATTAAAACACATTTCGGCGTATAGCATGCTACTCCGGAACCCAAGATGAAATAGTGGATTAGTAGAGGGAAATATATATTGGTATTGCAAGTGGAGGTTATGTGAATGGATGAATAGGAGAAAGGAGGGAAGAGCTTAGAAAGGGTTATTTGGGAATTCACAGTAGTAAACAAGGTTTGGAATGGGTCAGAGTAGTGGTTTGGGGAGACTAGTAAAACATAGGATATTTGAATAAATTAAATGACACCAAAAGGGGTTTGGGATGAGTCAGAGAGGAGGTAGGGGACAGTTTGAAAGAGGAATGGGATGAGTCAGAGTAGTGGTTGGGGAAATTAGTAAAATATAGGATACTTGAATGAATAAAATAACAAAACAACAAAAATCCAATCTGTAGAACAGGAGTTATGAGTGTTTAAAGTTTAAGATGAAAACAGCGCCTAAAGGCACGAAGCGCCAGTTGCGGGTATCTGGTCGCAACGGATCAGGACAAAGTCAAAGCTTCACGCTGATCGCAGTGGTTGGGTATGAGACCAGGTGCGGGCCGCTGGGAGTTGTAACTTTCGTTCTTGGTGCAGGGGCTGCACGGTGATGTGTCACATTGGGTCTGTCAAGTCGCCAATCAGGAGCAGCACAGTGCTGCAATGCAAGGCTCTGCGTCGAACCCAATAAGCAGTCGATCGGGAGCTACACAGCGTTTTGATGCGACGCCACGAGTCATCCAGCGCAGTTCTGCTTCAGTTCAGGTGAAGCTGCCAACTAGTATCTGCAAGGAGCTGCTATGCAAGGACCTACGACGTCGTGCACCATTCTGCGAAGCTGCAACCAGGAGTCGTGAGGTGCTGCAATGCGAGGCTCTGAATCAGGTATATGCCACTTTGTGTCGGATCTGGTGAAGCTACTGATCAGAAGCTGCGATGGGATGAGATGCGAGGCCCTGCATCGTTCTCCACTGCGCGGAGTCGGGTCCAGTGAACCTTGGAGTCAACTTCTGGATCCCTGGGTTCAAGCCAAGCAGTTCTAGTCTTCCTTCTTCAGACAGCAGGGTAGGCCGCCTGAATCTTCTCAGGTCAAGGAATGTTCTGATTTCAGGTTCCGACAGTGCTACCTTTATACCCAGTTCCAGTCTGTGGGTGGGAATGGGGGGGGGGGGGGGGGGGAGGGGTAGGACAGCCCCCCTCTTGTCTAACCCCAAATTGGCTCTGGTCAGTTCTTTCCTTTCCTAAGGGTCTGTCTCCAGCCTGGCTGCTAAGGAACCAAAAGGGCAGAGGCTCGCCCAAGTGTGAGTTAAATTTGCCAGCGACAGGGCAGGCATCTTTTGAAGTCAGGAAAAGGCTGGGTACAGCTCTCAGGCCACCCTTTGAAACTCAGGAAGGGGTTTGTACAACGACCTGGACCATTCTCCTCAGGAGATGAACACCCTTCCCACATGCAAGGCCATTTTGTCCCGTCTGGAGGGAATACATACCACACCACACGAGAGCCATTAACAGTCATGTGGCTCTGGACAGTAGCAGAAAGGAACACTTGGTTTAGGAAGGAAAATTCCAACTTTCTAAAAGTGGAATTTTAACATAATAAGTTAAAATAAAACTTTACAATTAAATAAGATTTAACATTTCACTAAAATTAGAGAAAGAAGCATTTTTCTATCTGCTCTCATACTGAATTTATCACTTATTAAATGTAATATGGTAAACTTGTGCTAGATTATCGGAGGCTAGCCATGCTATAGTGAAAAACTACTTTAGGGTTTTTTCACTGCCAGGAAATATAAAACTTAAAACACACATGTCCTTTTTAAAAAAAAAACATGCACCCTGCCAAACGATCCTTTAGTACCTACCTTAGGAGTGACTTATAAGCATTAAAAAAGTCCTAATGCCAACAAAAATGGGTTCAGCAAAAATATAGGGCAATACAACGCAAAAGATGGTCAATTCCAGCACTCTCACACTATCATTCTCTACAACGCAACCTGAAAATGTTGAAGTCCAGTCAATGATGGTAGGAACTTGGTGGGGGTGAGGTCTTCACTGTGATACATAGTGGGGTCATCAACGCAGTGTCTCGAAAGAAGGTGCTTTGACGTTTGTGAGAAAACTTCTCACTGAGCGCAGGATTAGAATTGTTGAGTCACACCAAGTACTGTTACATGTCTAAGCACAGCACTAGATGGCATGAGTATGCGAACATATAATCACAAAAGCTACAGATGAACAGGTTACTTATCTTCGGTAACACCTTAACTGGTAGACTATATCTAGCTGCAGATTCCTTACCTTCAAATTTCCACAGGCATCAGAATGGATCTGGAAGATTTTCGTGAGCAGTTCCCTTGCACGCCAGTAAGCAGCGTCAATCGCCTCTGCCTGCACCGGAAGTGAAGTACACAGCACCTATTCAGACTTCACCTCGCTGACATCAGTTACTTTTCACGAAGCCAGAAGCGCGGAGCCATGAAGAACATGGACACTGGAATGGATTAACTAGGGCACTGAAAGGGATCAGCCCTGACCCATTGGTCACAGAGCGGGGAGGATGGGTGGGTCGGTAAGGAACCTGCAGCTAGATATAGTCTCTACCAGATAAGGCATCACTGAAGGTAAGTAACTTGTTCATCTGAAAGAGACTTCTAACCGCAGATTCCTTACCTTAGAATCGATACCTAAGCAATGCCATCCCCGGTGGTGGGTCTGCGGACCAATTTCACACAAGAAAATCCTGCAGGACCGAAGGAGTGAAGTGACTATCCCTAGAGACCGGACTGTCTAGACAGTAGTGTTCGGTGAACGTGAGCAGAGAAGCCCACGGTATGGCATGACAGATGTCCAGTACCAGAACTCCACGTGCTAAAGCAGTGGTCGCAGCTTTAGCTCTGGCGGATTGAGCTTGCAAGCCTTCAGGAGGTTGCTTCTTAGCGAGTGCACAGCAGGTTTTGATGCAGAGCACGACCCAGCGAGAGATGGTTCGCTTCTGCACCGCCCGACCTTTCTTCGCATCAACATACCCCACGAAGTCTTGGTCGTCCACCCGGAACTCGTGTGCCGTCAAGGTAGAACCACGCTGCTCCTTTTGGGTCCAGACTATGGAGACGCACCACTTCTTCAGAGGGATGCGAGGAGCGTGGATGCTAAGCAGGGGGATCAATTGGCCTACATGAAATGGGGGACCACCTTCGGCTCAAGGAGACCCTTGAGCAAAGCACCACTTTGCCAGGATAGACCGAGATAAAAGCAGCTCAGATGACCAGGCCTGCATCTCACTTACTCTACGGGCAGATGTATTTGCGACCAAGAAGGCCTGTTTTTAATGTGAGAAGCCTGATTGGGCAGTTGTGGAGAGGCTCGAAAGGAGCACACATCAAAAAAGTGAGAACTAAATTAGGGTCCCATTGAGGCAAAATTAATGGTGAAGGGGGAAAGAGCTAAATGAGACCCTTGAAAAACCTATGTACAATAGGGGATTTAAACAAAGAGGGTTGGGCAGGCAACCGCAAGAAGGCAGACAGAGCAAAGAGATATCCCTTAAGAATGCCCAGAGCAGAGCCCTGCTGGGCAAGGGAAAGAATAAAGAGCAAGACTTTAGAAAGGGGAGCAGAAGGGGAGTTGGGGGATTGGGGAAATCAACAGATTTTTCTGCACACCATGTCACAAATTTCTTCCAACGGCAGGCATATACCACCTTCCTTTGTGGAGGAATGCCTGGCCTCCAAAATGACATTACAGACTTCGGGAGGAAGGTTGAAAGCTAGCAACAGCTGCTGCTAAATCTCCACGCAAGCAGGCGGAGTGGACAGGTTTGGGTGGAGGACCCTCCACTGCTGATGCGACAGAAGATCCTACCAAAGGGGCAGCCTGATCGGAGGATCGATGGCCATGCTTAGAAGCTCATGATACCAGACTCTCTGTGCCCAGTCCGGAGCCACAAAGATGGCTTGGGCCCAGTCGTTCCTGATCTTTTTGAGAACTTTGGGCAGGAGTGGTATGGGCAGAAAGGCGTACAAGAGGTCTGAGCACCACTTGAGATGAAGTGTCACCGAACAAGTACCACCTTGGAAACTCAAACGTGCAAAACCGCTGACATTGCATGTTCTAGACAGAGGTGAAAAGATCTAACCAAGGCTCTCCCCACTGTTGATAGAGACCTTGCGCCACATACAGGTGGAGACACCATTTGCGATCCGCTAGACATCGATAGCTGTGCTAGACTAAGTGTCCATGACCCCACCCCAACCCTGCTTGTTGCAGTAACACATGGCAGTAGTGTTGTCCGTGAACACTTGCACTAGCCTTCCCTTGATGGAGGGTAGTAAGGCTTTCGATGTCAGTCGGATCACATGGAGCTCCAGCAGGTTAATGTGGAGTCCGGATTCCGCCGGAGACCAGAGCCCTCTCATCCCACTTATCCCAGATGGCCGCCTCATCCCAGGAGTGACGCATATGTCATTACTGCCAGCTTTGGTTGGGGGAAGATGGGTCTGCCGCTGAACCCAATTGCGGTTCATAAGCATGGTGAATTGAAAATGCTTGTGACCTACCGTAAACCGCAGATAAAGTCAGTGGACAGGCAGGATGGGAATGTGGAAATAGGCGTCCTGAAAGCCCAACGCTACCATCCAGTCGCCTGGGTGCAGGGCAGACAAGACCTGAGCTAAAGTGAGCATGCTGAATTTCTCCTTTTTGAGGAAGTTATTGAGGGCCCGTAAATTAAGAATAGGACGAAGGCCCTCGTTACCAGAAAGTAGCGGAAACAGCAACAATGGCCTACTTCTGGCACCGGAACTCGCTTTATACCATCCTCCTTCAGTCGGTTGTGAAATGGTGGCATGGAGGGAGGGGTTGTTTCGAAGGGAACAGAGTAGCCCCTTCCGAAGATCTGCAAGACCAACCTGTCCGATGTTATGGACTGTCATTGAGCTAAGTGATGGTGAATCCTGCCGCCAACAGGATGGCCATAATCGTAAAGGTGTCCACACAGAAGAAAAGGGGAGGAGGAAAAGATAAGTCCTGTATCAACCTCCTCAAAAAGTATACACACACACACACACACACACACACACACACACACACACAGAGATACAGGACCTATACTGTTCAAAAGGAATTCTAGCTGAATGGGGGATACCCGGGTGTATAAAAACTGCCCTCACACACAGCAAGCTGTGTCATGCTTCATCATAGGGCTGCTAACACACCCCGCGCTAGCCAACGCTGGGATGGAGCAATAGGGAGGGGGTGGACAAAACACCGTGCACGGTGCCGAGAGTGACGACTGGTCGGGCAACAACTCACCTTGACGAAAGTGTGACTAGAGGGAGTTGTTCTTACTCCGACGCCTGTTCAAGCTGGGCTCCACAGTAAACTCGGTTCCACACGGACTTTATCAACACAATGAATGATTGTTGTTTGCCTGACCCGGTCTCCATATTTTGGGTGTTCGGGTTAGTATAATAGAGATCTTTTTGAGGATTGTCCTGATGAAAGCCGGTGTATTGATTTATTAAATCCTTATACGGCTGAAACATGTCGACATATATAGCAGAATGGAGGGGTAAGTGACCCATCATTGGCCACATTACCACCATCCACAGGTCTGACGGATAGACCCACTTTTTAATCCAGGGGAGAGTGTCCAGTAATAAAGTTATGAGTAGGATTGCTCTTACCTGGTTTTAATCACACTTTCTCTGCACTTTTTCTTTTCCCTCACTTTCTGATCCCCCTCCTTGAGGTGTTCATTCTATGTTGTTTTGTCCACCCCCTCCCTATTGCTCCACCCCAGCGTTGGCTAGCGCGGGGTGTGTTAGCAGCCCTATGATGAAGCATGACATAGCTTGCTGTGTGTGAGGGCAGTTTTTATACACCCGGGTATCCCCCATTCAGCTAGAATTCCTTTTGAACAGTATAGGTCCTGTATCTCTGTGTGTGTGTGCATAATCGTAAAGGGGCAGATTGGGAGGGCTTGGAGGCTGTAGCTGCTGGGGGGAACTAAAGGAGAAAAAGGCAGACTGGGGGTGATCTAGGGCTGCCGAGGGGTCTAAGGACTTGGTAGTAGCCTGGAAGTCCTTAAAGCGCTCCAGCGCCGAATATGCCTGGTCTCCGAAGAGATGGGTGCCATCGAAGGGCAAGTCCATAAGGGAAGTTTGGACATCCCCCGAAAAGCCAGTTGTCCTCAACCAGCCGTAGCCACTCAGGGCCACTGTGGAAACTGCTCAGCCCAGTGGGTCGCTAGTGTTGAATCCAGAGCGAATTGTGAAGTTTGCTGTGTCTCTCCCGTCAGCAACAACAGCCTGGGAGAGGATGGCCTGTGCCTCCTCTGGGACCTGTGGCAGCATCTTCCGCAACAGTATCCCACAGAGTGTGGGAATAACGGCCCAAAAGGCATAAGGTGTTCACAGACCGCAAAAGAGTGCAGCCTCTTGAATTGCCTGTCCAGGGGATCTGTAGGGAATGCGCCCTGGGAACTTGAGGCTTGGATAGGGTATTGGGTGAGTACGTTTGGGTCCCCCGGGGTGGTGGTGGCGGGTAACTGAGGGCAGTGAAGGTCAAGGACCTCAGCCGCCCTCCACACCACCATTGCACACGAGCCTTTCTCCTACGTAGCCATGGTAAGGTGAGAAAGCATACCAGTATCTGGTGAAACATCGTCTACTGGAGTCACTCAGTTCCTTACACCATTCGGTATTAGGGTCCTCAACGTTTGGCTAGTATTCTGCAGGATCCAGCAACCCCTCCCATTCCTCCCCGAGTCCTAGCCCATGGGCATAGGGCTCAGGCTCCGATCTAGGAATCAACGGTTCTGTTGGCGTCGCCCATCCAGCTCTGTGACGGAATCAGGGATCACAATGGGGATGGCACCGGCATTGGGACTAGCGCCGGGGAAGGTGGAGGTGGTACAACGGGTGCCGGTCCGGAAGCATGAATAGATCTCTGGGGCCCACCAGGGCTGGAGCTGCCGGCGTGGAATCAGATGGGGGGGCCCCCCTCTGACCTGGCGGGGCTCGAAGGCATGTTGACAGGGTTGGGTCGCCCAAATAAAATTCCTTTGGTTGGGTGGTAGGGTAATGGGGATTTGCCACTCCAGCTCCCAGAAAATCAGGGAGGCGTGGAGTCGGCCCAGGCGCAGGCTCCGAGGAACCAGGCCTCGAATGCCAATTGCTCTCTCGTCGCATCAGATAACAGACTAGGAGAAGCTGGAGACCGATTAGACTTCTTACTCTTCTTCTTGTGCCTCTTACCTAAATCACCTGAGGACTTGGGGTGGGACGACAACTACTTCGGGCTCCGCAAACTATCCCGGGACTTTCCCCTACACCGACAACTTTATTTTCATGGAGTCGCATGCTGGGCCATCATGAGCTTCAGGGACCGCTCCCTCAAAGCGTTTGGGTTCATGGCCCAGCAATAGGATCACGACCTCTTGTCATGGTCGCGCTTCAGGCACCACAGGCAGACGAGATGCAGGTCACTCACATACATCGGCCAGTGGCAGGGTTTAAACTTATCTTCCTAGATGACATCCTACCACACCAGGAGGAAAACCTCATAAACTCTTGACAAAACATTGAAAAAATGAGAGAGGTAGCTCTTCTCTCGGATCAGTGCTGGCTAGCACGGAAAGAAAAGAACTAACGTCAGTGCGCCAAGGTGGCGCCTATACAGGTGCCGCGGACATCACTTCCGGCGCGAACGACGACGCAGACGGTTGATGCCACTTACCGGCGCGTAGGAGTACTCCGCACGAAAAATCTTTTAGATCCAATCTGATGCCTGGGAAATTCTAGGGTAAGGAATCTGGGGCTAGAAGTCTCTATCAGATAGGTTATTACTCAAGGGTGTATTTAACTTTCTACCTTATTTAAGCAACCAAACTGAACATGGCAAAGAAATCAACAACTGTTACAAACTATTCCTATATTTTCCAAAACCTACTCCTGCAATACTCTGTAAAGAAAATGTAATCACGAACAAAAGCTTTCGGAAATGGCTGAAACGTAGTGTCTGATGGTGTAGCAAACACCTTAAAAACCTAAAAAGATATGGTAAACATTAAGACACAATTCTGCATCAGTCATGTCCTATATACAATCTACCCTTGCTACTCCTCACTTGATCACAGCAGTGCCATTCTGTGCATTTGCTCACAGCACTTAGACGTGGCAAGGCTGTTGAAATGTAGCACTGGGAAAGAAGAGCCATGAATCTTTTGCTACATACATGTGCTTTACTCTTCCAAAGCAAATTAGCAAATAAAACGAGGAACTTTGGACACAGGTTTCCCAAAATTGACCAGTGGCAGTTCCAGATCCAGTTAATTCCTTTATTCATTCTGAGGAAGCCTTCCACGTTGAGTTCCAATTTCCCCTAACAGTAACCATAATATCCACATAGAACATTTATAATACAATTCTCTATATCCACTAGGTTTCTAGTCTTTCCCTTACTTTTTTTGTAGTTGGATCCTCTAGTCCTCTCTCTGGTTCTGCAACTCTATTTGATACTGGTTGATAATATGGAACTATAAGAATAATGGTTTACACTATTGTTCAAAGAAATACTCCTCCGCACCCTCCAAAACCTAAAATCTGTGACTGCTGCCAGTACATTTCTCAGAGGAACCTCTTTTGTTATTTTATAATAGGACTTCTCACTCAGGCCTGCACGTAGAATGGGATGTTACACATTTAAATCTATATCTCTCCTAGAAAACATGCCTGCTGCATTTTCAATGTTGGTATGTGATTCTGTTTCTATGAAAGATTCATGAACCATGATGATATACCTCATCTTGCACAATATTAAAGGATTAGGAGCACCCCAGGCCTATTAAGGATCTGATTCAGATCCAGAGGGTCAACCTTAAAGACATCAAATTTAGAGACTTTGTTCTCAGGCCCTTCCCCCAATAGACCTGAGGTGAATGACAATTCCACACACCGTGCATGTAGCACTGAGCTACGAAAATTAATTTAGCGAACCTTATGCTATGGTGAGAGCTACGTCAACACTTACCCTAGTCCACAGCTCCTTGGTTAGGAAAAGAAAACGTACTAAAAAAACATGCTCACCGTGTAACAACGAAGATATTTAAAGTAAAATATGGAATAAAACACATTGGCTAAAATAGGCATCTTAAAATAAATTTACTGGACAGTAGTTATGTACGAAAACATTTTTAAGCCTTTATTTACAAAAGCTTTAAAAACAAATATCCTCCATTCTGCAAAAGGTTTTCTTTATGTATTTAAAAGGGTTACTCAGTTACAAATGCTGTAACTTAATGAAACACAAAAGAAGATAAAGTACTAAGCCATTGATCAGTTTGGTAAACAACCAGGGAGACTTGCCAAAAGAACAGTATCTTAGACCCAGGTGACCAAGACAGCATGCTATACTTGTATTTTCCCAATGGAGCATTCAACACCCCTAACTAACATGAGAGTTTAGGTGGTACATCTAGACACAAATGGAGGGCCTATAAGGTGGAATCCATCTCTGTAGGCAAGTATTATCTAACTATTCAGGACAAAGATATATTCCTTCAGAATTGCTCTGTGTGAATTCAGTGCATGATCAAAAAAAGGTACTTTACCACAGTAACTGGCAAATCAATATGTATACGTGTGTGTGTGTGTGTGAGTGCATATATATATATATATATATGTGTGTGTGTATAATATGTATACACACACATACATGTATTCACTCATACATACCATACATTTGTGTTATGCCTTTTTGCCAACAACCCAGTCAGAAAAACAAAACTGCCATTACAATCCTTGGACATTTTCATTGGCTACAAATTATACTGCGTGTGTTGGACAGCAAATTTTGTAACAAGTCTTTGCAGCAACAGGAATTTATCTTCTAAATTTATTCAGTACACAGTATAAATCATTAGTGGGGCTCTTACCATAACATCATGGACTTGTGAAGTCCCCAAATCAAGCACATAATAAATAGGATGTTTTCAAATAAAAAATATATAATTAGGGTTAGCACTACTGGAATAAAAGCTAATAACAGGATGAAACCAAAGTAGTTGTTCGAGCCCTAAAGTGACATGGTCCTGAGACCTTGAAGCTCATAACAGCATGGTACAGCAACAAAATCTTGGATAAGATGAAAAGTGAAATTCTCTTAAGTGCTTCAGTTACAGAGCATCATAGCAGATGAAGCTGTCCTGCGCTTGCTGAGTGTGTGGAAGACTAGTTGATGGCAGGTACGTGACTTCAGGTGCACTATTTATTGTGTAGGTAGTGATTCTCATGAACACAAAATGTTTTCATAAAGGGATGGATTATGCTCCACGCGTTCCACAACACAAACATGGTCTGACTTTACTGAAGATGACAGACATTTTCTTCCTAGCTAAGAAAACCAAAACTTCAGATAAAACAGAGGAGGATCGGAGTCACTCTCTAAAGTGCAAAAATTGATGGTCCATTATGTTGAATACCTAAAACTCTTGCATACTGAAAGAAATAAAGGAAACTGGAAAGGCAGTTGGTTCAAGTTAGCTTTGGATGAGGACTGAGACCTACTGGGTACATTTCTCAGAGCACTCACAATTCAACTCTCCCCTTTCTCCTGCCACACTAGTCCCACGGCTGTTACTTTACAGATGGGCTGAGGTTCAGGCTGTATGTAACCCAGAACGTCTTCTGCCTCCATGTGGAAATCTGGGGTCGGAATGCTCGTACCACAGAACACAGAAAGGCAGAAAATAAAATGTGCTGAAAAAGCAAAACAAGCATCATTGTTCAAGTGATTCAACCAGAGATAAAACATATGTACACGCTAGTGTAAGTCAGGAAAATGCCTTCTCCCTTTCATGTCATGACTGCTGCTTGTTGGCTTCTTCTTCGTATGCATTTCCTGTGCCATTTTGTACATATGAAGATCCAGAGCCCAAACCATACAAATGGCCGCAATATTTGGCATCGTCAATATGGTCTTCAAAAAACATCTAAAAAAAAGAAAAAAAAAGGAAAAAGGTCACTTAAAATATACCTGCAATAAAAATACCATTTGGCGAAGTTAAAGCTAAACAAAAGACATATTTTGGAATGTAGGTTTCAGTGTGATAATGTGTTTGGTGTTTAGTATATCAACATTTTGCGTGGGCTCTGTAACCTATCCATTCACCCACTTGCTGCAACACCACTGACTTTACTGAGCCCCTCTGGTCTGCCATACCTCTACAACGTTTTATCGGTCTCTCTAGCCATCTCAAATTCGATCTTCCTCTGTATCCTTTATCAATATTGCTATATCTGTAGCTCTTTAATCCAATCTATTTCAACCTTTGCCTCTCTCCTCAACTCTCCATATCTTTCTCTCAATATTTCTCTCAATATTTCCCTCACGTCCCCCTTCTCTATAATGTGTGTGTGTCACAATTTCCCTGCTATCGCTCGCTCTTAATTTAGCTCTTTCAGTCTATATCACTGCTTTACCCCCATCACTCCATTTATCCACTGCTCCATTCATATGTCTTTTACAAAGTGGGGACCCTCCAAAATAAGTGTTTCACCACTCAACAACGACATTCCAAAAGATAAGTTCAGCAAACAAAATTGTGAAGACAAGTGAAAGAAAGTATGCCAATTTTGGCAGCCATGTGCCACATTCTGTGACTCAGTAGTCTAAAGATTACAATCTGTGACCAAGGGTTTGCGAGTCCACTTAATGATACCATGCTGATTCGGTGTCTTCCCTGCCACACTCCCCTGAAAGAGGATATGCATGGCGGCTCTTGGCACTGTGTCAGTTAATGGCAGGACAGTCATTCATTGGGCCTCAGCTAGCTTTCCCAGGCATAAGGCTTGGAATTTTTTTTTCCTTGAATAGGAGGAGGCGGATAAAGAGCACCTGAGTCCGAGAAGGAACGATCATTTGACAGAGGATCTGGTGGGATGGGTCGCAATGCTTACTAAAGTGATTCATTCCAGGAAGGACAGATTTAACGATTCCATTCCTACATTATACTGTATCAGAATACACTTTGAGCTGTGGGAGCTGGGGGGATTGGCAAGGCAATGTGTGACGTCATGGATGTCGATATTAAGGTGAGACAATTGGGCTGAGATGAAGTACAGTAACGTATCCTGATGTTTATGTGCTTGAACTGGTTTTTATTTGTGTTCTTTTTGGTGGCAAAAAAACCCCCACAAACAAAACCAATCAATTACATTTACTCAACAAAAAAAACCATTTGCAGCCATGTAATGTTTGGTTCAATTGGATGCATTTAATTGATTTGGATTTTCCTTTAGCAGTTTTAAATGTGCATGTTAAAACGTGGCAGTTGGGCATGAGCTGGTCATATGTATTTCCTTTCTGTCTGCAAACTTCAGAAACAATGTAAAAGCCCACAAAAACTGTTCTGAGTAGCTGAAATTTCCTAGTGTTCACGAACATCACTGGATACAACTGGCAAACATTTCTCAAAGAGTTCCTCTCGCACTTGATCACCAACATTAATCTGTTCACAGATGAAAGCCGGTTAACAACCCAAAACTCAATGAAAAACACTGTACAAATAGTAGTCCTGCGAGAAACGCTTCCCCAAGTTGTAGCATGTTTACTGTGAGGAAAGAAAAAAAAAAAAAAAGCCACATAGCGTGAAAGCAGATCCTGCATTTTTAAGCCCAAGAGCCTTTCCCCTGCCCAATTATATAGATAAATATAAATCCCTGGCTTCTGGTCAGTGAAAATATCCAATGATATTAGGACCTACAGCCAAGCTCAACTAGCCTGCCCAAGGCAGGGCAGAGTTTGGGGAAGGAGAGTTCTTGCCCCACCACCAGCGTGCATAAAAAAACAAAAAACTCCTTAGCACTGCTGAGTGAACCGGGAGTTCAGTCTTAGGCCTTTAATGTTTCTTACTTGTCAAGGGGTTGGCAGGGAGGAGTTGCACGGAGGAAAAGACATGTTGTGCCTTGTATATGAATACTTCGGAAGGCCCAGAAGGATTGCATTACCATAGACCAGGCGAGATGAAATCGCAACGTGGACAACCATACATTTGCCTTTAGTGGGAAATAACGGAGCGGTTTCATGGCTTTGAGCAACTGAGAGCAGGTGGCTGCTATCATGTTACACTGGGAAACAAATGTAAGTAGTTGATCAAAAAGAACTCATCATGGCTACCAAAGTCCTCAGCCTCAAAGTTCTTTTTGGGGAGGGGGTGGAGGACCAAGTACAAGATTGTTCGCCCACACAGAACATCGGTTTTATCCTAGCTCAGCTACAGAGTACTGTTTGACATCATTGCTGCCTCTGCAGTCATACAATTCTAGAACTGGAGATTTTTAGGTCTTGCCTACCAATTGTGAGCTTAACAAAAGTTTACAATGGGCTTACAAACAGTCCAGTGCTTACCATTAGTTGGCTTTATTTTTGCTATTTGCCTTCTTTTTCATTGGTTGGTCTTCCTCCTTTTGTGTTTGTCCCTCCCCCGGACCACAGCCTCTCTACCATCCTTTTGATTGGCTGGCTTGTATCCTTCCACTGCTCACTTTTAAGGAGTTATTTTTTTCTTTTCTGTTAAGCTCTCCATGCATGCACGTGTTTCCCAGCTCTCACCCTACTATGCATCTCCCTGCACTCCACATTGTTCTCTCCTTCCTGTGCTTCTCCACCCAACCCTGTGTTGCGGTCTCCCTCAAACACTTCATTACCCTTCCAGACGGTCCAATTTTTTAAATACATATATTTTATTGTTTTTGGAGGGCCAAGGAGCATAATGTTGCAAACTGCTCCCTTTCGAATTTGGAGAAAAAAAATGCTTTTACTACTCCAATTTCACTTTAGTTTTTTTGTTTTTATAAACCAAATCGTATTGGATTGGTAAATTAAGAAATGGAGCTGCATCCAGTGGCGGCTCGCAGGGGGAGTGCTGCGGGGCGGGGGAGGGGCAGGGTGGGGGGGTAGTGGAGTTGGACATACGAAGTCCACGAGTAAAGTATTAAATAAATAAACTATTTATCTTGCGCGCGCTGCATCGCCGAGTTGGCGATGCAGCGCGCGCAAGTTAAATAGTTTTATTTATTTACATACTTTACTCGTGGACGTCATATGTCCGACTCCACTACCCCCCATCCTGCCCCTCCCCCGCCCCGGCCCACCGCCCCGCAGCACTCCCACTGCGAGCCGCCACTGGCTGCATCATTTCATAGGCATACAGAAGTGTGGTGATGCATGTACACATTTGGCATCATACATGCATGCATGCACCCAACGAGATGAGACAGCCACAAGTAGCAGTTGCACCATCGTGGGTTTTTTCTTTTGGCCAAGGCATCATCATAAATTTGTAATTGTAATTGCATTTATATAGCGCTTACTACCCCTGACGAGGCGTCAAAGCGCTTTTTCGGCACGTAGCACGCTACTCCGGAACCCGAAAACGATTAGTGGTGAATTAGTATAGGAGGATATTAAAATAATTTCAGCGGTGGCCATGTGAGTTTGTTATTTGGATTGAAAAAGGATAGTGGAGGGGTAGAAGAGGGAAGGGCTTGCATTTATATAGCGCTTGCTAACCCCGATGAGGTGTCAAATTGCTTTTCAGCAGGTAGCACGCTATTCCGGAACCGAAACAGGATTAGTAGGGAATTAGTATAGGGAAATATGAAATTAATTTGCGCGGTGGACATGCCAGTCTGTTAGTTCGATTGAAAAGGATAGTGGAGGGATAGACGAGGGAAGGGTCTAGAAAGTTTATTTTTTTTTAGTTCATAACAGTAGGGAGTCAGAGGGAAAGGTTTAGAAAGGTTTGTTTGTGAGATTTGAATATTAAAAGCGGTATGAGATGATGCAAGGAGGAGATAATGCATAAAAATATCAACAAATGAAATATATACGTATATGGATAGAGCAAGATGGCTGTCGAGCTGAAGCTCCTTGGGGTAGCTCCTGGGTTTTGGGACCATTAATCTGTAAACATCCCCACTTTTGCCCTGCCATTCACCAATCTGATACATATCATTACAACAAGGATAGCCCTGGAAACCCCATGAATCAAGCTTGATCTCTGCGGCTAGACGTCTCCATCAGATGAATACTAATAGCAGAGAAAAATAGACCAAAAGCAGTGGTACTGCATTTTGGGGCTGTGGATCTCCCAAGCTGTCACGAAGCGACTATGTAGGGTTTTCACATTACTATGGAAGGTTATGTAGTCCTATGAAAACAGTATAATTTGGGAAGAAATTCTTCATACAAAATACATACATATATAAAGAGGCTTTCACTAAGACCTATTCATTCATGGTTCTATTTTAGTGGCATTCACATTTTGCTTCCACCCACCACAGCATCAAGCATGGGGAACAGGATCACACAACGTCAGCTCAGTGGCTATCTAGTATTGAAAGCAATATCATTTTGCCTGATTGGATGTTTACAGCCGCCCGAAGAATAAGTAACTTACCTTTGGTAATACTCTTTCTGTCGGGCACTGTATGTGTATTACCTTCAAGAATACCCCCAGGTGCCTAACTCAGTGCTGGATACCTAGATTCAGCACTGGGACATTTCCTGCAAACAGGTAAGTAAATACGTTTTGGTTATTCGTTCGATTTTTAAAGAATATTTTTAGATTTCAAAACTCCACACTTAGAAACTTTTTGGAGAAAAATTGTAAATGTTATCCTATGGAGGAAAAACAGGTTATCGGTTCAAAGGTAAGTTATTGACTGTGGGAGTTAAGGTTCTGGGGTTAGACTCAGGGGTCCCCCAGGGTCAGTGATGCACTCTTGTTACACCCTCAGTGGAACTAGGGCGGCCGGGTGCAGAGTGTTGATGCCCAATGTTATCCTATGGAGGATAGGGGGTCTCCGGTTGGTGGCTGCTGGCAAGCAGGCCACTGGGTTGTGGGAGCAAAGCTCCTAGACTTTAGCTCAGGGCAAATGGGAAAACAGCTTAGCACAAAAGGTGCACCCTCAGCAGCACTAGGGCGGCCGGGTGCAGGGTGCTGTTTCGTCGTCGGAAGCCCTGTTGTTTCCAATGGAGAACCTCCGGATAGCAAAAGCACTGCAGGCAGGGAGACGAAGGACTTCTGGGTGCGACCACCACTCCGAGAGGTAAGTTGGGAAGTTAGGGGTTAGTTAGGCACCGTTGGTTTGGGCACACAAGGCCGTGGGGCGTTGGGTGCAGAGGTGCCTTTTGGGGTCGGAACGACTTACCAGCTCCGGGTCGCGGTTAGAGGGGCCTTCTGGATTTAGGCTGCAGGCGTCGGCTGGAGGCAGGTCAGGGGTCGCCGGATCTCGGGTCAGGATCGCCAGGGTGACCACCTCGTGGTGCTTGCCCACTCGAGCTCGGGCCGTGGACGGCGGGTGCAGAGTAGGGCGGATTCGCGGTCTCCGGCTGCTGCCAGAGGTTGCAGTTTGAACAAATCCGGTGTTCACGGGAGAAGCAGTCTTTGGAAGTGAAGGCAGGCAGGTCCTCCGGGGTTTTTGAGGTTGCTGGCTGCAGGACACACCGGGATTTCGCAGGAGCAGGTTCGAGGGGAGACAGGCCGGTAGGGCTGGGGCCAAGTCAGTGGGCGTCTTCCTCTTGTTAGCTGGCTGCACGGCTGTTCGGTCCTTCTTCTTTTCTACTTGTTTCTTGGCTGGATCTGAGGAAGCAAGGTTCAGGGTGCCCCCTAAATACTAGATTTAGGGGTGTTACAGGTAGGTAAAGGGTAGGGACCAATGGGTCTCTTCCCTGGGGTGGGTACACCCCCTATCGTGCCACCCTCCAGTGGGAGGGGGGCAGGAGCCTGTCCCCGGTTGGTTGGGTCCCCCCCATCTTCAAGAAGGCGGGGACTCGGAGTTGTGCTTCACCTCGCCTCCCCCACCTGAGGGATGGAGTGGCAGAGGTGGGCACACCTCTTTCCCTCACTTGATTTTCCCGCCGGTTCTCTCGCCCAAAGTGGGGGCTAGAACCAGTGGGGACCAGTTGCTGAAAGCAGCAAATGGTCTGGGGAGGCTCACAAAGGCGGCATGCCTTTGAAGCTTCCCCTTCGTGAACCCTGCTCATCCTGGGGGAGGAAGCTTGGCGCCTCGTCCCAGGATGTGCATTGTTTCAGGCCCCCGAGAGCAGCAGGCTCTCGACCCCAGGGTCCAGAAACATGTCTGTTGGTGGCAGCCTAAGCAGCCACTCAGTCGGGACACTAGAAGTTGGTCGAGTTTCAGGGGGCATCTCCAAGATGCCCTCTGTTGTGCATTTTACATTAAATCCCACACTGGCATCAGTGTGGGTTTAATGTGCAGAGAAGTTTGATACCAAACTTCCCAGTTTTCAGTGTAGCCATTATGGTGCTGTGGAGTTCGTAATGACAAACTCCCAGCACCATATACTCTTAATAGCAGCACTGCACTTATAATGTCTAAGAATGGACTTAGACACTGTAGGGGTACAGGGCTCATGCACCTGTACCCTTACCACTGGTATAGTGCACCCAGCTAGAGGGGTGGCTGATCCATGCCAGGGCAGTGATTTGTAGGCATGGCACACAGGGATGTGTGCCATGTCGACTCTTCACTTTGTTCTGCACCAAGACACGCAGCCTGCAAAGGCAGTGTGTGAGTGAAAAGGTGCAGGGCCTCTAAGGGTGGCACAATAAGTTGTACAGCCCTTAGAGGCCTTCTCTGGTCACAGTACCCTGGGTACCTGTGGTACCATTTACCAGGGGCTGACCTGTGGCCAGAGATGCCAATTGGGTTTAGTTTTGGGGAAAGAACACAGGCCCTGGGAACCTGATTGCCAGGGACCCAGGGCACACCAAGTAAAAGTGCATCAGTAGTCTGGCAAAATGTGGGGGGGTTACTGCAACAGAAACCCACTTTCCTACACAAGCCCCCCCCCCCAGCCAAAAGGCCAGGAGACTCAGCCAAAGCTGGGAGAGTCTTCCTAGTCTTTCAGGCGAGGAAGAGTAGAGGAAGTGGTTTGAAAGTTGCAGGGCCTACTCTGCCTTACATCCTTCTGTCCAGGTCAGTCCCTTTGGGGAGCTGGCCTACCTCAACAGTTTCAGGACCTAATTCCCAATGCTCCTTTCCTAGATCTTTAGTGTCTTCACCCCATCTTTTTAGTTTGGGTTCAGAGGTGTCTACCTCTAGCTAGGGCAAGGCCCAGCTTACCCACAGAGACTACCCACAGCTTGAGAAACCCCACCATGACCAATAGAGTCAGGGGGCCTGGCTTGCTATTTGGCAGGGGGCTAGGCCACCATGCCAAGGACAGTGCTTCCATGAAGGCTAACACCCAGCAGAGGCTATTGACAGCTGTCAGTGCCCAGAACCACACCTTTAGCTCCTTACTGGTAAGTGAAGGGGCTACCTTACAGGCTTCTTTGGGTTCTGATTGTCTGTCTGCTGTTTTAGGGTGGGGGGTCACTACACTGGGTAGTGAACACCCTTCTTCCACCCTCTGTTCTGCCAGCTGAGGAGCCACCAACTCAGGCTGGACAGTTGCCTGACTAGTCAGGTCTTTTTGTTGGCTAGGGGGGACTTCACCAGTGCCAATTTTAGAGTTCTCCCTTACTGGGATAGCATCTCCCAGGCCCACTGGAACTGTGGCTAACAGTTGCCCACCTTTCCTACACTGTTTCTTTTTTTCTTTTGGGGCTTAGCTGCACTAACTGCAGGTTGAGCCCCCCCAGGTTTCTTGGGTGAGGTCTGGCATTGGACCAGTACCACTCTTTGGCTCAGACCAACCTCTGGGTGGTCATTCCCCAGGAGACAATCAAGGGGGAGGTTTTTACCGACTACCACCTTTCTCCATCTAAGGGTCCCAGCTACTTATAGGAGCTCTACAGCCACAGGCCTAACAGTGACACCCCCTGGGACAGTCCTTACTCTTTTTGTTTCCCCTGGGACATACTGGTGTGGGAGTACCAACCTGTCATGCACCACAGTGTGACTGGCACAGGTATCTCTCAGGGCAGTGGCTGGGATTCCATTCACCAGTAGGTGGTGGAAGTGTCTACTCCCCTCTGGAATTTCCAGCTCACCTTTTGGGACCATTTTCCAGTTGAAGGCTACAAGGACTTCCTCATCTGAGGAACCATCCTCCAAAGCTACACTGGCAACCCCTGGAGCTACACTAGTAACCCCGGGAGCTGCACTAGGGGCTTTGTTTTTAGGACAGCTAGGGTCCTTGGTGTGGTGTTCTGCCTTTTGACAGTTGTGACACCATACTCTGTTGGGATCCCAATTTTTACCTTGGTACCCTGTTTTAGTTTGTGAGGTGTCTTTGGGCCCACCCTCCTGGACAGATTTTTGGGGGGCTACCTGGGATTCCTTACTTTTATCTTTAGGGGGTTCACTGTCTTTCCTATGGGGAGGCTTGGTAACCCCTTTCTTTTGGTCACCCCCAGTGGACGTCCTAGTTACCCTTGTTTTGACCCAGTTGTCTGCCTTCTTTCCCAATTCTTGGGGAGAAAGTGGACCTAGGTCTACCAGGTACTGATGCAACTTTTCATCAATGCAATTACTTAATGTGTTCCTTCATAAACAGGTTGTAAATTCCATTAAAGTCATGCACATTGTTTCCAGTTAACCAGCCACCTTGTGTTATTACGGAGTAGTCTACAAAATCAATCCAGGATTGGTTTTGTGAGCCCCCCTAAATCTAATTCTGTACTCCTCAGTTGTGAGTCCAAATCCCTCAGAGTTCTCTTCATGAGGTCATAGGACCCAGCATCTGCCCCAGAAAGGGTCAGGAGTCTGTCTCTGAAGTTACCAGAGAACAGTTCCCAAAGGAGTGCACCCCAGAAAGTCTTCTTCACCCTTCTGGCTTCACAAGCCCTCTCAAGGGCTGTGAACCACTTGGTGATATCATCACCCTCCTCATATTTAGGGACAATCCCTTTGGGGATTTTAGGATAATAAGATTGCGCTCTATCCTTATTATCTTAATTGCTGCCACCATTGATGGGTGCTAAACCCATCTCCTTTCTTTCTTTCTCTAGAGCCAGGAGTCTGGTCTCTAGGTCAGCCTTGCTATAAGGCTGTCCTCCTCATTGAGGCTGTCCTCAATGTCCTCACCAGAACCTGAGCCACCTGTGTGGCCTCTAGGTCCCCAGAGGTTGATTCTTGGAAGTAAGGGCACAGGGTCCCTTCCTTCCCTAGGAAGTGGTGGAGGTGGGCACCTATCTCCATCCTCCTCACCTCCTTCTGACTGGTCATCACCATTTTCAGAGGGGTGGGCCTTTGCATACTCAGCCAACAGCCCCTGGAGCTTTTGTTTGGTTGGAGGGGGGCCCATTGGTATGTTTTTAATTTTACATAAGGACCTTACTTCCTTGAAAGACAAGTGAAGGTAAGGGGTGAGGTCAAGCTCCTCAACCACGTCCTGTATGTCATTATGGTTATCTTCACTAGTAGCTGGGTTCTTATTTTGAGACATTCTAACAAAAAAGTTCTAACCCCTCTACCCTTGACTACAGTGAATTTTTATTTTCTAAAGTTCTAAAGGGACTTAAGCAAGATCCTAACTAGACTTAATAGTTTTGCAGAAATGCCAATTTTGAAAAAAATCAGAATTCTAAAGGCAATTTAAGAGTTCTGTCGTGTGATCAGGTGGTAACCAAGTAGTCCAACAAATGCAAAGTTGTGTATCCCACCGCTGATCCACCAATGTAGGAAACTGGCTCTATATATACTACCCCAAAATGAGGTATAGTGTGTATAGAGTCCAGGTGACCCCAGAGGTAGGCAGAGGTTAATGTTAGATAGAACCTTACTCTCTATTTGTGGTAGAGTGGTCGAGCAGTAAGGCAGTATCAGAGGACAGTGTTAAGCATTTGATGTACCCAGTCAGCAAATGATTTCACACACTCAAAGACTGAACTCTAGACCAATTGTTTTTGTAGAAAAAATATACTGCCGTTTTATTTTTAGAACCAAGCAAGCCTGGCACAGGTAAACATTAAATACTTTACAGTAATAAGTTGCTGATTGTAGAACAGTTTGAAAATGCAATAGGAATTGTACTTTGTTTGATTTACAGGGGATGCAGTAGGTTGCAATACTTAGCAAATACAGTACATTGAAATGAATAGGCTTTTTCAGTAAATTACAGGTAAGTTACTTTTCACGTTACTTTTCTAACTCAGTGCTGGATACCTAGATTCAGCACTGGGACATTTCCTGCACACAGGTAAGTAAATACGTTTTGGTTATTCGTGCGATTTTTAAAGAATATTTTTAGATTTCAAAACCCCACACTTAGAAACTTTTTGGAGAAAAATTGTCAATGTTATCCTATGGAGGAAAAACAGGTTATCGGTTCAAAGGCAAGTTATCGACTGTGGGAGTTAAGGTTCTGGGGTTAGACTCAGGGGTCCCCCAGGGTCAGTGATGCACTCTTGTTACACCCTCAGCGGCACTAGGGCGGCCGGGTGTAGAGTGTTGAGACCCAATGTTATCCTACGGAGGATAGGGGGTCTCCGGTTGGTGGCTGCTGGCAAGCAGGCCACTGGGCTGTGGGAGCAAAGCTCCTAGACTTTAGCTCAGGGCAAATGCAAAAACAGCTTAGCACAAAAGGTGCACCCTCAGCGGCACTAGGGCGACCGGGTGCTGTTTCGTCGTCGGAAGCCCTGTTGTTTCCAATGGAGAACCTCCGGTTAGCAAAAGCACTGCAGGCAGGGAGACTAAGGACTTCTGGGTGCGACCACCACTTCGAGAGGTAAGTTGGGAAGTTAGGGGTTGGTTAGGCACCGTTGGTTTGGGCACACAAGGCCGTGGGGCGTCTGGTGCAGGGGTGCCTTTTGGGGTCGGAACAGCTTACCAGCTCTGGGTCGCGGTTAGAGGGGCCTTCTGGATTTAGGCTGCAGGCGTCGGCAGGTCAGGGGTCGCCGGATCTCGGGTCAGGATCGCAGGGGTGACCTCCGCGTGGTGTTTGCCCACTCGAGCTCGGGCCGTGGACGGCGGGTGCAGAGTGGGGCGGATTCGCGGTCTCCGGCTGCTGCCAGAGGTTGCAGTTTGAACAAATCCGGTGTTCACGGGAGAAGCAGTCTTTGGAAGTGAAGACAGGCAGGTCCTCCGGGGTTTTTGAGGTTGCTGGCTGCAGGACACACCGGGATTTCGCAGGAGCAGATTCGAGGGGAGACAGGCCGGTAGGGCTGGGGCCAAGTCAGTGGGCGTCTTCCTTTTGTTAGCTGGCTGCACTGCTGTTTGGTCCTCCTTCTTTTCTTCTTGTTTCTTGGCTGGATCTTAGGAAGCAAGGTTCAGGGTGCCCCCTAAATACTAGATGTAGGGGCGTTACAGGTAGGTAAAGGGCAGGGACCAATGGGTCCCTTCCCTGGGGTGGGTACACCCCCTATCGTGCCACCCTCCAGTGGGAGGGGGGCAGGAGCCTGTCCCTGGTTGGTTGGGTCCCCCCATCCTCAAGATGGCGGGGACTCGGAGTTGTGCTTCACCTCGACTCCCCCACCTGAAGGGTGGAGTTGGCAGAGGTGGGCACAACTCTTTCCCTCACTTGTTTTTCCCGCCGGTTCTCCCGTCCAAAGTGGGGGGTAGAACCAGTGGGGACCAGTTGCTGAAAGCAGCAAATGGTCTGGGGAGGCTCACAAAGGCGGCATGCCTTTGAAGCTTCCCCTTCGTGAACCCTGCTCATCCTGGGGGAGGAGGCTTGGCACCTCGTCCCAGGATGTGCATTGTTTCAGGCCCCCGAGAGCAGCAGGCCCTCGACCCCAGGGTCCAGAAACATGTCTGTTGGTGGCAGCCTAAGCAGCCACTCAGTCGGGACACTAGAAGTTGGTCGAGTTTCAGGGGGCATCTCTAAGATGCCCTCTGTTGTGCATTTTACATTAAATCCCACACTGGCATCAGTGTGGGTTTAATGTGCTGAGAAGTTTGATACCAAACTTCCCAGTTTTCAGTGTAGCCATTATGGTGCTGTGGAGTTCGTAATGACAAATTCCCAGCACCATATACTCTTAATGGCAGCACTGCACTTACAATGTCTAAGAATGGACTTAGACACTGTAGGGGTACAGGGCTCATGCACCTGTACCCTTACCACTGGTATAGTGCACCCAGCTAGAGGGGTGGCTGATCCATGCGAGGGCAGTGATTTGTAGGCATGGCACACAGGGATGTGTGCCATGTCGACTCTTCACTTTGTTCTGCACCAAGACACGCAGCCTGCAAAGGCAGTGTGTGGGTGAAAAGGTGCAGGGCCTCTAAGGGCGGCACAATAAGTGCTGCAGCCCTTAGAGGCCTTCTCTGGTCACAGTGCCCTGGGTACCTGTGGTACCATTTACCAGGGGCTGACCTGTGGCCAGAGATGCCAATTGGGTTTAATTTTGGGGAAAGAACACAGGCCCTGGGAACCTGATTGGCAGGGACCCAGGGCACACCAAGTAAAAGTGCATCAATAGTCTGGGAAAAAGCAGGGAGGGTTACTGCAACAGAAACCCACTTTCCTACAGTCACTGTTTTGTATTGGAGAGGGAGGTGCGTGTGCTTGAACCTCTACTTCTTCCCTTACCGTTATTTCCTCTGTAACCCCCTCTTAAGTAGGTTTTAGAGCCAGAGGGTTGGTTATTACCCTTGAAGGTGGAGGTATTTTCTGAGGAAGAATTCTTGGACCCCGCTCAATAGAAAGAGCGTCGAAAGGAACCACAGCCTTGTGGTGACTGAAGCGCCCCCATGGATTTGGCCACTTCGGTGTCTTTCTTCATTTTTTCCAGTGACGAGTCTACCACTGGGCCAAAAAAGGTGTTCCTTGTCAAAAGGTGCGTTTAAGATAGAGGTTTGAACCTCGGGTTTGAATACCGAGATACGTAGCCAGGAGTGCCTTCTAAAAAAGGACACTGGTATTTACCGCTCTGGCAGCTGTGTCTGCAGCATCGAGGGAGCACCTGATTTGATTGTTGGAAATAAGTTGTCCCTCTCTCATCAGGTCTTCAGCTTTAGATTTATGTTCTTGGGTAGATATTGGATCAACTGTTCCATCTCGTCCCAATGTGCACGGTCGTATCTAGCTAGCAACGCTTGTGTGTTGAATATGCGCCAGAAGTTTGCTGCCGGAGATGCGACTCTTTTCCCCGAAGCATCAAGAAGCTTAGATTTTTTATCTGCAGGTGGAGCATCTCCTGTGGTTTGGGAGTTAGCCCTTTTGCGTGCGTTAGACACTACTAGCGAGTCCAACGGTAATTGTCCCCTAATGTACGCTGGGTCAGATGGTGCAGACTTATATTTTTTGTCTACCTTAGGGGTAATGATACGTGCCCTGACAGGTTCACTAAAGATATCATCCACATGTCTGATCATGCCCTTGAGCATTGGTAAAGTGTGTGATGACTGGAGTCTCGAAAAGGAAATCTTCGAGGGAATCTTTGTGGAGCTGCACCCCATGGTAAATAGCAGCCCTACCCAGCAATTCAATGTACCCTACACTGTCGTCTGGAGGAGAGGATTTGGTAGGATACAAGTCAGGATCATTGCCTGTGGGCGAGTTAATGGTATAATCGTACCATGGGTCTGCAGGTATTGGCTGGCCATCGTCATCCCCATCCACATTATCATCCCCATCATCCTGGTTGTCAGGTGTATGTGGTGAGTGCTGAAGTGAAGTAGGCACAGTTATAGACTGTGGAGAAGGAGGAGATGGGATAGGAGGAGGAAGAGAAGGAGGAGAAGGGTTAGTTCCGACAGTTCTCTTCTTCAAAGGATTGTGATATTCCTCTTCAGCCTCAGTCCTTTTTAGAGTCACTGTGGTGGTGATATGCCCAGTTTTTGGATGAATACAGCACTTTTTGTTTCGGGTCCGGTTTATCGAGCGGATCGTCGAAACAGTGCTTTTTTGGTGATTTCGGTGCCTGCGGTTGTTTCGGCGCCGAAGGTTTAAGGACTGGTGTTTTCGGATCCGAAGTGTGATTCGGTTCGGAGCCGGACTTAGAATTCGATCCCGAAGGTTTCGGCTCGGTGCCCGATTTGGCGTGGGGTTTGTCGGAGCCGGAAGGCTTTTTCATAGGCTTTGGTGCCGGGCCAGAAGGCGGGGCGTCGGAAGCGTGGTCTCTGTGCCGACCGGAGCCTGAGGGCGCGGGTTGGTCCGGAGCTGCCTTTTTCGTTTGAGGTGGATTTCGGGGCGAGGGAGGGTCTGTACTTACAGTACGCTGTCCCTGTGGGATGTCTTCATCCTGGTCGGAGCCGTACTCGGAAACGGAGATCGGTTCCTGTTCTTCCTCGGCCCCGATAGCATTGCCGGCTTCTTCCTCCGATTCAGTACCGAAGAGGTCCAGAATGGAGCCTGTGTGTTGGCTCTGCATGTCGCTACGTCGAGCCCGTCGGTAATGAAGCATCTTCTTGGAGCGGAAAGCTTTGCACGCGTCGCAGTCCTGTTCACTGTGCTCAGGGGACAAGCACAGGTTGCACACTTCGTGTGAGTCGGTGCGGGGGTACTGCGCGTGGCACCGAGGGCAGATTTTAAATTGAGTTTGTTCTATCGACTGCGAGTCGAATCGACGTGGGTAGGCCAGACGGCCTACCAAGAGCTCTCCGATCGAAAGAGGGTTTTTGTCAGTAAACACGAAACGCGAAGTAACGGAATACGCGATCGGAAACAATACCGTAAAGATAGAATGTCTTGCGCGCCGAGGGGAACCGAAGGAACGGTGTCGAACCGGAGCGCATCGACTAACATCCGAACCCGATGGCGGAAAAAAACAATCTAACAATGGAGTCGATGCCCATGCGCACTATCACCGAAAGGAGGAGTCACATACCTCGTGACTGGAAAGACTTCTTCGAAGAAAAACAAAGTGCAAACATCCGGACCCAACACTAGATGGCAATCTATGCATAGCATATGATCTACAGCTCATATGCCTCGAACACATACTTTTTAAAAGCAACATTTTATTGAATAGCCACTTGAACATTAAAAAAACTGATTTTGATGCAACAGCCCTTGAAACCGCTTGACTATCCGATGAAGTAATGGCAGCTAGGAAACCTACGTTTCAAGAAATTCAAGAAATGTAGTTCATATTTGGTTTGCACATGGATTTAAAGGTGGACCTGTAAGCTGTGAGAAGAAAATCCTCAAGTCCCAAGGGGATGAAGGCTTTCTAACTGTGGGAAAAACGTCCTAATACCCCCTGCATAAAAAAGGAAAGTGAAGGCGGTGCGCTTGTAAGGATATTTTCTATACTGCAATACCTACTAAATGTAAACCAGATGGTGCCAAATAACGGGGTTGGGGCAGTACCACTTCCTCCTACAGGACAGTGTTAATGGATCTTCCCAAAACCTTATGTAAAAACGCTACAACTTGAATGCGTATGCAGATCCATTGAAAGGGAATTTGCTTCAGAAAGTGCACCAAGTCTGGTGATACATGTAAATACATGCATTTAAGAACTTCAGGAGCCAAGGGGCAACTCACTAACCTTGCGGGGCGCTAGAGGGCGCACAGCGAAATGGCTGCGTTGTAGCGCAGCTCCACTGGACTGAGCCCAAGATAGTTAAAAATCCTACAGTTCCTGCTCTGTTATTAGTGTGAAAACTACGAAATTCGTCTGCGGAATGCCCCCGGCTGCTGCCGATCACTGAACAACACAGCCGGCTGCCAGGAGTACAGGGAAATACAGCGCTTAACAGCGCGGGCCCGCGCTTCCAAACTGGCGGCGCTACTCGAGTAGAGCTCCGGAGCGGGAAGTGCGGGTGGAAGGCGCGGCTCGCATCGGAGCCGGGAGAAGTGGTGCCACACTAGCACCTGGGACTTGCATCAAGACGGAGATTATCGGCGTGGGAGATGCGAACGAGCAGCCCCGGTGAGTGCTGCTAACGATACCCAACGGCGGACACGCTTCCGGGCTGGAGAAGCTCCATGCGTAGGTGCGGCCGGACTGCGGGAGCATGATCGCGGGCACTGGGGAGCACACGCACCGGGAGCACTGTCTGGCAAAGACGCCGCCGGGCGAACTATAAGCTCAGCGCCTGGGCGCGGTGTGGTTCGGCGAGGGAGTAGCTTTCTTGCCGTTGCCCGCGTTCAGGCCTAAACTTTGTCACAGCTGGAGCAGAGGCCCACGCCGGCGGCCAACCTAGCCCATTGCACGCAGCAAGTATAAACACCTCCAACACCTGTGTGGCGGAGGAGCGCATGGGAGGAAGGATGATTAATTCCTAAATGCATCAGGAAAAGAGTTGAGGTCTTGTTGGTGATCTGATGTCAGCCGGGCCTGGCACGCACAGAGAACGCTCTACAAATCAGCCTATTTGCTTATCCCCTGATATTTAATGGACAGTGTGCCAGAGTGATTTGCGGTGTCACTGCGGCCCGGTTAGGGGTCAAGGAACTCTCTCGCCGGATCTAGTGGACCGCAATGGGGATTCTGAACTGGTAGATCGTGTCAGCTACAGGCGGAGCCGCCACAAGCAATTTGCGCCTCCCCTGGCCTCTACCACGCCGCAACGGAGTACATAGCTGTTCGCAAGACCTCTACAGCTCACTATTATATCGGTGTCACGAAGAGTGGAAACGTGACGCTTCACTATATATTGTATGTATTGGCAGCTGCGGTGGACCTAATAACTGGGCGCTGATACTGCGTAGCACATGTGCCTGCTTCACGGTCGCTCTCCTGGTCGTTAACACTGATTGTACTCGCAGTGAGGGGGTGGCCTGAGGCGCGTGGCGCCACTTATCCCCGACCTTAAGTGTTTAACTGCACACCCCATCTCAGCAAAAGAGCAGGATTAAAGATGGGGAAAACTGAGGGGAGCCAGCCTCGCCTTACATTTGAGCCCCGCAAATCCAGCAAATCGCAGCAGCGGGCTACCTCTGACTCGGAAGTGGACGCTCCCCTCGGACATTTTATCTGCAATCGAAAAAACACTCCTAGCTGTTCAGACCAGCTTGCAATCTATCGATGGCAAGATAGATAACTTGAATTTAAGCATGGATCATAAATCCACTAAATTAGATAAGCATGCGTTGCGCGTGGGCGAAGCAGAAACTCGCATATCCGACGCCGAGGACGGGTTGCAGCAAACGTCCGCAAAAACCCTCGCCATGGAAAAAGTGCTGGCCGTGATACAGGCCAAGAATTAGGATTTAGAAGCCAGATCAAGGCGAAATAATCTACGTATAACTGGCTTGCCGGAGTCCACCAATACTGGCCGCTTCGAAACCTACATTGAGACTCTGTTGCAGACGATCTTTGGGGCTGAAAATTTATCACAGATGCGGATAGTGGAGCGAGCGCACCGCTCGTTGGCTGCCAGGCCTCCCCCGGGCACCCCTCCGCGCCCCATCATTGCGCGACTGCTGAATTATAGAGACCGGGACACCGTCCTACGATTAGCCAGGGAGAAAGGTAACATCGTCCACGAAGGGAACTCATTGGCCTTTAACCCGGATTTCACTGCGGCAGTGCAGGCGGCAAGGAAAGAATATCAACCGGTGAAAAAAATCCTAATTGCGGAAAAAGTCCCGTATGCAATGCTGTACCCTGCGCGGCTCCGCATAGACCTCAATGAAAAATCGAAGATTTTTGCAACGCCAAAATCCGCGCTGGACTATGCAAAGACTCTAAAGAGGAAAAACCGTGAAACCTCCAGCCCAGCGAACGATGACAATGATGGATTCTCGCCGGAAGGCTTGGAATGACGATCTGATCATGTTTGCTTGGGACTCAGACTCTAGTAATGAAGATCCGTTTTTCCCTCTGCACCAGCCACGCATTTGCGCTATAGACTTTCTTCATTCTGCAGCTACTCCCTGACCTGTTGATCTGAACTCTGGCCAATCAGATAAGATTTTGATATTTTTGGGAATGTTATTGTCTTGCTCAGGCTCAATGATGATGTTATTAGAGCGGGAATATTATCAATATTGTTCTCCGTCCACCCCCCTTTCAATCTGGGAGGACACCTGTGCTCCGGCGTTCCCCGATGGGTGATCCCAGCAGCTGCTTTGCAACTCTGTTTTACCTCTGGGTATTGTTCTGGGGGGGTTTGGGATGGCTTTGGCAGGTTGGGGTTGCTGAAGTGGGTGGGGGTATGGGCGGGAGGGGGGACTGAAGGGTTTGTTTATGTGGCTAAAATTTGATCTGTTTTTTTCACTGTATGCTGGGCAGGAGTGTACAAATATGACGTTATTACTTATGCTATCATTTCTTTCTACATGCTACACATGAACAGTGAAAGACTGGTTTGTCTGACATGGAATGTGCGGGGGCTTAATTTACCCAAAAAAATACGACAAGTGCTGGCATATTTAGATCGCCATGAGATAAAAATTGCTTTCATCCAAGAAACACACCTAGCACGTTCTAATGAGGCGCACATAGGATCACACTGGGCCAATTATAGATTGGCCTCTTCCTACTCATCTTATGCTAGGGGGGTGCCAACGCTCATCAAAAAAACTATACCTTTCACTATGATTAAATGCTGCACAGATGACGAAGGCAGTTATGCTATAACACATGGAAAACTGGCAGGGGAACTAGTCACCTTAGTGAACGTCTATAGACCCAACGTAGAGGATCCAGAGTTTTATGAAAAGATACTAGCTATACTACGCACTTGGCCAGATGCCACGATAATTTTGGGGGGAGATTTTAACACGCACTTAGACCCCAGTAAGGACAAATCAAGTGGTACAGGGGGACACTCACCTAAGGCGGCCAAAGTCATCAACGAGGGGACGGCAGAGTTGTGTCTGACAGATGTATGGCGCCTACGTAATGCAGACAAATTAGAGGGCACACATGTCTCCACCGCGCATGGTAGTTGGTCTCGCCTAGACTACTGGTTAATGAGTTATCACGCGACGATCTGGGTCTCAGCGGTAGTGGGATTACCCAGAACGCTGTCGGATTACAGCCCTGTCAAACTCACACTGTGCATCCCAGTCGGCCATTCACCTGGCGTTTCTGCTCCGAGGCGCTACTAGATCCACTCTACACACACACCATTCGCGAAGCCATCAATCAGTATTTTGAGCAGAACAAAGGGTCTGTAGATAGCGCAGCAATCCTATGGGAGGCTTTTAAAACCACGATCCTGGGCACGTGCATCAGTACGACTGCGGGGATACTGAAAGACATTAGAGGTCAGCTGACTAAGGTTGAAAACACTCTGTCTCGACTTGAAAGGCAATACGAGAACTCACCTAGTACCTCTATCCTTGCACAAATTAAGGAGTCATTACTGGAATACAACAAACTGGCGGATGGAGAGACTCGATATAGATCAAGGAGACATGTTGCCCGTGCATACGAGGAGGGGGGGGAGGCCGGGACATACTTTAGCGATCAAGATAAAGGCCAGGGAAGATAGACACTCCATTACAAAAATAACAGATAACTCTGGAATGGACCACTACACTACACGTGATATAGTCACGCAATTAAGAAGCACTTATGCAGGCATGTGCACGTCACAGACTGGGACAACTACAGCAGAAATGGATGATTATCTATCAGATATTGCCCTCGCGTGGCTATCGGATGGCCATCGGGAATACCCAAGTCAACCTATCACCGAGGAAGACATTCGACAGGCGATTAAAACTCTCCCTAATAAAAAAGCCCCGGGCCCTGATGGACTCACTTGGAAGTTCTATAAAGAATACGCTGAAGAACTGTCACCCTATTTACTTGAAGTATACGCAGAGGCTCATGAGGTAGGCACGCTACCACCAACACTTAGGGAGGCCCTAATCATCACTCTGCTTAAAAAAGATAAACCGCCCTCCTGGTGCGACTCGTACCGTCCGCTTTCGCTGATAAACATGGACGCAAAGATACTCACAAAAATATTAGTGACTAGACTTCAACCACTAATGTCTAAGTTAGTTCTGCCGGATCAATCTGGATTTATTCCCGAAAGATCCACATCACATAACTTGCGTACCCTCTTTGCTATGTATCACGTCCTGGATCCAAAGATAAAGGCGGCGGCTGTGATGCTCGATGCGGCCAAAGCCTTCGATTCCATAGAATAGGGTTACCTTTTTTATCTCCTCCAACGTATGGGGTTCCCCACAATTTTTATTACATGGATACACCTACTATACACCGACCCCACTGCAAGAATACGCGTCAAGGGCACCACCTCAGATCCTATACAAATAGGCAGGGGGACCAGACAGGGCTGCCCCCTATCACCACTCCTTTTTGGAATCACACTGGAACCGCTAGCTTGTATTATCAGGCAGAGACAGAGAGGCAGCACTGCGCTTTGCTCACCGTCCGGTGATCATATCACTCTATGCAGATGACATGCTGTTATTTGGAAGAGAACCGCATAATTTTATGGAACCGATTTTAAGAGAGTATATCCGATTTGGACGGTTTTCTGGTCTCACCATAAATTGGTCTAAATCAGTGGTGGTGTCGCTCACTGAGGCTACTACTCCTCATGAACTCGAGTTTCCCCTGATATGGTCGGCGGAGCCTGTTAAGTACCTTGGGGTGTGGGTTCATCGCAATCCTGAGATAGTCATGCGTGAAAACTATGGAACAGCTTGCACACACTTCGAGCAGCAAGTGGATAAATGGATAAAGCTGCCGCTGTCCCTGGCGAACCGAATGGCACTCATAAAAATGGTTGTGCTACCCAAGTTCCTTTATCTCTTTAGCAATATCCCAATACAGTTGCCCACTGCTTTTTTTAAAACAGTTTGGTCGCTACTTATTAGACTGATCTGGGGAGGCAAACAGGCTCGCGTGAGTTTGGCGATACTCGCGTTGGATTATAAGCATGGGGGTTTCAGCGTACCGGACTTATATTTATACTACCTATGCGCCCAAGCGCAATACGCTCATTATTGGTATAACACTCATGATTTTATTCCGCACGTGGCCGTTGAGGACGGAGATGCCCATCCCATCCCCCTGGACTCCATATTGACTCACATAAGCAGGGGTACACCCAAGGCAGAAATCAATTTAATCGACTCCCCTATTGCAGCCTGGCAGGCCCTCGGCCGTAGAGCAATGAAACGGCCTCTATATTCCCCATATCTACCCCTGGCATATCACGCAGCAGCATCGGTTACACATGAACCGGGTGCCATGCGACAGCTGACGCTGGCAGGGATTGATAAAATGCAGGACGTCTTCACAGATGGAACTTTTTTAACGACTGAAGACCTCTGCTACGTGCAAAACCAAACACCACTATTCATTTTCACCCTACATAGGTTGAAAAAAGCACTACAAGCACACTATCCCACATTTCCATCTGAACCCCCTACATTACAATCTCTACATACACTACTTATTAGCCCCATGAGACACAAAATGATAACCAAGCTGTATGGAGCCGCGAGAGACGAAACACCACTATCATACAACAAGGCCATGGAAAAGTGGAACACGAAATTAGATCCACAGCTCACGCAAAAAGACTGGGAGTATTGTTGCCAAATCACTAGTGCACTCACGTCCAACGGAAATTTACGGATCATTCATTTCAAATACCTCCACCAAGTTTACCATACAGACTATTTAAATATGGCTTAAGAGATAACGACAACTGTAAACGGTGTGGGAAGGCAGGTGCGTACTTCTGGCATCTGGCGTGGGAATGTGGAAAGGTGATGGCGTACTGGGATGCGGTCATCAAGACATTGCAAGAAATGACTAATCTTGAGCTTAAATGCACTCCCCAGATATGCCGGTTACATCTGGTACCATCCCTGAAGGGAAACCTAGGTAGATTAATAAAAAGAGCGTTATTATTAGCGAAAAGAAGGGTGGCGCTGACCTGGGAAAGTAAAATTAGCCCCTCCTCTGAGCTATGGTTAAAAGATATGGTTTACTGTCGTGACACCTTAGCACTGTATGCGGAGGAGCTCCCCGCTACCTCTAGGCCCACAGATATTTGGGAACCCCTGTTGCAGCATTTACGTAAACAAGAGCAAAGTACACCGACTAGTTCTGATTAATAATGTCAATGTATTATGACTGCCTGATGTATATCCATGTACCGCATTTTAAGATCGAGCCATCTGCAAATGTATGTAATATTGCACAATACAGCCACGGGTTGTTAGTATGTTTTTATATGCAAAATGATAGGTTTTTTTTTTTTTTATTTTGTTCTCTTCTTACAATGTATGTATTTTGTATACATATCAATAAAAACATTAATAAAAAAAAATATTTAAAAAAACCCCACTAACCTTTTATCTTGCCTTCCGCTCATGACCAGCAGGCCTGGCTATGTCAATGATCATGGCCAGGCCATTTTGAAGCAATTAATATAATTCCTACCTCAGTACTTTTGGCATTGAGACTTGTTTCGACATCGAACTTGGCTTCAGAGTCAACGTTGGTTTCAGCTCCACTACAGTCTTCAGAGTCTGAACTGACATAGAAAAGTAGTTTGCCCTTGAAGGCTTGTAATGGAGTTTCATGGTAGAAGGTCAATTCTGTTTCCATGCCCACAGGCAGGATAGATCTCAGCTCTGAAGGTTGTGCTTGGTGCCAACCATGGTTCCAAAGCAGTGGTGGTCTGGCAGAGCATCTTTGAGGTCCCGAGCTAGAGGACTGGCCTTTACGGTGGGAGTAGTCACCCTCTGCTCGAGGCTGCTGAGCTGGGTCGAGGTGACCCTCAGAAGACAAGGTACTCACAGTGGTTGTCTTCGATGTAGTGTGGACGACTCCAAGCTCTTCCTGCTGTTCTTTCTCAGACTGAGAGGAGAACTCTGCCTCTATGTTCGGAGACAACTGCGTAATTTCTGGTTCCAATGGCAGAGGCTGCTCCGCCTGCTGTGCCTTGATGTCCTACCCCCCGAAAATATCAGGGCTCTCTGGTTCCTGGTGCTGCATCTTTTGGGCCCACCTCTGCTCCCTTTGGTGCCGAAGGTTCTTTTTGGACTGAAAGCGAAGGCAGGCTGAACATGTGGTTATGTCGTGTTCCAGGGAGAGAAAGAAGTTGCAGACTTGATGGTGATTAGTCCAACAGTATTTGGAGTGGCACTGTGGACAAGAAGGTTCAAGGGACGGGGCAAAAGCCCAGAAAAGGGCCCGAAGCTCTAACTGTTGGGCACTATAGCCTTCTAGTACCATGATTAGTGATGTAAATTGGACTGATTTTTGTCGAAGTCGTTTGTGATGCAATCCAGGGTCGAAAATATGCAAAGAGAAGGCCCGAAGAACTGCGCTGTTCATATCGAACATGGAGCCCCGTCAAAACACGTCTGGAGCTGATGGCAGAAAAAAAACAATCTAATAATAGAGTCTATGTCCATGCACATTCCCAGCTACATGGTAGCTGGATGGTCTCTGGCAGGGAAACCTTGCTTCCCCAACCACAGAAGGGAAATCAGATAACTCCTTCCATAGCAGAGACCCCATATTTAGCTTCGGATTCTCCTGTACCATGTGACTCGAAAGACATCTTCAAAGAAAGAAAAAAAGTGCAACAGTCAGAGCCCAAAGCTAGATAGCAAGAGTATGCAGAGCACGTGTATCTATAGCAACACATGCTACGAACATAAGTTAAACAAGGCCCATGTATAGCTACTATCTTGTGAGGGGGGTGGGGGGCAGAGGCAGACTTCCAATGTTTGGCAATGACACCCACAGGCCCAGATGTGCTGGTCTGGGGGACAAATGAATATGGAGCAGGAGGCACTCAGTTATTTTTTGGGCAACAGAAGACTCAGATCACCCTACACCCCTAGGTTATGTGACCTCTCAAGAGTTTGACATCGGAAACATTGCAGAGAGGGGACTTTTCCACAGAAATGCTGGGTTGCACTACACTCTGTGCATGTACTTGAAATGGATTAACTGAAGCCTTGTTAAGATTGCTAATTCCCTAGTTGATAACGTTGCCTCTCACCAATCAGTGCCATCCAAGGATCCCAAGTTTGGCTCTCATCCGAGCCTCTCCTCCATTAACCTATTTAGGGCGTTACACATTAGGGCTCAAAATACCCGTGAAGTGGTCTTCCTCCCTAGCAGGCTGATTGCCAGTCTCACTTCTAGCAGGCTATATTCCGGGAGGTCTGCTCATTAGATTTGATGCCCCTCTAATGCTGGTCTCAGTTGGCAATATCTAAAAATGTGGAACTCAAGCATACTGAAGTCTTTGGCCAGGTCGAGAAAGATTTCATCTGGTCATGCTCCCACACATCTCTGACCCTGGATACTCCTATAGCGTGCCCTTTCAATCGTTCAACTTTGCTCACTACGATCCAACCCCAAGTGGAGTTTCTTGGGGGGTCATCTGATGGCCCCAACTCCTGGAAGACAGTTTACATATACAAGGACAAAAAAAAATAACAATAAAAAGAAAATAGCACTGCCAAAGGAAAATATTAGCCCATCAGCCGTCACTGAAATGTACTTTTTAGGTGGATGTGCACATATGATTAGGCAAAATGCCATCATTTACCATGCAATCCACTTCCCCACGCAGTATGCTATGGCAGGCGGAACCAAAATGTGAATGGCACTTGAACAGAACAACTTCAAAGGGAGAAGGGGGAGTGACTCAAACAGCCTTTATGTTTGTAGACCTAGCCAAATATTTTTTAGTTCTATTGTTTATTACATAAGGCTGGAGAAAAAGCTAAAGTAGTCTCAGGGCCTCAAAATGAAAAAGACGGAGACAAATGTGTTACTGAACCATACAAAGGTCAGTAAAAAGGGAAAATATATTGTTATGTGCAACCCTGCTACTATCTGCTTTGGGAGGAGTCACAAGTAAGTACTGTGATTAGGAACACATACAAGGTGTTAGCAAGATATACGATGCAAACCTCAATATCCTACACAAACTGACACCATTAGTAAATGTAATCTCATTCAAAGTGACGGCTTGAAAAGCATCACCAAATTACAGATATTTGTTAAATCCTATATTACGTGTTAAGCTCTACCAATTGTTTTTCTATTCAACTCACAATGTACTTACCTATTGAAGTCATGGGGCTTGCATATCTTCGTCTTGTGTTGACTACAGACATTCTGATTCTGGAATCTCTGGGTGCAGTGGCAGTCGGGGGATGGGGATGTTATGTTTGGTTATGCAGATGTGTAGAGCGCACTATGAACTGGGAGGGTATATTGGTGCTGAGCAGGTGTGAGTATAGCCACACCTAGGGCCTAATGGGACTACTCAAAAAGCCAGGTTTTCAGCTTCTTGTGGAATTCATCAAGTGAGAAGGAGGATCTGGTTTCCGTGTGTGTGGGATTTGTGCAAGGAGGAGTCTGGATGACCAGAAATACACAGACTGATGGGCTCCATAACAACATGCATTTCTCTTGGAAATAAACCTGCGGTATTAATCCTTACGGTGTCTTGAAGTCTTTCAGTCTAGGACACCACAATATTATAAGTTTCAAGGGCGTACAGGAGTGTCAATTGTTTTTAGCATTTTTTTTACATTGAAAAGCAAAGCACCCAGATCAGCGCTCTGAACATTGTATCCAGTGCTTGAAGAGAATGAGGAGAATGCTGGATTTATACTTGCAACAGGACTACAATGCACTACACAAGGACTACAAAGCAGCCTTCACCGGCATACTACTCACTCAGTCATGGAAGACTGAACGTACCATGTAGTCTGACTCATGAGTAGATTTGAAAGAATGGTGTCGGAATAACTTTTCTGTGAAAAACCGAGTAACTAGGCACATTTTTCCAAGACTTTCAAGTCAATTTAAATTTTGTTGTCTCCAAAAGCGCTATCACTTACCCCATCCAGCTGCCAGTAAAAGTTGCCAGGCTCATGAGTAGGTAAATACTGATCTTCAACAACTGCATCCTATCATGCAGAGGATTCATTTAAAAAAAAATCCACTGACTGATGCATGACATGATAAGAAATGGTGGGCCTTAGATTGGATGAAAGCTCACAGAAGACAAACAGTGGCATCAATAGCAACTATAAGCAAAACGGAAAGCTACTTAACCTGTTGTAGGAGGTCCCAACAATACATAGCTTATTAATAGTTACATACTTTTCTGACTTCGACCTTATTTCTGGAGACAGACAAGCAGGAAAGACCACATCACATAGAAACGCAACATGCTAAAGCCTAAAAATAGAGGCTGCAGGGTTCAGACTGCCTATCGTGCTATTGAAAGCAGAAGAAAAACTACCAAAATGGCAAGCTTTAAATTCCTTTAAGGCCACAGCATACAATGCGCCCATCTCTAATTAGGCTGAATGTAAAACAATCCAGGGGTTACATTTCCTGCACTAGCCCAATGCTACATAAAAGCCTTAACTGAATTAGTTGAAATGCCTAGAATGTGATGTGAACTATCCCACATCGGGGGGAAAAGGCTTCAATAAAATCCAAGTTGAGTTCTACGTCATAGAAAGCAAACAAAACTCTCAAATTTGTTGTAAACATAAGCTTAACACCTTTACAAGTATGGTTTAATATACATGGTGTATATCCATTCCTTAAATAGAGAAGGGAAATAAAATGCATATACTTCTCTCATTTTGAAAAAGGCCATCCCAGTCAGTAGCGAATCTGATCCTGCTTGATGTTGCGGTCCTATCCGTTCGAGTTCCAGCTGCTCTGCAACTTCTTGCAATCCACCCTAGAGAAATTAAACAAAAAAGACAGATCAAGCAACCAAGAAATGATGCTCATTAGAGTGCATCACAAATGTGCCACCCCAAAGAACTTTGCTAATTCGAATCAGCATTTTTGCTTCCGATTCCATATAGAAAACAATTAACATAACAAAACCTTATATTGCTACCAAAGAAAGGATCATCATTTGGGATATGCAATTATATCATATGTAATTAAGAATCATCATACCACACAACTATGGTTATTAAAACTTGATATAACACATGACTCACTCCTGGAGGAGTATCTCCGCGTTATGCTGATCAGGCAAGATTGGCACGGTTTAAACATGAAGTTGGGACAAGTACAAATATGGAGAGGGAGACTGTTCCAGTGATGCGGGGCCAAATATGAAAATGATCTGCCACCATATCTGGTGATACGGATGCGTGGGGTCTGCAGGAGAGCTTTGTTAGAGGACATTAACTGTCTAGAAGGCAAATAACTGAGTTTTGAATGCAGAAGAGCAGGTTGGGTCCGGTATACAGCCTTGTGCGTTAAGCAGCAGAGCTTAAAAATTGCCAGCTTCAACATGGGCAACTAATGCAATTTTTTTTAGTATGGGAGCAGAGGGCGATTGGGCTGGTAGATTGCAGATTAGCCAAGCAACAGTGTTCTGTACAAGTAGTAGTTTGGCCAGCAAGGTGTTGTTCGCTACTAGCAGCAGTGTGTTCCCGTAATCCAGGCGACTGGTTATAAGAGCCTAGACCAGGGTTTTCGTAGAGGTGGGTGGGGGCCAGGGAAAACCTTTTTTTTTTTTTTTTACAGCATCATTGTGGCAAAACAGATGCCACATGAAGCGTTAACTTGATCTCTCATGATTAATGTTTGTTCTATTTTTACTCCCAGATTTCTCTCTACTTGCTTAGGAGAAGGAACTGGGCAGAGGGCCACCAGTCAGCCAACCAGAGCTTGTGAGCTTTGCCGAACAGCACAATCTCCGATTACTCACTATTCAGTTGGAGACAGTTGTTATCCATCCAGTCTGCAATTCTCCTCATACAGTGCGCAAATTGGTCTTTCACCTTTCAACTATGAACTTGCAGTAATTCCTGAAGGTCAGGTTGGTAATGAGGTGATGCTTACCAGGACAAATTTATAAGAGGATTTGAAGTCTGCACCTATAAACATGTAGGTGGCCTTGAAAGATACTACATGAATACAAAAAAAATGTTTGTGTGGTGCGCGCTGCAAAACAAATGCAGACATGAGCTCCTGAAGGCAATCCGGAGAGATGTAATGTAGTTACAGTAGAGGCAGGAGTGTTGCATAAGTCTATGAAGAGTTTCACAACAACAAGATAAGAAGTTTAAGATGCACTGATTATAGCTGCTCATGCTAGATGACTAAATCTGCCATTGTCTTCGCCTTTCATAACACCACTTCATAGTCCTATCCTATCACACTGTTGTGGAATGACAGTCATGTGAGGCAGCTGGTCATTGGTTCGGAGGAGAAATACTATTAACTGGCACGTTTCCCAGGGAACAAAAACATACCCTGAACTCCATGATCTAACAGGGAGTGCTTAACACGTCTGATTTCTTGTACATGTCTTGTAATAATATTCCTCTTTGCCCAATACAGAAACAGATGTCACAGAAGACTATTGGATACAGCAAGAGGGTGAGCATTCAGTCTCTATTGGTGGGCTAGTGAGGGCAAGGTTCACATGGTAGCTGGATCGTCTCTAGCAGGGAAACCGTGCTTCCCCAAAAACAGAAGGGAAACTCGATATCACCTCCCATAGCAGAGACCCCATACTTAATTTCTGATTCTTCTTACCAATAACAAAATCTAACATCTTTAAGGAATATAAGGAATAGTACATCCTTAATCTGCATACAAGCAAGGGGGCTCTGAGGGGAACTCATTATGATGAAGGCACACGGAGTACAGTGAATCACAGTTATCCAAACATAAAATTCGGAGGCTATGCAGGTCAGCTACTACCAACTGCTGATGGCAAAACAAGCATGTGTAACGCTGGAATATTGCATCTTAAAAAAATTAAATGCTAAATAACGTAGGAGAGGACAGAAAAGCAGACAAAAATAATCCAAAAGAACAGGTTACTTACCTTTGATAATGATGGATACACTAACCACAGATTCCTCACCTTCGAATACTCCTCAGGCTCTAGACTGGATCTGTAAAACCTCTCTATAGCAACGATCCTGTGTGCTGCTAGGTGGGGCCATGCAGGTCTGGCTCTGATTCAACACGGTCTCTGAAGTGAGGGAAGGGAGCCACATACAGCCGCCACCCCAAGGTGTGAATGCCAATTTCTCAGCTTTTCCCTTTGTGCTCCCTCAAAGGTGCATCATAAAAAGCCATTAGTAACACTGTTTTGAGTACTAAATAACAAGGTCACTTCACAGAATGGGGAGGTGGGGGGAGCAGCAAGGAATCTGTGGTTAGATAGAGTATCCATCGCAAAGAGGGTTACAGAAGGTAAGTAACTTCTCATAGATACTTCTAACCGCAGATTCTTCACGCTAGGATATCAAAAAAATACCACCCCAGGTGGAGGGTCTGTGGAATTGACTCGGACAAAAAAAATCCAGCAGAACGGAGTGGGCGAAATGCCCTTCGTGCTAGACTTGGCTGTCTAGGCAGTAGTGCTTTGTGAACGTGTACATAGATGCCCATGTGGCAGCCTGGCAGATGCCAAGAATAAGTAAATCCAAAGAGTATGCAGTTCCTATCAAAGAATATGTAACAGAAAAATGGGCGGTGGTCAACTGAGAAACCAGATCGGGGGATCAGATTGCTCAGGAGCAATGGCCATCACACACCCAGACAGGTGTCATAGGGCAGCTCCTCATTGGGCCGGCGCTGCAATGCCAAATGCCCTACCGGCCCCTTGAGGGGACTCTTTACTGGAGATCTTTTGATTTTGCCGTTGTGAAGTATAAGTGGCAGTGCTCTGTGTGTGATTTGGTCTAGATTGGTGTGATGTTAGTATAAAAATAACAGATATCCTGGCATATTTAATATGTGGGACCCCTTGTTATAATAAAAACAATGAGTGGCTGGAGGTGGATCCAATGGTCCATTTCAGCTCAAAGAGTTGTGTAAAAGGAGGTCGACATGTTTCTTGCCAAATTATAGTCGCTATCGATCTCAGCAATCCATATGGACCGAGGACCGTATCTATTGAGAATTGGGTTAATGTAGGTGCATAGGTTTACAAATACCCAATTGCAATCACAAGTGTATGTAGCATTCCTTAGTTATAAGAATGAAATGAAGGGAAGATAAAAACACAGGTATTAAGTCATGCCTGTAAATATAATGTAGCTGATACTCTCAACGGTTAAAGCATGCCACGGCGAATCAGCCCTTAGTAGTGCAGGTGCAGCATCGCCAAGCATAAAAACAGTAGTAGACAAACACCTGGTTTTGTGTGTAAGTGACAACACTGGTGGATAACCCACAAGTCAGGGTTCAGAAATGCAGAAGGTGCCTGCGTAGGTAAGGGGGATAGAGACTTACCCAACTGTGGCAAGGTTAAGACTCCCTTGAGTAGTGGCAGAGGCCGCGCTCATTTGCAGGCTAAAAACTAAAAGAAGGGCAAAGTCAAGAAAGCCCTTCGAGAGCCAAAGGTCACCAGTGTGCAACCATAAGGGAGGAAGGACCCAATACTCACGGATTCCTGTGCACAAGTCGCAATAACCTATCCCTGTCTCTGCAACCTCGGAGGTAACTGGTGAGCAGAGCGGGCAGTGTTTTAAGCGAACATGCAAGCCACAAGTCGAAGCTGGTGTAGGATGAAGAGACACTGAAATGCTGAGTACAGATAACATGCCTCTGATAGCAGGCACCATGTTAGTAGTAGGCGTGGGGTGCCTCATTGCCTTGTATCAGTAAGGAGTACAGTGATTAACCAGTTGCCACAGCGAATAAGTAGTGTTCGGGCAAACAACTTGGCGAGAATTCAGAAATATCTGAAATGTATTCAAATGATGGTTATGACTCAAAGTGGCCAACAGGGACAGTGCAAGCTGCACTACTACATTTAAAGGAATGTCAAACTCTCAAAGGGAAGTAGAGGCAAAAGCAGCCGCCATATTGGAATAGCAACCATTTCCGGCAAACAAGCTGATCACTGAAATGGGCGGGGGTGGAGGGAGGGGGAGATATTGTGACTGATTGAGTTATGGTTCAAGGTAAATGACTAGAGAGGGACAATAATACTCTGTGCCAATATTAAGGGTCATAAGACACCTGTATATGTGCAGTTTCTGCAGACAGTGAGTGTAGTGGGGCCCTCAACATTGTATCAAGAAATAGAAAGTCATCAAAGGTGAGATGGCCACATAAGAGAGGAGACTAAGTCTCCATCTCACAGCAGCAGACATCACCATTCAAGCCATTTTTTTGTGTAGCCAAGGGGAATATCCATTTTTGTTCCCTCCAGAACAAAGTGTTCTTGTTCATCATTGGGTGTGCATAGCTATTTTGAACAATTTGTAAAACCCATCTGTCTGAAGTGATGGATTACCAACCTGGGAGGAAATGTTGAATCTGCTCCCGCTGGCCGGGTATGCGCCACCAAGGGCAAACTTAAAGTGATTTTGTGGCTGTTGTAGCAGAGGAACTGGAGGACTGATGCCCTTGCTGGCCCACACGCTGCCTGCCAGACCCAGGTCCCCTGCCTCGAAAGAAAAGGAGCGCCAGCTTCACTGGTTGGGTAAGTGGTCCATCTCTATATTCCAGTACTCTGAAATAGTTTCCACAACAGTTCAGAAGGTTTAGAGGCTGTTTGGTAGAGATCAACAGCTTTAAAGAGCATGCAGTAGCTCTACTGTACTAAAAGCACTCCAATCCTGAGTTTGCTTGTTCACCGAAAAGGCAATTCATACATTGCTTGATATTCATTGATACTCCTGTAAGGCTTGTGAAGTATTTAGTTTTGCTAAGTCCTAATTCGCACATCGAGAAATTGTGCAGTGTAGAATCCGGTCCAGAAATTTGTAGTGATGGTTCTTTTTTCCACAAACTCCGATCTGCAAAGGATATGTTTCAGGTTGGTTGTTCTTCGAAAACCCATGCAACAGGTTAGGTAGCATTTTTTTTTTCCAGTTATAGAGGAGTTGTTGGTTATGAGTGTCTAGTATTTTGTAGGACTGTTTATGCAATGATATACACTGTTGAAGCTGGTTACGCATTTTTCTGGCGTGCCCTTTGATTGTCCTTTTTACCATAGTCAAATAAAAGGTCGTTGTGGTGTTTTTATAGACATTTTATTGGATGTTTGATCAAGTTTAAATCATTCACTGCAATTACTTTTTGCCCGCAGATTCTCCTTGTGGGATATCTTGTATGGTGGTTGGAGGGTGGCTGCTGGTTGCCATTAGTGTTGTGTTGGCAGCTGTTTCTTTCTAGGACATTTTCCATTTGTTGGTGTCCATCAACTGAAGGAATCTCTTTATGCAAGGTATAGGCCCATGCCATATGTAAAGTATGTCATCTATGTATCTTCTCCAAAAAATGCAATGTGATGTGTACCTACTGCAGCCTTGAAAAAGTCCCAGGCCAGCACGCCACTAGGGCGCAAAACACATTTTGGCTTTACTTCTGGGTAAACTATACACCATGAAATATCAACCTGAAAATAAATAAGCACCTTTTTCTTCAACAACGATACTTGTTTTTGTACAAATTGTTATGTTGTAACAACCAGTAGGCTCTGTACGCTCATACTGAATGCCAGCATTTTCACAAACACTGAATGTGATACCAGTTTCATTGGTGGGCAAGGGGGACTTACCCACATATGGAAATGTAACAGCATAACCTCAGAATTTTGGTTACTGAAGTACTGAAGCTCCAAGGGTGACCTTTACCTTTTTCTGCTGCACAATATAGTCAACCTAGGCAAATAACTTGGTTCTACCCTGTCACAAAATTTCAGTGGCCTTGTCATCAAGGAAAACTTCACATTGTCTTTTTAAAGCAGCCAACTTACTCTAAAGTCTCAAACTGTAGTACAGTGGCAACTACAGCAGTTCATATTGAGGGGCAAGTCAGAAAGATAATCGTAATCATGAACCAAAGCTACTTATCTGGTTTACTGTGGAAGAAAGTGGATGCTTAAGAATTAAACAAGGATACCCATGAAAGAAAAGTAGAATGAAAATCAGATAACTCAGGACAGACTGGAAACCAGAACAGAACCTAATCTACTTTGCAAGGAGAAAGGAAAATTGGTATATTACTAGGATAAAGGTAAATTGGTATTGTAGGAAAGCCAATACTAGCCAAAAGGAGTTTGGAAACAGACTTAACATACTTGTGTACTAATCCTAGAGTCCGAATGCGAGCATTGGTACCTGTCAAAGATAGTATGTAGCAAACTATCAACTATTTATTCTTATATTATTTAGAGAAGGCGAAGACAATAAAGCGCTGCAATTAACAAAGCTGTTGATTGTTCCTCATAGCTTTGGTTTAGTAAAGTGGGTATTCAGGACCGCTTTTGATTTCTAAAGCATGAATGTGATCTCTAAGATGGAGATCAGGAATTTAAGGAGTAAATTGAGAGAAGAAATCACTTGATTTAATTGATAACGAAATATTCTCTTAGAGATGAAATATCAGTGAGTTCTCAAGATCACAGGGCAGGAATCCAGCAAACTGGGATTGCTGAAATTATGTCCAGGAGGAATGATACTTTCCAGGATAGGTACTGGTAGTTGGACCTTAGTTGAATTAGAGAGACCATTAATTTTGAGACGATTGTATTCCAAGGACGGGAAAACCTTCCCATCAGGTTCGCATTTTCTAAACCCATAAACAATCTTTAAGCAATGATATGGTTAAAAAGATATGGGTAGGTATACAACATTCCTCTATGATCGAGATATGTAATAATTTGTTGATGCTCATGGAGAAGTTAACTCTTAACAGGGCAAGCTCATGACAGAAATGAGCTTAAACAGGGGAAAGGAAAAGGTTACTTCCTCTGTAAGCACCTGTTTGTGGCATTTAGTGCTTTAGATTCACATGCTGTGCATAATCCTGACATCTAGTGTTGGGCAAGGATTTGTGCAAGTTGTTTTTCTTCAAAGAAAATCTTTCAAGTCACGAGGTATTATGACTTTTGTTGCTGGTAATGGGCATTACAACTCCATTGTTAGATTGTTTTACAACATGGCGGGTGAGGATAAAGTGTTAAGCGAAGCGTAGTATAAAGATATGTCCACGCAAAGAGGAAGTAAAAAATATTAAATTGACTTCAACGATCACAGGCAGATCAGACAGAGCTGGGTGGGCCTATGTGATTCTACAGCACTACATGCCACGAACAGATGCTTACTGGATAAGTAACATTTTCCGTTCAAGGCATGTGTAGTTCTAGATACACATGCTGAACATTGACGGTAAAGCAGTCCTCCCAAAACAACGGTGGCTAGCCTGTGGAAGTTGCAGTGGTTTGGAAAAGTGGCCGTAGGACTGCCTGTCCAACACTACATCCACACAATGTTTTGAAAAAGTATGTGGTGTGGACCATGTAGCTGCCTTACAAATATCAGCAATAGGGATATTTCCAAGAAAGGCCATAGAGTGGAATGAGATCTAGGAGGGATATTCAAGGACCTTTTAGCTTTGTCATAGCATGTCTGGATGCACTTAAAAATCCATCTAGCAATGCCCGATTTAGAAATGGCTTTCCATGTATGGGGTTTGGAGAAAGCAACAAAAAGCGGTTGTGTTTTTTTTTTTTAAAGATTCAGTTCTGTCAATATAGTACATGAGGGCTAGTTTAACATCTAATGTATGGAGGGCATGTTCCTCAACCGACTCAGATTGAGGGAAAAATTCAGGAAGTTAAATAGATTAAGGTCAAAATGTGAAACCACCTTTGGGAGGAACTTAGGGTTGGTGTGGAGTACAACCCTATGTTTATGTATTTGTAAGAAGGTTTTTGGGGGGGGATTTATATAGCGCGAACTCGACACGAAGGTACCAGAGCACTTTACATCAGCACCAGTTGCGTTACAGATGGACACGTTAATTTTATTACACATGGGGAGATTAACTGTTTTGCCCACAATCCCAGGATGTTGAGCATCCCAGCCGAGACTCGAACCCGGTCCCCTAGCTTCGAGGTTGACCGCTCTAGCCATTAGGCCACATCTTCTCTTCCAAGGTTAGTGCCTGAAGCTCACTTAAACGTTTAAGGGAAGTGATGGCTACTAAAAAACGTTGCCTTCCAGGATGGAAACTGGAGAGGGCAGGAGTGGAGGGGCTCGAATGGAGGGCCCATTAATCTTGTTAATAAAATGTTAAGATTCTGGGGCTGTTGGGGCCCGAGGGGAAAAGACTCTTATATGACCTTCCATGAAGGCTTTAATGATAGGAATTCAGAATAGGGAAATGCGTTGCCTGTTTTGGAGATTAGCAGCTACAGCCGCTAGATGTAGTCTTAGGGATGCGAAAGCTAAACCAGAAGTTTCTAAGTGAAAGATAGCAGACCATGTCTCATATTTTGGCTGCCAAGGGATCAATAGGTTTTGAATGATTGTAATGAACAAATCTTTTCCATTTAGCAGCGTAATTGGCATGACACGAGTAGCAGGCAGAATGTTCATGTATTCTGGTGGGAGATTAAGGTATCCAAATTCTAGGACCCCAGGAGCCAGATCGCAAGGTTGAGAGACCTGGGATCCAGGTGCCGGATTTCTCCATGGTTCTGTGTGAGAAGGTCCTGCCTGCTGGGGAGTGTCTCCTGTGGGACCACAGAGTTCGAGGAGGGTAGTGAACCATGGCTGTCGTGGTCATGCGGGCGCCACCAGTATGAGGGTGAGAGATGGTTGACTAAGTTTTCGACCCACAAACTGAAATAGGGGGAAGAGGAGGAAAAGTGTAAGCAAATATCCCTGACCAGCTCATCCAAAGAGCATTGCCCTTTGAAAGGGAACCTGAAGGTGAAATTTGGTGCTTTCTGCTGAGTCAGGTAGTCCCAAACACTTAAAGTAGTGGTGTAGAACTTGTGGGTGGAGCTCACTCGTGGACTTGTTGCCGCATCCTGCTGAGAAGGTGGGCAGAGCTGTTGTCCACTCCCGGCAAGTATTCCACCAAGAGGTGGATCTTGTGATGAAGAGCTCATTTCCAAATGTTCTGGGCTAGGTTAGAGAGCTGAGGGTATCAGGTGCCCCCTTGTTTCTGAAGGTAATGCATGGCTGCGATGTTGTCCGTCTGGATGAGGACTACCTTGCCAATCAGATGGGGAAGGAAAGCTTTCAACGCAAGGTGAACTGCTAGTAGTTCTAGGTGATTTATGTGGATAAGTAGTTGGCTGTGATTCCACTGAACTTGGATTGTCAAATTTTGTGAATGCACTCCTCATTCCGCAAGGGAGGTGTCGGTTGTTATGGTGCTCTGCGGAACTTGTTCTAGGACTGGCAGCCCTTTTAACAAGTTGTTGGTGTTCCACCATTGAAGAGAGTGGCACGTTTGAAGGCTGACCAACATTAGATATTGCGACCCTCCGCTTGAGACCATAGGTGCGCTATGCACTCATGTAATGGACACTTGTAACCTGGCATGAGGTACTACTGTGATGCATGAGGCCATTATACCTAGAAGGCGCATAACTATCCTGACTAACTTGTTGATTTGGTTGAAACAGAAGAATGAGTGCTGGAAAGGATTGTATCCTGGCGGTATTTGGGTAGGATATGCCCATCTCTGAATGGAGTATTGCCCTTACATGAGGTTAAATCTGAAGTGGTTGGAGATGGCATTTTAAAGCGTTGATGGTAAAGCCTAGTTCGTGAAGTAGGTTGATGGTGACCTGAGTGTGTTGGTGACATTGTAGAAGAGTGGCACTCTTGATGAGCCAATCGTCCAGATAGGGAAAGATGTGGATGCCCTGTTTTGTGTAGGAGAGCGGCCACCAACGCAAGGCACTTGGTAAGAACCCTGGGTGAGGTAGTGACTCCGAAAAGGAGCACCTTTAATTGGCAATGCTGTCCACTTACTACAAATCTGAGGTACCTGCAATGTGCCAGATGGATTGGAATGTGGAAATAGGCGTCCTTGATGTCGAGCGCGGCCATGAAGTTGCCATGCTGTAGTAGCAGGATGACATCCTGAAGAGTGACCATGTCAAAGTGCTCTGAAAGAATGTATTCGTTTAGAGGCCTGAGATCCAAAATTGGTCCGAGGGACCTGTCTTTTTAGGGTATAAGGAAGTATAGTGAGTAAACGACTGCACTCTGTTGATGGCGAGGGACGTGCTCTATGGTTCCCTATTGGAGGAGCACTTGGACTTTATCCCGGAGTAACCTCTGGTGTTGTGGGGAGAGTTGTGTTTTTAAGGAGGAACATTGGGAGGTGTGGAAATGAGCTCCAGACAACCATGTTGGATAATATTCAGCACCCACTGGTAGGAGGGGACTATCCGCCAAGTGTGAAAGAACCCTTGGAGAGGACCCTCGAATGGTGTTATAGCATCGAGGAGAATGAGAGGCAAATCGGGGCTTATTGATGGTGGCAGATCCTTTGGAGGATCCGCCTTTACCTCTGCCCTTTGAATTGTTTCCTCTGTAGGAGCCTCGAAAATAACCTCTGGGAGAGGTGCTTTGGGCTTGTGGCCACTGGTATAATGTAGAGGTTCAGAGGGTGGGGGGAGGGGGGATTTTGGAACCTCCATGGTATGATGAGCGGCAAAAAGACCCGCGATGGGAAGGGGTTTTAAGGGCATTCATTGCTTTTTCTGTTTCATTGTGCTTTTTAATTTTTTCTAATAAAGTATCTACCTTTGGGCCAAAAAGCTGTTTCTTCATTGAAAGGTAGATTAAGGAGGTTTTGCTGGACTTCCGGTTTGAAACAGGAATGCCAACGTAAAAGGGCACTAGTTTTTTTGTTTCAAAGCAGAAGTGTTCAGCTCGGCTCTGAGGCGGAAGCTGCCTGTGCCGAAGTAGCCGGCCACAATGGTTTCTTCGGCACCAAGCCAGGTCTGGGAGTTACGTCCTAAGTTGCTGGTCGGTGCTGACCATGGCCTGAAGGCAGTCTGTCTCTGGTGCTCCAGAGTAACTGTTAGACCCTTAGTGGAGGTTTGCTCTGCGTGGGGTCGGTGGTGAGGTGGGAGGTACAGAACTCACAGCTGGCTGCGGTGGTGGGAGACCTTCCATTTTGGAGCCGTCGTCGGGGGGAGAAGGTCCTTTAAGCCGCAGCAGACGCTTGCGGTAGGTATTCCCCCTGGATGTCTTGAGTGCCGAAAAGGTCAGTTGTGTCTTTTCTGCTCCTATATGACATTTCGAGTTGTCCAGCCTGACAGTCGCAAAGAGTTTCCTTTGAAAGAAAGGAGCTGCAAACATCGCAATCAGCCTTGTTGTGCTCAGAGGAGAGAGACAGATTGCAGATCTGGTGGAGATCGGTCCAAGGGTATCCTGCATGACAACGAGGACAGTAGCGGAAAGGCTTCTGTTCCATAACCATGTGAGCATGGTGGGGAGATACGCCTAAAGACCAAAGAAGGCCCCAAAGGGCAAAAGCCCACGAGGCCCTGAGGTCGATGGAAAGCACCAGATCGATTCAGGATTCGTTCATTTGAAAGGAAAGGAAATAAGGACACGATCGCCAACAATACCGACTGAGGCAGGGTCAGTGTAGACCGAGAATAGTGCACTACAACGGTGTTGAACGGGAGCACAGGAATACACAACCGAACAAGATGGCGGAAGAAAACAATCTAACAATGGAATTGATGCCCATGTGCATTACCAGCAAGAGGAGTCGCCGCAGTAGCTTGTTACTCAAAAGACTTTCTTCCAATAAAAACAACTTGTACACATCTGAGCCCACCACTAGATGGCAGGATTATGCACAGCATGTGTATCTACAGCTACACATACCTCAAACTCTGCTATGACCTGCATCAATAAACTGACAAAAGTTGAAATTCAAGGCAGAATGTGAGGAAGTCAACTAGTCGCAAGACTGAATAAAAAATAATAATTAAATAATAGAATTTGAGACACAGGAAACTACAAGAAAGCACAGAGGAATCAAGAGCCAGAGAGAGGCCTGCTTTTATAGGTGAAGCATCTTCAAAAATTCTTAAAGTTTGCATTGGGAAGAGGGGTGGCGCCGTGGCCAGGGCGACTGACGCTGGAATCTGGGGCTCACGGTTCGATCCCCGGCACCGGCGGCAGGTCAGCCCAGCACCATGTGACTCTGGGCAATAGCTCGCTTAATCTTCCCGACGGCCCCCGGCGCCGGGATGCCTTCAGGTAGCTGTTCGCGCTTTACAAATACTGGATTTACATTTACATTGAAGGAACAAAAGATGAGTGTCCAACTTCTGAACTGTCCTATAGGACTACCATATAAAAAATCCCTCACTGATCGGACTGAAGCTAGCTCCTAAAACCACAAAGAGATCTTTTCCATCATCAAGGAATTCACCACCCCAGAAGTCACAGCCAACTCCATCACTCCATTCCAGGAACTCCGAGTCAACTTCTCAAATGTCTTTCACAGCAAAAATGAAAGGATCTAAAACTTTGGAAAGCAACCTTGGGAAGAGGATGTAGCCTTACGGCTAGAGCGGTCGACCTCGAAGCTGGGGAACCAGGTTCGAGTCTCGGCAAGGACACTCAACATCCTGTGATTCTGGACAAATCACTTAATCTCCTCGTGTCTAACAAAAAAACAAAAAAAAGGACATTACCAACCTGCCCGCAGCCTACCTAGACACCCACCAAGGAAGACACCACTGCAGTCATGAAAACCGTCTACTCTGGGGCTCCAACAAACCCCTGCCCACATCATATCTACCACTTAGGAAGTCCTCTAATTGGCCAATTCCTCACCCACACATCATCAACTCCTCCATCTAATCCGCCACCTTCCCCGAAGACTGGAAATATGCATCAGTCATGGACCTCCTCTAGAAACCTTTGGCCAGCCTCAGCGAAACACGCAACTTTTGTCCCATCTCCCTGCTCCCGCTGCCAGCCAAAGTGATAAAGAAGACAATCAACCAACAACTGACCAACCACCTGGAACTGCACAACCTTCTCAACCACTCCTAGTCTGGTTTTTGAAGCATAGCACAGAGATAGTACTTATCACCATCACAGACCAAATCTGAACCCTACTTGACCGAGGAGATACAGCCGCCCTCATACTGGTGGGCCTCTTCGCTGTGTTCGACACCATGTCACACTCTAGCCTCATCAAAAGACTTCACGAAAAAGGCATCAAAGGACCAGCCTTCCCTCAAATGGATATGCTCCTTCATCACAAGAAGAACATAACGAGTCAGACTCCCACCATACACATCAGAGGCACAAGGGCTTGATCTGCGGTGTCCCCCAAGGTTCATCTCACAGCCTAACCCTGTTCAACGTCTTTGTGACACCTCTCATCATCAGAGCACACGGCATATCCATCATCTCCTACGCTGATGACACCAAACTCATGCTATAAATGTCCGACAAGTCCACCTCCGCCAGGAACAACTTCACTGATTGAATGACTGGCGCAGCAGAAAGGACGAAAACCAACTGCACAAACTCAAATCCAACAAGACGGAAAATGCTGATCTTCAGGAACAGAAACTCCCCTATGGGCTCCACGTGGTGGCCGTCAGAGCTTGGTCCAACACTGACACACCCTTACCACGCAAGAAACATGGAAATCATCTTAGATGAGAAACTCAACGTGAGCACAGGTAAATGCAGTCAGCTTCTCCTGCTTTCATGTACTACGCATCCTCAGAAAAATCTTCAAATGGATACCCAGGAACACCAGGCGTAGAGTCACTCAAGCCCTTGTCACAAGCAGATTAGACTACGGCAAAGCTCTCTATGCTGGAATCTCTACCAACCTCCACCACAGACTTCAGACAATCCAGAATGCCGCAGCAAGACTCATCCTAGACCTCCTATGTCGTACCCACATCATGCCAAACCTCGGTGAACTCCACCGGCTTCGGATACACTAACACTGTCAGTTCAAACTCCTCACGCACGCACATAGGGCCAGAATACCTCAGCAGCTGCCTTCACCAGACACCTGCAATCAGCCTCTCTTGCGCCCACAAAAGTAGAACAGGAGGCCTAGCTTTTTCTCTCATCATGCCAAAAACATGGAACAACCTCCCTCTGCACATCAGGTTATCCTCCTCACTTCTTGAACTCCACAAGAGGCTGAAGACATGGCTTCACAACTAACTACAAGACTAACACACCTATACACCTACTCCAGGGACTGGATAGCTTATTGGGTGATAAGCAGTGCTTCACAAATCCAGCCAACATAATCAAACATAGGAGTGATCCTTCAGGGAATGGTCTGTGGATACAGACTACTCCAGTTGGGTGCTCACTTCTCTCTTTGGAGGAAATTATCTGCCAGCTGCTATGGAGTGTGTAATGCCTCTCGAGAAATCGGATTCCCCCTTCTCAAGTGTTATCTTCCTCTGGAAATACTGTATATAAAAGGTTATGACCTTTAGGGGCTTGTTTTTTTAGGCTTGATCAATGACATTCTCACCTATGGACCAGATTGGGGGCATCCTGGTCTTGTAAAAGGAGTTCTGAGAGGAGCACTCTGTTGTTAAAACTACAAGAGGTATCGCAGCGTCGCTCATTGCGGTGCTTTGCTGCTTTGCTTTTAAAGCTGGAGTTATGCTACGCGCATTGTTTTAAAACTGTTTAAATCTGCTTTTAAAAATTCACTGTCTCACGGTCTGTTGAAATGAATTTGAATCTGCTCTAATCTGCACCGTACCGCTTTTAATCACACTAGTAGGCATTATAGCTAAAGCCTTACCGCATTGCCAAGAAACTCCTTAGCGCGAAAGGCAGCTGTTCCACCCCCTCTGACCATAGAAAGGATCGCTCCTCCCCTCGGTTTCAGAGTGGGTGGGTCAGCGTTCTAGTTTCAAGTGGCCTGCCTACTTATGGCAGGAGCTGCGCGGACGCGCCGCTGGCACGCCAAAGGGGTGCCAAAGGCAAGCCCGTCTGCACCCGTCCGCGACCAGGGGCCAGGTACTCTGCCCAATTTTGTACGGATCCAGTTAACATAATCAAATTCTCTAAAGAGGAACTTGAAACATTCAGGCTAGCTGTGTCCCTTCTTTGCCTCCACTCCCTTGATCCCAATTACCCACTGAGCTGTCGAAAATGTGGATTTTCTTCTAACATTTCCCCACCTATTGGCAGTCGCAGAGGGCTGTTGAGTAACAACCTCAAGCATTGGAAGATGGGGCTAATTAACTGTAGATCCCTCCCAGGACACTATATTGAGATAGAAATGCTTACTGAGGAGGAAGATCTTGATGTATTGTTTCTTACTGAAACATGGCTTAAAGAGAGCTCTTCGCCAGACATCATAGCCACCCTTCCCCATGGCTACGGGATACACCAACATGACAGGGTGGGAAAAGTGGGAGGCGGTGTTGCCATCATATGTGTTACATCTGAGCTGCTTTACAAGCCCCCTCAATATAACTAACTGTGAGGCTATCGTATTTAGACTGTCCCTCTCCCCCACATCCTCTTTTTCCGGCTTCCTCATCTATAGGCCTCGAGGGACCTGTAAGTCTTTCGTAGAATCCATTCCTGATTTTTTGGCCAGCCTGAGCATAGGAAAAAGCGCTTTCACCTCATTAGGTGACTTTAACATCCATCTTGATGACACTAACTACCCACCAGCCAAGAGACTCCTGGCCGACCTTGAGGTCTTGCAACTTACACAACTGGTGGGCTCAGCGACACACACGAAAAAGGGCACATTTTGGACCCCATCTTTTCTAATGATCCCAAACTGCAGACCCTTACTCCCATCCAGATTCCATGGTCAGACCACTTTTTTATTCCCATTTTGTATCAAAAGGCCTTGCAACATAAGCCATTAGGGGGTTGTTCAGCCCAGGGACGCAAGTGGCCAAGGCTTGCTCCTGACCCAGAGATTTGGAGGCTACCATTCCACCAGACACTGTAGATCTAGATGAGGCACATAGGCGGTGGTCAGACTGGATTTCCAGTTCTGTGGATAGAAATTTTAAATAACCCAGACTGATAAAGCAGGGAAACCTTAGAGCTACCTGGTTTAGCCCCCAACTAGTAGCCCAAAAGAAACTCTGCAAAAAGCTAGAGAGGAGCTGGGGGAAATCTTATGCCCCAGACATTAAATCCGCATATATAGCGGCTATCCAGCAATATCACAAGGACATCAGGAAAGCACAGGCAGCCTTCTTTGAAGAAAGAATCGAGAGGTCTTCCAATTCTTCCAAAGAGCTGTTCAAAATAGTAAAATCTCTTACCATAATTGAACCAGGGGCACATATCCCTCAACCTTCAAAGGATAGATGCAATGATTTAGCCGTCTTTTTTAAGAGTAAAGTTGAAAGTATTCATAACTCTCTTCACACAACTACAGGCGAGACCTTTGAAGAGACGAAGGACCCTACAGACAAACCTAAACCTCTTTTAGGCCCTGAACTGCTCGCGCCCAATCCTTCTCTGCTCACCTTCCCCAGGTTGAGCAATGAACACGCTGGCTTTCTCCTAAGCCACATTAAATCGGGGTCGCCAATAGAGCCCGCTCCCCCCCACATTCTTCTACAGGGTGGTGACTCCACAAGGGACAAATTGGCCAATCTCATCTCCCTATCCCTAGAGAAAGGCCTAGTACCTAAAGAATGGAAACGCTATTGTAAAGCCTCTGCTTAAAAAACCCCAATTGGACCCTGCATCTATGGGAAACTATCGACCCATCTCATTATTACCCATTCTGGGAAAGATTGTGGAGAAACACGTTAACAGTTCAATCTCACAATTTCTGGAGGATAACGGGAACCTGCACGAGTCCCAGATGGGGTTTCGTCCGGAACACAGCACAGAGTCGGCCCTACTCGTGGTCACTGAAAAACTAAAAGCCATACTCGATCAAGAAAGAGCAGCCCCAATTTTGCTCTTAGACCTAAGCGCGGCTTTTGACACTGTAGACCATGAGATTCTTAACCACAGGCTCAAAGATATTGGGATTAGAGACACGGCCAATCAATGGGTGGCCTCGTTCCTGAGCAAAAGATCCTTCCAATGTATGGAAGCAGGTATCCGGTCTGATTCCTTTACGGCCCCATGCGGAGTACCTCAGGGCTCGTCCTTGAGCCCGACTCTTTTTAACATTTACTTAAGCCCACTAGCTCACCTGGTCCAGGAATTCGGACTGTCCATTGTTTCAGATGCGGATGACACCCATCTGGTGGTCTCAGTGGCAGAAAATCCCAACTCTAACCATCTGCAATTGGTCCCATGCTTGGAAAAAAATAGGAGCCTGGATGGCCAACTGTAGCCTTAAATTAAATGGGGACAAAACAGAGCTCATGTTTCTAGGTAATGGGCCTGGCCCACGCCCGGAGATTAACTGGCCGGGAAACTGGGGGCCCCCTCCCATTCCTAAAACTTCTATAAAGAACCTGGGGATGTGGTTACACCAAAACGTAACCATGGAAACACAGGCAAAAAAACTCAGGGACCTGTTTCGGCATCCTCAGGATGATCTGAAAAATGTTGAGCCTAATCCCAGAAAAATCAAGAAAAACAGTGGTACAGGCTCTGGTAGTCTCGCGACTAGATTACGGCAGCTCTTTGTACCTTGGCTCCCCCAAATATGTCACTGACAGATTGCAAGTGGTGCAGAACGCCGCAGCGAGACTGCTTCTCGGGATCCCCAGACAGCAATCAGTTAGACCTTCTCTGAAGAAGCTTCACTGGCTGCCAGTCTAGGCCAGGGTTAAATTCAAGGCCCTTTGCTTAGCCCACAGGGCCATATACGGGAAAGGCCCGACTATGCTACAAGCCTTGGTCTCTCAGTATTCCCCCCATAGATGACTAAGGTCAGGAGCTCACTTCCTGATGAATACTCTGAAAATTAGGAAAGCAAGATGGGGGGGGGGGGGGGAGATCCTTTTCACACCTAGCCCCCAAACTCTGTAACAGCCTGGATCTAGAACTAAGGCCAACCAAGAATGAACAGTGTTTCAGAAAAAAGCTCAAAACTTGGCTGTTCCCCTTAGACCCACACGTTGTTTGCTCCTCTCAGCAGCGCTGGGATGCCTGCAGGTAGCCATGAGCTTTATAAATCCCCTTAAACTTAAAAGTAGAAGCTCTAGGAGCTCTGATGCAAGTTTTGGTGACGTATGTAGTTCCTGCATTTTTCCTGTGGCTACAGACTTTGAGAAATGGGCTCAATGATGTTAAACAGAGGCTCAACAGCAAAAAATACTTTGATGTTTAAGAGGTCTACTGTAATGCCTCAGACATCGATTGGGACATTTACCATGCTCTAAGGGACCCCTGTAGTTTCAGAGTGAGTCCCAACAAGTTTAAAGGCAGGAACATAATTCTGGCTCGCTTTCTAGGTTTGGCCCCTACTTCAGATTAATTACTGAATCATTATTCAGGAAGGGCAGCCATGCCCACAGGTGTTTTGATTACCTGCCACACAGTTCCCTGAAACAATAAGAAAAATGTAAAAAAAAAGTATTACATGTTGGTGTTTGCCACTTGACACATCTGCAAAGGAAGTTGTCATGGTGACTGACTAGACAGGTGATGGGAATTCACTGAAGAAAATATTCCACTACTCTTCAGAAACATTTGCAAAGCAAAAAGGCATTGAAATAGCTTCAAAATGTTAAAAGGGAAAAAAAAATCCTAAAAGGATCATGAAGCATTTAGATATGTGGGAAAGCTTAATCATACAAAACGGTGAAATCTGCCAAAATCTCCGGTCTTGTAAAAATTCTGATATTGGTGGAGTGGCTAAATTCTAGTGTGAACCATATTGTTGAACAATATCTATAATAGCACACAGACTCCAGTTCATAACATTATCATGCTAGTGCTTAGGTAATCAACACTTACCTTTGCTTTGCTACTTGGGCAAAAATGGGAGTATGTAATATTGCTTTATGAGGAAACAATGCCAGAATAATCTAAGCAACATTCTGCCAGAAGTAATACTTTGACGTTAAGGTAAAAGCTAAAAAAGGACTCTGCTCTCTTTTGTATTGTGTCATGTCAGAACTAAGCTTCTAGAGCAGTTTGCAACTTTGGGCCAAAGCAAAGACCAGGAAATCAGTTCACCTATGCTCTATAGAAAGGGGCTTAACATTTTCATTTACAAAATAAAAACTCTAAAGAAAAGTGTGGACTCTTGTAGTCAAGTAATTTTATTTAGTCATTTTAGCCACCTGAAACACTAGTAATTTATTTATTTTTAAATCAAAAGTAATTTACTTACAACTGTCTTAGATAGTATCTCACATTCATTAAACCGTTCTAGAATAGTAGCTTGTAACAAAGATTTACTGGCGTACAATAATTGGGAAGTATGGCATTCCCAAAATATGAGGTATAGAAGACATTTTTGTAGCAAAATGTATATCTTCCTAGTAACGAACCCCATTTAACCAGTAATAAAAATTGGTTCAATCAATCTGTTTTACTATTAATAAAGGCGTTCTAATGACTATAACTAAATGTTTTGGTATATTAGAGATGTGAAATTAAAGCTAAAAATGAAGAGCACTAAACAAGACTGTGTTGGTGTTATGCCCAATAAAACAATGAGGGTTAGCCATTGTAGTCAGAAAGCACAAGCAACTACAAGTGATCTATAGTATACAGTTAAGGAATCACATCCATACTAGTTTAATGGTAATATCCCCATTTCAACAAACTCAAAACGTAATTTCTTTAAAATGTCTACCTTGAGGTTTTTGCAGCTCTTCATGAGGTACTTCACATCATAGATTATAGGGAAAAACAGTCGAAGGATTTCAAAGAAGTCTAATTCTTCTTCTGGCAAATTGGAATTGGTCAGGATTTTGATGAGGTAGCCAAAATCATACCCACTGCAAAATCATTAAAAGGAAATCAAGTATTAGCTTTCATTACATGATTTCATTTTGAGTAAAGTTATGAAGGAAGATGGGAAAATACTTTATTTCAAATTCTAGTTCTTAGTCATGGATACTTCATTAAACCCGTAAAACAAATTAAGCCAGAACACATTGTCCACCCCTAAATAAAAATGTCACTGTCTAAAAATATTTTGTTGAACACGGTCTACGTAAGTGCAACAATTTCTATATTTGTTTTTTAATAAGCTCCAATCAAATAAAAAAAAGAGCTTAAACCAGTGACTGAGCAGAATTGTTGAATTCAGATTACATGCAGGTAATGTTTAATTCTCCATTATGGATTCTTTTTAGAATGCAAAAGAATTGAAAAGAATGGCATGCTCATTTCCAGTAATATCCTCTGCTAAAGCCACTCCAGTGGAGAAAGTTACTGACAAAGAAGGAAACCGGTTATGCACAGAGGTTTGGCCCATGTGTGTGTCTGCTCAGAGCGAATACCCAAACAAAATATGAAATTACCTCCAAGTCGACACTCCGCAAATTTCAATGACCATAATGTTACTGAGCAGACCAGTAGTGGTTCCCATATCTCCTGTGACATTGGCTTTAAGACTACTTTAGGGGAGTCCACTGGCTTTCTGATAGCATTAACTGATGCATAATATTATCCACCTGACTGTGGACTGTACAGCAGAGGCTAGCCTGTGTGGAGAACTCAAAAAGTTGTCTAGATAGCATACTCTCTTGTTCTCATGTGCATAATCATTTGGCTCCTCCCAGGCCCCAGTTAACAAAGATGAATCTACCCATTTCTCTATTTCGAGCACTTTAAAAACTGTGATTGCCACCAAACAGTAATTCTTGTCTTTATTATGGCCACTTTGGTTATTTCTTTCAGCTCCTCTTTTGTTACATTCCATATAGGTACCCTATATAGGCACAGGTAACATTGCAACCCTTCACCTATATTCTTCCCTACATTACATACAATACGGTTCTTAGGGACTGACCTTTTACCTAGATACAACACTGCATTCAGAACGCGGGTTTCCCCCTAGTTCTTATCTCATACATCATGCATGAGGCTTCTTGGAAGCATAGCAGGACTAACATCTCCTGTATAATATCTCTGTATAAAGTTCAGGCCAGACGTCATCCTTTAGGCCGACACAGTAACACAGCAAGGTAGGACCCCTGGGGAGACCGATGGGTGTATATACACATCACATCTTGCTTAGAAGGGGAGAGAAGACCGAGACTTCCCGGCTGGCACACTGACCAGAGACGCGGAGGTTCCTGCATGCAGACACTCCAGCTCGCAGTGGTCCAACACCCCTCGCGGGGTGTCCAACCCGAGACCAGGACGAGATCCCATATTCTCTCATTCTCAGGTAATGGGGTTGACTAGATCCTAGAGGGATTCTTGGCATAACACCTACACAGATGCTAGGTACATTTAGGTACATCTAGTTAGGAAGGCATTGTAGGAGTACACACTTTTTATCATGTGTTTTATGTATTTGTATATATTCATGATTTCTGCAAGATGGTAGAACTTTACCATCCCTTTACTTTCATAGTACTTCTAATCATTTATCTCTGCTACTGTCTAATGGTTGTTGCAGCTCATCTATTCTACACTAGAATAACAACTGTTCAATAAATACTTATTGAAAACGCCCAGCCTGTTTATTCTGTGTAACTCTCTGAGACTAAGTAAGCACGAGTGACTGAGCGAAAGGTAGTATATTGTTTCCACGATTCTGAGGGATCAGGGTTGTCATGTTCTGAGGTTGTCAGAATCTATTCTCTCCTTGGTAAGAGGAGATTATAGTGGCACTGTGAGCTAGCTGATACAGACAGGCTAAAGTATCCGGTGGGGGTGCACCGAATCAGTCCGCCACCAATCCCACAGTTTATGTTATCAAAACGCGCAGATCCTGTATAGGTAATATAGGAACTACACGACATGGGGCCGCCAACGTTGGTTATGTACTTATTTAACAGTAGAATCCGAGTAGTTCAGTCGTGCTATTCTCAGAGACCCCTACTCACAAAACACCAGAGACGTCTGGAGTGGGTGGGCACAAACTCCGCCACAGCTGAGTAGGCTAAAAACTCCTATTTATTGGCTGTTGGTTAATCAAGCTTGAAGGACACAGTGTTCCTAAAATTGTGCAAAAACACCTTATCTTAGTTTCCTTGGGAAGTCATTCTGTGTTCTATACACGATGACTAACGAGGAAATAGATCCACTACAGCAAGCACTGCCCCTCTCAGAAGATGAGGATGATGCAAACGCGATACAGGTTGTGGCAAATTTTAGAAATACAGTCACCCTGAAACTACTTGCGCATGGTGTAACAGCCAGGGGTGGCATAGTAGCTTTCGTGATTGAGGCACATGAATCATATAGAACAGAGGTATTTTATTCGTGGGTTACATTCCCAGCAGCAAATGCAAGAACAAAAACATTTCACTCCTACACAGAAGGAGATGCACCAGCGGAATATTGTCCGTTTGAGGACATTCAGGTTCCGCTCACGTACCAGGAACACATACTGGTTTAAAGGCGCCCTACCCCATATAAGAAGAAGAGTGAGACTCGGCCCGCTCGGAAGAGAAGGGGAACATGGCCAATATTAGCGGCCTACACACCACATCCTGACATTGAAAAAATGCCACCAGGAGACTTACTCACACAACACAAAGAATTGATAAAAATTTACAGAAACTTGACGCAATTTGTCATGAGGACACTTACAGTCCAACCAGCAATAGTTGCAATAAATGCAACTCAAGTTCAGAGTACAGCAACTAAAATCACACCACAAACATTACACGCGGTGATGGGTAAAATGCCCACAAAACGTGAACAAATGCCATTCTGGGTAGCTCAGAAAATAACACAACTAGAGGCAGTATTCCCGAATACTACCCCGTATGAAAAACACAGAATACTAACAATCTGCTTGCCCATGGGATAACACCACAAATAGAGGATTGTACCACTTGCGGTACAGTCTTTGCTGCCATTTAAAGCAGAACTCATTGTATCCAGTCATTAGCAGTAGTACCAGACGTATTGAGACAGATACAAAACAAGTACAGAGCAGAGCCTGCTCTGAACCTAGGGATGAAGTTACTAGGTAATTATGCCCAGGTATCAGCCGTAATATTAGCTAACATTAAAGGGGAAGCAGCTTCAGTGGCTATCCGCCAACGCCTAAGGGAGTTCAGTCCTTTAGAACAAGAACACGAACTTCCGAAAATATGCAGAATTAGGCAGAGACAGTTTGGGCGGGAAAGCTTTAAAACCACAACTGATGGGCAGTCCTGAAAAGGACACTTCCAAGCAGATACCTGCTTCAACAAAGAAGTGGGACAATAAAAAACAACAAAACTTTAAAGGAAACCGATCTCAATCCAGAGGTAGATCTCCTCCACAGGAGCCCTCCGAAAAGAGGTATAACCTTAGGAATAGGGATAATATTAGGAAACCCGACAGGTATCAGGATACTGATACACGTTCCTCTCGTTCCTTTCAGGGTTCATCGAAAACCTCCAAGAGGGAAGGCCGGTCAGACAGACAAGAAGAGCGTACAAAGTCCAGAGACAAGCAGCACGCTCAAGATTACACTTCTAAAAAAGAAGAGAAACCAAAGCAAAAGCCACAGTTCAAAAAGAAGAAGGTTGCAGGTCTAAAGGTCAGACATGCCCAGAATTCTGAGGACTCGACTACTGAACGGGGAATGGGCTCGGACGATGCTAGACAGCGCAGCAGAAGTAACAAAAGCTCGCCAGAACCTGATGGAATTTCTGGTGACAGCGGACTTGAATGATTATATCACGGTAGAGACACCCGATACTAGGGTAAGTGCCCACATAAGTTATATGAAATAACACTCCAAATGGAGGGGAACAAATGTAGGACAGTTAAAGGTCTCTTTTGGGAGAACTTGTCATTTGGCTATGACATTTTGTTAGCTGAACAAGATTGGCCGCCAGTATTCATCATGGATTGCCCTAAAGGAGAAACGGTAATGTTACCGGCATTCTCAGACCATATTCCAAGATACTAAAGTGTGTGGTGAAAGGATCAAAGTACTCACTGATACTTTAAAAACAAAAAATTCAGCCGGGACTACGGGGTCCAAAAGAGGTTCACAGCGGACTACTCGCCACCACCAAATTGGACACTTGGACGAGCGTCCCACCCCGAGCCTCGTTATCTGCCTTAAAATCTATCTGCATTGAATTTTTTGTTTTTAAAGTATCAGTGAGTACTTTGATCCTTTCACCACACACTTTAGTACGTGTGTAGGTATCGCACTGGTTATCACGTGGCACCAATTATTTTTGCCACTCACCTATCATTCACCTGGTCCTGAAGAAAAGCCCCATTCACTTTCTCTTAAGGGGCTGAAACATGTAGACCTATCACACATAGTCAACTCAATGGTAATAACCCATGAATAGTTGCACCACACATTTATTTTTAGACATATCCTGAGCCGCCAATATTAAAATTAAAGGCAAGGATTCTCAGAGATATTTTTAACCTAAAAAATCCTCCTCACATCACACTTTATGCACTAACACCAGCTCCGCTGTAATCAGGCGTCGTAGCACAACCGGGTGGCACTCGGCCGCCCGGTTGGGACCCCTATGATGAAGCATGACACCAACTAGGTTGGTGTGTGAGGGGTCTTTTAAGAACACCTAATGGGTCCAAATTCGTACTACATTTAGTGACTGATCTACACACACATAGTGGGTTCGTCCTCATTGTTTAAGTCCGGAAAAAATATAAAACACTTGATATCTCAAATGGATTTTTCTGCCAAAATATAGCGCCTGAAAACAGGTATCTAACAGCATTCTCAGCGCTAGGGTCCCAGCGTCAATTTTGGCAACTCCCCCAGGAGTATAAGAACAGCCCGGGGTTGTTTTCGGCCAGAGTAACTGAGTTACTTCAAAATTTGGATGAAGAGACATTGTCCTATGTGAATAATATTTATCTAACGGACGATGACCTAGAGGCGCACTTGAATAGAGTGAATACCATAATTTGGGGATTTGCATCTGAGGGCTACAAATTCAACTTTAAAAAAAATCAAAAATTGCCCACCTCAGGGTCCTGTTTTTAGGATATGAGCTTTCAAGTGAAAGGAAAAGCTTGGCAGCCAATTTTATCAGAAAAGTGCGTGCTGCTCCAACCTCCAAAATCATTGAAAAACTTGCAATTAATCCTGGGATTCCTGAACTTTGGCAGAACATACATTTTGGATTACACAGAAAGAGTAAAACCTTTCTACGATTTAATAAGACCTGATTTTTCAGTAAGACAATGGACACAGGAACACACAGATATCCTTCGTTCCTTACAAGCTGACATGAGCAGACATGCGTAAACGTACGCAATCTGGTGATCCGTATAGTTGAGGGTCAATCTGGGTACACCTATCTAACATATAATGAAGGTGAAACGGTACCAATTGCATATAAACCGCATTTGTACACAAATGCGGAGATGCGCTTTGCATCTACAGAAAAGATTCTGACAGCAGTACAGACTGCTGTAGTGAGAGAAAGAGCAATGGCACAAGGGAAACGAATAATAGTAGTGACTCCGGTTCCAGCCTTAGAGGCTGCGACAAAGGCAAGCGTTCCCAACGCTAAAGCCTTACATCCAAGATGGATACAATGGGCTAATTCTCTCACTGCAACAGATGTGGAATACAGGTACGACCCAAATGTAAAGACACAAGCATTTCTGCAATACGAACAAGAATATCCTCTACCAAACGAAATAATGCCTCTAGATCAGTATGAATATATAATTTAGACTGATGGATCAGCTCAACCGGCCATAGGAAGTAAGCAACAATATAGCGCAGCATGCGCAATCGTTAAAGGTCGCATGCAGGATGGAAAGTTCTACCAGAGTTGCACAAAAACGCAATCTCTAGGAGACTGCAGGGCACAGATGGCAGAGTTAAAAGGATTGATACTGGCACTGGTAAATGTGGATCGAGAATTCCCCACACTAATTGTGTGCGATTCATTTTACTGTGTAAGTCATATAATGAATATTTGCAGCACTGGGTTCAAAGATGCAAAAGGTGGCACAATTAAGCATAAAATGCTATGGGAACAGGTAGTGGAGTTGAAAACCGAACTACCGAGAGCTCATGTGATACATACACTGAGTCATCAGCGTCATGGCGTTCACGTTGAAGGAAATTCATTGGCTGATGAAGCCGCAAGGGGGCTGTACGCACGGCTTCCGTAGCTGCAATCACTCGTTCTAAAATGAGAATAGACGGTGAGATTATGGTGGCTGTGAATGCTTCTTGCAAAAACAGCGGAGCAATACCAAAAAGTTTCCACTCAAGTACTCCAACAAGTTAGATGCCAATAACATCCCTTTGCTTAGATTCCTGGAGTGGGGGATAGAGTAATTCCAAACATGGATCATAGGTTAGGTTTAATTCTAGCAGCACACGAAGGGATAGGTTCTGCACATGCAGGAGTTACGGCGACTGTCTCTTTACTGAAACAACGCTATTGGTGGCCTGGGTTAACTAAGCAGACTAAAGACTATGTCTTGGAATGAGACATCTGCCAGCAGATGAAAGGTTCCACCGTAACACGTCCAGCACAGACACCATTATTAATATCTGACAAACCACTACCGTGTGTTTACTTGGACCACTGCGGCCCCTTACAAAGAGATGGGGCTTACAGGTATATCATGGTTGCAGTGGATTCCTGCTCAAGATTCCTATGGGTGTGGCCCCAACGCTCGGCTGACGCTCGAACTGTTATAAAAGATTTGCAAGTCTTTATAGCGACATACGCAATTGGCACATTACATTCGGACCAGGGCCCTGCGTTTAGCTCTCAGACTTACAAGAAGGCCATGTGAGGATTGGGTGTAGCATTGCGATACTCCTCTCCGTACCATCCCGAGGGAAAATCGGTCGTGGAGAGGAAAAACCGAGACTTAAAGCAGTCTTTAACAGCTAGAGCACTAGGCACGGGTGAGAGTTGGGTAAAACATCTGTATGGAGTGCAGCGAGCACTGAATAATATGCCAAGAAGTTCTCTAGGGGGGGTCACTCCATATGAGGTCCTATTTGGGACAAGAATGTGGGTACCTGATCTTGATTGTGAAGGCGCAGTGGCGGATGAAAAGCGTTTTGACATCCATGATCGTTTGGCTGTTTTACAGGATCTAAATGAGTCCAGGACACACCAAAGTAATGTCCATATGAAGCAGACCGCCACTGGGGAAGTCAAATCAGTCACGGCAAGACCTGTCTGGATCCCAAAAGTCAGGGATCTGGTCAGAGAGAAAATAGCGGACAAGAGAGAATTTGGGCCATCATACAGAAAGCCTGTACAGGTCCTAGCAGTTGAAGGAACAAGAACTGTACTTCTACCGCCACTTGCCGGAAAAAAGGAGAAAAGATTTGTCTCAATCGACCTAATCAAACCACACTATGTGGTTGATACTGAGTAGTAGGCCACGTGGACTCCAAAGTAGCAGACACCAACCTCTCGCTACAATTGAAGTTCAAACGGAAAGACTCATCACGTTCGAAGAGTCTCCTGCACGGAATGATGGACTATGCAATAATGCTATGGAACTCGTTCCCCTTGACCCTGAAGTTCAAATTCAGAACCAAAATGAAAGATAAATTTCAATTCGACCAAATACAGATGTCTACATCAACATGCCTCAACAAGAGCAAACTACGATTTCTACAAATCCTGACGCAATACCAACAATTGATCGAACTGCTTCTGGCTACTTCATAAACTTTGATACGTTTTCTTTGGATCCAAGTGAACCGGAAACGATGACAGCCCAAAAATCGCGCAAGCAGCAAGTTAAAGACTTACTGAACTTTCTTAAAGAGACTTACCTGGTGTCACCTTGGGTAGAACTATGGGTAATCACCGGGATACTTTTCTTTCTTTTCTGGTTAGGCTTATGTCACGGGGTGACCCCAGAACCAGGGACGACCGAGCTAACAGCTGACTGGTGGTCTGCGCCCCCGGTTACCACTCCCCCTCTTCTTTCCCGACAGGATAAATGGGACCAGGGCTCCTTTAAGGAAGTCGAAGCGGACGAACCCGAAACAGAGACCTGCCCCTTTAACTGGGACGAGATCCATGCAAGGACCGCCTCCGTTCTACACGTCAGCTCCCAAGCTCCAATAAGTGCCGGGAAGATCCAGGAAGCGAGAAGGGAGACTTCCGGACTCGAGGAGGGAGACGCAGGAGAGACGGACGCGGAGACCAGAAACCCGAAGATCCCAACAGCAGGACGAGCATCTCTGCGACGAGACGAAGAGGGAGTGGACAACCCGAAGTTGCCAGGAGGCCAACGTCCCCACGCTGCGCCCAGCCACGCTTCAGGAGAAGCGTGGCTCTCGAAGGTACGGAAAAGGGTTGCGGGGTGGGTCGGGACACGGGGAAAGACCGGCGAGTAGAGGTGTTTCCTAACTCATCCTCTATCCTCCCGCTCCTTGTTTCCCCTACCCTTCGAGCACCCTCACCTTGTATATAGCACCGAGCACCAAACCGGGTGGTCCCTCACTCCCTTCCCCCTCATACAGCGTTACGTGATACTGATCCCTGTTCCCTTCTTCCTCCTATGCACCGCAGCGACGCAAGCCAGGAAACGGGCAGAGACCGGACAAGGGAAAACACAGACAAGAGTGAAGAAGCCCCAGGATAAGAGACATTATTATTGTGGCATAACTCTGGCTTCTGTTAGAAGGAGACGAACCCTGCCAATAAATCCTTCTTTATCCCGACGCAGTCTCGACCTCAATCCTTCCCCACGCCCACAGCTTAGTAATAGTTTTTTGCATGCTTGTTAATGGAAATTACATTAGACAAAGCTCTGCAGCCCAAAAGGTGAATTTACTTTTAAAACCACACCAATCATCTCATCGAGAACAAGGAGACTAGTCATCAGTGAACATTACAGCAGTTCCTATACCCGATGGCATTATTTGGGACAAGGTTGATTTCGATATATTTGGTCAGACCGAACTTTTAAGAATTCCTCATTTATTTAAAATATCGTTGAGTGATATCATTACCTCAAGTACATTTTCCGATGATTGGGATTTTGAAACTGTAAATAACATGTTGTCTGATTTGGAAAAATCTGCTGCATTTTCTAATAGTGAAACATTGGAAAGCACATCAGATTTCGAAACAATGTATTGTTATCAACACTATGGTCATCACTTTCTGCATTAATCTGCTAATCCTAAAAATGTGTTCACTTGCCACCAGTGGGAACATTGTCCAACACCGCCGAAAGGCAGTTCAAAAACATTTACACAAAAGTTTCCATATTTTTCAGTGTTTAATATGTCTGACCCAGCATCATATTATTATAAGGTTGCACCAACATCAGCACAGAAAAATATGTTAACAAACACCAAACAGATTTACTCTGCTTCCTTTATTGCCCAGTTGTCTGAACAAGGTTTCAACTTATAGAAAGACACCATAGACTTAATCAGTCTGGGGTACTAGAGAATGGCAAGTTCAGGGTACAGAAGCTTTGTTTAGAGCATGCCTTATCCCTCAACAAATCATGTTTTTGAACGAGACAGTGAAACAGACTAGCCAAGAACAAAGACTTGAACACACCTCGGCTGCCAACTCCATCACACACCGAGGGTAATATAACATCACAGAAAGAGATTACGTTGAATGACATTATACAATACAACAGATCAGACCCCGGTTGGAAGAAATGGTTGATTTGGTCCACAGACACCAATAGTCGTCAGGCGAGATTCAGGGGTAAAACCGAAGGTTTCGCTATCCATAGGCCAGATCCACATTATGTACAGAGAGAACATCCAGGGGTAGCGACATCCTACAGTGTTGGAAAGTTGTGCCTTGATTGGCTAAAAACCTTAACACTCACAAAGGTGCAACAACACTAATCCTTACTGTCGCAGGATGTGGATCACAGGGATTTTTTACTAGGTCCCAGGAAGCCACGTCAAAAACGTTTTTATTATGCTGTTTACAATGAAATATGGAAAATATCCCAACAAGAGGCCGCAGAGAGATTATGTGAAATAGACCGTATAAATCTAGAAAAATCTCTAGCAGTGGTAGACAATGGGTTAACTACATTGACCTCCAGGATATATTCCTTAGGCAACATTGTATCTTCTGCGATAGACATACTGGAACCAGATATGGCCATACTACAACATGGGCAATCTCAGTTACGTTCTATTATGTTATTAAGCTGGACGCTGCAATCTTTGCATGCAGGCTATGTGCCTTGGCGTTATATCAACAGTACGTCTCTGTTTTCGGAATACAATCTAACAGATAAACAGATTGAAATGGCACAAAGGGGAGCAAAATATACAATGCTGCGTATTGAAAAACTGGATAGATTCGCTTTTACAGTGGCAGAATTACCGTCCACAGAATGGCTAACCCATGGCTACATAACTCTACCGGTCACTACTTTTTAGTTTCAATATTGCCTTGAACAAAAGCAGGCAGGCAGATATGAAGAGATGGGTAGGGAATACATTAAGGAATCATGGGGATTACCATACAGATTTCGATGCCGGAGTGGGGATCGAGACTTGTTTCTAAGCGGTACAAACTGTGAGAACGCTTTAAGTGGATCACTCATATGCCAGGATATAATGCTGCACGGGGCTTGTAATGGTTCTGTAGCAAACCTGTCCTGCCATTTGAGGGGTGCCCCAGCTGCAGTGATTACTCCAGCATTCAGGCTACTTTCAAATGGGAGCTACTTGATGCTGAACAGTCAAGGCTGCCACGGAATGCTCCCGGGCATCGCATATCTGGTAACCGTGAGCTCCAGGGTTACTTGTTGTATGCAAGTATTGTTTCCACCGACACATACAATCAGTGTGGCGCCGTTATGGCCTTCACTGAATGTTTCTTTAATACGGTTTGATACTCTAAGCAGAATGAAAGCCATGCTTTTACAAAAGCCTGTGCCCTTAACCTCCGCTCGAGAGACTTTTGATCTCCAGATCGCAAGGTCTTCGGCAGAAATAGAGGTACTTATTCATACAAACTGCCCTTTCCATTTCGCAGAAATGGTAAATCGTATCTTTAACATGTCTGATACGACAGGCATAGTCCACCTATTTAAGACCATAGGTTCTGGACTTCTGAGCACCTTTCAGCCGGTACTTGGAGTTATACCAAACTTCATACACTCCGTATTCGGAAGCATCTTTGGAGGATTTACGTTCATCCCGTTTCTAGAAGCAGGTATCCTGACTGTTTTATATTTACTACGCAATGGACATCCCAGTCACCAAGGAGATGGAAAGAGCACTCCTGGAGCGTAAATACCGTGACCGCATGGTACAACATCTAGGCACGCCTCGCCTAAGAGAACTAAGTGCATCTTGGTTCTTGTCATTTCGACCAGTCTGGATGGACTGCATCTTACCTGTCCTCCGATGCCTGTTTTGCGGAGAAGAATGCATGTTAGACCTTTGTTTGACACTCCCATCATGTGCGCAACCAGACGTGACTGCTTTACTGGACCCGATAACGGCCCATGTTCTGCAGTGTCCTCAGCGTATTCCGATGTTGATGGCAGCATTCCTTGAGCCCCCACAGGTAGTAACAGCACCTGTTGGTATGGACACCGGCTCCTCCTCTGACACCCAGGCTTTGGACGGCGCACAGGCTGCCCCAGCACCGGCTGCGGACAGTGTGGAACAGCATCTGTGCTCGATTGACGTACTCTGCGAGGTACTACAGGGGCAGTTTACTGCGGAAGCAAGCAACGAAAATGTTGCGTCTACCAGCCAGGACACAAACATTTGACTCATTTGGCTCGTCGTGTGCTGGAAGAAATTCGCTTTTTTTTTTTTTTTTTTTTTTAAAACAAGCTCAAATTTGGAACTCAAAACAAAAATTGACATTCCTTTCATTTATTGGGCATACATGGTTTTCTAATGCTTATAGTGCTTCGGACTATAATTAAGGACACCTTAGAGCTATGGCTTGCAAAACATTTTTAGACAGTTTTTTAGAAAATTTTGACGTTTTAAACGTTTTTAGCTAAACAAATGTTTTCAAATTTTGTGCGTAACAATATCTAGTTAGGCTAGTAATACGGTAATAAGTTACATATGTCGTCCAGTCGGAAGAGGAATGGGTGTTGTATTCCATATTGGTACCCTATATAGGCACAGGTAACATTGCAACCTTTCACCTATATTCTTCCCTACATTACATACATAACAGTTCTTAGGGACCGACCTTTTACCTAGATACGACACTGCATTCAGAACGCGGGTTTCCCCCTAGTTCGAATCTCATACATTATGCAAGAGCTTCTTGGAAGCACAGCAGGACTAACATCTCCTGTATAATATCTCTGTATAAAGTTCAGGCCCGACGTCATCCTTTAGGCCGACACAGTAACACAGCAAGGTAGGACCCCTGGGGAGACCTATGGGTATATATACACATCACATCTTGCTTAGAAGGGGAGAGGAGACCGAGACTTCCCGGCTGACACACTGACCAGAGACGCTGAGGTTCCTGCATGCAGACACTCCAGCTCACAGTGGTCTAACATCCCTCGCGGGGTGTCCAACTCGAGACCAGGACGGGGTCCCATATTCTCTCATTCTCAGGTAATGGGGTTGACTAGATCCTAGAGGGATTCTTGGCATAACACCTACACAGATGCTAGGTACATCTAGTTAGGAAGGCAGTGTAGGAGTACGCACTTTTTATCATGTGTTTTATGTAATTGTATATATTCATGATTTCTGCAAGATGGTAGAAATTTACCATCCCTTTACTTTCATAGTACTTCTAATCATTTATCTCTGCTACTGTCTAATGGTTGTTGCAGCTCATCTATTCTACACTAGAATAACAACTGTTCAATAAATACTTATTGAAAACGCCCAGCCTGTTTATTCTGTGTAACTCTCTGAGACAAACTAAGTAAGCACGAGTGACCGAGCGAAAGGTAGTATATTGTTTCCACGATTCTGAGGGATCAGGGTTGTCCTGTTCTGAGGTTGCCAGAATCTATTCTCTACTTGGTAAGAGGAGATTATAGTGGCACTGTGAGCTAGCTGATACAGACAGGCTAACGTATCTGGTGGGGGTGCACGGAATCAGTCCGCCACCAATCCCACAGTTTATGTTATCCAAACGCGCAGATCCTGTATAGGTAATATAGGAACTACACAACACTTTAGATTATTAAAAATCCTGCTCCCAGAGAGGTTTTGGCTGTTAACTGTTGTGCCGTATTTCAGTACATCAGCTTATATTTCACTGCCATCCTGTTGCTAAAGAATTCTTATAGAAATCCGTTGAGTGGACATTTCTGGCAACTTCTGTTTTTTGGAACAGGGATTCTTCCAAGTCAAATTTAAAACCCATACCCAGCTTCATTGTTTGCACTACTTTCATCTACTCACTCACCATTTATACCACCTAAAATCTATTGTGCACAACCTGGTGGTAGATCCTTTTCCTATTTGGAATCTAAATACTTTTTGGCACATTCCCCCTACATTCTCAGTCCAGCTTCTTTAGGTTTCATAAGCAGCATAAAACCTATACCTTTAGCCTTTCTCTGTAGTTAATGGTCATTCTGACATCTCTTTCTGGCCACATGTGTGCCAAGACACACAGTTAGCACTCTATAAATTCTTAATCTACATCGTCATCAAGGGACCAAAGATATAATTTTTGTATCGAGGGTGTAAAGCACTTCCAGTTGCGAGCAAGGCTTATGGAAGAGGTAAATTAAATATTGTTCAGCTTAGGTTAAAATCTCAAATGGCATGAGGACGGTGGGAAACCTTATTATGGAATACACTGCAGGGAGGCATGGTTTTCCCCTCCTGCTGAGCGATGTCACAGACACCAATATACAGCTTTCCAAGAAATGATCACATCCTACAATGAAGGAGATGCTGTTGCTGGAAAAGAACGCCCAACATTACTTTCATTTGGGACGATTAGGGAGACAGCAGAGAGACATGTCAGTTAGCATCAGATTTAATTCCCAGTTGCTCCACTGATCTTAAAACCATTCCTCTTAATGTGTAGCCATACTCGAGGAACAATTAAAAATAAAGGATGCTATTAATGCTAGTAAAGATATGATTTGCCTGGCAGTAGGTTGAACATTTGCAAGGCATTTCTCAATATGTGCCCTTAAGAATACATTTTGCGATCCTTAGGTTCAACACCTTCCAGGTTACTATATCCTCTACAGCAGGGTGGATATTGACTATGGTATATCTGTAGCCATATAATCACCAGGTTTTTGAAGGTTGCCTAAAATAAAGTATGCCTGTAATAGATTTTGCTTCCAGAAACTAGTAATTGAGGAAGTGATAAACCAAAGTTTTCTTTTCACCCCAATTGAGCCACTAGCTCTACATCAACTTCAATAAGGTGTGCAACATCTAAATTGGTTTGAAACACTTGGTTAAGGGAGTGGTGATTATAGGCAATTCACCATATTAATTGTTGCATTTCTTGATGATGCTTCTTACAACTTCATGCATATCTCATGGTTTCAAATACTTTGGCAGTTATTGCTCATTTGAAAATATTCCTCTTCAAAACAGCCTTTGATGGGATTACAGTAAATTGTTAGTCTTTCCTGGCAAAAAGATTTAAAGAAAAGAAGAAAAAAAAATCTGTTTCAGATCTCAAATTACACCATGGATGCAAGGAACCTGTCCAGTGCATTTCACGAGAACAGATAAATTCTTTCCTATGGGCTTGTGCTTTTTAGTGATATGCGTGATCATACAGCAGTCTATTACTATTTCCCTCCTCTAATGTTCAAGGGTTGCAATGAAGCACATGTAAATTTCAAGCAAGCTTAGATAACTACTCATTGTAGGCAAGTGCCCCTTTTTGACATATAGTCACCCCTACTTTTTACCTGATAATTGATGAAATTTTGACAGAAGTGCACTGGGTTCCTGCTATCCAGGTCCCCAGTGCCTGATCTCTTTCCCTAAAACTGAGCAATTGTTCCCCAATTGGCAATACCTTTAGCATCTCTGTAAGTCCCTAGTAGTGGACACCCCTGGTACCTAGGGCCTGGGTACTAAAGAGGGTCCCTGCAGCATGTATTGTGCTACCCTTAGGGCCTCTCACTACACTCATACAAACTGCCTTTGCAGGCTGCGTGACATGGTGAAGACAAAAGTGAAGACACGACATGGCACACCTCCTGTGTGCCATGCCTGCAGACACTGCATGCAATATATGTAAGCCACCTCTACAGAAGGCCTTACATCCCCAAGGCAGGGTGCATTATATTACATGTGTGGACATATCTGCATGAGCAGATACACCCCTGTGATGTCTAACTTGATTCATAGACACTGCAAGTGAACAGGGAAGCCATCTTAAGGACATGTACTGGACACTGGTGAATAAGTTTCCCAGCTGTGTGATGGCTTCACTGAAACCCAGGATGTTTGGAATCAAACATCTCACACTAATACACCCACGATTCCTGTGATGGATTAATACATGCACCAAAGGGTACCTTAGAGGTACCCCCTGAAAACCTACGAGTCCACTAGTGTGCTGGCTGGCTGACTGGTCCAGTCCAGTCTGCCACCAGACACGCTTCTGACCCCCTAGGAGGTGGGAGCCCCGCACTCTGAGGTCAGGAACAATGCCTGCTCTGGCAGGAGGTGTTTACACCCGCTACCTAGGACCTTGCCCCATACTTATCTTATGTCGAGGAGATTGATCCTGTAAGTCGATGTGAAGTACCTGCATGCAGTGTATGTCTTTCCTCCATAGGAGAACATTACTGCTTCAAAAAGTGCACTAAGTTTTTTAAAATCTGTAAAAATTCATTACTCGAAACAAACTTACCTGATTTTGATGCCCAAAGTTATATAAAGATAAGTTTTATTTTTATAAATTGGTGTGGACCTCCTTATTGAGTTCTGTGCATCATTAATTGACTGTGTGTGTATTGCAGATGTCTAACTTTCCTCTCTGATAAGCTGAAGGCTGCTCGACCACACTACCCTAGATAGAGCACCTTGGGACTGTTAGAGCCAGCCCCTGTCCACTCATAAGGGATTCCTGGGCTCTCTACCCAGCATACATCTTTTTGGTATAGTATATAAAGAGCCAGCTTCCTACCGTCATGTATTCCACTCAGAAATCCTTCTCTTCAGAAGCTAAGGATGACGCACAAATAACTTCTTTTCAATGAGGGTTTTGCAAAGGAGGACAAATTTAGTTTCAGACATACAAGATGGGTGCCTAAATCACGTGTTTGAGTCTCTAAAGCTCAATTCAATAAAAGAAAATGCTCCCTGCTCTGTAACTATCTATAGCTTTTAGGGCTGTAGATTTACATGTTTTGCACACTCCAGCCATCAAGTATTGCGTGTGGACAGTACGTTATTTTTTGGGGGGGAGTATATGTTTTGGTTTCAATTTGAATTTTGAGCCCTCCCTGAAATCCACTATGCGTCAGGACAAAGACTTCATCTCAGATTGTGTTTCCCCCACAGGGTAAGCAAGAGAAAGTGGAGAGAAACTGTATAGGTCTAGTTTGGAAGAAATTATAATGTGTTTAATGTACAGTATCTGAAGCATAAGCTTGCATCTGGGGAGACAGGAGGGCACATATGAATCTACAGTGCTACAAGCTAACAAGTGAGTATTTGCTTTGTCTAACAAAAGGATTTTGTATGAACTACATTACAGCCCTCTTTACATCTATTGTGCGTGATGCTCTTTCTGCCACTATTTGAGGGAGTGGAAAGAAAATAGCAAAGTTAATTGTCTGACTGATGTGGACTGGGGAGAAATCCTTCAGCAGGAAAAAAGATTAGTTCTCCGGATTACCAGATCCTTATAAACCTGGATAAAAGGTGCCACCACTGCCAAGACCTGCAATTCACTAACTCTACCAAGGAAGGGATTGTTACTAGGAATGTGTTCGGAGGTATGAATTCAGGGGTAACTTTGTGTAGGTGGACAGACATTTCCAGTAGCATGGAGTACCATGGATGCGCTGCTCCATGTCGGAGCAATAAAAATGAGCGCCATGGACAATTGTCTCATCTTCCTCAGTACATAAGGGATCAAGTGTAGTGGAGGAAAAGTGCAGAAAAATACCCATGACCAGTTAATCCATAGACTGTGGTTCTGAGTACTTGGAGACGAAGACTTGGCATTTTGAGTTTTTTATGGTAGCGAACACCTCGACTGTGGGCATTCCTCATCTCTGAAAGCACGGTTTAAGAACTTGGAATTCATTTCCTGGTCGGGTACTTGTTGATGCACCCTGCTTAGCAGGTCACAAAGTCACTGTCCACATACAGCACATGCTCAGCAAGTTTGGTGTTGCATGGCCCAGTGCCAAATAGACAGTGGCAATGCTCACAGCTGAGGCGAGTGAACACCTCCTTGCTTTTCTGTGTAGTAATGGCTGCCACGTTGTCTGCATCTTATACAGCGTTACTGTGAATTAGTGTGTAAAACGCTTTGAGTTACAGCTGGACTCCTATCACACTAAAAAGGATTGTACCTCCTGTAGTAAGAGATACGACTTTTTAGCACCAACTGAGAAACCCAACCTGTGAAGAAGAGAAACAACTGTGTGTGTGTGTGTGTGTGTGTGTGTGTTAAGTGTTGCTCATGGCAATTACTCTTCATAAGCTAGAGGCCAACTATAGAAAGATAAGAATGGCATTGTGGCACCAATGTGCTGTGCCCACCGCTAGACATTTGGTGAATACCTACAGTGCTGTGTGACCCTAAAGGGCAACACTTTGATTCATAGTAAATGAACAGCACTGCCACTTCAAAGGTAACAATGATGCACTGGATGGATGGAAGATTCATGGTTGCCTTATGATATCCTGTACACAGCAGCTTAATGAAGTTTTTCCAGGGTAGTCATTCTAAATGCTCTAACAGCATGTAACAGTTTAGGAGCCTGAGGATGAAGAAAGGTTGCAGTGTGCCATTGTTCTTTGGGATGAGGAAAGCTAGGGACTATACCCCTGCCGAGTAGTGCTTGCACTTCTTACTGAATCTTTGGATGTTCTTGACTGAGTGATGACGAGGAGGGATGGTTGGTGGTAGATGTGGAACTACAAGTTGTATCCTTGTTGGATGATTGACAGGACCCACTTGTTCAAGGTTATCTCCTCTCACTGTGGAAGGAAATGACCCGATCCTTCCCCCGACAGGTGTTGTGTGATCGTGGACGATGGTAGCCAATTCAATGCTCTGAGGCAGAGGTGCCCTTTCCTTGCTCGCCTATACTCTTTCCTCTGCTGTTGCCTCTAAAGCTGCCTCTGTGAAGGCCTCATCATTCTATATTCATTTCTTCAGAGCATGGGTCTGCCGCATCTAATGTGCAGCAGAAGTTTGCATTAGATAGGACCTTTCCCTCCTGCAACAACTCTCTACCACTTTTGCGGTATGCCTTGGGCAGGTATTTCAGCTGTTTCACCTCCACCCAATGGTACTTGTCAAACCTTAAGGGGAGGCCTACAGAGTTGGCTATGAGCCACTGCATTGCTGCTCCCCGGTGCAACCCGTTTTACTGCTGCACTGATATTGTAGCAATTCATATCCGGAGTAGGGTGCATCACTGATTTCCTGGGCAAGGCTCTCTTCCTAGCAATGTGCACCACTAGGGAGGAAGGAGTACCATGATCCCAGATGTAGAATGAGTCATGAGGTGTGTGTTACTATTTCATTTCTATTCGGAGGGTGACGCCCGACCTGGACCAGATCCTTAATGTTCTCTGCCACACACTTCGCCATGCTCTTAAGCATGGACTGGAATTGTCCAGACCACTCTGTTTTCAATAGGATCTCTACCAAAAAGTCATCTTATTCGATTATATGAAGCTTCAGCTAGTGATGATCAGCTGCCCTATGAATAACCACATAAAAAAAGGCCTGGTAAGCCGAACAGCTGCATTCCTCCTGGTCTCCGGGTAAGCAAAGATTGCAAACCAACTGATGGTCCAACCATAGGAACTTACAGTATAATTTTGGAAAAACTTGAAGGGCAGGTTCTTCATAACCACTTCTTCCACACCCCATGAAGATGTGGCACTGAGAAAACCCCTTCGGTCCAGGTTAAATTTGAGTTGTCAGCAGCTGAAGGTGCTCTTCCATGGTTATTAGAGGAGATTCCAGTATCTGGAGACAAATGATTATTCTTTGCAAATGGATAGCTTCAAAAGCACAATAACCTGATGACAAAAAAATTCCTAGGTGGAGTCTTGTCCTGGTGCATTGTGGGTTTCTGGGAGGGGTCACTAGTCACCTTGAAACCATAACTTATACGAATAACTAGTAATGTCTGCGCTTAACGCCATGAGTGTACAAAGCATGTGATCTACAGCTACACAGGCTACAAACGTGATTTAGTCTTAAAAATAACTGCTTTAAGACTCTAGATGGGTCCACTAGATCCTTTAGGAGGTTTCTGCACGTACTGTATATTCAAACGTCTGCTCCAATTTGAATTTCAACTCCCACATAAAACTACCAATTTCCACCAGACAGTTGTACAGAAGGTTTAATAGCTTGCTATGTTCTACCATTTTGCCAATTGCGGACAGCACCTTGGAAATATAAAGGACACTGCCGAAAGATACAATTTTGTGCTTACTAGCCATCCCTAGTTTCATCTGGATGCAGTAAAGTGGATTTATTTATTTAGATCCATCTCTGCAGTGCCCTCTGCTGTGTACCTTTGCCAAATCTTTTTGACAAAAATATCCCTGTTGGGCAGGGAAAATGTTTTGGTATTATGAACATATTTTATGACTTGTCTTCCTGACATCCTAGGGACTGAAGAGACAACTCTTTTCTGGCAAGACACTAATCCCTCCAACTCTTGTTCGTAAAAGAGAAAAAGGGCCATGGGGTAATGCCTTCATGGGGAGAGGCCTTCACCTTGGACCTCAGTGTGGCCCACATGATCGGTTTAAAAGCATCTTGACTACTATCACCAACCCAGATGACACAGAGTTTTTACAGTAGATTTATCAACGTTGTTACTGTGGAGCTCAGCCTGAATTTTAAGGCATACATCACTGTCAGGATTACACTCAATGTCAAATTCACCTTTTACCAAGTGGTGACCAGGACCACTGGATGGTTAACATCAAAGCAGCATTGTCTTTGGGGGGTGGGGGGCAAATATGGTTTACCTTTTGGACTCTGTAAACTTGAGATCTCCAATTCAATTGGAAACTGGGCTTCTGGACCAAATAGGAAGATGCTCTTACTCGAACTGTTTTCAAATCCCACAAAAAGAGCCAGAATGAGAAATATGCCACCCCTCCTCCCTCCTCCCTCCTCCCCCCACCCCCGGACGAAGTTCTCTTAAGTTGGATTTTTCCATACTCGCTGTCCCGAGCTTCACTAGCTGAAAAGAGCAATTTGAGGCTATGGCAAAGCAGATATTTAAGAATATTTGCTCAAGGCTGGAAGATCTGCAGGGCCAATGCCTTGCATAGGTCAGAATGACAGGAGGTACATATTTTCTGAAGCCATAATCAAATGTCCTGCCTAAAGTCAAAATACAGCATGCAAAAATAAATCCTGAAAAATATGTCCACCCCTCCCCCCATTTAATCTTCAACGGTGCATTACAATGTCTCAAATAACAGGTAATGAGTATACACCTGCCTACCATATCAGGTATTGCAATAAAGGGACCACTTGCATCATCTTTCAGAACAGGAAAGTATAAATGACAGACATTGATCCATTTTGCACAATGACAAAAAGCCATCTGAGATAAAGAACAAGTGTACAACATCTGTACAAAAGTCAGAAGAACTTTTCCAATGAAAAAGAGGGCCAACTGGAAACTTCAGATTCCTCTTCGACTCCAAAAGTGTTTAAAAAAAAAAAAAAAGTGATACATTCGGACTTTGCACTAGACTGCTTTCAACTGAAAAGGAAAGTGTGCAGTAGACCTTCAAAATGAATCCACGTTCTAGAACAACAGAACAAACAGAGACTAATGGCCCTCAATTAGCAGTGTCTTAACAGAGGAAATCACAAATAAATATATCCCGAAGACTAAACAGAAGGACGAGGTGCTCATGAGCGATTTAGTGAATCGAAGTGTGAGCTACCACCTGATTCTCCATTTAATAGTGCTTTCTTAAGCCATGAATGCCACATTAAGAACTAACATACTGATAGGGATGTGGAACTGGTCACGACTGCAGAGATCAAATCACACTGGGGTCGGCAGGCAAAGAGAGGACTGATCATGGAGGCCAGGCTGTGAGAAGTGTCGAAGGCCATGTTAAGCCATCAGAAATTCCGAACACTAATGTTACTGGGTGCTTTACTGTGTCAGGAAAGGATGTAGGGGTGCAGGTGGAAGCCCCCCACAGCAGGGACATTTGTGGATGTCAAGTAAGAGGCAAGTAAGCGAGGAACATTGAGAGACAAGCATTCACAGTCAATTGCTGAAGCCCATAATCACTACCAGGCTCAAATAATTTCCCCAATTGAGAGGGGAAGCTGCATCAAAGCAAGTGGGAACCCAGGAAAATACAACACAGGGTGGTCTTCATAAGCTAGAAACTTTAGTAAAAGGCGACAATGAGCAGCATCTCCACCTGTCACCCTGCATGGAATCCGGGCACAGAGAAATCAATAAAACAGGTGAGAATGGTTGATGCAGATGGGACATACCCGATTGGTAAGAGTGAACTTGGCCAATAATAAATGCGAAGCAAACAGCATTTACGAAGATAATTGCATGTTTATGTAATGCAATACACTACCCTAACAAGCAATGGCAGTTACATTCAATTCCACCTCGAGATGAGAACATCTGAAACCCTGCACACATGACGAAATTGGGAACCAAAAAGAATCAACTTGATTAGAATCCTGCTAACTGAAAGGAGGATCCGGCACAAATAGTACAGACGGCTCAGCAGACGACCTCTTCCCATCTCACAAAGACACAATGGCAGCAAACAGAAACAACTTACCACCGTTTGCCAAAAGAAGAGCTAATGAGCTGCCTATCTGGCCTACAAGATAAGCTAGTCAAAACATTTACAAATCAATAACAAACAGAAAACTTAAAACCTATGACAACAATGAGAGGAGCTGCTACAAAAAGCAACTGCTGAAAGAGTGAGCACTGATGAGTAGACACACATCAATCATCATCACTATGGGTGAATACCTGAAAGACTTGAAAGAAAAATGTGACAATTTGGAGGATCACTCTAGAGGAAACAACAAACGATTCAGAAACGTTAAAGAATCAAACGAAAGCAACAAAGCGGAATTATTCTGCTTAGAGCTATTCTGGCATATTTTACAAGGCAATAATGATCGACTTAGTACATGCCTATAAAGCAGACCAGTGCATATTCAGCGTTACCTCATAGTTGAACTCTGCTTTACATTAATTCCTTTCTTAGCGTAACCTCTAATTTCTTCTAGCTCTTGACTGAGTCTATAGTCATTCTTAAGTGTTTCCCTCAGAGGGATTCATAATATCGAAGCTTTTTAAATCAGCAGTAAATCTGAGACTATAGTTGATGTGCCTAGAGATGTAATCCCTTGGCTCTCTGTAGCTAACTTTAATATTATTACGAGGTTGCACTGGCTTAGGTTACACTCATAATTTTATACTTCTACCTAACTTAAACAAGCATTTGCAATGCAATAGGTCTCGCAGTTGTGAGAGTTTGAGCTATTGACATTGTAAATGGCAATGTCTTTATTTACGTGTTGGTTTTTAAAACGTAAATAAAAGGCATTGTCATTTACAATGCCAATAGCTTCTGTTTGGGTTGGTCCTGTGAATTTTATACCAGTGGCCTGTGTTCATTATTACACTGCACTTCAAATTTCTATTTTTTTAAAATATATTGGTAAATATTTTTTTAAACTAATATGTTTCTGCTTTCCTCGAAATGTAACTTGCCTAATGGGGCGTTTCTGTGCAACCTTGCGTTGTCTTTTTCACGTTATGAACAGTATCGTTGTCTTCCAAATGTTTGCCACACACACAACATAATTAGTGCGAACCGTGTGGGAATATTTTGATTTCACATTTTTTGTCCCTGTTCTTCTGTTTGAGCCACTGACACATGTTTCAGGAAAGATGTCTCGAGACACGCAGCAAATGTAAACACTCCCACCCTTTCTTTTAAGCAGCCCTCCCTTCCTCCCTCCTTCGGACATTAATGTATGCTGTTTTTTTCTGCTTTTCGAACAAATACCTAAGCTGGCTGCGATGCCTCCGCGGTGGTGTGTGACGGTGGACATCTATCTGTTGAATGGGCCGTGTCACACGGTAGCAGGCTCTCTTGTGAGGCCCGATTGTGTTTTAGGCAAACACTGAGGCGCTGAGAAAGGGACGTTCAATGCTCGAGGCGGCAGAGAGGGAGCACCACGGCTGCCGGTGGCCTGTCCGACCCAGGGACCAACGACACCTCGTGCCTGTGCGGGAAACCCTGTGAAGCCTCCGTCGTATTGAGACACCTGACAATTCCATTGGAGACCTAGACTAGGTCTTTGCAGCTGGTGACACCCAAGCTCCGGGGACACCGCGCATCCCCTCCGCATTCCATGTCGCTCCTCCTGTGAGCCTACAACAAACGACTGCTTCCAGGACCTGTGACACCGGTGGGAAACTTCTGCACTCTCTCCTTCCCATCTCCAGCCCTGGGCTGGGTCAGCTGATCTGCACTGCACGCGGAAGTGTCTGATGGCTGGCGCGAAGCCCGACGTCGTTTCCGTGCCAATGCGCGCGTTGTAGGCACGCCGTGAGCGTGCACATCGGCGTGGCCTGCGGCTCGTGCACAGTGGTGGCGCCTGCGGACTTCGCCTTACTTGAAGTGCTGCACGGCTCGTGCGGCCCAGGGACGGGGCCGCGAAAGCAAAAAAAAAACAGTAGAGGAACTCCAGCGGGAGCCCACCCCGCCTTCGGAAATGCTGCATGGTGCGGCCAAAGCAGAATTTTAGGCGGGGCTCCTGGGAGCAAGACGGAGCCCCGCGTGTTGCTGCAGTGACCGGCTGAAGCCAAAGACCAGCCGAGGAGCAGCGCAGAGTCCCAAGAGCAGGTAAGTGGGGTGAGGCATGCTGTGCGTGTAAAGCGCGCCGCGCTTGGACCTCGCGTGCGCATTAAAAATAAAAAATAAATGATATTGCATGAGGCTTGCGAGGACGGAAGGGGGACAGGAGATGTGCACATCGCGTGCCTATACGTGCGCGTTCAAATTTCCAGTCCGGCCTGCGCGTGCACAGCTCCTGTCTCCCTTCCGAAGCAAGTCAGCAACAATAAGTCTCGCTAGCGACAGCGCTTCGCGCTGCGTCGCTAGGTCGAGACCTAAAAAAGGAGTCTATTGTTTTCGGGCTAGTTGAATTTTTGTTAGCATTACCTCTTTGCTTTTATTACATCACTATCTTCATTGTTCTTATTTACTCAAGTAAAGTGTTATCTGTAGGGTAGAAAATGTTTAGGTCACAGGAAGCTGTGATACACTTAATGGGGATTATGTTCAGGATTCATTTTTGCATTTTCAGACTTTTCCTCATGGAGTCCATTGTGATATTAATCCCAAATTCATTTTTTGCTGTCATTTTCTTATTTTCTTTAGAGATATGTTTATTGTATTTTTCACATACAAAATATAACCATGACAGAACCGTATTGACCTGCTATGCACCAGAGTTTTAATTACACAGTGGTCCTCACTCTCCCGCTCCCTAAACTTCCAAAGAAGCACACTAGCACACTTTCCCTATCAAATGTAAAAGCCACAGATCGAATACCACAGCCACACAACTTTGATTGTTACCACCACAACCCTAGTTATCCTTTTTTGATGTTTCCTCAGGTGCATTATTTCCTCATTTTTTTGTAACATTATGGGGATCAGTTCCCTTTTTCTACTTTGTGTCTTTGCTTTCACATTCTTTTCTAGGGTGGAATACAAGTTGCACTTCCAATAAAGTACACATGATGAACCTATGGGCAGACTATGGAGAAAGAACCTGTAAGGTGCCACTGAAGGAGCCTGTGGGCAGGAAAAGAAACCACTGAGGTGCATGGAAAGTAGCCAGTAATGTGCCGCTGAATAGGCCTATGGACTGTGGTGAAGGAGCCTGCGAGGTGATGAGGAAGGATCTGGGAGGTGCCGAAGAAAAAAAACTTGTGACTTTTCTACGATAGAGTCTGTGGGTTGCAAGTGCCCAGATAGCAGCTTGACAAATATCCAAGACAGGCACTCCACATGCTAGCGCAGAGGTAGCAGCCTTAGCTCGGGTGGAGTGAGCCTGCAATCCCTCAGGGGACTGCTTCTTTGCCAACACATAGCACATCTTGATGAAGAGGACTATACATCTGGATAGAGACCATCTTTTCCACTGCATTGCCTTTCTTTGCACCCAAGAACCCCACAAAGAGCTTGTCCATCCGATGGGCTTTGGTGTGATCGATGTAAAAGTTCCGTGCTCTTTTGCGATCCAAACAATAAAGTTGGGAATGTGATAGACTGCCCGACACGAAAGGGAGTCGCAATCTTTGGTAGAAAGGCTGCTCTAGTTCTTAGCACCAATTTGTTCTGAACGAAAGTGGTGTAAGCTGGCTTTACTGAAAGAGTACAAAGCTCATTCACGCAACAAGCTGAGCTGATCAGGCAGTAAAAAACTGTCTTCAGGGCGATAAAACGTAGGGGACAGATGCAATGGCTTGAACAGGGTACACATAAAAGAAAGGACCAAATTAAGGTCGAGCAACGGTCATGCCGAAAGCATGCAGTGCTAGGTCAGGAGCCTGTAGCACTCATCAATAAAAGTCTCTACCAAGATCTTGAATTGTCTGGTAAAAAGAATTTGAGTATGGAATATATACTTTGAGGCAAAAAAAATAAATAAAAAATAAACAGGATTAGGGAGCCCAAGCTTCCAGATCTCAAAACTATCAGTTGATTTGGTTTGCTCAACGTTATTGGGTGCAGCTAGAGAACTGTGATACTGCCAGTTCAGAAAAAAAAAAAAGTCAGAGCACACCACCCAAAAGGACTTGTGGACTATTGTAGTCTCAAAACCTAAAAGGGCACTAAACTACGCAAGACAAGCCTAGGTTTCCAGAATGGGGTCTCTATCACATCTAGATCATGGATGTAGCAGAAAAAGGAGAGAAGAGCACAAAATTACGGCCAGCAGCACCATGGCAAACCGGTGCTACGAAAGGTCAATACCAAATAGTCTGAATGATTATAAAACTGTGCAAGGCCACCGGCCAGGTTACAACTGTAGCAAGCACTGGCAAACAGTTCAAGTCCTATTGTAATAGGGATTCGATTTAGACACCATTTAGTCTTCCTTTTTCACTTTCCAGCTCTTTAAGATGGTGGTTTTGAACATGTTTTTCACCAATACGAAACAATGTCATGGACGCATTTTTTTTGTGTGGATTTATTTGGTCTTCACTTCAGGGACACACACTAGAATACAATGCACTTCTTTATTATAAGCTTGTAGGAGACCACTCTTTTCCTACAGACCAAGTAGAATTGTTATTCTGCACCTCTAGCAGAATGTGATAAGACCGGTGTTTTATTATTTAGGGTTAAATCTTTTTTATTAATGTTGCAAAGGGCATGGCAGGAAACAAGAAAATATAACATCACATATTGCAGTAATCGAAAAAGGAATAGAAAACAGGCAGGAGAACAAACCGCACCCCCCCTCCCTCCACCCTCCCCACATTCTCCCTCCCAAGGCTCTTCCAATGTCCTTCTGGTCTGCAGTCCCCCCGCATTCTCAGGAAACACCCTGGTGTTGCATTATCCCAGCCTTATTACTGCCCATCGGCCCCGATGTCATTAGATGTAGATGGAGTGGGCTCCCGTGGGGCCTCTAGGAGTCGCAGCAGGCACAAGTACTTGGGGCAGGTAAGCTCCCTCATCTCTGTACTGAGTAATGTAAGGAAAGGGTGCCACATCTCTGGAAATGAAGCTCCGTTACCCTGCAGTGTAAGGGTTATGCGTTCCATACCCAAAACGAACCAGAGTCTGTGTAACTACCCCCGATATGTGGGTATCTTATCCGTGGCCCAAAGTGTTAAAATGTTCTGCAATGCCGCCCCCAAGGATATGCCCATTTGCTGTCCTCCACGAGACTTGGGGGAAACGTAAGCTTATTGGGCAGGCCCAACACAAAATACGCCGGGAAGTGCGGTATCTGTGTGTTGAAGTGGCAGTCTGTGTTTTAATAATTTAAACAGTGTCCGTGTTGAAGTCGGTGAGAGGCATTCCGCACCGGAGTCATCAGGAACACTGTAGAAAGCTGAGAATGAGATAGAGACCCGTAGGCCCCAACATTCATCCTAAGAAGGAAGATAGCTGCCAAAGCAAAGAGGTGTGCAGGTTTGCACACTGACACGGGGTGCATTTGTTAATGCACCGAGCCCGGCTTCTTGAGCCATTACATCAAAGTATGGGGTTAGAGCATTCAAACAGGGTCTGGCAGAAGGGTACTGCCATCATGCTCTCATTAGAGTAGAATTATTATTGATATATAGGAGTAACATTAGAACAATTAACATGGTCGAACTGTGTTTTTCATTATTCTAATAATGCTTATAACAACGATGTGTCATCTGTCTAATAATTGCAGCTCATGTTTTACTTACAAGAATTAGATCTTTTGAATAAACATTTGAAAATGTATAATTGCCTCTTAACTTTGTAAAACTTTGGATATGAAAAAGTGACACATGAAAGGGTTAGATCTTGTTCCACAAATTCCTTGTGAATTAGAGTGGTCTTGTTCGAGGCTACCCACAGCACATAGAACTCTGGAGGTTTAGTAGTTGAGAAGCTGTACTGGGAGATAGCCGAACCAACATTTACTGATGATATGAGCAGACTTAGTTTCTGTATTGTGAAGTTTTGTTGGCCTAATACACAATTCTACTAAATTCATAGGAACCATTTAACATGGCTTCACCAATGTTCTAGGTTTGGTACCTATTTAATGAGTCTCCTGGGTAGTTTCTCTAGAGTGCGCAAAGCTCCTTTATTGCCTTTATACGGAGATGCCCGTGGTGATATGAGTTTATCCTCCTCAGTTTAACAGGAATCACCTATTTATTTGTGTAGGTTGATCAAGCTTGGCCTTTTAAAATGATAGTCCCCTATAGTCTTTCCTTTCTTTGAATTCCATTCATTGATATGAAGTGCAAGCTGTGGTTATTGCTATTAATTGTAGACAAATGCAAAAAGAACAACTGATAGACAGAATGCTGCACAATGTCAAACATTCACCCCAGTACAGAGATCTGGACCTAAATCCATTGTTTTTCTGCTCCCCATGCCATTCCAGTTCAGACCCAGCCATATGCAAATCAGTCTTAACCCTGTTCCCTCTGGGAATAGTCCAGCCCGAACTGCCTGGCCAAGTCCTCCCTGGACTGGAAACAAGCATCATGGGACCAATTTCGGGGAATCAGCCGTCATCAGCCAGGCTAGCTTGACTCCAGTGGCATTAAGTGGAATGCCCAGACGTGGGTCCCTTGCTCACTTTGCCACTGGCTGATGAGGGGTGTTACCCCGAAACCGGTCCCAGGATGCTTGTTTCTGCTCCAGGGAAGGCTTGGCAGTTCGGGCTGGACTGTTCCCCTGAGGCACAGGGAGGGTCAAGACTGATTTGCATATGGCTAGGTCTGAACTGGGGTGGTGAAGAGAGCTAAAGAACGATGATGGATTCAATCCAGATCTGTGACTGGGGGTGAGCGTCTGAAAAGTTTCAGCGCTATGTCCATCATCTCCTTGTGTTTATTAATTGCAGACAAGCAGTAACTAATCATTTAACAAGATATGGGCTCGCCAATGGTGGTGGAGATGTTACCTTCGTGGTTGAGGCTCACAAAGCATATAAATACGAAATTCTTTTTATTCCTGGGTTACCTTCCCTGCCGTTGATGCTAATTCACTAACATTTCATACAGATGATTAGGCTGCTGTTGAGTATTAGAAGTACCATTAACTTACCAGGAACATCAAAACTGGTTGCAAGGTGCCCTCCCACATACACTTCAAAATGTTTGACTAGGCCTTCTCAGTAATGAAGGGGCAACCTGGCCAGTCTTAGCAGGTTATACACCTTTTCCACATGCAAATGCATTTAAACAGCGAGAGACGCTTGCTCTCTTGAACCATTTGATTAGACTGTATCGACGTCTGAAGTAGTACATTATGCATACTACTGCCCCAGCAAGGGGCACACAAGTTGGGTAGGTGCAGTTAGCTGTGCCTGCAATTAGTCCAACTACTCTTAGTGCTAGTATGGGTAAGATCCCAACCAAGCGTGATGAAATTGTGTTTTGCATTGCACAAAAAACAAATCAGCTTGAGGCAGTTTTCTGCCCATACGGGACCCCAAGATAAATTTAGAATTTCTCACTATGTGTCTTCCACTTGTAATGGTTGCCCCATTTGTGGAATGTAATATGTGGGGAAATGTATTTGCTTCCCTCTACATTATTACTCAATTGCTGTTTTGCCTGAGGTGCTTAAACAGATTCAAACTGAACAAGGAGCAGCCCCTGACCTAGACTAGGGGATGAAACTTATTGGCAACTTTGCCACAGTGTCCTCAATTATTTTAAGTAATATACAGGGGAGGCAGCTTCTCTGGCGATACGCTTTAGTTTCCGCTGTGGATCAGGAACGGGAGCTACCTAAAATAATCTCCGAAACCAATACTTTTATTGGTCGAGATAGTTTGGGAACCATGCCTAATAAGTCACAAATTAAAGGCAAGTCAGAAGCTGATAATATCAAGTAGGCACTGGAGTCTTCTAAAAAATGCTGGGATACAAATAAAGAAGACTAGAACTAAAACACGGACTGGATCTCCGCAGTCAAAGTCTTTGAGGAACCTTTACAATTATGTGACCGTGATAAAATTAAACAGCCTGATCGGCATCAGTATTCTGATATACATCTCTCATATTCCTTGCAGGACTCTCCAGATAAGCTGGTCAGAGAGAGGGGGTCGAGGCGATCGCAGACAGGAGGAGTATGTGATACCAAAGACGGACTCCCAACGCTCCTCTGATGTCTTTATATAAAAAAATGAAGAGAAACGTGCACAACAAAAAGCACAGTTTGAAAAGAAGAAAGTGGCTGGTATTTCCACTATAAATGCCACAAATGCTCAGAACTCTTTTTCAAAACAAGACGTGGGTGAGAACTCTTTGCGACAGTGCAGCAGCGGTCATAATAGTTCACCAGACACTTCAAGAGTTTCTGGTGGAGAGACTATGTGCAGGTTGAAACTACAGATTAGTGGCTTAGTCCAACGGTTAGAATTTATGATTGGGACATTCAAGTTGAGGGCGATTAACCGCAAACTAATAAAGTAATACTCTTGCTGAATTTAACCATTGAATATGACATTCTATTGGCTAAGATTGATTTGCCACCGGATTAAGTTAGACATGTTTTACAAGGATGCAAATCAATTCTTTATCCATGCTTACTCCAGAGGATGTGCCAGAAAGCTGGAATTTGACCGCTTTCTCAGCGTGAGGAGCCCAAAGACGATTCTGTCGGCTACCATAAGGGTATAAGAACAGTCCAGGTCTATTTGCAGCCTGAATGATGTCAATTTTACAAGACACTGACTCAGAAGTATTGTCTTACGTTGATGATATTTGCATCCCAGATGATGATTTAAATGCAATGCCAGAGTGCATCGTATTATTCTGGGATTCGCTGACCGTGGCTATAAATGTAATTTTCGAAAGTCTAAAATTGCCTCTCAGTGTCCTATTTTTAAGATATGAATTATCAAGTTACGGTAAAACTGGCACCACATTTCTTAGAGCAATGTGCTCTGTTACAATCACCAAATAGCTTAAAAAAAGCTTTAATCGATTTTAGGATTTCAAAATTTTGGTAGACCATATATACCAGATTATGCACAATGTGTTAGACCGTTGTACGTTTAATTCACTCAGATTTTTCTAATAAACATTGGACTTCTGAACATACTGATATTCTTCAGAATTTACAGGCAGACATGCTTGAATCTAAACATTTAAATACTCATGTTAACACTACTAATTTAGTGATGTGCATAATTACGGGTTCCAGTGTTTAAACTTATGTTTTATTTAATGAAGGAGAAACGGTGCCGATTGCTTACAAATCACATTTATATTCCAATGAGGAAATGCATTTTGCATTGACAAATATTTTTGACTGCAGTTCAAACAGCTGTATTGAAAGAAAGTACAGTGGCAAAAGGGAGCCATACAATTGTGGTGTCTCCTTTTCTGGCCTTCAAGGCCATCACCAAGGCTAGTGTCCCAAACGCAAAAGCCTTGCATCCTAGATGGCTACAGTGGGCCTCTTTCTTGACAGCTACTGCTGTAGATTACATTTTTTTACCCTAATTTGAGGACACCAGAAGATCTCCAGTAGGGAACAAGAATACTCCATTTCTACTGAAATTTTGCCTCTAGATCACTATGTTTTCATAATCTATACTGCTGGTTCAAAATAGCCCACTGTTCTTACTAAGAGCAAACACTCTGCTGCATGTGCTGCGATTAACGGTGTCATGAAAGATGGAGTTTTTCTGGCACAATAAAACATATACAGAAACTTTAGGTGAATGTATCACTCAGCTGGCTGAATTAAAGTCTTTGGTTCTGGCTTTGCTTTTTCCCCACACTTATAGTGTGTGATTCCAATTACTGCATCCAGGCCTTTAAAAATAATTTACCTTATTGGCGCATGAATGGATTCAGAGATTCTAAAGGAAATTCTATAAAGCATAAGCTTCTCTGGGGAAAAGTGGCAGCTCTAAAAGATGCTTTGCCACAGGCTTATGGGATTCATGCATTGAGCCATCAACATGTTAGTAAACAAGTTGCAGGGAATTCATTCACTGATGAAGCTGCGAAGGTGGCTGCTCAGACTGTATATGGGGTTACGATTACTCGTTCACATACGAGGATAGATGACATAATGGCTGCGGTCACTACTTCGACTAGTGGGGAGCCCTTACCTAAAGGCTATTCAGCGGAGAACTCCTACCTATTGAGTCCTCAAAATGTTCCCTTTGCTCGCATTCCTGGGGCAGGTGATAGAGTGATACCCAACCAGGACCGCAGATTAGAGTTAATAACGCTGCTCATGAGGGTTTGGCATTTGCCCATGCAAGTGTGGTGGCTAAGGTTTCTTTATTTATTACAGAAACACTAATGGCAGTTTCTTTTTTTTTTTTTTTTTAATCAACAGATGAAAAAATCTCTACCATTGCTCACCCACCACAGACACCACTTTTAGTTTCAAATAAGCCATTACAATGTGTCGATTTAAAACATTGTAAACCACTCAATGCTTCAAATATCTTAGTTGCTGTTGATTCTTGTTCTCGATTTCTATGGGTGTGGCCACAGCGATTGGCTGAGGCTCAAACTGTTATTAAAGATTTTCAAGTCTTTATCTGTACATATGCAATCGCAGCATTCGACTCGGACCAGGGCCTGGCTTTCGCCTCCAAGGCATACCAGGACACTATGGGTGTTGTTGTGCATTATTCCGCTTCCTATCATCCTGAGAGAAATTAAGATAGTGGAATGGAAGATTCATGATTTATAGCAGTCCTTAACAGCTAGAGTATTAGGTTCTGTCGTAGTTGGATCCATCACTCTGTATGGTGTACAAAGAGCTTTAAATAATCTGCCTAGACAAATGTTGGGTGGTTGGACTCCATATGAAATACTATTTGGGGTTCCATTGCTTGTTCCAGATCTTGACAGCTCTGGTGCAGTGACAGACGATGCTCCCTTTGACATCAATAAACGTTTCCCTGCCTTATAGGAATTATAGGACTTCCGAGATGTGCACTAGAATTAAAGTGATAAACAACCTGCCAGTGAAGGTGCAACAAGCGGTTTCTTGCGTGATTCCTAAAGTGGGGGGGGGGGGAGATTATGTGTGCAAAAAGTCTACGGATTAAAAAATAAATTGGCCTGTCCTATCGTGGGCAGTTGCCTGTCTTTGCTGTCCACGGTACTAGGACTGTGATTTGGCCGCCACTTGCTGGCTGCGCCCTCACCCTCTCTAGTGTTCTCATTTGGTGGATTTACTAATCCAGATAGAGTAGGAATTAAAAACATCCCTGAGCTCCTCCCTCTCAGAGAGGGTTGTAGCCCCCAGAGGAACTAGGTCTTCCTCTGGGAATCCCAAATGATGAAGCATGCCACCATAGGTGGATGAGGGATTTCGTCCTGAAGGGATCCTTCCCTCAGATAGGTTTGTAGTTCAGTGCCCTTGTCCTGGTTTGTGAGTCTTGTTGATTTTTCGTGTACAGACAGTTCAGACCCAAGGGTTTTGTTGTATTTATAATTTGTATTTGTAAACAAAAACAACCAGTTTCAATTGATTTGACCAAGCTACACCATATGGCCAGTCCTCCATAGTAGGTCACGAGGATGTCTGGGTAGTTCCTGGTCACCTCTCCCTACCCTGCAGCAGATCCCTCTACATCTAATACATAGTCCTAACTTGCTGCTTACCAGCTGGGTTCTTCGGATGCTGAACATTTGGTTCTTCTGACTGATGATGCAAATTGGGGTGCATTTCTGATGTACTTTTGCTGTTTTCTACTGCTGCTCCTTGCAATGAAGTTCTATATTATCAACTGCCTTTGGAGGGGTCTGTCAGATCTACTTCACATGCTGAGGTCCCTGCTTTTTCTCAGACCACCTCTGGTTATTTTGTCAACATTGATAATTTTTCTTCAGAATCTTCACATACCTCCCTTGCATGGTGCGCATACACTATTCCTTTAGCTGAAACCGCCTTACCCGATTCCTCCTTGGTCCTATTGTTGGATTTTTCTTTCCTTATTTTTTCTCATCCTTTGGATTGGAATGGTTATTATTTTCTTTTTACTGTTAAATGATCGTACTTCTCCAGAACTGGTTGCAGAGGTCCTTACTCCCCATTAATCATCACGTAAGGTCCGAAGAGACTTGTCCTTTGAAAACATTACTGCATTCCCTATTCATGATGGTATTGTGTGGATTAAAGTGCCCCAAGATATTTTTGGTTCCACAGAAACACTGCAAATTCCGTATGTATTTAACATTGCTACAGATGACACTGTTACCTCAGGTTCCATTTCTGATGAATGGGATTTTTTGACTGTTACCAATATGGTATCTGAATAAGAATCATACACTGTATTTGAAAATGAAGATTTGTATTTGAATTCAGCAAATTATGATGAAATGTTTTGTTACCATCATTATGCACATCATTATTTACACAGAGCTAGTACGCCATGTGCTGTTTTTAATTATATGCAGTGGGAACACTGCTTAACACTACCTGTAGGGAGTTTGAATGCATATTTGAGGAAGTTACCTTATTTTTCTGGTCACGATCTTACAGACCAGATTTGATATTGCCTTACACCTTCACCACTGACAAAGAACATGCTCACACCAACAAAGCTGATTTATTCCAACTTGTTTATTGCAGAACTGCGCCTCTAAGGTTATAACTATTGGAAAGATAACATTGAACTCAAATCCGTTTGGGGAACAAGCCACGGGCAGGTCCAAGGCACAGGCGCTTTATTTAGGGAATGTCTAATCCCTTTACATATGATCTTTTTAAACAAAACAGTACAACAGACTACATGTCTTGGTTTTGACTGGGTTAAAAATTTAAAAACGCCAAGCATTCCCTCCACTGCAGTTTTATACCTGGCAATAGTTAGTTAATTTCACAGAAGAACAGCTTAATGAAATGGTGCAAAATGGAATGTACAATTCTACACTTTCTGGTTCAGATGGCTGGTTATTATGGCCAGTTGATACCAATGGCTGTAATGCTAGTTTTTTAACTCTTCCACAGGGTTTGAGACAAGCAGGCCAGTCCCCCAGTATATTCAGTCATTTCACGCAAGTGTTGTCACTGCATGCAGTGTGGGTAAATTATGCCAGCAATGGTTAGAACACTCAACATTGTCAGCAGTTAAAGCTCACTTATCCCTCCTTACAGATAATATGAATTTACAATATTTTTTAATTGGGTCAGAGGTCTCCTCGTTCTAAATGTTTTATATATGGCAGTTATAATGAAATTTGAGAAATTTCTCAGCAAGAAACAGCTGAACACTTGAGACAAATTGATAAGGAAAATGTGGAAAAAGCATTGGCTGTTGTCGATAATGGCATGACTACATTGTCAACGCGTATTTATTCACTGAATATTATGGTTTCATATGCATTCATTATCATACAAAATACAGATACAGATCTATGCTTCAACATGGCCAGAGTCAGAGGAGATCGGCTTTTTAATTGAGCTGAACTCTGCTAGTTTTAAAATTGAATAGAGTGCCATGCAATTATTTGAATGCAACAGAGTTATTTTTGCCTTTTAAATTGACATGTATGCAAAAAATAATGGCTAAAAAAAGGCCACCTACACTATGCTTAATATCAAACGTTCAGAAAAAGTCTCCTTTTTTTTGCTGAAACTCCCTCTGCAATTTGGTTGATCTATGGTTTCATTTCTCCTCCGATTTCCATGTTTCATTTCACTTATTTTCTTCTGCATTTTCAAGTAAGTGAAAGGACGGATACACATTTTTTTTTTTTTTTTACATGAAGCTTGGTCCCTCCCTTTTCAATACAGGTTGTGGAACTTCCTTAGGTCACTCATTGGTCTGCAGGGAGATTACACTTCATGGAGTACATAATGCTTCTGTGCCAAACTTAGAGTGTTATTCGAAGGGGAGTCCCCTTACAATTGATCATAAATGAATTTTTATTGCTTTCTAATGGAAGCTATCTAACTTTAAATGATCAACATTGCTGCAGGATGCAACCAAGTGTCCCGTATGTGGTCACTGTTTTCAAGTTGGTCACTTGCTGCATGCACGTTCTATATCCGGACAAATATACTGTCGGAGAAGCTACTTTGTGGCCCAAGGTTCCCGTAACTGAAATAAACTTTGATAAGTTGAGCAGACTCAAAGCCTTAATGTTTCAAACTCTTACATCTGCCCGAGAGACTTTTGATCTCCAAGTTGCAAGTTCCTCGCCCGAGGTGCAATCTCTATTGCACATTCAATTACCACAGCCTTTCGGTGACCTTGAACACCGTATTTTCAATGTTTCTAATACAGTTGGAGTGGCACACTTTTTTTTAATTGAATGTGTCTGAACTGGTTTCTACGTTCCAGGCTGTTCTTGGAGATATTCCATCCTTTTTACATTCCTTGTTTTGGAGGCATTCAGATTGTATTATTGCTCCTTGTTATTGTTTTGGTTCTATTTTTGTTGCTCTGCAATGGATGTCCCACAACAAGGCCAAATGGATATGGACCTACTACACGCCCTTCTGTGTCGTGAACACATGATACAATACTTTGGAAAATCAATGTTACTGGAAACAAACGAGAACTGGTCTCTGTCCTTCTGGCCCATATGGTTTTGGAGAGTACTGCCTGTGTTTTGCTGTCTATGGTGTTCGTTCGAGTGTGAGCTCGACATGCCTTGCTACACAATTGTTGCAGTCTCCAGATATAGATTTGCTTGTGCACCCTTTGTGGTCGCATTGGCTGTGCTGTCAAGTGATGCCGTTTACTTTGCTACAAGAAGCTACCTTCGCCAATGGCTGATGCTCCTTCAACTTCATGTTTTTTGGTATCTGTGCACTCATTTGATGTTGGCTCTGTTGCCTTCTGCATCTGCTGAATGGGCTGGTGATGACTATATTAGTCAATTGGATCTTGGTTTTCAAGCCTCTTTCGACTATGTCTGCAGATGAGAGTTCATTCCTGGACCCTATTGACACTCTGGACATGGAAGTTGTGGACGTTTTGGAAATATCCTCTTCGTCGGATGCCACAACATTTTGCGCCGTTTTTGGGGAAATTTCCCATTTTATGGTTTTTTAATTGGGAGTTTTTAAAGGCTTTGACTGCTTCTACTGTGAAAGTGTTCTTATGTAACGCAAGGCTTTTTACACAAGCTGAGTGCTATTGCTATGTTTTATATAGTCGTATCCCCCACCGACCTCAGGGAGGGTGTTATAGGGATTCAAATTAGTCTCCAATTTGGTTTTCCTTTTTATCTTCATATCTCTTTAAAAAGGTGTTTTTTAACATGTTTTTCACCAATACGAGAAAATGGCAAGCACACATTTATTTTTAGCAGACATTGTAGTCTACGACTATTAGTTTCAGGGACACACACTAGAAAGCGATGTCCTTGCTTTATTATGTGGTCATACGAGACTACTCTTTCCCTCTAGACTAAGTTAAGTTGTTATTCTGAGTCTCTAGCAGAATGTGAGAAGACTGGTGTTTTATTATTTAAACGGTACCCGCGCTGAAGTCTGTGAGAGGCACTTCACACCGGAATAATCATGAATGCTGCAGTGAGCTGCGAATGAGATACAGCCCTGCACGCCTCGACATTAATCCTAAGAAGGAAGATAGCAGCAAAAGCAGAGATGTGTGCATGCTTGCACACAGTAGGGTGTATTCGTTAATGAGCTGAGGCTGCCTTCCTGAGACCAGGAATGGGATTACAGCATTTCAACAGGGTTTGGCAGAAGAGTACTCCCATCATGCGCTCATAAGAGTAGGAATATTATTGATAGGTGTAACATTAGAAAAATTAAAATGGTTGAAATGTTTGTGTTATTCACTATTCTAATAACGCTTATAACAATATGTCTCGTCTACTAAATGCAGTTCATGTTTACTTACAAAGATTAGATATTTTCAACAAACATTTGAAAATGAATTATTGCCCCTTTTCTTTGTAAAACTTTGTGCATGCAAAAGTGACCGTACGAAAGGGTTAGATCCGTTTCTACGAATTCCTTGTAAATAAGAGTGGTCATGTTCGAGGTTACCCACAGCATTTTGAACTCTGGAGGTTTAGGAGTTTAGATGAGGTACTGTGAGCTAGCTGAACCAACATTTACTGATGATATGAGTAGATTTAGTCTCTATATTGTTAAGTTTTGTTGACCCAATACAGAGTCCTACTAAATTCGCAGGAACCATATAATACTGTTTCTGCATTAGCACCAGCTGCAGATATAATGTGGATGTTTGCAGATTGTAAGTCATAAAAAAGAGATTCTAGTTTATCATTTGTAATGAAATCTGCATTCACCAAGTTTGTTTTGTATGAAAGAGTGGAGCTTGGGAGCAGGCGTTGGTAGTTAGTCAGCAACTGACAAACCACAATCTTCAGTAGCTTAAGTGTAACCAAGGGTAGTCTTGAAAGCAAGCTAATCCCACCACAGATCTACATTCCATTATTGTTTAACCCCAGTGAAATAATTACTTGTGCATCAACAAGCTCAGATTCAGAGGGTTAGACCACAGCCAACTGCAGTGCTACCAACCTGGTATTCTTTCCCAAGATAATTATTACCAATACGTTTTGCAAGTTACTTTGCGTTACCCGTTGCAAACAGTTGACCAAACAAAGGGTAGATTTGCAAGATTCCATCAGACCGAGGGACCTCAAGAGATCAGGTTGCTCAGAGAGCCCAGTTTGTATGCCTTTCTACAATATAGAAGATGCCGCACACTACCACGATGCAGCTAGACTGGGGTGAGTAGTACTCACAACAAGCCTAGAAAAAAAGCATTCATCACACCAGGAGTCTAAGCATCCATTAGAAACTCTGTGGTGGCAAAGCATGCTTCTAAACTGGACAGAAAAAAACTGTCTGAATAGTGCATTGAGGAGTGGGAAATAGAGGGATTTGGTTCAACATTACAGTGCAACATTAAAGGCATGCATATTGCTAATAACCTATTTAAACTGAGGAAACAAAATGCCTCATTGCGAACCCAATCATGTTGGAATTATGCCCAAAACATCAATGTCGAATATGGTTTGTGCTGCAATAGCAATATTCCAAACTGAGAAAGCAGGGACTGGATGCAAGAGATGCAAAGGAAAACATTAGGGAGGGAAATGCTTCTTCACGTTATTTCGTAATAGCTGAAGAGATCTATTTTATGCTGTCAACTTGCTTTCAGGCATAAAGCAAAGGGACAAGTACAGCTCTACTTCAACTCTTTGGAAACACGTCTAGGTTAAAGAACTTGAGGGCAAGTGAAAAGGAAAGAGCAAACCACCAAGACAGAAAGCAAGCTAGAACATGGTAAAAACATCCACAGCAGTCCAAATTAAAAAAGGCATTAAAAAAAAAAAAAAAAAAAAGTATTTACCTATGAAACGAAAGCCACTTGACCCCTTCACATAATATCACTCCGGATGTCATTAGCACCTCAGCAAAATGCAGAGCTTCAATTCCTTCATCTTCATGTTTCTTAAATTGAATACCCGATGATGTTAGCAACTCTATAGAATCCTGTGCATACATGTCCTCCCTATTACAGAAACAAAAACCGACATTACATATCGTCCTAAGAATTTTTTTTACAATCCGTTACCATTTTCCCATTCTGCATAAACCAATAAAAAAAAAAAACAGTCAACCAATGGTGGAAGATACTAAAGGCTACACTGAAACTACTATACACAATGAAAATACATCACTTATTAAACCTAATTTCAGAAATATGCAATATTAACTTCACAGACAATAGGTGAAGCCCAGTGCTTAAAGTAGCATTTCCATTTGACGTCATATAAAAGTGGCATATATGTAGAGATACAGTCCCCCCCCCCCACACAAAAGATACATTTTAATCAATATTAAGAATCTGTGTCCAGGCAATCTGCTGTATTGTCTTCCCAAATACAAGCCTATATACTCTGATGTCACATTCTTGACGAGTTACACCTTTCACGGATCCATTTGTCCAGTGGCAGATAGTGATGAGAAAGAGTCACAGAATAAAAACAAGCACTGGCAAAGCCAATAGGACTCGCCTATGCAAAAGCTATTCACTTTGCCAATGTGTTTTAGCCATGTTGTAGATCAGTGTGGCTGCTATTCAGCATGGCTAAAAGTTAGTGGCATAGAGGAGAGTGGAGTGTTATACAGTGGAATGGCATAGAGTGTTGTCTTTTGAGGGGCAAAGTGGAATGGCGTAGAGTGTTGTGTATTGAGTGGCAGAGTACAATGGCACAGTGTTGTGTATTGAGTGGCAGACTGGAATGGAATAGAGTGGCGTACAGTAAAGTGGCGTACAGTGAGCTGAATGGTGTAAATTGTTGCAGAGTATAGTGGCTTAGAGTGCAGCGGCATAGAATTCAGCGGCGTACAATGTAGCGTTGTAGAGTGGAGTGGCATACAGTAAAGAGGTGCAGAATAGGGTGGTATAGAGTGTAGTTGCATCAAGTTGTGCAGAGTAGAGTGATGCAGAATAGAGTATGGTGCAGTAGAGTGCTGAGGCATAGGGTGCTGCAAAGTTCAGTAGCTTAGAGTGGAGTGATGCAGAGTACAGTGCCAGAGAGCACTGGCGCATAATGCAGTAGTACAGAGTAGAGTGGCATAGAGTTCACAAGCATAGACTGCAGTGGCGTAGATTAGAGTTGTGCACTTTTACTAATAAAACTATACAGCGCACAAACAATATGTTGGAATGGCATCACCTTGTTTATTGACTGTTCTGATCATATTAAAGTATTTGTTTCCAACACACTTCTGAATTAACAAAAAATGTACTTCATTTGTGCTTTGCTAATTCTGACATACTTGCACAGTTCATTTAAATGTTGTGTGACGGTTCATTTAAATGTGTGCTAGAAAAAAACCTTTCCTGTCCCCAGTATCCAGCAACATTGCCACATAAATCCTCTCACTCTGAAGTCAGAGAAAGAAAAGTAAACACCAAGCTCCCTTGGAAGACAGAGCCTGTCATTTGACCTCAGAGTCTTTGAATGCAAAGCAAATGTGACAAGCTAAGAACAAGATTTACAGGCCTATTTACAGAAAGGAGCACTCGTGGAAGAATACAAGGAGAGGTAGTGTGAAAAAGCTTAACTCCTTGGGAGGAACGAACTAAACCTGGATAGCCTAAAACAAATAAAGAGAGTAAATAAAAAGCCAGAAAATGTGAGTTACAAACCACAAAGCCAATGGTAAGCAACAGGCAGAATGCATTCCCAGAGAAGCTTTCTGGATGTCCCCAAGAGGTCTTTAGCAACTTTGACCTAACTAGGTTATCTGGCTTCCACTTATTGATATATTTATTACGGGTAGGATCGCGTTATTTTTATTTATGCAAGTGTAGTGCAAAACGCTGTATATTCACGCAAATGAAGTGAGAAATTAGGAGGTATGGAAAGTATGGCACAAAAACAGTTCTGCAACACAATAACTGCAGCTTTCAAAATTGGCAGGCAGGCCATTTCCCCGTTTCAGTAGCTATCACACTTTTCCAAACCAGGACCACCATAGTCAGGACTATAATGTGAGAACTGAAATCTTCTTGCGTGACCACTGGTTGTATGTAAATAAATACAGTTATTTATGCTATTTCCAAAGGCGTTTGCAAATAATCTCACCTTTGATTAAAGTGTGAACGCTTTGTACATCACGGAATTTGAAACCTATATAATCCATGTAGTTTTAGCACTCAGGAAGAGGTTTACAACAAAAAAAACAATTATTGGCATAGCCAATAGGCCTCGCTTTTTCGAACTTATAAGTGTTTAGCCAGAGCTATTGGCTTTGCCAATGTCTTCAAGTTATACTGTAGGGCAGCATCGGTGCTGTGCAGCATGTTTAAGAGTAATAATAAAAAGTGTTAAGCATTTTTGTTACCTTCTATATAACCAATAAGAAATTATTGAATACTTTTGAACAGCCTTAGAACCAATAAGACTTTGTCTAGGCGAGACCTAAAAATGAGGTGCTTCATTTTTCCCAAAGCCAACCTAAAAAGTCTGTGGATAATAGCAGGTTTGCTGTAGGTGTTAAAACTTAACATTGAATCTGCAAAGGACTACTAAGCTAGTCCATCGAACCTGTGGGAATATCCCCACTTCTCAAACCAGAGACATACCCCCGCCTATATACCCTTTACACAGATGAAGCTGTTGTAATCACGAGAGGAGCTCAGTATGATGGCATAATCTAAAGGTACTGTCACTTTAAATGCAACTTTGTCAGCTAAATAATTTTTTTTTTAACTAATTGCAGACTAGTTTAACCTATATCTGTGGATGGTGGTAATCTTTGAAAGATAGTTTTGATTTCTGGGTTTATTTGAGATGTATGTGGGCCCGTAATGGCAGGACGTGAAACACTGTAGTTGAGTCCAGGAGACTGGTACAAAGTTAGCAACGCTGGTTCAGATAAGATGGAAACGAAGCGGGGCGATGAGGCACATAGGGCCGGCTTAGGAGTTTATAAAAAGGTGAGGCTACCTCGTATATACTGAGGGGGGTCTGCCAGAGGGAGATGGAGTTGGTTAAAGTGTGAGATGGGGCGTGAGGGTCTGGTAGCTTTGGAAGAAGGTATTGGCCAGGACAGCGGTGTTCCTTTGGAAGAGCGGGGGGAGGGAGGGGGACTGGCTGGATAGAGGGCGAAACCAGGGGTGGGAATGTGTGTGTTGGAGGGGTTGCAGGGCATAACTATGGCGAGGAGCCTCAGCATGGAAGAGGGGTCCTGGCAAGTGCGAATTGGCATGGATGAGCAAAAGGTTTGCTAAAGGCGATTGCAGTATGCTTTATTTAAACACGGCCTTAACTTGCTGCCCAAGCCTGTGAGGGCTGCTGCTATTTCCGGGCCCTCGTGCTTCACAGAGCCCCAGCTATCCCCCCCCCACCCCAACAGGCAGAGAGGTTTTAATAAACTCACAAACTCTAGCCACACTGGCCTAGGTGGGACGGGTGGAACCAGGAATCTGCATTAGCAGTAATATGCTGCATGTATGTGTTCAGATGAAAATAGCATCTTCGTCGGATTACATAACTTGCCCATGATCACACATTATGCTAAATGGCTAAGCCGGGACTCAAACTCACTAACATCGGAAACACGGCGGACCCTCAGGTAGTAGATCACGATGCTGTGATTCCCGTCCTGTCTCTGGCAAACTACACTGGCCACGCACAACGCCTCACCCGACACAAGCACATGAGAGAGGACGAAATACACAATAAACACAACACTCCCTGTCCTACAGATATAGTTATGCCCCTCTGCACTTGGAAGTGCATTTGCATGTGTTACCCGTTTGTCTTCTCTTTGCATTTAAAGAATTAGATAGAAGATACAGAGGCGTACAGGGCGTTATTTTTACAGCATTCTGCTGTTCTCTGTCCCACATTAACAAAACATTAACAGGAACATACAAGCAATAAATGGCGCAGGAGCAGTTCACTTCACACCACTGACCGGGCGACCGGAGGCTCACAGTAAATGGCGGGGCGGCAAGGAAAGTTGCAACCAAAGCTAAATAAATTAAAAAGTAGTGTGCCAAAAATAAACATATAGCCAAAGCGAAAGGATCACTGTAGCATGTGCAGCCTCCAGGGCGGAACCAAACAGCCAAAGGAATTTAGAAATGCAGACAAAACAACCAGTTAAAACTACTGGGCGTGTTCAAAGCCCACAGACCGAATACACTATGTCTCCAGGACAGCGCATGCGCACTGCCTAGGCTCGACCTAAACAGCACATATGCTTAATCGTGAATTAGGGTGGAAGCTAGGACTTAAAGAGTGTGAGCTTTAGAGATTGAGAAATCAGCAGACGGCAACTCAAAACGGCATTCCCATTAGTTTAGATTTTTTTATGCAACGCATTTTTAACATAAACATCACTAAAATATAGAGTCTGCACAAGTCAAACACAGACCATGACAAAAAATATCATACATGCTAAATGAATACTTTTGAACCGTCTTAGAACAAAATATGAATTTTAGCGAAATTCTTTTGAGCAGTCAAATCATTCAAATACACTATTTTTGCAACACATTGTCCTTTGGACGGGAAAGTAATCCCCACAGGAGCACCAAATACAATTGATGAATTGATGCCCTACTGTGAGAAATTGGGTTGGTGGGTGAGGGGATGTCAGCCCTTCTGAAGCAACAGCCACAATCCTTGTCAGGGTAAACCACAAAAGTCACTAAATTACCATGTGTTTAATCCTCTGGTAACTTGGCACAAAAGTAGTCAGGTTTAACTTGCAGGCAATGCGTATAGTATTTATGCAGCACACAAACAGTAATAAGTGAAATCACAACACCAAAAAAATCCTACACCAAGTTCGAAAAATAGTTAAATGAAATAAATGACACCAAACAAAAATCCAATCATTAGAAACGGAGATATGCCATTTCACAGATTTCAGGTAAGTATAGTGCCTAAAAGCTCAAAGTGCCACTCGCAATTGGTCATCTGGCTATGCAAGATAGTGTGATAGTCCCAAGTCCAGGACGATGTATCGGAGGCCGCAAAACAGGGATTAGGTTTGTCCAGCTAAAAAAAGTTACCTTCAATAGTCCAACGCGAAGAGTTTCATTCGTGGTTTACGATGCTGCGAAGAACAGGAAGAGCATCGAAGATGGTTGTTGCTGTAGCACGAATAGCAGGCAGGGCGTCACTGCAGCATAAAGATTTTGTCTGGCGTCACAGGAGGTCATTGTTTTGTGATGGCAGTCACGACGGTCTGTCGATACTGTAGCGCGAAGTGCAGATCTTGTGATGCCGGTCGTCGCTGGCAGTTGCTGTATCGTGAAGAGTCATGTTCACCGGAGCTTCGTGTTGGCAGTCAGCAAGATCTTTTGCATCGATTGCAGTCGCACATAGCCCAAAACTTCCGGATTCCTCCTCTTCTTCAAAAAGGAGCTCAACAGATGCCACACCAAACAGGTCCAGTCTGCCTTCTCAGGAAGCAGAACAGTTCCCCTGATTCTGTAAACTAAGACTCTGGCATAGTTCTACAAGGTTTGCTTTCCCACCCATGGGAGACACAAGTGAACTTAGTTCAATGCACCAGTGCTGAATGTGAAAGACAGGTTATTGTAGTAACTAGCAGAACTCCACTCAATGCATAGTTGAAGTGAAGTCATTGCTTTTGGGTTACTAACAATCCTTGGAAAGGGATCAGGGGCACAATGGTAACAGTAAACCTATTTTGCGCCTCACAATGTCACACACACAGCGCTAAGAACAGACACTGAACTAAAACTCTTTATTACAACAAGGTGAGCCTGTTTTCTAGTACATCTAAAATGATCACAGGATATTTTGAGTACAGCAAGAAGGCAAGTTTGAAACAAAAATAAAATGAACATTTCTAACATGGTTAAAATGTCATCTAAAAGTCTAACACCATAAAAGAACAAAAGTTACTTACCTGTAAACTGTGGTTCTCCAGTATTGGTATCTTTCATAGATTCACATGCTTGAATCATTCCCCGTCGTTGGAAGTGAGAGTCCCACGGTACATAAAAATAGCAATAAATATGCATAGAATAGCCATATCATAGGTAAATTAGAACCAGGAAGTAAAATAGTTAGAAGTCAATAGGAAAATTTTTTCCACTTTCATGACTCGTCCAAGTCATTATATATAGTCCAAACTACAGCCAATCAGGCGACAGCACCCTCCAGAATGTTTTCCCCAGAGGCTCAGGCTCTCGGATTTTCCAGCACAAGTGTGATATAAGAGCAATAGAGCCTAGGAGAGCCTTTGAGGGGAGGTGGGTGGGTCGAATGTGAATCTATGAAAGATACCAATACTGGAGAACCACAGTTTACAGGTAAGTAACTTTTGTTCTTCTCCAGTATTGAGGTATCTTTCATAGATTCACATGCTTGAATCAGAGTAGAAAGCAGTAATTCCACAATAATGCTTGTGAGATCATCAAAGAAAGATATACATATCTATATGTATATCTACATAGATATTCCCAAAACCACATAACAAACATCTGTAAAAATGTAACAATATATAAATATATATATATATATATATATATATATATATATATATATATATATATATAGATATGTACATACAAATGCCATCAAAGAGGAGGAGGGAAGAACAGAGGCTCACCTTATTTAAAAAGATTACAGAGAACCGCTTGTCCCACAGACGTGTCTGCATTGCTGGCAGCTTCCAGACAGTAGTGCCTGCTGGACCATGTTGCAGCTTGGCATATTTGATGAAGAGGCACACCAGCAAAAAGAGCAGTAGACTAAGAGATTGCTCTAGTAGAATGTGCTCTCGGAGTTGCCTGTAGAGGTCTACCCGCTTGCTGATGACAGAAAGAGATCGCAGCAGAAATCCAACGAGCAATGGACTGTTTGGATATTGGGTGTCCCCTACGCATCTTTCCATAGGCTATAAAAAGCTGATCAGATTTACGTATTGAGGATGTCCTTTGTAAATAAGATTTTAGACATCTCTTGATATCAAGAGTATGTAAAGTCCTTTCCGCAGGTGATTGAGGATTGGGAAAGAAAGTCTTCAAAATGATCGGTTCATTGAGATGGAAATCAGAAGGTACCTTAGGCATAAAAATGGGGTTAGTGCGGAGCACTACCGAGTCCCTGGTGAATTGAAGGAAAGGCGGTTTAATAGTGAAGGCTTGAATGTCACTGACCCGCCTGGTTGATGTGAGAGCCAACAGCAAAGACATCTTCCACGAGACAAACTTCAAATCGGCCCTATGAATAGGTTCAAAAGGGTGTCGGACGAGTTGCGACAGAACAATGTTAAGATGCCAGGGTGGAGGTGGGCGACGGATGGGAGGAAACATACGAAACAATCCTTTGAAGAATTGCTGAATGATCCTTGAGGAGTAAAGAGAATGAGAACCATCCTGTCTGAATCTTGAGATAGCCGCTAAGAAAACCTTAAGAGTAGAGTGGGAAAGTCCTGACTTTGCCAGATGTAAAAAGAAAGGCAAAAGTTGTTCTGGTTTTACATGGATTGGGTGGATGTTGGAGGCTTGACACCACAGGCAAAAACGCTTCCACTTGAGCATGTAGGTTTTTATAGTGGAGGGCGTTCTAGCGTTAGCTAAGACCTCTCTACATTCTGAAGGAATGTCTAAGTGAGCAAATTCAAGGTGTTCAGGCGCCAGGCCGCTAAGCACAGAGATGCAGGATCCGGATGACAGATCTGTCCGTTGTGAATGGACAGGAGATTCGGTATTGGTTGCAACTGAATGGGATCGCATTCGGATAGAAGGAGGAGTTCGGTAAACCAGAACTGGCGAGGCCACCTGGGAGCTATGAGAAGTAGGCGACAAGGCTCTTTGTTCATTTTCCGGAGTACCCTGGGAACCAACGGTATCGGCGGAAAAGCGTAGGCATAGATCTGTGACCAGTTCATCAAAAACGCATTCCAGCACGAGTCCCGTTGGGGAAGCCAACTTGCGTAGAATGGGCATTTGCGGTTCAGACTGGTCGCAAACAAGTCCAACTCGGGTCGACCCCACTTCTGAAATATCCAATCCAACGTTGGTTGATGGAGTTCCCACTAGTGGTTGGACTTCGTCGACCTGCTGAGGGAGTCCGCGAGGATGTTGGATACCCCCGGGACATGGACCGCTGCCAGAGTTATTTGATGCTGGATCGCCCAATCCCAAATTTGCTGGGCCTGCTGGGACAGCAAAGTGGATCTTGTCCTTCCTTGTTTGTTGAGGTAGTGCATACTTGTTGTGTTGTCCGTCCGGATCAACACTGATGCTCCGAGAATGATGGTGCGAAAAGATTTTAGAGCTAGGAAGATCGCTAGCAACTCCAAAAGGTTGATATGCCAAGTCCTTTGTTGAGCATCCCATTTGCCGTTGACTGAGTCCTTGAAGGTGCGATCCCCACCCTTCGAGGGAGGAGTCTGTGGTGATGACGAAACTTGGAACCTCCACTAGGAATGAGGCCTGCTGCAACATTCCTTTTGCAAGTCCACCAGAGTAGCGCTTTTCGTATCGGAGGTGTGATGCAGATGAGATCGTCGAAGGACCCTGAAACCTGTAACCATTGTTCGTTGAGCTCTTCTTGCAAGGGTCTCATCTTGAGACGACAGTTGGGGATCAGAGGAATGCAGGATGAGAGCATCCCCAGAAGTGACTTGAACTGTCGGACAGAAACGCACCTTTTTGAGCGTAGTAGTTGGGCAAGCTTGCAAAGCTTTTGTTGTCGTTCGTTTGAGACAAAGGCTCGTGTCTGTAGAGTGTCTATGGTGGCTCCTAAGAACGTTCTTGTTTGCGAAGGGATGAGTTGAGACTTGTCTAGATTGATGGAGAGACCCAGAGATTGGAAAAGGGACAGACATCTCTGAGTATGGCCGTTTGCGACTGTGAAAGAATTCGCCTTGATAAGGCAGTCGTCTAAATACGGAAATATTTGTATTCCCTTTTGTCGAAGGTGTGCAGCCACCGGTGCCAAGACCTTGGTGAAGACACAGGGCGCGGAACGTAGTCCGAAGGGAAGGACTTTGAACTGGAAGTCCCTGCCAGCCACTCTGAACCTCAAGAATTTTCTGTGTCTGGGTAAAATCGGGACATGAAAGTAAGCGTCTTGGAGGTTGAGGGTGGTCATGTGATCCCCCGGAGTGAGGAGTTGAAGGACTTCTTGGAGAGTCAACATCCGGAAGGATTGCTTTTTGAGATATTTGTTCAAGGAACGAAGATCCAGAATGGGGCGCCATTCTCCAGATTTCTTTTTTATTAGAAAAAAATCTGGAATAGAAACCGGTGCCTCTCTGTAATTTTGGAACCACTTCGATCGCTCCCTTCTTTAACATTAGATTTATTTGGGAAAAAAGCTCTGTGATATGAGCTGGAGGCGGGCCTTTGGGAGGAGAATTCGGAGGAAGTTTGACAAACTCTAGAGCGTGGCCTCTGGCCACAATGTCCAAGACCCATTTGTCTGTGGTTATAGCAAACCAGGTTGAGTAAAAACGGGAGATCCTTCCTCCAACTTTTGTAGGAATGAGCGGTAGAGCAGGTGACAGTTGTCACTGCTTCTTAGAGGTATCACGTCCGCGGTATGAGGATTTCCTTCTGTTTTGTGCATATGATGTAGTTGGTTGCTGCCTGAAGGATTGTTGTCTTTGAGAAGAGTAACGTTGGTTACCTTGATAGGACTGGTATTGTCTCGATTGGTTATAGCCTCCTCGACTGGAGAAGGATCCACGACCCCTAGCGCCTCGAAAAGGCGGTTTCCGAAACTGAAGAGTACCGAGAGATCTTGCCGTCTCAGTATCTTTCTTGATGGCTTGGAGGGCATCGTCAATGTGCTGACCAAGAAGAGACTCTCCGTCAAAGGGCATGTCAATGATTTTCGTCTGAACTTCCTGACGAAATGAGGCGGATTTCAACCAGCCCCGTCGCCGGAGGACCGCAGCACCTGCCAGTTGCCGAAAACCTGTAGACGCCACATCCACAGCAGAATCAATAATCTCAGCTGAGATTCGTTCTCCCTCCTGGAGGATTTTGAGCGCTTCTGACTTGGAGGGCTCAGGTAACATCCCGATGAAGGGAGAGATGTCCGACCACATCCGCCTATCGTAGCGGCCTAAGATGGCCAACGAGTTGGCTGCCTGGACAGTAGTGGCCGCCATTGTCGAAACCTTCTTTCCAATGGAATCTAGACGTCTCCCATCCCGATCAGGGGGAGCCGACAACGGAGAGGAGGGATTCCGTGCTCGGCGTTGTGCTGCTTGGGAGATAACTGATTCTGCATTAGGCTGACCTATCAGACATGCTGGTGAATTATCCGGTGCCTTGTACTTCTATTCGAGACGATGCAGGACCGCAGGAATGGAGGCAGGAGTCTTCATGACTTTGTCCTTCCTGCCAAATAAAGTCGATGATAGGGGTTGTTCGTACTTGTTTCCTTGGCTGGTCTTTAAAATCGTAAAGAAAACAATCATCCTTCTTTGTTTCCATAGGAAGGAGGAACCGTTGTGCCGCTCTCTCCATGAGAACATGAAAACCTCCGATGTCGACTGGAGGTGAGTCAACAGGAGCAGGAGTAGAAGGAGACGGAGTTTGTAGTTGATAGTCATCCCATTCCGTAAGGAGTGATCTGTCATCCAATTCTCCTTCTTCTCTGTCATCGTCCGTGGTGTGAGCTTCCTGAAGGTGAGGGGACACCGAAGCCACCGGAGAAATTGGTCTGGGCGACCTCAGCACTGATGAAGAATGAGGAACGGGTGTTGGTGGTACAGAAGAAGCCGATTCAGATGGAGGAAATCGGCGATAATAGTCATCCAACATGTGCTGCAAGTTGTTTATAAGAGACAGAGGCATTTGTGCAGTAGGGTTGGACTGTGGAGCTGAAGCAGCAGTCTCAGGGTAATAGTCGCCTTCTTGATCTTCATCTTGGTATTTAATGAAGAGCTCTGAAGGGCTCCTGGCAGTACGAAATCTATCGTCCTCATCAGATTCTTCCTCATCGGTCCCATAATCCAATAACTGCTCGGGCAACGCAAGAGGAACTGTACTTGGGGAGGTGTGAATCGGAGAGAGGACCTCCAAGGAAGAATTGCGTCTTTGAAGTAATGAAGGCGCTGCCGTAGACGGTGGCAAATGCGTAGACGGTATCGTAGAAGACTTTGCGGATGCCGTGGCTGTAGACGAAGACCAAACCTGCAGATCAGTGCATGAGGACAGCTGCAGCGCCGACGAGGCAGCCATCGACGGGGGAGTCGACGAGGCAATCGTCGACGAGGCGGCCTTCGACGAGGGAGTCGTCGACGAGGTAATCGTCGACGAGGCTTTTTTATTCTTCGTCGACGAAGGGGCGTCGACGGCAGTCTTCAACTTTTCCATCGACGACGAGGAGAAAGAAGTGACTGACGTGGTTGGTCTCACCGAGACGGACACCAGCGTCGACGGCGAGGATGCCGACGACATTATCATTTGAGGCTTTGGAGACGAGAAAGTAGCAGTAGACGTAGTCGTCGCAGCGACGGCAGGCTTCGTCGACGAAGACATCGTCGTCGAGCCTGTCGACGAGGGACCCCATATCTGAGGTAAATCTCTGTCAGAAATGGGTTTTGAAGCCTGAGTTTTCACAGTCTTTCTCGGGGGTGAAGAAGGCAGAGTTTTACCTTTAGGAGGTGGAGGAGCCTTTTTAGATGTGGAAGGCAACCCAGTAGTCTTTGAGGTATGCTGTTTTTTTAACACCTTAGCCCCAGGACAAGACAAATTCGTCTCATTAGCCCTCTTCCTAGAGGAAGCTGTTCTGACAGAGGAAACACTCTCCATTTCAGATAAGGGGTTGTCTTGGTCCTTAATCTTCTGTAGCCACAGAAGTAGACGTCCCTCTCTGTCCCTCAAAGTCTTTTGAGGGAAAGTTCTGCAGATCTTGCAGTCTCTCACCTGGTGGTCCGGATACAAGCAGTAAATGCATTTCTTGTGGGGGTCTTCAGAAAACAGCCGGAGCTTCCCACAAGACTCACAATGTCTAAAGAGAGATTTCTTTGAAGTAGACATCATAAAAAGAAGAAATTCTGAAGAGAACCTGAAGAAGTACTGAGCAGAGCTCAGGGAGACTCCCTTCACACGACGTGCGGTAGAAAATCTGAGAGCCTGAGCCTCTGGGGAAAACATTCTGGAGGGTGCTGTCGCCTGATTGGCTGTAGTTTGGACTATATATAATGACTTGGACGAGTCATGAAAGTGGAAAATATTTTCCTATTGACTTCTAACTATTTTACTTCCTGGTTCTAATTTACCTATGATATGGCTATTCTATGCATATTTATTGCTATTTTTATGTACCGTGGGACTCCCACTTCAATGACGGGGAATGATTCAAGCATGTGAATCTATGAAAGATACCCCAATACTGGAGAATCCTACTTCTATATGCTACCCTAGGAGAGCATGTAGTAGAGTAACTAGCAGTTTAAAGTTTCTTTGGGAGAAGCGGCACACGGCATACCTGGTTGACAGCGCAGGTTGTTGTTATCGGCAGAGCCGTGGAGCAAGCGTTCCCTGCCAAAGGCAAATGCAATGTGGTTGCGGCCTCCCTCGGGTACTTTGTGAAAAGATACACACCGCGCAGGTAAGGATTTTAGGATTCCTTTAAAGGAGTATCTTCGTACAGAACTGGCAGGGAGGCAAGATAACAGCAACTGCCCAATTCCTATCAAACATCCACACTACATGCCTGCATCACAATCCCCCTGAACATTCGGTCATCCACCACCCATCCGCCCACTATATTTCTCAACTCAGAGCCCAACACTCGGCTCTCTTATCAGAGTCAGGTAGGATTCATCATCTTCTCTGAGTGCCAGCAATAACCAAAATCATTTTGGACGGTATCTTGCAGGATAATCTGGGGCAAAGGACCTCTCCACCTATCGGGTTGCGTGGTGGTCCTTAAACACTAAATATCATCAGGGAACAAAATCTTTGACATCATTTCAGGAATGAGGTACACAGATTACAGGCGCCAGAGAAAGCGTCCTAGACAGATATTTAAGAGGATAGGAGACAAGGGGTCATCAATTTGAACTACACCTCTTTGATGAATTATCTAAGGATGTTTCTTGATGGCTCTGATATATTGAAAAGGGACCACTTGTTCCAGACTGGGGTCTCATCAGGTTTTATAATTAGGTCAATTTATATCGGAACTTGAACTCTCTCAGTTCCATGAATGAGAAGGGTGGACAACATTCATGTTATTAATGTTTATAACAAATATGAAAATGAGTTGACAGAATTCGGCAGGAGTGTGGTCCAAGATGGAGTTGAAGGCTTGACAGGAATGAGTTGGACTTTAGGGACTTTACATCACCCTGGCAGCAGGACAGTATTTCTTCTGTAGCGTCCACAAGTCAAGGAGTCAGATGTCAAGTATCCACAACAGGCAAATGTTACTGCTCAATTTTGCTTCACCCTCAAAGCCCTTGGTTTTCCCTCAATAGTTAGGAGACGCAAGTTCACCTTGGCCGAGACACAACAGGTCTGAGCCTCACAATCTCCAGCTTAGAGGGTGAAGCAAAATTGAGCCGTAACATTGGCCTATAGTTATCATAACTGAGGTGGATACCAGACATCGGACAACCTCTGCAGAAGCCCTTCTCAAACAACAGTCACAATCAGGCTAAACTATAAAAGTCACTAAATTAACTTGTGCCTAACCCTCTGGTAGCTTGGCACAAAAGCAGTAAGGCAATAGGTAAGTATTTATGCAGCACTCAAATAGCAATAAAGTTAAGACACAGCACAAGAAAAATCCCACACTAATTTAGAAAATTAGAGTGAAACATAATAAATGATCTCACACCAAATCTACAAAAATCTAATTAGTAGAACCGGAAATATGCAATTTCATAGATTTAAGCTAAACATAGCACTTAAATCCTCAAAGCGCCACTCTCAGTTAACTGGTTGTGCGAGACCGGTTTAAAAAGGCACAAACTCAGGTCAACTGGCATGGAAAGCATCACGAATGGCTGTAGCCGTAACGTGAAGAGCAGCTCTGGCGTCTCAGACGGTCATTGCTTTAGCGCATAGATCCTGTCGGGTGTCTCGTACAGTTGTTGCTGGAGCTTCACATATGCGGTCACCGCAGGCTGTTAATGCTGTAGAACAAAGAGCAGAACTTGCGTCGCTGGCAGTTGGTGTAGTACGAAGAGTCTGGTTCACCAGAGATTCGCGTTAGCAGTTGTCGCAGGCAGCAAGACCTTGGCGCAACATGGCCCATTCACGGTCGCGAAGAGCCCAAAACTTCAGGATTTCTCGATTTCTCCCGTACCTCAGAGGTACTTCTTGGGGATCAGGAACTCACTCCAGCAAAGGCCAGCAGGGCTTAGACCGGTCCAGTTGCAGGTCATGTACAGCAGGTCATCTGGGTAGTTGCAGGGAGTTCTCTGAAGCTGGTTGTGTCCCTGTAGCTCAGAACAAGAGATCATCTAACTACCCCTTGCAGTCACTCAGGTAGCCTGGACTGAGGGAGCAGGTCCAATATTCCTTCTCAGACAGCAAGGCAGTCCTTCTGTAGTGTGCACAGGGCCAGGAGTGTACTCCAGAATGGGTCTGAGGGTCCTATTTTTATACCTGGGGCCATCTTGGAAGTGGGAGAAGCTTCTGGAGTTTTCCCCTTTCAGACGTGTCTGGAATTTCCTACCTCTCTGCCCTGGTCCCACTCTGCCTGGGGGCACAATAGGTTAGTGTGAATATTTTTTGAGTGTTCTGGGACAGTGCCTTTGAAGTGCAAGTATGGTAGGCAATAGCTCGGTCCTCCCCCCCCCCCTCACGTCAAAATGGCCCATTCTGCCAACACCCGGACCCTCTATTGGGATACTGTCTGGGAGGAATACAAACAGGCCAACTACATCTAGTCATGTGCCACAGGATACAAGCTGCAGGTACCAAATAATTAGGACAAAAAAAACACCAATTTTCTAAAAGTGGAATTTTCCGAATTCCGACTTTACCATAAAAGAAGGTTTTAAACTAAAAGTCCTCAGACAACATACATGATATTCCTACCTGCTCCCAAACAAAAGTTATCGCTTATTAAATGTAATAGGTAACCCCCATGTTCTCCTAGGGGACAGGTAAGCCACACATTAGTGAATAAGAAATGTAGGAGTTTTTCACAACCAGGACACGTAAAACTTGAAAGTATATAACCAACTTTTTAAATACATTGCACCCTGCCCCATGGGCAATTTAGGGCCTACCACAGGGTTGACATGTGTATTAAAAAGGGGTGTTTAGGTCTGGCAAAAGGTTTATTTTGTCAGTTCGAAGTGCCAGTTTAAAACTGCACACACAGGCTGCAATGGCAGGCATGAGACATGTTTAAAATGGCTACTTAAACGGGTGGCACAATAAATGCTGCAGGCCCACTAGTAGCATTTAATTTACAGGCCCTGGATACATGTAGTACCACTTTATTAGGGACTTCAAGGCAACATAAATGTGCCAATTGGGGGCAAGACAATTTTACCATGTTTAAAGGAGAGAGCACAAGCACTTTAGAACTGGCTAGTAGTGGGAAAGTGCATAGAGCCATAAAGCCAATAAAACCCAAATCAGCAAAACAGAAGGGGTGAAGGCAAAAGGTTTGGGGTTGACCCTGCAGAAAGGAACAGGTCGAACACCTAACTTATTATCAGTCTTGTGCAAAGTACTCTTTCCCAGGGCACTGCATGTTAACAAAGTGATGCTGCTGGGGATGAATAATGTTTTTGTGCAACAGGAAGCAAAAGACAAAAAATCCTGGAAGATGATTTTAGATGCCTGAAACTGAAGCCCATCAAGGCATAAACAAAATGAAGGTGGTACATTGTCAATCTTGAGTAATAGATTTAATCAAAGCACAGGGCTCAAAAAAATCATAAAAATTTTACTAGACCTGCAGGTCTAGTAACTTGAAAAACCTACTTGACCTAACTGTAAAGTACTTGAACCGTGAACTGGTCTTAACGCGATTGTCACACAGTTAACTTTACAAAATCCTCTAACTTCAGTTACAGAAAGAAAAGTAAATGTTGGAAGACAAACTGACTTTTGACCTCTGTCTCTAAAAGCGAGCAAATGTGACAAGATAACAAGATTTAACGGCATCTTTATAGCTCATTCACTTTGTGAGCAATAAAGATGCCATTAAATCTTGTCACATTTGCTTGGTTTTCAGAGACCGAGGTCAAACATCAGTTTGTCTTCCTACATTTAATTTTCTGTGACTCAAGTTAGAGGATTTTCAGCTTGCCAGAGAGGGCGAGTAGGTCCTAAATCTGGCTCGCCATAAGGAGCAGGTGAGTGGATTGTTTTAGCCCAAAATATTACTGCGCACAGTAGGACTGGCGACTTTTATTACCCAAATATTTCCTTCAAAACAAATAAACTTGGTCTGGGATAATACACTACATCTTTCTTGCAGAACAATCTGAGTCTTTAACATAGGAGCGCATCCACACACAAGTATACTCTATGCAATAGATCTTGATGCATAAAATACGTTTCTACAGCAGATAAAAGGTAGCAGGAGTAGATATGGACTTAAAGGGCCTAAATAACCTTAAAACCAACCGAACACCACAGTTCCATAAACGAAAATCAATATTTAATAGAAGATGTGATCCGTTAATGCCGGTGATATGGTTCACATATTCAGGATGTTCTGTAAAGCACTTCACAGAATATTAAACGCATGTATGTTAATATACAGCAATAAAGGTGAAATGATGCTCAAGTCTACAGTGGCCACTTTTTTTTATTGCCCCTTTCTCTCAGCCCGTCCCTAAACTCAACAGAAAATGCCACTAGCCTTGCATTATTTAAAAAACTAAGAAACAAAAATCATCCTTTTAAAACAACATCATTAACAGTTTATATATTCACAATGGCGGACATGAATGGCCCAGATTAGTCTTCAAAAATAAATCAATTTAGTTATACAATGCCACTTACGTTAAATTAAATTTAAAATTAAACTGCCACGTTGAGGTTCCTGGGGGATATTCCTCTTGCTCATTCATGAATGTAAGCCCTAGCTGTATTATTTTCAGTAAGTCCACGTTACAGCGCAGAAGCTGATATTGATAATCGGCATTGCTTCGGAATTCTCCAATTGGTCGGGCAACAACACCTGGGAACTCGGTATCCTGGAAAATATAAAAGGGTTTTTCTCAATTAGCTATACGATTCACGAAGACCGTGTAGCTCAGATTTTCTCCTCTTAAAGATGCCCAGTAGAAAAACGTAATTAATTATAGTAAGCACAGGCACTCCTGTATCAACCTGTCAACACATGGCAAGCTGAGAAGGTGCTTGCACTCTGAATGTGTTTTGATGAGGCAATGATGCTTAAGAATTGAAAGATCCCTTCACAATGAAACAATAAGCAATACAGTATAGAGCACTAATTGCACTGAAGATTCAGGAACTGCGGCAAGCATACTTTTTGAATAGATTAAACTAGTATAAACATTTACCACAAAGTACAATGTCCACATTATACACACCAATTTCCCCTTGAACATGGAAAGTACTGGAGATTATGGCTGGGGCATATGCTCGGCCACTGGCTCCCCTTGCAATGGAGGATGAGGAAACCTTCTGGTTTTATGCTACTTCAGCGAAGGTGAATGGAGATACTTGCAGGTGTTGGGACAATATGGATAATATAGGATTTGACTGGTACTTCGTGATTGTGGGCAAGACATGCCGCTAGGAAGTAGACTCACCAGGCTTCAGTCATACAGATATACCCTTATTGGGCACCTCACAGCGGCTTTACTGCCTTAGTACAGACTATGCAGACTTAGATCTTTCTGCCTGGCTTGAGCCCTACTGCATTGTGAGGTGGGGTAAGATGCCAGCTTGAGAAAGTCTGGCTCATTTCAGACATTTCTACAGGTTAGCCTGCCTTTTTGAACGTAAAGGGCAGGGAATGAGTTTTCTGACTAATTATCATCTATGTCTGAATTTCCATTAACTCCGACACTCATCAATTTTCTTTACTTTCATAAAAAGAATGCTGTCTATAAGGGACTGAGGTGCAAGCACAGTTTATAATGTGGCTTTTCTATGCACAATTTGAGTGTAACAGGGATCAGAAGATATTAGAGTTGAACTTTTTTTTTTTATTGTGTTGTTCCTCGTTTTAGATACTCTGGGTGGATTCTTGCACTCAGTTCTGAGCCTGCCTTGCAACTTGTTCATTCTTAGAAATGAATAGGCGCACTGGATAATCCTTAAATGAAGGAAGACAATACAAGAGCTAAAAACATAAAGGCTTTCAACTACGTTCAAAGTATTAGCAACTCAATTGAGGTAATGAATGCGAGGTGGGCAATTGTACTCCAGTAAAGCATAGCCCAGAAAAAGTAGGAATGGATTACTTGGCGCATTACTACGAAAAACTGGTAAAAATAAAAATTGAAACAAATAAATGTTAGTCATTCATTGTGAGTAGGGATGAATGAGATTAAACAATATCAAGCTTAACTGACACCATTTCCTTGCAGCAGATGATTAGGGGGATGCTAATATATAGCTTTGCCATCCTATGGAAACAGCCAGTACTAATACTACAATTAAGGACATCACTCAGATTGAAATCAGGCTCGAAGTAAATGCGTTAGCACGTACCAGTCAGGGTGAAGCTGATGAAAACCATGGTGCAAAAATCAAACAGTAAAGGAGAAATACCGAGATGTTGAGAACACAATAGAGTGCCTATTGAAAGCCCAGGTACAATCATGAAAGAAATTCGGCCCACAAAGTCATGTGTTTCAACAAACAAGAACCCACACTGATAAGGTTTACAAAGCAAAGTTATGACAGAATTCCGCATGGGTTTAGCACGTTGGACTTTGGAATAGTAACATTTACTATTCCAACTCCAGTCTGTGTAACAGTAGGGAAGGTGTTGGGCTTAAAATCCAACACCATTCCACCAATACGCCCCCTCACGCAAGTCCTTTAACGACTTGCGTGCTGAACGAATGTGTGGTTACGATGTGTTTGTTTCTATTGCCAGCGATGTAAAGCCACAGAATGATTCAGGCTTCTTTCTAAAGGGACGTTCCCCTTACAATCCTGATCACCAATGTGAAGTAGGTACATTCCATGGCCAAAAGAAACAATGTACTGGAGCGGATGCTGGAGGAGGGACTGCTATGGCATGCTTGCTGAAGACCCAACTTTAAGGACTAAGAGAGATTTCAACACAAGGCCTTCCCATACATTTATCAGGATTTATCTCAACGCAAACCTGCACTGTCACTGACAAAAACCCACCTCAGAGTTGAGGGGCACTGTCTCGCCAATGATAAAAACATACCTTTATGAAATCCAACACTCATGACATGGTAGGTATTCTTTATGAATGTTTCATATACTGCGGAATCATTAGCAGAAGGACACTATATTAACCACAGATTTTAACTTGATACAAAACCTTGAGAAGTATAGAACATTAAGTATGAGGGGAATGCACCACAGAAGGCTCCAAAAACACTCAAAACCAGGTTAGAGGTGGGAATGAGAGAAGGATGAGTTTTCATCCAAATGGAGTGTACACTTTTCCTACACAGTGTGCCTACAGTAGGCTATAAGGACACTTTATGCATCAGGCGCACTTTGATGAAAAATAAGCAATACTTTACTGGCAAAGAAAATAATTTACAAAGGTAAATGAAAAAACACCATGGGAAATGGAGGTGTGAACTAGGAAGAAGTCAAGGAGACACACCAGGGGTAAGGAGGCTCAATCTAGGTAAAGTACAAGCAGGCATAACAGAAAAAACTAAGTCTACATATAAATCGAGAGGTAGTCCAAAAATACATGAAATCCATAAAGAGAACATAGGAATGTGGCCTGGAGATGGGCCAGGCAAAATTGTAAACTGCTATTATCTCTCATAGGAGCTGCTGTAACTTGAGTGAAAGAACCATCTTGTATCTTTTGCAGCACACAATGAAGGGAATGATTCAGATTCACACCTCCTGCTTGTAAACTTACTAAATGCAGTAGACTGGAGGCGTCCTTGAACCCAGAGATGGCCTTACAGTGCGTCTGTGACACCAGAAAGAAGATTGGTGGAACCAGGTTATGAAGTAGCTCGTTACAGGTGGTGGCACCTTGTAGGGGTGGGCGTATAGGAAGCTGGCTCTTTATATAGTATACCAAAAAGAAGTATACTGTGCAAAGAGTCCAGGTATTCCCTTATGAGTGGACAGGGGCTTGCTCTAGCAATCCCAAGGTGTTTTTTTAGGGGGCAGTGTGGTCAAGCAGCCCTAGGCTTATCAGAGAGGAGTTTTAGACGTCTGCAATACACACACAGTCAATAAGGAGATCCACACCAATTTAGAAAAACAACAAGTATCTTTTTATAGCTTTAGGCACCAAGATCATAAAAATTAGGCAAGTATGTTTCGAGTTACGAATGTTTACCGTTTTTAAAAATGATTTCTGAAGCGGTAAGGTTATCCTATGGAGGAAAGACATGCACTACATACAGGTACTTCACAGCGACTTACAGAACCAATCTCTTGGACTTAAGGTAAGTATGGGGCAAGTCCAAGGCACCACCAACAGGTCACCTCGGGCGGCACTGGGGTGGACGGGTGCAGAGGTGCTTTTCAGCATCGGTGCCCTGTGTTATTCTATGGGGGAAACGTAATGCATTTGGGAACTTCACAGCGACTTATGGGACCAATCTCCTGGACTTAAGGTAAGTTTGGGGCAAGTCCAAGGCACCACCAACAGGTCACCTTGGGCGGCACTGGGGGGGCCAGGTGCACAGATGCTGTTCAGCATCAGGGGCACACTATTATCCTACGGGGATCGGTCCAGTTGAAAAAGGGCTGCAAGTTTGGACTGGGAAACCAGTCAGGCTGAACCAACTACGGGGCCCAAGTCTTGTAATTCTCGGTAACGTAGGGACACCTTTGGTACTTTTTTCAATGGGCCAGAGGCAACGAGTGCTGAAGTGCTTTGTGGTGTCGGGTTTTCGTCACCGGAGATACTCACGTTCAGGGGGGGGGGGCTGCACACAGAGGCTGTAGGCAGCGTCGAGGAGACCCCTCTTCGAACCCAAGGTGGGCTTCTTCTCTGGAGGGTTGGGGAACCACGCTGGCACCCTTGGCCCACTTTAACTCGGGCTTGGAGCGACGGGTTCAGTAGCACTGGCTAGTGTCTGGTTTATGCGGTCACGGAGTCCTCACAGTTATTTATTTGGTACCTGCAGGGTTCAGAGAAACAGCTCTGCTGCTCCACAGGAGTTCCTAGGTCTTTGTAGAAGTGTTGGCAGTCCTACCAGGTTCTTGTAGGCACAGCAGCTTTCAGAGCGAGCCGACTTTGGCACAATTGTTGGGAATAGGCAAACAGGCCGGCAGGGTTGGTGCCAAGTCAGATATTTCTTCCTCAGTTTTTGCTTTTCACAGCTCTTCAGTCCTTCTTTTGGGCTGGCAGAATCTGATTTCCTAGTGCCAGGGACTCCCCTAAACCCCTAAATACCAGAATTAAGGGTGTTAGGGGAGTGTAGGGTAGTAGCCAATGGGCTACCTACTCCTGGGGTCGCTACGCCCCCTATATGACCACTTCCGGTGGGAAGTGGGCATATCTCTGTCCCAGAGTTCCTAAGTTTGCCATCACCAAGATGGCAGACTCAAATGTCATCTTCACTTCAGGTAGCCCGCCTTAGGGGTTAAACTAGCCCAAAGGTGAACATGCCCATCTGACTACTAATTTTCCCACCTTGTCCAGGCACCAAATGGGCCCTGGTCAAGGTGGGTGGGTTTGGCATCCTCTCCTGCGAGGGAAGCCAGATTCACATAACAAAGGCAGTGGGCTCTTTGAAGCTCCGTGCCTTGGAATGGTAATTTACAGGTCATCCTGTGGGAGGAGTGTCAACACCCTCTGCCCGAGCAGGCTTTGTTCCTGACCTCCTGAGAGCAAAGGCCCTCACCCTTGAGGGTCAGAAACTCATCTGGGGTGGCAGGCTGGCTAACAGTGAAGTTGGTAGGTTTTCAGGGGGCACCTCTAAGGTGCCCTCTGGGTGCATGTATTGTATTAATAAATCCAACACTGGAATCATAATATGAGATTTTTGATACCAATCATCACTGGTTTTAGTGAAGCCATCATGTCGCCGGGGAACTCGTTTTCACCTGTGTCCAGCACAACCCTTAGGGTGGCACAATTCGTGCTGCAGCCCTTAAGGACCATCTTTAGCCTCCTTGCCCTAGGTACCAGGGGTACTATTCACTAGGGACTTACAGGGAGTGCTAAAGGTATTTCAAATTGGGGAAACAATTGTCACATAAAATACCAGCCAAAAAGTGGGAGTGACCATGTCAACAAGCATTGGCAATGCCAATAGGTCTCGCCGTATAGTTGCGTTTAGTGGCATGGATAGGAGTGAAGAATAGTGTTACGAGGTAGCTTAAAGTGTTGTGGAGAGTATAGTGTTTTACAGTAGATTATAGTTTTAGAATAGTATTGTAGAGTGGATCGTTTTATAATGTTGTGTAAGGTGTAGAGTATATTGTAGCTAAAGAAAGAGTGGAGTATTGTGAATTAGCAGTTCTACTTTATGTAAGTTAGCGCAGAAGGTTAAAATACCGACAGCAAACAACAAGTACTATGTAGTTCACAAAAAATACCCAAACATACAAGACTGCGTAAAACAATGATAGATAAACCATATATAAAATATAATTATTGTCCTTCATCTTCAGCTGAAAATGAATGTATTTTAAGCTGGTGGAAGCACTGTATTTCTGTAAGCAGCCTGTAACATTGGATGTTAATGCCTTAAAACAGACAACACGTGACCCATATTATAAAAGCCTACATGGGGCAGATAAGTGATTTAAAAGCACTCAGACCTTCTTGATTAAACCCAGATGGCTGCACAACAAAAGAGTGTAAAGTGAAGGGAGATGGCAAAAGAAACAAAAGATAATTCTCTCTATTGTGACCAGATGTGTATGCAATTCACAGGCAGACATTAACTTACTTGCCCTAAAACACACCAGAAGAGTCTTCCAATGGAGACTGTAGACTATTTCACAAGCTTGCAAGATGTTTGATCTAACTACAAAGCAACATTTGTTGCGTTTGTCGTTTTTACTTTGAACAAAAAAATCTAAAAACACAAAACATTCCAATTGCTTCTTTAATTAACACTAGGTAAAATATCGACTATAGGATGAAGTAATACTTTGCCTTTTTTGTCCGGTGGTAATATAAAACTCATTTTAGCTTGTGGTAGCACTGTAATTTTGGAACAAGCCTTTAATCTTTAGATATAACTACTGCCGGCGAGATGAATAGGTTTCATCAGTTTTGGAAAAAAGTCTAATTTTTAAAACAACACAGTTCTTAGTATTAGCAAGCAGTAATGCGAAAGATTAACATCTTTGCAACAAAAAACATGTACTCTACAGTGCACAAATTATACCCAAACATGAAAGAATGTGTAAAATCGTAACAAATAAAACACGCATTATTGTTTATGTTGGCCAACAACAACACAAAGTTAATTTAAACTCATGGTAGCGATGCACTCCTGGAATAATTTTTTAGCTTTCAATATTAATGTGTGGGTTTAGGATGGGGAAACGGCCAGATCTGGCAACCTTGAAGCTGTTGAACCAGGATCGAGTCTCGGCGTCGGCTCAACATCCTGGGATTCTGGGCAAATGACTTAATCTCCCCGTGCCTACCAAGAACAAAATGTGCCCTTCTGCAACGCAACTGGTGTTCATGTGAAGCAATCCAAAACCTCCAATGGAGCTTGCGCTATATAAAAAATCCCCACCCCCACCAAAAATAAAATATCATTCAAACTGAGCCACATTAACCGTATCAGTCATCGTGCTTTAGCCCCGGAGACAGAAAGGGTGGGGCCCGCTTTTGCCGGGAGGGGTGGGGTAGTTTGTTAAGGTGCATTATTTGAAAAAATAATTGGTAGAGTTCCTGGTTATTTACAACTGTTTTTTGCAACTATACAAGAGGTAAGATACTTTTCTTACTTAATATACCTGCTGGAGACAGTTCGGAGTTTGCTGTATTAAGTAATAAAGCTCATCAAAAGTAGTGCACAGAGTTACGATACCTGCTGCATAGGAAGTGTACCATTTAAATCAAAATGCGTGTAAAACGAGAACGGGTGATTAATGACCTTGTTTACCAGCGGCAAATTGTATATATTTTTAGCTTGTGGTAGCTGCACTGCTGGAACAAGTCTAATATTTTATATTAATGTAACAGAAAAACATTCAAATTGAGCCACAGTAGCTGTACCAGGCATAGTGAATGTTCCTAGTAAGCTGGAAGGATAGAGACCATTTTCTTACTGCGGGCGGCCAATTTCTGGGAATTTTACGTTTCCAAGGGAAGCTAGAATATAGTGGGCTGCTTTTCCCATGAGAGGAGTACGTTTTGTAAAAAGGCATCATTTTAAAAAGAACTGCAAATTTACTTGTATTTGCAACAGTCTTCAAGCACTTTTAAAAGTGACAAAATACTTCATCGATTCCGAGAAATATTCTGTTAACCAAAAAAAAAAAAAAAAAAAAAAAAAAATCACAAATAATCCACTGCGTCCACCAAAACAGTCATACCGAAAATGTGCTTCCATCAAAAAAATAAATTTCAGACCACAAACACGCTCATGAAGCTTATTTCAACTTGTGTAGACCTTGCATTCCTGTACACCGCCTCTAATATTTCATATATTAAAATTTAAATTGACAAAGTCAACCACACTAGCCGTACCGGGTTGGGATCGCTGTTGCAGCACATGGCCGGAATTATAAAAATGTAATTTTCAGAAAACTACTGCAAACTTCCTTATAAACAAACAAAAGTGTGATTAGTGGCCTTTTTCATAATATGCTGGGGGGTTTCTCAAGGGGTGGGCGCTGGGCTACAACCCACAGCTGAACATGAGCCAGAATGAACAGATGGACAACCAGAAGGAATCCTGAGGCTGGGATGCACAGACAGAAGGAGGGGCAATCGCACGCTGTGCCAGGAGGAAGCGTGAGCCCGTTGCAATGGCCAACAAAAATAGGACTACCTAGTGAAAACGCCTGGGAGGGAACCAAGCACCCAAAGGACGGACAATTACAACGAATGAACTAATAAAAAGGCAGCATTTCTGAATGGAACAACAAAGAATGAATGGCAACGATGGGTGTGCCAAAAGCCCACAGAGGAGATACAACATGTCTTGCAGACAGCGCATACACTCCCAAGGCTCGACCTAAAAAGGCACACTTTCCTACCTCCCCTACCGAACGAAAGAGAATGAGCCTAACCTTTTCCAAGAGAGTCTTGATCGTCCAAGTGGAAAAACCTGAAAAGGCTGTTTGCATTGGCATGGTCAGTCCCAGGTCTGTAGGGATCTTTACCACCTCTGCAGAAGCTGGAGAACTGGCCTGGGCAATGGGAAGGGGGGGGGGGGGGGGGAGTCAGTATGCAAAGGTGCCTCTGATGGTTGTCTTGTTATCCGTGTGGAGCTTGAAGATGAGATGTTCCTGGGGGGGGGGGGGGTGGTGTTGATACACTGTATGGTCTCTTTGTGGATGATGGCTGTTCCTCCAACAAGCTAGTTGGTGCCGCCCTGGTGAGTGATTTTATATCAGTCGTAGATCGCTGTCGCAATGTCTGGGGCGGAGGAGGGGTTGAGCCAGGACTCAGTGAGGAAGACTATGTTGGGCTGGAGGGTGGTGATGAGGTCCCATAATTCAGTGGAATGCTTGCATAGTGAGCGTATGTTAAAAAGGGCGCATACGAGTTGGTGTTTTTGTTCAGCTGTTGTCCATGGTGTGTTTGGTACGGAGCTGGTGTGTGTGCAGTGGCAGGTGAAATGGCAGTTGATGCAAGTGAAAGGTCCTACCGTGGAGCATGGGTTGGCGCGATGGCAGTGTTTGTTGCGTCCAGGGTCGAGGGTGTAGAGCTCGGCGATGGTGGATCTTCGGGGGCAGGAGGGCCAGGGGTCGTGGTGCCAGGCACGGACGGGCAACAAGAGAGTGGAATAGATGGAAGCTTCGGCAGCCATGTTGGAAATATCCTAATTGAATTGGGTGCAGTTTCATCTTAAACAAAAGTGCACAGGGCATGCAATAGTATTAGCCCATCCTGTGAATCAGAATTTTTACCCCAAATTCTGCACTCGCATGGTGTTGGTACAGATTTGTTCTATTTATGGCAAGAGCTGCTTACAGAGGGTGGAAATATGAAGGAGGTTTCGGTTGGATAAAGGGGTGGACCCAAATTAATGGAGCACTTTAAATTTGCACACTGGCATGCTACAGATGTCACACTGGATAGATGGCTGATAAATTTGAGGAGATAAGCTTGTAACTAGTCTGTCTAATATCCTAGGATGTCAACGGTCTGAATGATAGTGAAACAGGACGTAATAATGTATCACGTCAGAAGACACTTTAGATATTCCTAGAATACAGAAAACACACCTTTTTGAGCACAAGCTGTCAATTTCAGAGAAGCTATTGTTTGCTCCTGGTATTCACTTTCAACAATGTGGAAATAGTAAAGAAAATTACCCCACTTTGTTGAAAAAACATGGAATGAAAAATCTGAGGTATGTGGTGGTAAAGGGGAAAACTTGGAGGGGTATGTTGGGTCATACTAATTATAGACTACCCTTCACTGCCGATGAATGGATTGTCATCAGATTTCGAAATACACTTATTGTAAATTTGAAAACCTGATGACTGAAGGAGTCACTTCAAAGCAGTAAATGTCCTTAGACTGAAGCAGGAAATTTCAACGGGCAAAGGAAATCTAGGTTAGGTGTGCTCACTAATTCCCCAAGGGTGAACTGTACAAGGGTGTTTACAGGCTACTGAGGGGAGATTTTCTTTTCAACTGCACACCATGTTTCCTCCAAACTAGATTATTTCTTTGTGCCAGGCAGAAATGCACACAGGGCATCTGCTGCAAGTGCTTTGTCATATCAACTTTCTTGGTACTTCATAAATCAAACAAACAGACACAAGCAAATTGTTAAGAAACAATTGGGCCATAAGGTAGATGTGCTGACAATCAGAAATGAACACCTCCACTATGTAGTCCATTACTTCTATAGAGCCCTTGACCCCTCAACTCAGAGAATGTATGCAACACCTATGCCAGGTTTATCCTACATCCTGGACTATAATGAGGAGGTAAAGAAATATTGGAAGGGCACAGAAAAGGACAGTAACATGAAAAATGGTGGAGGGTGTGCGATTGGAAACAAGCGAGGTTGACCAAGTGACAGATTTGGTAACAGAAGATTGAGTGAACAGGTGATGAAGGAAGGAAGCCCAAGAGGCAAAAAAAAGAAAAATGGGACAAGGGTGGACAGTGTTAGGACAGAAATGTCCAATACATGGTAAACAGCATGTTCACCCTGCCCAGAGGGTCTGACTTAAGTGTATCCAGGTGTTTGATTTTGAATCTAACCCCATACTAATCTAGTGTGTGATCAGAAGTCTAGGCCTGTGCCTTGGCATAAGAGAAGTCTAGACCTGTTGGGCCCTCATAGTGGCAACAGTGGACTATCATTCCTGCTTTGGATTTAGTACATAGGATGGTGGTGCAACGTAGCATGTTTTATGAATCCATAATTGTGATCAGAACCTTTTTTCTAGGCTACTGAGTGGAGGCCTACTGACCTACTCATGTTCTACTTCTATGCTCCAACTTTGATACTAGTGCTAACATTTCAAGTGGGCGCATTTATGTGACCTGCATGGTGCTAGCTTCGCAAGTGTGAGAAAACCTGTCTAATGAAGGCCTGTGGCTCTAATTTGAGCGGCCCCTCGCCTGTCCCTGTACACAAGATGGAGGGCAGGTTGTTTTCAAAGACAGAAGTGTAGCTGAAAGAAGAGCCCTAGACAGGGAAGTGGAGAGAGAAGAGAGAAGGCTCCTTCAGAAATGCGATTAGGCCTTTTGCTGAAAAGGGCTAATTATTGGTCTTCCTGTAGATCTTTTCCTATTATTGGGAAAGCACTCCAATTATTAGTGTTCCTTCTAATTACAATAATAAAATTAATTCAATTCAGAATTCATATAATTGTGGTCCAAAAGAAGAGGGTAGCCCCACCATCCAAATCTTATTTATTTCTCAATACAATCAAAATCAGCTAGTGTGTTTCATTCCAGAGAACTTTTTCAAGACATTATTTACATAAATCAAAAGTCTTCCTTCTTAATGGATACAGTTTTCTTCATTGTAATGGACGCCACACGCCGACACTATATATCAATGGATATTGGATCAATATAATTGACTACTTATTTAGATATTCAAGGACTGAATTAATAGATCCCAGGACATTCCATTAGGAAGGATATAATGCATGGGATTCTGTAATCCCTGAAAAAAGAGACACCAGCCTCTAATTTCTTTATAATCGCCGACTTGTGCCACACCCAGTCGCAGATTGAAAAGAAAAGACGTCAGAACCCAACTATTATAAGTTACTACCGTTGAGTTCTGACGTCGCAATGCCTGCTGCCAGAGCCAGCAGCCGAGGTGAAAGGCAGGTCAGGTCACAGAGCATAACTGAAGCAGTTGTTTTAAAGCAACGAAAATGGAATGTTGAGTCTTTCTGCTGCTCTTTTTTTTTTATCTTATAATGACCAGCAGAGAGAACATGTTTATTTTTTGCAATCCTTAGATAGAGGAAAGTTTTTTTAAAAATATTTATCGATTTTCCAAAATCACAAAACAATAAAGAAAAAGATCAAGAGCAGTACAATACAGTGGAGCAGTACAGGTGAGTACAGAGTACAGTGGCGTACACAGCAGGTTGAAGTGCTGACATAGCTATTCCAATACAGCAGCAGAGACATGTACATACTAACAATAATCGCAGAATAACAGCCAATGAACACATTTAAGGTTAAGAAAGGAAAGTGGGCACAGAATATGTAATGTCTACATGTTCGCAGGTCCTGTAGACTCATGGTGTGCCTGAGAGGGTGAACCAGTGCCGACCCGTGCTGCCAATAAATAATTTGAAAACGGTTGCCATATGTCTACAGGTAGGGAAGCCGGTGGCTGCAGCTGTGCATATGAATCGCTGGTAGTGTTACAATGGGTCATGCTATGGAGCCATGCGTTAAGTGTGGGACTCTGTGTGCAAGCCCATTTAAGGGCAATTTCACGCTTAGCAAGAAGGAGTGCTATAGCAACAAAGCGACGCTTGGACTTGGGAAGATCATGAACATAACCCAACAATGCCAAAAGTGGCGACGGCGCAATCTCGGCCTCCACCATCTTAGACAGCTCCCCAAAGATGGATCTCCAATAATTCTCTAGTTTAAAGCATGTCCACGTCATGTGTGCGAAGTCGGCCTCCGGAGAGCGACACCTAGGGGATGTGTGCGGACCTGATGGGTCCATACGATGCAACGTACACAAAGTCATGTATGCCCTCCACAGAAACTTAAAATGGAGCAACTTGTGCCTGTGATTAGGGGACACTAGACGCGTTTGCGAACAACACCGACCCCACTGTACATCCGTCAAAGGGTAGCCGAGATCTTGCCCCTATGCACCCCCGCATCGCGACTTGGAAGCAGTGCCACTGCACCCCTGTACATCCGGGCCACCAAATGGCTCCCATCCCCACTCTTAATTAACCCAGTTAAAACTGTAAAGTCAGGGGGGTTCCAAAGGGTAACTGTCAATGACGGCGCGCAACGCCCGCTGCACTCTCAGCAGCAAAAAATGGTCCATCGCAGTCGCAGTACGAAGACGCGGGTCATCAGTGTGCGAGAAGAAGTGTTCCCCAGGAAACAAATCACCAAATGTAAACAGCTGAAATTTGGCCAATGTACGTTTCACCAACGTCTCCTGTAGGATGGGAACCCAGCTGTTGCCAGCAAGGGGCAACGCGGGGAGTGTAGCACACGAGCTCCCGTTACACGCTGCAACTTATGCCATGCCCAGCTAGTCGTGGACACTGTCTGGATGTCCTGCGGGTCCCGGGGGAAACCGCGAGGTAGTACAGCGTTGAGCTGGGACGGTAACACCAAGTCGGCCTCAGGTCTATAGTACGGGAGCAGTTTGTTTTCACAATACCAGTGGCGCGCGAAGCTCGCCTGTGCCACCAAATAATAGATCTGCAGATTAGGTACACCAAACCCTCCCCTCTCATATGGGAGTATTAAGGTGTCCCAGCCAATGCACGCCTGTTTACCGCCCCACACCAAGCGCGTCAATAACGTGCGTAGATTGGAGAAAAAACGGTTATACAGTGGTATGGTAGAGGAAAGTTAGAATTTTTCCGCATGTTTCTACACATTCAGAGCTAGAGCTGCATTGTTTTAAAAAAAAAAATGTTTTTAAACTGACTTGTATTAAACTGTTTCTAATTTCTGCAACAAATAACTAACAATTTTATGATGCGTTTAATTTTGCACTAGAGGTTTTATTTTTATTCTTCATGTTTGCAAACAAGCTTATACTTTTGAATGAAAGAGCTACGCACCAAGGTTTTAAGTGGTTGTGGGAAAGGGGATGGTGTGACCATATATTATATGTGATAAAGTACCCCCTAGTGTACATGATAAGGGTATTGCAAGTCACCTCGGAGATCCATAACCTTTTAAAGGAACTGCGCCTTCGGCCTTGTTCCTCTATATGGTTATGGAACTCCTCAATGACTTGCAATATCCTTATAATGTACCTTATAATCCCTTATAGAACTAAATAGAAAAATCACAATGGAGAAAATGTGTATCCTCCGATTCCTCTCCAGCGTGACTGATGACAGCCAAGTGCAGAAAGTTCACATCTCTTTGTGTATCTTTTGTGGGTGCTCAAGGCTGGAAAGTACCCTGCTCTGTGGAGCACCACTTAAAAGAACAGCTGCGTATGGATAGCAGCATGTATGTTATGTATATGGTATTTCTATAGTACACACCTAGCCAAAAGGCAGCTGAGCATTTTATGTGGTCAAGGACAAGCATAATGTCAATGATTAAGTGGAATTGGAGTTGTGGAAGATTAATGCACTGTGATGCGGTGTTCTTTAAAGAGGTGAGCCTTCAACTCTTTTCTAAATTGGAGCAGCATTTGGCAGTTCTGATGGATATGGGGATGTTGTCCCAGATCCTGGGTGCATAGATGGGAAAGGCCTGCTGTCTTGTTTGTTTTTTTTTTACACTTTTTAGTCTTCAGTCTGATAGTGCCCTGGCTGTGGGTGTGCCAAGACGCACAAGAGACTGGGAGCGGATCTGCAAGATAAATGGGGCTGCTGGTCATGATGGCTTTGTAAATGATGCAGCTGGTTTTGATGATGGTGCGGATCGGCAAGGGGAGACAATGGATTCCCAGCAGGATGGGGGTGATGGGATCATATTTCTTCAGCCTGTGGATCAGACGTGATGTGGTATGTACGATGCTCCTAAGGGGTGCCAGTGTGTAGTATGGGATGCCACGGATTACAGCATTTCCACCATTCGGATGCAAAAGTATGAGGGCTTGAAGAGCAATTCTGAAGTCGCTTTCTGAAAGAAACAGTTTGACTTTCTTTAAAAAGAGAGCTTGTACCAGGCCTTCTGTTTTTGGGCAATGTGTTTTTGAGGGCGAGGTTGGTGTCCACTGTGATTCCAAGTGAAATGACATTTGGCGAAAGCTGGCGTTTGAAGCAATCAAGGTTCATGCCACTGAGCCAGGTTTGTACTGTATGTTATTTGTTGCTCTTGGCAATTAACAAGAATTCTGTGTTGGTTGGGTTGTGCTTCAGATAGGTGCAGGACACTCCGGTCTGGATGATGTGCGAGCAGCATTTGAAGCGTGTGATGTCTTAAGCAGAGGAGATTTTAAAGTAGAGTTGTGTATCATCGGCATACTGGAAACTTCTGAAGCTGCGACTAGAGCACCAAACTGATCCATGTACATGCTGAAGAGGACAGGAGACAGAATGGAACCCTCTGGGACTAACATGAGATAGGGATGTTTTATGACCTGAATGGTGCCAGTCAGAAAGGTAGGAGGAGAACCAGTGAAGGTCATGGTCAGTGAATCCCATTTGGTAAGTAAGATTGCTGGGTGGGTAATATGGAGAAGACACTTAAAAAGAGAATCACCCCCAAAGGATTCTAAAAATGCAGACAGTGGATCCACATCTCCTGTGTGATTCGGCTGTATAAACGTGGGACACACGGACCCACTTGCTGCTCCAGTTCCAAGTTCCCTATAACCAAGGAAGGGAGTGCTCTGCAGAGTACTAGTAGGACTGCTCTACCCCTTGATGGAAGAAGCTGCTCACCTGAACTGAAGTGTCAAGAAGCCAGACTGCCTTCTGAGAGGGGGGAAAGGAGTCTATAAACCCTTCACAAGAAGGAATTATCCACAAAGAGCTAAGTGCAGCATGACCCCAGTGCTGGTGATGTCTGCCAGTAGAGGAGAATAGATGAGTAATAAGTGTACCCGAGGTGTCAGCAGGTATCGGACTCTCCGATTCGCAGTTCCAGACAGGAACCGTGGAAGCACAACTTTGGCCTGCACCACTGTGGCCATCATGAAAAAAGCAGCCTGGCCTGCATCCCTATGCCAAGATAAAAGGTGGCCCTACTCGAGCAGCCTTGCAAAGAGAAGTTGAGCCTTTGGATGGCCTTACTATCCCTAAACGTTGGCCTGTGTGTAGCTACATCGTCACTGTCCTGTGTGGAGCAGCCATGAACAAAGAACACTTTCCCACTTGATCCGAGAATGAGCTGAAGTTTGACAGAAACCAATGCTCCTGTAAGAGAGGTGGCTGACTGCCAGCAACAAAAAAATTTCGAAGACGTGACTGCAGGATTATGAGCCCGGGAGGAGCCCTGCCGCCGTAACAGACTGTACAAGAGGGGTCACATGGAGGCAAAATCTGGCAAATGTCTGACCATAGTCAAGCCTCACTTGGTGAGAACAACCTTGAACTTTTGAGAGTATGAGCACATTTAGACTATAGAGGGGTAATCTGCACCTCAGCCTAATCACATTATTGATATATTTCTGGGGGTGGGAACTGCCAGATTAGAAAAGAGGGGGCAGGGGGTAGGGAGGTGGCAAGTAGCAGGTACAGGCACAACCAACCCCAGCACTCAGAACACTAAATTACATCTTGTGAATATTGTGTGTGTAGTGTGCATTAAAATATTTTTCTTCTTTAGAGTGAACCACTGGGTTGGACAATCAATTGGGGCACTACTGGGAATGTTGAGTCTTTAGCACCCCCACACTACCCCCGAGAAGTCCCAGTGGCAGCGATGGCGAACAGTCACAAACGCAGAGAGGGTTATACTTGGCTCAGTTTAGAGTCATAGAAGGATTGACACTGGTCAGGGGCAAATGAATCAACCCCTATTTTTGAGGGTCAATAGTCCCTGCTTGCCTGTCGACCCTCTGAACGGGGTTTAACAGAAGGGAAGTAAGCAAATGTGGTGTGGAGGCAAGATGTGCATCTTCTGTGTATGGCTAGATAAATCCTTCACGAATTACATTCAAACCAGGGTGCCCCAAGCCTCCTGACTTTCATCCTCTAGAAGCCTCGCCATTTCCACTATCCTCTACCAAGGATGGTTTCCCCCACATGTTTGTAATTTTGCTTGAGGCTGTGCACGATTGTATGGGACCCTTCAGTATATTCCTTTCTCCGAATAACATGATTTGTAAGGTAACCACTCTTTGGCTCCCAATCAGTCAACACTTTACAAGTAAGGGATCTGTACACTCCTTTAAGTTTGCTCTCTCTTGGATAGGTCTGACAAATCTCAGCACTGCTGTTAAGCGGTGCTCCCTATTGTTGCAGTGCCTGCCATTTTGATATGAGAATCCCCTTAAGGTGATTTTTTTTTGTTTAACCAGTTGGGAGGTGTGCTCTTCTATCCTGTGTAAGAACTCCATGAAGGAGTCCCTAGAATATTACTTGCTTTTTAACACTGACCCTCTGATTCGTACACTCCAAATTCACTTTCTTTGTCAACCTCAGAGCCCATCAGATTTCCCTGGGGTTGGAACCTTCAGAGTAGTTTGTCTCACCCACAGCTATTTTTCCCAGCCCACCCGAGTGCCAACCCTGGATTGTCCTCACGTCCCCTGAAGCTCTATGATGTTGCATCAATTTCTTTCCTGCAGTCCCATTCGCAGTTTCGTGATCCTACCTGCAGCAGTGTATTCCCTGGAGAAATACATTTCAGCAGCTAGCATGCACCTCAGTCAAAGGTGCAGCAAGGATCCAACAACCCTACCCTTCGCAGCAGAACTCTGTGGCAGCCATCTTGACTTTCCTCATTGGTGGGCATATAGGTAGGTTACGAGACACTAACTCACACCTACAAATTTCAACCTCAAAATGATAGAGGTGACGAAAGGAATTGTATTTTGCATCAACGCCAATTACTGCTTCCATTATGGAAATGTCCATGCACAGGTGGGCACTCTATGAGGGTGTAACGGCCTGCTGAGCGTTTCCCATGCAGAGCTCCCAAGAGTTATGTCTGCCATGAATGCAGCCCAATCACGACACTTCTGCAGACTGCCCAAGGCATTTTTGGACAGTCGGATATCGAACACCTGCCCCTGCAGAAGGGATGGCAAATTAATGCGACAGTGGATTGTAAGGTCCATAAGCAATATAAAATTTTTGTATAACCTAAATTGAGATACAGGAGAGTATTTCATTAGCGATATAGGGGTGGTGAAATCTTGAAATGTAGACTACAAACCAACATTAAGACAAAACGTTACGGCCTATTTCAAAAAGATAGAGCTTGCTAAATTGGCTGAAAGGGCTGAAATAGAAGCTAAATCTACAGGAAAGCACTTTTTGAGGCCCAGGACTGAAAAACGCTTGCATACCAGAAGGACAAGCAGGCCACAGTCGGGAATAGTAAGGCTGAGCTAGTAGCAGAGGACAAATTCATAGCCAGGGTATTTGCAGATCATCGGTAGGAGGTTGTACTAGGAAGTGGGGAGCAGAAGGTGCACGTAACCGCCCAATCAAGAAACCGATCCAAGTGAATACAGAATGCTAGACTAAGAGTACACACCAGAGTAGTCTGGAAAGACACTGGGGGGAATAAAAGCAGGGAAGACCATAGCCTTCTCATTGAGGTGTTACAAATAAGCAGTACAGAGATATGTTAAGTAAATGTTAAAGAAATGGGTGTAGTGTACTCTCCCAGAGAACCTAAATCAAACAGTGACAACTAAAATACTCAAGCTGAGAAACCAACCTAAATATGCACTTCAAACTGACCGATCAACTTTAACGGCACATTTTGTTGCATGCCGAAGACAATGAGTTACTGTTGCACCCGTTCCATATAGGTAAGGGTGCCAGACAAGGAAGCCCAGTGTCGCCTCATTTGCCCTGGTGATTGAATCGTTAGCTGAGTGTATCAGTTTAAAAGGAGCTCCTCAATTGTCAAAGGCACTTTCACTGCTCAGCCCTCTCCAAAAGACCCTGCAGAGCCCAGAGTATCTGGAAATCCACTATTAACCAACCATGTCTCCCTTCATCAAAGAATTAAACCCAGGAACCTATCACCAACTTCTGAAACTTCAAAGTCCACACCAGTGTTGCAAATACCAAAGCTTCCCAAAAGTACACACTCTTGACATCAATCGAGGTATCATCACAAAAGGCATAAAAACATCCAACTTGCTGAGCAGGGCCTTGTGGATTACAAAAAAACAAAAATCAAGACCCAATACTTCTCTTTAAATAGAAAGCAAGTGGCCTAATGAAACATTTCACTAGATTTACACAGAAACAAATAAAAATTGAATGTTAATATTGTTTAACTTCTGGATTCAAAGCCACTTACACAAATTCAACAGTTAATTTGTTCCCTCCAAGATGTAGGTACATATTGAATTTGACGAAATGCACAAAGGAGTTGCCTACACAATAGGTCTCAATCATGGGAAATCATCTCAAAATCATCTTAAAACCTGCTAGCACAAGAGTTAAATTAGCAGTTCCAATATAAAGCACGAAAGAATTGCACTGTTTAACAGATATTAGCTTCAGTTCCTTGCACATATGCGTACTTACCTAGACTCTAAACCAATAATAATATAAGTTAAGAATTAACTGAATACTATAATCAAAAATTTAAAACAGCTTTTATAACAGGACTGCAGTACTAGGATAAACAAGAAAAAAGGAAAACTAAAAAAGACAAGGAAACAAAAAAATTAATAAATAAACGGAAAGGGAAAGAAAAGAGGGAAAAAACAAAAGAGAATGGAAAAAAATGGAAGACAGAAAAGGTTATACAAAAAACAGACAGGAAAGAACAGAAAAGGATAAAGCAGAAATAAAATGAAAAAAACAATAGAAAGCATAGAAAAAGAGAGGCCCTAAGAAGACAAACCAATACCTATCTCCAGATTCACTAAAGGCAAGGAATTCCCTGGTTCCACTCATTCACTGGTGGTGCTGCTACATGTACCACTAAGCTATCAGCAGCACAACTGACACGAGCAGGGATGTTAGACTTCAGGAGAGGTTGAGGTGTAAGAGCTCATACAAAGAAAATTAAGGTCCTAGTGCAGAAAGAACCAAGACTAGGGCCCATGCTGCAGCACACTAAAGTAAAATCAAACCCACTAGGTGTGCCAGACAATTTTGTATGTTTTAAGGATTTGTATAGTGTGACGGTCACTCAGGGCAGCTTGGAGTTTCAGGCCCTAATACATAGTACAATGGTTCTGTCGGGTATAGGCACAATATTTCTTATAAATACAATGTTTTCATCTAATTCAGTTTACATGGACAGATTATTCATTAAACAAACTGAATGAAAATACATTAAACAAAGGAACACATAATAAGAGTGAGGTAATCCGGTTGTGTGGGAAATTCAATATTTAATATAAATTACATCATTTATATTAACCCACAGAGGTCGACTGGTTGCGATCACCGGGCAGGAGTTTCCACTGCTTGTTGGATTTCTATTCTACATTGAATAACTAAGACGCGTTTTACAATTTCTAGTCACACAGGACTCATTACAAGTTCCTTGATGATCACTAGATGGGCCTTTGATCATCCCTGACCTGAGCCATACCAGTAATAATTCTGGTTCTTGTTAGGCTGCCATTTTCTTCCTTATCTCAGTCCTGATGAAGACCCGCTGTGATGATTTAAAATCGCACATATAGGGTTGAAACGTCGACGCTACCTTTTGGTCCAGTTCAAGTCCCTACTCGAAAAACACTGAAATTATACAGAGTAGTAGGGTCATTGTATCTATTCTGGCCTTTCACATTTTGTATATATTTTAATCATTTTTGTATATACTATGCACTTATTGTGTCACTTATCACACTATGTCACTTGATCACGATTTTGGCAGCTGTTAATGCAATATAAAATGTGGGTTAATATAAATGATGTAATTTATATTAAATATTGAATTTCCCACACAACCGGATTACCTCACTCTTATTATGTGTTCCTTTGTTTAATGTATTTTCATTCAGTTTGTTTAATGAATAATCTGTCCATGTAAACTGAATTAGATGAAAACATTGTATTTATAAGAAATATTGTGCCTATACCCGACAGAACCATTGTACCTTTATAATCCTTTACCCAGGTTCTGAGGGACACAGGGTTACCCCATTGTTCATTGAACCTAATACATAGTAAGCATGTGCCGAAAAGTCCACACTATCGGTCACACAAATAGGAAAACTGTTGCCAAAAACTAGAGTGTATAAACCAAGCATTCAACAGTCTAAGCAAAGTGGGAAAAGTCAAATCTTTAACACATTCCTAAACTTTAACAAAAAGGGTTCAGAAAGAAAGATGAAGGGCCAATGGATGGGGGTGGGGGAGGGGCGTTACTGAGAGCTGGCTAAGACAGCACCCTAACCTCAAAGCTCCAATCCCATACAGGAAAATCCACCTAAGTCACATCTGGACAGGAGCCATCACTGATTGAAATGTGGCTGGCTACATTTGGCAAAGTACCTAGGTCACAGAGCACGGTTTCCTTAATGCTAGTTGCTAAGGGACTGCCCTGCAGCAGCCTGAGACCTATGTAGGGCTATGGAGCTGTGAGACTCTTCCAGGCCTGGGGAGGACCAGGTCACAGTAAGCCGCAGATGCAGAGAAATGAGTAGGCAGCTGGTTAGAGCCAAGGACAGAGTGGTTGATCCCACAAGCTCACACATGAGGACAGACCCCCAACTTTGGAGGGCCGCATCAGCCAGAGCCTAGGGTACCGTGCAGAGCATTTGGCCTGGCCCTTTGGGAGCGAGTGAAGTTGCATCCCAGGAATTTGGGCGCTAGCTGCGGAAAACACAGTGCTTGTTGTGAACAGGCTGAATCTCAGGGATAAGCTATTAGAACAGAGGAGATGAGCTGCAGCCTGCAGCTACTGGCGAGATGTATGCACTCTAACAAGGTGGGCTGAGCACAGCAAAACAAAGTCAAGGCATTCGGAGAATCTAAGATTGGCAAAAATAAGGCTGGCAGACCAAAGCAAGTCAGATTACTTGACAGACTGGGCGCAGGCCCGTACCACCAACTCACAACACCCAAGCGACTTACCTTTATATAATCTGTGCTACAGGGCTCCAATCGTGTGTGCCTAACAAGCTTGTAACCTGTCTTTGCCAGGTGTGCCATACTCCTACAATACCTAGTACTGTGTCTGTCGCCAGTCGCCTGGCTCCGGTGGGTCAGACAAACATAGACCAGCAACTGTGAACACCTTCAACACTACCCACAACACCACTCATTACACCAGAGCCAGTAGACAGCACATCAAGCTCGTAAAATGGGAGGGACAGCAGAAGAAAAACAGAGTAAACTATTGTTAGAAAGCAGGAAAAGTCAACCATCGAACTTGGTCACACAGAATCCAAAACCTGACAAAATTGTGCACCTCCCAGCTCAGAAGATGGTGATAAAACAATATTACTGAAAATGCAAAGACGTCTGCGAGCCATAGACAGCAAGAGTGATGCTATGTACATCAAACTCGATCACATGAAATAACATTTGGAGAGGCAATCCGCTAGAATGGATGAATTGGAACGAAGGTTATAAAGCTTAGAAGATGGTGCAACCAGCTTCAATGAACAAATGATGAATAAGAAGTAGGTATTGGTGGTTATACATGCCAACAATTAAGATTTGGAGGTCAGATCACAGCAAACAATGACAGTACAGTGAGGTGCCAAAGTTCACTGCTATGGGGAACACCAAGGGTTTTGCTGGGTCACCAACTGCATTTCTTTTTCGGAAGAGAACACTTGTCTGATAGGTTTTTGATTGAAAGAGCACATAGATCCCTGGCCTGTAGACCCCATCTGGTGCCCCATCCAATAATAGCAAGATTGTTGAACTAAAGGAACAGGGAAGCAATGCTCAACATGGCCTGAGAGAAAGATAAATAGGAGCACCAGGGTTCCACATTTTCACTCTACCCAGAGTTCACAACTCCTCTGCAAGAAGCAACAGGAGCCTTCATAGACTCAAAGCGTGAGCTGAGGAAAGCAGGTATAAGATAGGCTATGATGCACTCTGCCAAACTCAAAGTCTCACTCAACAAGCAGACACCTCAAGCAGCATGGAAACTTGTAAGAAGCACTTTACAAACTAAAAAATAAAAAACACCCACCTCAACGGACAACCACAATTATGAAAGCAAATGACCAAACTGACTTTTCAAGATCCAGCCTACACTTCCACCAGGCTTGTGGAATCCACTGCTAACACAACAGCACTATGTGCATGATACCCACATTTTACCCAACTAACCTGAGTGACAGACAGTCCAATAAAGTCTAACCATTTCAACTGCTCTGCAGGACTGGCTTAACGGACGTACAAGAGAACACATTATGGGGCTCCGCTAGAATGCATGTGGTGTAGGGAGCAGCTGCTGGTATGTGCTCCTATGTGCCCTTCACTAGATCATCCATTTCTTTAATGTGGGTTAAAAGAGGTTTTACACTATGAGCTAGGGAAGTGTGTGTGGGAGGGCAATATAGATCTTAACAAGCATTGGCATAGCCAATAGGTCTCGCCTTTGGGGCCTTATAAGTGTTTATCCAGAGCTATTGACTTTGCCAATGTCGTCAAGCTGTGCTGTAGAGAAGTGTGGCTGCTGTGCGGCATGCTGAAAAGTTATAATAAAAAAGTGTCAGAAGCTTTTTTGTTACTTTATATATGACCAAGAAGGCATTATGTAAAACTGAACGACCATATTAAAAAAAGTATTTACAATAAAAAATTCTCAGTTTTCTTTTGTTCTTGCAATGCTGGCAACTTGTTTCTGCCTATTGCAATGGTTGTTTGTTAAAGCTTTTTTTTTTGAGGGGGCATAAACAATCGGAGGGTGAAGGTTGGGAACTAGTACCTGTATTATAACACTAGCAGCGGCCAGAGGCTAGGGGAGAATCAACATATGCCAGATTCCGAGAGCAGGCTGAGGTGGTGCTGAGTGATGCTGAGGTGGTAGTGGTGGTGACTATTGCGGAGACGATGCTGAATGATACTCAGGTGTTGCTGAGTGATGCTGTGGTGGTGCTGAGTGATAGTCTTGGCGCTGAGTGATGCTGTGGTGGTGCTGAGTGATATTGCCTTGGTGCTGAGTGATGCTGTGGCGGCGCGGAGCGATGCTGTGGCGGCGCGGAGCGATGCTGTGGCGGCGCGGAGCGATGCTGTGGCGGCGCTGAGCGATGCTGTGGCGGCGCTGAGCGATGCTGTGGCGGCGCTGAGCGATGCTGTGGCGGCGCTGAGCGATGCTGTGGTGGCGCTGAGCGATGCTGTGGTGGCGCTGAGTGATGCTGTGGTGGCGCTGAGTGATGCTGTGGTTGCGCTGAGTGATGCTGTGGTGGCGCTGAGTGATGCTGTGGTGGCGCTGAGTGATGCTGTGGTGGCGCTGAGCGATGCTGTGGTGTTGCCGAGTGAGAGATAGAGTGAAGATATAATGCCCAATTAGAGAGGGTGGTGAGAGAGAAAGGGTGTACATAGAATAAAGAGTGGAGCGGGATAGAGAGAGAGAAAGAAGGGGAGAGAGTGAATGAAGGAGTTTGAAAGAGAAACAGATAAAGGGGTGAGAGAATGAAAGGCTAAAAAAGATAGAGAGGGGAGAGTTAATTAAGTAGAGAGAGAATTAGAGAGGCGAGAGAGAAGGAGAGACAATAAGAGTGGGGGGTGTGGAGTTTAAATAGAGTGAAGAAGTGACGCGGAAAAAGTAACCTTAAATATAGCTTTGTGCAAATAAATATACAAAAAAAAAACTGTGAGAGACAAAAATACTGCTAATTAGGCTGTGACTCCCAATATAAAACAAATAGCGATATAAGGTGAAATCAACCCACCGAAGCAATATTTCTAACTAGACAGAAAAAAGCTTGCATTTCAATGCTAATCGCTGTTGTTTTTCATGTGACTGTAGTCCAGGGCCCTCAGTTGGTAATGTGAGATGCTGCTGCGATTGAAACATCAGAGTCCAGAGAGTTAATGAGCCATGACGAGGAAATGAGCAAGAGATAGGAAACCGAGATGCCAGCTGCGCGTGCACGCCATCGTGAACTCAAGCTGGTCGCCAGCCGAAAGCCAGTGTTTGCACTTCCAAAACCCACTTACTAAAACTCTCGGCCAGACCAGCGCAAGCGCTGGTGCAGGCCGAGACCTAAAAAGCATGAAAGAACTGTATCATATGAACACTTGTGACGTACACCGCAATGCAACAATACACGTCAGACTAATAGATTGACAAAATGTGATCCAAAAGACAGAACATGACAACAACTTTGCATAAGAAAAATCTTATCCCGATGATTCGGGACGGGGCAAGATGGCGGCTGACCTCGCAGCCGAGTGAGTTCTCGTAATCTAACCTCCCTGCTCACTCCGATGGGAGACTGCGGACCGGAACGTTAAACCGGATAAAATACGAAGCTTTTGACTAGGAATGCCCTGGTACCTGTCGGCGCTGCGGTGTTGCACGGCGGGCTGTCGATTCCCTCGATTTCCACGTCTGCATCTGTGTTGGTGCTCGGCGCGTGTGGCTGCGGGACGGGATCGGACCCCTGCGCTGCTCGGGATGCCGCCGAAGAACCTCAGAGGAGGAAAGACGTGCGGCGTAGGAGGCACTGCCGCGCAGAGCAGACCCCCGGAAATGGCCCAAGACAAACAACGATGTGGAGCGGCTGACACTGCCCATGGAAGCAGTAATAACAGTAACAGCCCTGCAAGCAAGACGGGCAGTGGGAAGAGAGTTACTCCTGCAATATTTTTGGCAGCCAGAAGGGGAGGAAGACGATCAATGGTAAAGCCACCACAGAAGAAGCAGTTCATGCGGAGAATTCAGTGGAGGTGAGCTCAGGAAATACAGGGGTATCGGGACTTGATATGGAGATCATGGAGCATAGGAGGGATCTAGATTCTCAGCACAGCCCTACATTGGAAAGGCAGGCTTCTATGCATATGACAGAGACATGCTTAAATGCGGCACTTGTAGACCCGGCTGCTGTTGGTTCAAGGCTAGAAAGTGTGGCTTCAATTTCGGAAGCAGATAAACCAGTATCAGCAGAGGATATAGAAGGGTCTAATGAGGGTTTAAGTGATGATATATATCCGACAGATACAGATATAGATATAGAGGGACCTTTTTTCTCACTCTCCGATCAGACTAATTCATCAGGCGATGAATCACTACATCTCTCGGAGGGCCCTCCTAGCTTAGCTTGCAGGCGGTGGAGTGAAGTTAGTAGTGTTTACCAAGTAATGGAAACTCCTGGAAGCAACAATATGATGGGAAGCTCCGGGACAGTACGTAAAAAAATCGCCCCCTCTGCTTTATCCATGGTTTCGGCCTCATCTCATGTTGAGAAGCTGGGTAACTCCGGTAATTATGGGAATGGAGTTGATGGGGGGAGTCGGAGACAAGAGGGATCCGGCAGTATTTCATTGGCAGTGATATACGAAACTATGATGGCACACAGAGACGAAAGCCGGGCAGAAAGTCAAAAAACTCAAGGTGCCTGTAGGAAACTACAGAATTCAATACGGCGAATGGCCAAATCCTGCTCAGAGATCGCGGAAAGGATTACAGAGGCAGAAAATCGAATTTCTACGCTTGAAGATGAAATGTCTGCGCAGAAAACAACTACTGAAACGTTAGGGTCACATAGGAATGATATATCCTGGAAGCTTGAGGATATGGAAAATCGCCTCCGGCGTAATAACTTGAGAATTCTTGGTGTGCCAGAAGGAATTGAAGGTACGGACCCCCGGAAATTTGTGGTGAAACTCTTCACTGAAGCCTTTCCAGAGTTAACTAATTGGACATGGGATACAGAGATCCAGCGGGCCCACCGCTTTCCTTTTCGTGTCAAGCTTCAAGCAGGAGCAACTCAAACTAATATGAGGCCTAGAGCTATATTGATATGTCTATCTAATTTTTTATCTAGGGAGGCCCTGTATGATTTGGCCAGGCCTGATAGACAGAGAAAAGCGGCAGGCGTAGAGTTTTTGTTCGTCCCGATTTTTGCCCGGCTACAGTGGAAAAAGATGGCAGCTACGACAGCTAATCAATCCATTTAAAGATAAGGGCGCACAAGCATTTCTTTTAAGTCCTGCCAAATTGAAAATAATATATAAAGATAAAATAAGATTCTTTACTTCTGAGTTGAAAGCAAAAGAATATCTACATGAAATCAAGGCCTAGGAAGTATTGAAATTCCGGTTAATGAACTCAAATAACTCTGTGCTCTCATGCTGAATCGCAGTCTTTAGGTTTTTTTTTGTTTTGTTAAGGGTAGATCCCTACAACTAATTGGTTTTTTTTTTTGCATTTGCTGGTTTTTAAATATAAGGTAGGGTGTATCGCATAGTCGGGGGTACAGGGAGGTTCGGTGTTCTACGAGGCTCTCCATCACTGTAGACTGTTGGGTCTACTAGCCTCTATGGCAGGGAGGGTAACAGGGGGCCTTCAGTGGTAGAGAAGGCGATAGCGGGGAGGTGGGGGGGTTGCTGGTGTGATGTGGGGGGCTACCAAGGGTGGTGGGGGTTGCAGGGGTAAAACTAAAAATGAGTCAGTAGCTATTGCAGAAATTTTGAAATTGAAGGAGCAGGAGCTAGGGGGGAGTGGGGGAAAGGGGGAGAGAGGAGGAAGGGAAAAAAAGGAAGGGGAACGTTATTTGCTGTATCGATCCAGGGTTAAAAATGGCATCATTAAATATATGTACATTTAATGTGCGTGGTCTTAATGAAAGGGGCAAACGGCAAAGAGTGGCTCGAGAAATTAAGAACATGTCCCCTGATGTGGTTTGTCTTCAAGAGACACATGTTCCATGGAGTAAACGCAATGTATTAAGGGAATTAGGATTTGAGCTTTTGGTCTGTACTTCACAAGGTACTATTAATAGAGGTGTTGCTATTCTTGCCAACATTTTTTTATTAAAAGTAACAAGAAGCTTAGCAGACAAATACGGCCGTTGGGCGGTGATTGAATGTTTAGCTCTCAATGAGAAATGTACAATATGCTCTGTATACGGTTCGAATTATGATGAAACTCCGGTTATTGAATATTTGAATATAGAACTGGCCACCTGGGCTACCCCTTTGGTACTGACGGGGGATTTTAATATCCAAATGGGGGAAGTGCACTATGGGCCGGGGGGTGATAAATACTTTGGTAGGAAGCCGAAGGTATACAGAGCTTTGCAGCAGCTCGTTGATGAGCATGGCTTAATCGATGTCTGGCCCAGATTAAAACATCCAGACCCAGGGTATACATTCTATTCTTGCCCTCACCAAAAGCTAGCTAGACTAGATTATTTTTTTGTCACTAAAACTCACTTAGTTGACGCACATATACAGATTTTTCCCCGAATCACCTCGGACCATAACCCTCTCTTGTTGAGATTTACAATGCAAGGCCTGACACGTACCCGAGGCGCATTTTCTTTTGATAGGAAGTTACTATTAAATGAAAAGTTTATTTGTCACATGCGAGAATGGTTAACTCAGTTTTTGTCCACAAACCGAAATTCTACTAAATGTCATATAGTGTGGGATGCTATGAAAGCAGGGCTGAGGGGTGAAATATTAAGTTTTGGGCTACATGTACAAAAGCAACTTAGGCAGCATCAACAGACGTTATATGATGGCTTGCGCTATGCTGAATATGCGTTGATAGAGGCGGTTCAGGGGCGATTGGATACTACACAGGCACAGTCTGAAGTAGCATGTTGCAAAGCTAGGATAAATGAGGAGTGGGCCAAAGATATTGCAAAAAATACCATCTTTTTAGGAGAGAGTGTTATGAGTTTGGTGAGGCAACTGGTAGATGCCTGGCAAAGAAGATCAGATCTAAGGAGGCTAAAAATACTATATCGGCAATTGAAGATTTAAGGGGGAACATAATAGAAACACCGGAAGGTATTCTAGAGGTTTTAGGGTTTTCTATGAGGGGCTGTATTCTGAAGATTGTCATATTCAGGGGGAGAGGAGACTTCTATAAAGATCCTCACAGGGGGATACTGAATGAAGAGGATCAGAAAGCATTAGAGGAACCTATTTCGATGGAAGAGCTTGTAGAAGCTGTCGGCTCCTTAGCTTCAGGGAAAGCAGCTGGCCCGGATAAGCTCCCTCTGGAATTTTATACATTTTTCTTACCTGAAATACAGTCTGATATGTTAACCGTATTTCGGGAGGCACAAAGGGTGTTGCACCGGCATCATGGGATGTTGCCAGTATCATTATATTTCTTAAAAAGATAAGCCACCTACATTACCAGGCTCCTTCAGACCAATTTCACTCCTAAATTGTGATGGAAAAATCTATGCGAAAATATTAGCATCACGACTTTCCAGAGTGATTATGCCTCTAGTGTCGGTTCACCAGCATGGATTTATCCCAGGGAGGGGCACGGTCAACCACATAAGTAGGGTCACGACGCTATTGGACATTGCCAATACTCGTAAACTACCGTGTGGAGTGATACTACTAGACGCGGAAAAAGCGTTTGACCGTGTCTCCTGGGAGTTTTTATGGGCAACAATGAGGTGGCAAGGATTTGGCACGGGTTTTATTCAGGCAGTTAAAGCTATGTATAGATCACCTAGTGCCCGGGTTTGTGCGCTGGGGTTAGAATCGAATCCTGTATCTATATCAAGGGGTACCCGGCAGGGATGCCCCTGCTCTCCTCTGCTATTTGCGCTCTATATTAATCCGCTCCTAAACCTATTAGAACATAGGTTAAATACACAATCAGGTCTGGGCAGGAGCGGGTTTGTATATTAGCATATGCAGATGATATAGCGATAGTTTCATCAGATCCGGGTATTACTTTGATAGAGACGGAACAACTAGCACTATTATATGGGAAGAGTTCTGGCTTTAAGTTAAATTTAGCCAAAACACAGGTTGTTTGTACAGATTTAGTACATTTTAATGATCCAAGAGCCACGAAGGAGGCTATATATCTGGGGATTCGGCTGAATGCATGTCTTGACACGATGGTTCTATCTAATTGGGACCCTATGTTACGGAAGATTAAAAAGGAATTAGATAGGATGGAGGGTTTACATTTATCAATGATGGGAAGATGTAACGTCTTAAAAATGAATATCCTACCAAAAATTCTTTATTTTTTCAGGTCGGTTCCTTTAGAAATCACAGGGAAACAGATTCAGAAACTACAATCTATATGCGGCAGTTTTTGTGGGCGCAGGGAAACCCCGCCGAGCTATGAAATTTATGACCTTGCCACGGGAGCGAGGGGCTGGGCTGTCCCCAATTTTCAGCTTTACTACTGGGCATGCTTACTACAATATATGGGAATTTTATTAGTGGGGGCTAATGAGGACAGCACAAACGATATACCTCATATTTATCAGTTACTACTAGGTCCTATAACGGAGAGAAGTTTTTTTAAGATTCTGGAGCCTAGCTACTATAAAAAAACCCGCTTCAAGGTGGTCCAGGCTGCGCATAAGGCTTGGCTCCAGATTAGGCGATATTTACAGATAGGTAGGATTAATCATTATACCCCAACCGATGCCTCCACTTTACCCCCTAATCTTTTCAACCGGTATTTTAAATAGATGGAGGAATTTAGGAATACAGACGTTAGGAGACTTAGTAGATAACAAGGGTGTTAGGACATATGCTGCATTAATGCTTGAATACGATCTTCCTAAAGCAGATTTTTTTAAATATCTGCAGATCCGTGACTATTTGATTAAAAGAGGTGATGTGTCACAGTTAACACAGAAAAATAAATTACTAGAAGTTGTGAAGGGCCTGGGAAGGATTGGAAATATATATCAAACACTTATTGAAACATTGAAGGATGATGTAGAGGTACAAAACGGTAAATGGAACATCAGACTTTCTCTTGATGGAAATATTTTGTCACAATCAATTAGATTAGCTGATAAACTCTTAATCTCCTCCAATCTCAGAACACAACAGTATAAAACTATGTTTAATTTGTATTACACACCAGCAAAAATTGCTCGTTGGGGGGGAATGAATGAGGATAAATGCACCCGATGTGGGATGGGTCAGGCAGATATAGTCCATATGTTTTCAACATGTCCTGAACTGATACAACTAATCAATATGATAGACTTTTTTGACGGAAGTCACAGGGGTGCAGATTGTGATAACGCCATTAGTTATGTTGCTGGGGGTTTTAGAAGATGACATGCTAACGCAGGGAATATATACTTTTAGGTATTTAGTATATATAGCTGTTGCTGTGGCCAGACTTTGCATAGCATCAGTGTGGCGACAGAAAGAACCCCCTCGTTTGAAATGTGGAGAGGAAATTATTTGCGATATGTAAACTAGAAACTAGCTTATATGCCTTTAAAGGGCCACAGAAACAGAAATTAGGTAAAGAAATTTGGGGGTCCTTACGGAATATCTTTCATAGGAGCTATCTCTTTATTATTTGCTTTTCTGTTACCAGTATGTATTTGTGTACTGTTAAATCCCCATTTGGCTCTACCCGATAGGGTTGTTAATTTGTTTTGATGTATAGAATTATGGGAGGATCAAAAATTTATTATGTTGCTCGCTCTCCTTCAAGCGCTTTTTTCATGATTGTATGTTCTTCCCTCCCGTTTTCTTCTTTTTCCTCTTTCTCTTATTCATTTATTTATTTATTTCTTGTTGTCTGTGTTTGATCATGTATATGTTCTATGTAATGGCTGCTGGCTACTAATAAAAATTAAAAAAGGAAAAAAGAAAAATCTTATCCCCTTGAGTATTAGGGGCCTCAATAACTACGCAAAAAAAAAAAAAAAAAAAAAGGAATATCAGCGTACCTTGACAGGCATGATATTCATTTAGCCCTCTTAGAACAAATACACCTCAACCCCAATAAAATGCCAGGATTTGCTGTGAAATGGGGATCCCATAGATATTTTGCTTATTGGTGAATAGATATGCTTCAAACTTGACGCACTGTAAGGAGTCCCTGGGGGTAGACTTCTTTTACTCAAAGGATGCTGTACGATCACTCTGTCAAATGTATAAATATATATGGCCTTAACATAGCGACAGACAGTTATTTTTCTTTAAAACAGAGATGCTATGTGGGAAATTCAAGCTTCCAACAAACTTTGGGGCCGGGGGAGGTTAGGGGTAAAGGGGTGACTTCATCCTAACATTAAAATCATACACTTACTGAACGAGAAGCCAGTCTTGCCCAGAATGGAGAAAGGCTCATAATGCAAGCAGTTTGCTACTGTCTTTTTTACTCGTGATTTAAACTGGTTTATTGGATTTTCAAAATAAACTTAATTTGAAGTATAGCAGATAAACATTGAAAATATTGCGAGCAGTGTACATATAGTGTGTGCATGACAGATACAGAGTATAACAAATCGTATTAGCTATCCATTAAACAGTTACAGGTGTCTATAGAAAACTGATAATTTATCATGGTCAAATACAGTGCGATATATGATCTAGGAGAGAGAATAAAAACACACAGCATACCAGTTTCATGGATGGTCCTTGACAGCAGTTCCTAGCTCTGCAGAGCATGTTCAGAAAGCAGATAGTAGGCATCATTATGGGGGGGGGGTCACGTCAAATAAGAGCCCCACATTTCCTCCAACATCAGTAATTCAGTATTAGGCATATAAATATTATGTTTGTAGAAGACCAGCCTCCTAGGTTTGTAGACATAGCCTCAAACCATTCAGTTACTGGGGGAGCGGATTTCACTTTCTAATGGGATCGGGTTTAAAGCTTTGTAATGTAAAGGGCATTTCTATAGTGTTCTGTTACTCCAAGGACTGTCCCAGCGCTCTGCACCTCGATGATAAAGCCATGTTTTTTCTGAAACTAGGAGGTAGCTGAAATGCTCCATAACACCAAGGGGAGTTTGCTCTGTGTTGAGGGTCCTAAAAATGAAGAGAACCTGCCCACCGTTCTGGATCGCCGAATCCTTGGGATTTTGGCCAGAAAGAGGCTGGATGAAAGCAGATGCTTGGATGGAGCATAGAAGCAGATTCTTGCTGAGGTACCCAGCGCCAGACTGGGTGTGCCCTATGTAACAGGATCAAGGTATTCAAAAGGATACTCTTCCTAAAGCGAAGCCAGTGCAACTTCCTAAGATAGGGGGATACATGAGTTCTCAGGGTTAGGCCTAGAAGAGTGCGGGCTGCTACATTTTGGACCGCCTGCAGCTTACTAATCAAGTAATCAGGCAGGCTCAAATACAGTGCTTAGCCATAGTCCAGTCTAGATGTTATTAAGGCCTGGACTACCAGTTTCCGAGCAGAAAATGAAAGAAAATGCAGGAACTTCCTGAGCACATCCGACCCATGCCCTGCGAAATTGTTGGCCTCGGTGACCCCGTCTATGAACACTGTGGCAAATAAGGTACTTAATACCTCCCTGACGGACGGCCACATGCCAGGCATTTGGAAATGTGCTAAAATTCTCCCTTTACTGAAGAAGCCCTCTGCTGACCCCTCGGTGTCAGAAAATTACAGACCGATCTCACTATTACCGTTTTTCTGTAAGGCCTTAGAGAAATGTGTCAATTAAGTGATCTCTGACTACGCTGAAAATAATCAACTCCTACACCAGAGCCAGTCGGGTTTCAGAACCAACCATAGTACAGAGACTGCCCTACTCGAAGTCTCTGAGCTTATTAAGGAGAAGCTGGAACAGCAGGGGGAAAGCCATTTTGATTTTATTGGACGTCTCTGCAGCCTTTGATACCATGCCGCACTCAAGACTCCTGAACAGGCTACAGGATTGTGGAATAGGCGGCACCGTTCTGAATTGGTTTTCCTACTTCCTAGAGGATAGACGCCAGGAAGTTTGGACCCTCCCTTCACGGCCCCCATCCCCAACCTGAAAGTGGGAGTTCCCCAGGGCTTGATACGGAGTCCCACTCTGTTCAACCTTTATAGGTCTCCCTTGGCTCCACTGGCAGAAGCGTGCGGCGCTAAAATTATTTCTTACGCAGACGACACGCAGATCCTATTTACCTGCGATAAGGGAGCAGACTATGAAGGTGACAAAATCAACTCCCGTCTCTCAAAAGTATTCTTATGGCTGAGAAAGAACCAGTTAAAATGTAACCCAGAAAAATCTGAGGTCATCTTCTTTGGCTCCCTTCCCGCGAAGGAGTGGAAACTCTGGTGGCCTTCGGATATGTCACCTCCTCCATCCGCTCTTAGCAGTGTCAAAAATCTGGGCGTCATGATGGACAGTACCCTCTAGATGAGATCTCAGGTCCAGTCTGTAGTAGGCTCATGTTTTGGGCTTCTAAGAATGCTTAGAAAATTTCTCCCCCTTGTGCCTCTTGAACATAGGAAGACCGTGGTACAGGCAATGATCATCTCAAGACTGGACTACGTCAACGTCCTGTACCTGGGCCTCCCTGAATATTTGCTCAACCGCTTACAGATGGTCCAGAATGCGGCCGCTAGAGTGGTCCTTGCGCTCAAGCCTAGGACGCATATCTCCCCTCACCTTAAGTCCTTGCACTGGCTTCCTGTAAAAACAAGCATTTGCAATGCAATAGGTCTCGCATTTGCGAGAGTTTAAGCTATTGGCATTGTAAATGACAATGCCTTTTATTTATCTTTTTTGATAATTAACACAAATAAAAGGCATTGTCATTTACAATGCCAATAGCTCAAACTTTTGTAAATGCGACACCTCGGCCGCCATTGTCTCGGGCTGCTTGGAAAGCGAAAGAGCGCCTGGTGCGCTAAAAGTTGCAGGAAAGTATGTAATGCCTGCAGTAGGAGAAAGGCATTAAAGAAAATAGTTAGAAAACAAAACCGTGATTGTTATAGAGTCAAGAATTTCACAATTTTATTCATCGTAGACAAGGCCTAATGTGGCCGAGAACTAGAACTCTAAGAAAACTGGCACCTAAATACATGGCAGTCAGAGCTCTTTGATCAGCCACTTATAAACTAATTCAACAACTCAAATGTGGAGATAGATTATCAGAAGTACACAGAACAGGACTCTGGGTTCTGCTGTCAAGTTGGGATGCATATTGTTCCAAACACTCGTACTTGAGAAATCCTCTGATAACGGAGCTGTTGAGGCTGGCATCTGAATGCGAGAGAACCAGTCACGCAGAGGGTAACAATTGAATACTAAAGGTGAAATCTTCCATGCATTTCGTTACACAACTGCTACCACTGAGCTTCCACTATTCTTGCTGAACATCTACTGCTTCAAAGTGATCAAAAGAGGACACCTTAGGGCTAGTAGAAAAACTTGTAAATAAACTGCTCTCTATACCTGTACTGCAAAAGAAGTTAACCTTCTCTTGCCAAAGCTCATTCACCCCAAAATCATGGACACTAGGAGTTGTTCTATGTATCCATTGCATTGGTGGAACAGCAATCACATATAAAGGCAAGTCTTAGGAGGCACAGGGTGGGGGCGAGGGGCAGAAAAACAGAGGTGGGGTGATGCATAAAAATATTTGTACACAAATAACCCAAAATAGGACTACGAGGACAAATTTGCGAGTTAAGATGGTGTTGCAACTAAACCACTGCTACACAAAAGGCAAACTTAACCGATTAACATTAGTAATCAGGAAACGGTCTCAGAAAACACCGACAAAAAAAACTCAATCCATTTTGAAGAGCAGTTCAGCTAAGAAAGGGCACTTAAGTCAAGCACGCTGATGTATCAGTGGTAAACAAGTACAATAACAGAATATGAAAAAATTATTTCAAAAGCAGCAATAGAAGCTAAAGAATGGAATCATTAAACATACAAAGTAAACTGTTGTAGTGGGTGAATGCACAATCGGTAAAACTGGACTGCACGCAAAGGGGAAGACGGTCACGGATTGGGGCGTCCTCCAGGATGTAAACAGGAGATACCACACCACCAACAGAGATAAGATCAGCAATTCGCCGAGGACACGAAACGCAAACGCACTTTAAAAAGCTGCCAACAACAAGATTACAGTTTGAGCCGGATTTGTTTATTTTTATCTGTGTGCTTGCCAAAAAAGCTAGAGAGAGTGAGAGAGAGTGAGAGAGTGTGTGTGTGTGTCTTTTTCTTTCTTTCACGGCAAAAAATATAGTTAACATTTCAGCAACAACTATAAGAGATAACAAGCATTGGCATAGCCAATAGGTCTCGCTTTTGGGACATTATAAGTGTTTAGCCATGCAACGGTTGATGTTGCACCAAGGATATTGTGCTGCATAACTAAATACTTATAAGGTCCCAAAAGCGAGACCTATTGGCTATGCCAATGCTTGTTTCTTATGCAACTAACAACCCTTGACATAGTCAATAGTCCTGGCTTGTTGTAGGTGTAATGTATTATATATCTGGATGCAATGACAGAAGCAGCAAAATACCAGTCAGGTGGCACACTTTGCTAAGCACAGATTTTTAGTTTACGTATTTTCAAACCACGCCCTTAATTACATCGGACACGCCCCTTGGAGAGACACCCCCTCCTTTTTTCATCCCACTTAAAGCCCTGCGCTTAGGCCAAACAAAAGGCAAAATAATTCACTGTCTCTGTGTTGTCTCAGAGATCTCTGCTGGCCTGGCCAGGACACGCCCCTTGGAGAGACCCCCCAGTTTTTTCATCCCACTTAAAGCCCTGCGCTTAGGCCAAACAAAAGGCAAAATTATTCACTGTGTCTCAGTGATCTCTGCTGGCCGCGCGCCATCATGCCTGTGGCAGACAGCAGCACACATCGTCATGTTGAAGTTTGTCTTCAAATTCAGATGGTGCAGACATTTCCAGAAATTCTTGCAACTCTTTTTAGCTACCAATCTGCACAGTTACACTTTTTCTCAGGCATGAATGCTCCACTTAAAATATATAAGACCTACCTGTTTCAAAACGTCTCTGACACTTTAAATATGAGCTCTACGTGCATAGCTCACAGTAGTACATGATACATATATTTCACATCGCCTAGCTCGACAAATTAGGACATCACCTAAGCAAAAGTTTTAGCCAAAGGGTAAAATCGGAGGTATGTAGAATTCTTAAAAGAATGGGGAGACCAGACTTGGAGAGAGTTATTGGCCCGTGCAACCTGAACTGCTAATTATCCAGAATGCGAGCAGAATAGCAGTGCTTTCGAGCGAGTTATTGAAATTAAAAGAGCATATTCTTTGACACCGATACAAATGTAGTATCGGCAAGACATTGCAAAATGGTGGGGTTACAGAAAATGCTTAAGAGATAAGAGCAGGGTTCATCCCTACTGCTTTTGCACCCTTCCCAGGATGCCGAGCAGCCAAGAGGACAGGTGGATTGTTGACAAATTAAGTGAACTCGATAAACAGACAAAGCGTGGCGGCAGGGGGCCGCCCTACAAGCAATATGAAACAAGCACAAACGCGCGCGTCAGCAGAGGGAGGGGCGAAAGGAGGGGGCCAGCGCGATTCCCTTGCGGGAGCGAGCGGCAAGGCGCGATAATTAACATATGGCGCCAGCTGCTCGCTCCCGCAAGTGAATCGCGAGACGTGCACGCGTTGCCATTGGAAGCAATGCAACGTGTGCACGTTTTTGCAGGGAAAGCTGTGCCGATTTCTAAAGGTCTCTCCTGTGCAGCGCATGCGCGCTGCGTAGGCGAGACCTAAAAACGACTGCATGTGCTACCGACGCCTGGCAACTTGCGATCTTCGAGTGCTGACTCACAACTGATACACACTTACTGATAGCAGCGGTGCGTGCGCTACTGACAAGATTTCCTGGCACAGGCAATTATTTCACAGGAGCTTGAACCCTTAGCCCTGTACAAGAAACAGCAGCTTTAATTTTCATTAACAAGAAAAATAAATATTTTCTTTCAGAGGGACGAGCAATTCAACCTCACGCAAAGTAGGACTCTTGTTAACAGACAGACCCATGTTTGTATCCTCGAGCCACAATCAAAACAGCAACACAAGGGTCCGACTCAAAACCAACCCCCACCCTCTTAAGATTAACAGTCCAGAAAGAACCTGATTGTAATGAAACGTACTTACAATGCCAGTTGCACAGCAAAAACTCGCTTCGGGACAACTGTTGACACGAAGAAAACAGACAGAGGCACAGGGAAACCAGCTGTAACCCTGTTACTGTTGCCTGATGTTTCATGCACGGAGTTTGTTTACACTACAGCATGTGATCTAAACTTGAACGCCGTACACTTTACGGAAACGTTACCGGTTTCCAAAGGAAGAAGTGAAACTGCGATAAACAGGCTTATAAAGCAGGCACAAGCATTCCTTTTTTGCCCATTTTTCAGGCTTGGTTTGGAGATGTCTGGCTACACACACGGAGATACTTGGGCGGTTTCGGCTATTTGAAAGCGAGATCTACCGACACACATCAGCCAGCAAGAAATAAAATATGCGCAAAGCACTTGGAAAGTTAACAAGCAAACATTGCTCGGCGTACTGGATTTCAGGTCTCACTTACCAACAACAGGGCGCTTGCAGGGCCGTTACTTCTCCGTAGTGGCAGCCTTCCAACTGAACGGCTCTCTGCAGTTCTATGAAGAAGTGGAAAAAGTGTTTACCGGGAGGCCCTGCCCAGCCCAGCCGAGGAAGCCTGCAGTGACACGGTGGCAGATACATGTATCCGCCTGTGCAGGCGCGAGGCGGACCCAGAGCTGCACGCGCCCCTCCCAGCCCGGGCTCCCCACGAGGAACGGCCGGGGTGTGTCGCCGAAAGCAGCTTTTACGGTATGCTGAGAGCGGGAGCACTTGCTTTACCAGTTCCTGTTTTAATTGAGAAATGCCTGCTGTGTGCCGCCAACGTGAAGAATTTTTTTTTTAGAAAAACAAGCGCGGCCGCTAAAGTGAAAGCGAATGCGCTGCAAATAAAAAACAAGCTCTCGCTATTGCGCAAAGGCAGCCGCTTGTTTATATTTGCATCGCGCTTTCACTTTAAGTGAAAGCGCGATGCAAAAATAAACAAGTGGCCGCCCTTGCCAAAGGCGACTGAAACAAGCTGTTTCGCCATTACGCGAATAAGAAAAAAAAAAGTTCTTACCCATTAGTTAAAGGAGACTGTAGAACGCCGCAAGCAAAAGATCCAGTCCGGATGGGCAGTCCAAAAAGGAAACAGGGCGGTAACTAAGAAGCCTCATTTTGAATCGGAAGCCAGCGTTCAGCATAAACGATGACGCCAGCCAATAAGAATGATGGGCGGGGCTTCAACTCCACTTCTGAAATTTCGATTACAATAAGCCTCGCAGAGCGAGCAGCGCATGCGCGCTGCAACGCAGGTCTGCGAGACCTGAAAAGGATCAGTTTTAAGGCCCTGGTACTCTTCTTTAAGGCCCTCCAGGGAAACGGGCGGAGTATCTCAGAAGGAGAGTGACGCACTATGTGCCACCAAGAACTCAGAGGTCCTCCAAGTTGAGCGTGGCATCCGTCCCCATGATATACCGCACCCGTTCTGGCGGCCGCTCCTTTCGGTTACTTGGAGCCCGCGCCTGGAACCTTCTTCCTCTCTCAGGAAAGTGTCCGATATTTACGTTTTCAGGAAAAAGCTCAAAACCTGGCTGTTTCGTAACTAACTCCCGGCCTCCCGCCCCTTGGGGGCAGCAATGGGTCTTATAGAGTCTTTTCATCGCGAGGACACTCTTTCTGAGTAGCTGCGCGCTCTATAAATGCTCTTTCATTCATTCATTCACGTAACAGAACAAAAGAGGTCCTTACCACTGCATTGACCCGAGACAGAAAAGAAAGCGCACCATCAAACTTAATGCATAGATTGAGAGAGCTAGTGTGGTGTAGTGGAGAAGGAGCATCCACTGGCCAAAAGGACTGCCAGGGTTCATCTGCTCTTACACCAAACAAAAGAGTAGCTCCGTCTTTCCAGCATTACATTTAAGCTGGTGGTAAGTCAGCCATTGAAAACTACTGTCAGACAAGTTTGGAATTTTCGCCAGGGAACACATCATCCCTACCCCAGGAAAAAAGTAGCGAGTGGCTTCAGCATAAGAGATTAGCTGATGGTTCACATACTTCTCCAGAACTTTCGAGAGGGCCAGAAAGAGAGAAATAGGTCTGTAGTTATATGGATCACCATTGGGGTTTCTTCAGCAGAGGTAAAATTTTAGCCTACTTCCAGGCACGGGGTACTATGGCCGATTACAAAGGCATTCACGAGATTGGCAGTAAATTGATGACATCTGCCCTAAAGGCCAGAAGGCCCAGGGGGCACAGATCAGAGGGAGAGCCAGACGTAAGGCTACGGATTTCTAATAGCAATCCTTCTAAAGAGGTAGTCTCAAACCTATCAAGCGAAAGGGTGGAATCATGTATTAGGCTAGGCTGCTGATTGTCCCCCATAATGTTCTCCACCTGCACAGAAGGGAGAAGACTGGCTTGAATATTTATAATCTTGTTTTGGAAGTAGTGAGCTAGTTGTTCACACCATTCCACAGTGGACTCCTGAAGCCCAACGCAGCTTTGCCACTGCCAGCACAGAGTCCAACCACCATTTGTTTGTGATTTGTGAGGTCTATAACGCCTTGTGTGTTATGAAGCACAGCTAGATCCTGGGTGGGTGGAATATTTAAGCTGTTTGTATTTTCAAGGTAACACCATTTACCATCCCAGTAGGATTGCAGTGCAGGGCACGACTACAGAATGATTAGATCTCCTGCAGGGTGGGAGCATTGCCAGCACTGTGCGTTTGGGGCGAGTTTTGCCTTATGAAGTTCATAAGGGGATCTGAGAAAAGTAGATTATTAGCAGGGCCACTAGAATTATGCAAATGTGCAGCCATGGGGATTTTTGCATAGTTGTAGATTTGCTGCATAATCTATCATCTGTCGCATAATCTGTAGATTTTAACAACAAAATAAATGTCTAGCTCAAAAGGCTCAAAAATTAGTAAAAATTAAGCGACACTTGTTGCCACGCAGTGGAAAGCCCATTAAAAAAGTTGACTGGTCACATTTCTGTAACTTATTCCTATATTTGGGAGCCAAGCTGTTACAATTGAGGTACAACTAATGGCTAGACAGTGTTAAAAAGCTTAAAAATGACAGACAAAAAATAAAAGGCAATATCACAAAATGTGCCGCACAATTTGCCTTTTCTTGTTGCATAATCTACTTAACCGTTGCTGCATAAGTTGACCTACCCCTACCACATAATTCCAGTGGCCCCGATTATTAGTTGAAGTGGATGGGTCCTCTTCAAGTAATAAAGGCACATAACCTTACTAGGTCCAGTTAGGTTTTAATAATTTAAACCCGAGCTTAACCCCTGGTAGGTGTAGCACAGAGAAGACAGGCTTAGATTAGGAAAACAAGTGTAAAGCATTTATCAGTACCAAAATACTTAACAAGCAGAAAACAACACAATAAAGCCCCCATTCAATTTATAACAAGCATTTGAAATGCAATAGGTCTCGCAATTGCTTGAGTTAGCGCTATTGGCGCTGACTCCGTCTTCTTAAGGAATACAGCAGTGCATGCTAACAAAAATAAACATTGTTCTAGTTGTTGCCATGGTTTTACGATTTTGTATTGGAACAAACAAATCTGGTGATTAAACACAGACAACGTTGCGTAAACAAAACCGGATATTTTGCAGTAAAAATTATAGCTATTCTGTGCAAATTAATGCACTGGCGTGTTCCGACAGCTATTTATTAGGGGAAGAAACAAAGCTGTCAATCCCATTATCAGACAGTCCCCGGGGATCACCATTCTATCTGACATGCAACAGTAAAGTAGAGGAAAACAGGTTTATACCATGGTCTTGGTTACTGGTAAATGTACTTTATCAGCTCAGCTGCTGCAACAAAGTGAGCATGTGAGAATGTGGGCGTCATTCTTATATACTCTGTTCTTGCAGCAGCTCAGCTAACAAGAAATGAAATTCTTGCCAGTACACAGCATATTACCAAAGCGAATAGCTCTCGTCCCATTGGCAAAGCTGACTGAGCCTTGCGGAGACTGGGAGGACATGAAACCAGGGCGGGTGAGAGGCCGGGGAGGGGGTGGAACAGAAAAGACAGGATTGGCAAAGAAAAGCACACAAGAGACAGAGGATAGTGGATACTTGTGCAGAGAAAAAGCACACAATATAGTAGCAGAGCGTGTGCAGATGTATGGGGCGGTGTTGCGCTTTCTGTTGCACAACCTCCTCGCTCAAAAAGGTCAGTGTTAATTCTCTTGCTAAAACCATAGAGAAGGGACATTGAATCTACCAATATTAAAAGCTGCAACGCCTATGCCCCAAGGCTGTGTCCACTTCACCCTATCTTGTGCGTACCCTCATTCTGTGTAGGAAAAAAAGCCAGAACTCTCCACATAGAATGAATAACATTTAATTCAAGGTTGTCTTGTTTGGAAGCACTGTTTATGTCTAACCTTAGTGTGTCTTCCTTCCTCAAAATCCTTCTTGTGCTCGCAGTACAACTGAGCGTTCGCCGACAGATCTAACTTAGATTTTGTAAACCTGCCTATTGTGTACAGGACGGGTGGCGCTCGGCGGTTTAAAGCACCAAATATGCTGCTTCCCTGACGCTTTTCATGAATGCAGCTTAAGTCTCAGCTGTACTAGTGGCCCAAAATGAATAATAGAGGATTACAAGAAAAAAACAAAACCTTGCAAGGCTGTCGGAGCTCGTTAACACGAGCGCTTATTGTGAAAATGGTTAAAGGAGGGTCTGAGGCAGGAGGGGTTTATTGTGACGAGCAGCGAGGGTCGGAAGGTGGTGGTCAGGGGAGAGCACGGGAAGTAATAAAAGGAAAGTAGCGACGCGGGGAGGACGGAAGCTATGGGGAGATTAAGTGATATACACAGGCAAGGAGTAAACCACAAGGTGAGACTAGATGCCCAAAGATGCAAGCACAGGGGGGAAAGAGGGCTGGTTGTGTGTGAATATGTTGCGATATAATGGCAACGCGAGAAATGCATGCTCCCTGCTGTATCCACTGCGTGAGGAGGTGGGCGAGCCACACCAGGCAGAACAAAAGAAAGGAGGCGTGGCTGCCATACTCAAAGACAAAGGGCAGCGTGGGGCTGCTGCAACAATTGGAAAAAGGAGTTCTAACTAACAACACACGAAGACTGCAAATGGAAAAAACTGTAGTTAGGCTGTGCTGTTCGGCGCAAAACGAAAGTGAGGTATCACTAAGGGAACCACTTAGCAGGCAGCAAAGGAGGACAGGGCACTTAACCAATGGGAAGGCAGCAGGCGGGAATACAACAGGTCTTCCAGACAACGCATGCGCACTGCCCAGGCTCGACCTAAAAATAGACAAAAATGTTAATGAGCAAATAAACACCAAAACAACAAATATTGGTTGTAGGGAACAGGAGATATGATTTTTCAAAAGTTTTCAATGTTTCTAGTGCCAAACAAAAATGCAAAACACCAACTCCAGGCATCTGGTTCCGCTAGACTGGTCAAAGTTAAAAGCTGAGGCCGACTGCGATGGAGTGTGTGTAGGATACACTGACCAGGTTTGGTGGAAAGTTTTTACTTTCTACCTGTGGAATGGAAGTCCAGAATACTCAGTGGGGAAAAGCAGCAGGCTGTGGCCAAGAAGGGTTACACGAGGTCAGATAACCGTCGGTCAAAGTTAAAGTGATGCCAGTGACTTTTGGTGAAAAAGCTCCAAGCAGCCGAGGAAGGTCCCTCGCCGGCCGTGTACTTTTGGTGCCTTCGCCCAATGAAGATTTCTACCTTAGGGCTTAGAAACTTTTTTGGGAAGACAAGTTAATTCCATGGGGCAAACCAACAAGTTGAATCCAACCAGCAGTAGTATGACATCAGCAGCTGCCGCTCAACAACAGTCATCTCTGGTTCTTTTGGCAAAAATCCTTTAAAAAGTTTTTAAGTCCCAGCTTTTATGGTTAATCAGGAGGAGTACATGTGCCACTTTTATGCCTGGCACTATCTTGTGGGTGGGTAAGACTCGCTGTCCAATAAGGAAAAAGTTTCCAGGAGCAACCCTACCCTATTAAACATCACTTCCTGGGGGACTGACCTGTAGCAATCCCACAGTACCCTACTCTGCCAAAATCCAACATGCCAGAATCTTTCTTCCCCTGGTAAAAGCTCTAGGAACACTAGAGGTGCGGCTGGGGAAATTAGGAACTCTTGGGTGAATATGTTCTGGAACAGGCCCCCACCAGCCCCCCTGGCCCCTCCTGCCCCCCACTCACTGAGATTTGTGCCATTCAATTGCATAGGCAGGTCTAGATGCGAGTTACTTCTGCCTGCGGCAGATGATGCCCCTTTGAAGCTTGTGCAGTTGGTGTGCACATCCCCCAGCCCATCCTGTCAAGAGGAGGTCACACATCAATCGGTTCACTTTCCTGGAGGCTAATCACACCTCCCAGCAGGGTGCCAGGTGACAGCTGGGGATTTACTCTGAAAATGCAACTTGAGCAGCGCTTCCCAAATTTTTAGAACCACAAACCAATTTTTAGAAGACAACCTTTTGCGACCCACCTAGCTTTAATAGACATGAAGCAGGGCAATTTTTTATAATGTAATAGTACACATGCTTTCAAAAAACACTATGAATTACCAAAATAACACACTCAACAATTTATTTGCATTCTTCTCTAACAGCAATTGTTTGTAAACATCACAACATTGACCATGCCCTTCAATATGTCCTTATCGGACTGTTGGCAAGATATTGATCAGCCCTTAAAAGCAGCAGATGGTGAACGACACTGTCTCTGGAACACTTTTCAGAGTAGGTTGCTGCCCTGGATACCAGTGTTTTTAGCAAATTTGAAAAACCCCTTCTGCAGCAGAGGATTGGATGGGGCCTCATGCCTGTTTTTGTGTAAAATGAAGTCCAGTAGTGTATTTTTGACCAAATCTATGTATCTGTACTATATTTTTATCTATATATCAGCCGCCAGAAGGTAGTTATAGTTAGGACCTAGTTTCCATAGACTAAGGGGTCGATTCCGATTCGGGCCGGAAATTTCTCCGACCGAGCCGGACCCGGAGAGATTTCCGACCGAATCGGACCCGTGCAGTCCGAACGAGTACGATGCGCACGTATGCCATCGGACCCGAGTCGGTCGGACTCCCATTGAAGTCAATGGGAGCCGGTCGCGCAACGCGTACGCGGGCTCCCATTGACTCAATGGGTGCGGAGTCGGACAAGTGCGCCCCTACAGCGGGTACGCGGCGAAGCGATTCGCGCCGTACACGCACAGGTAGGGGGACCCATGGGTCCCCCTGTGTGCGACTCGCGCGACTACGCGTACAGGGGGTCCGACACGGACCCCCAAAGTACGGCTCCGACAGCTCTTTCGAGCCGGAGTGCGCGGCTCGGTCGGACTGCTCGCGGCGCGCATCGTACTCACCCGGCCGGGAAACGTCTCCATTGCGCGGTGCGAGTCGAGTCCGAGCGAGTCGGTCGGTGCGGTTCGAGCCGGGAACGAGTCGGTCGGAGCGGTCGGGATGCCCGGACGAGTCGGTCGGCGATTTCGCATCGTACTCGCTCGTCCGGACGCGCGTACGGATCGGTCGGGAAACAGGGCTCCGAATCGGATCCGGTAAAGCCGAATCCGATTCGGAGCCCTACCGGCCGAGATCGGAATCGGCCCCTAAGTGTTGTTTGTTTTGCGAATAACATTGGCGCTCTTTGATGAATCTTCACAAAATTTTTAAAACTATATTGCTGCTCACCTCAGCAGCGGTTTGGAAAGTTTCGGAGTCATTCGTCAAGTGGGGGCTGAGAAAAAGGGGGGTCCCTAAACACGTTTTCCCCATGCAATTTTCCTTAGAAATTTTGAACACTACCACAGCCCAAACCGCTGAATAGAATTGAACCAAATTTGGCAGAAAGCTAGATCTTTGTCCAGAAAGAGTGCTTTTCGTAATGTGGTGAAAATCCGTTCAGTAGTTTTGGAGTTATTAAAAGAAAAAGAAATGTGTATATTTAGGGACGTGAATCCTCTGCTGATCCAACAGATCACATGCTGAGAAGGAGAAGGTGGGAGGTTAGAAATACCCTGAAAATGTACTGCAAATTCGCAAATGATCTGTGAATCCGTGGTAAATTTAAAAAAAAAAAAAAAAAGAAAAGTAAATGCGTTGTATATGCCCCCGGGGGTGGAATACTGATTAGAATAGGGGGAAAGGGGCACGTGTGGCCACCCTCCCAGGCAGATTTCAGCCCCGAGCCCAAACTCCTGGTATGATATTGGCCCAGGGGATCGTCACCTACCCTGGAGCCCAGCCCCCGCAGCTATGTCTCGGGGTGTTCACCCCCGGGACATAGCGGTTTCCCTGCCCGCACTGCTGGCTATATATCGCAAACACTACTCAAGGGCATTGGAGTGCTTTACATGAACATCAGATTACATTACACAGGTCAGATTAATTTTATTTTAAGCACAGGAGATTACCTTATTTGCCGTGATCCAACATCTGGACTTGAACATGATTTCCAGATCCCATGTCAGAAGCTCTGGCTGTTATGCCACATCCATATTTCTCAGTTTGTGTGTGAAAGTCATACGCAAGTAGGAGGATTGTTTATAATCACGTATAGTGAACACATTCTCTTTTGTAATGGCTTTGTGAAGCATAAAAAAATAAAAATAAAATAAATTTAAAAAACACACACAAAGCAGCAAAAGTTACTTGGGAATACAACAACGGTCTGCTTTAATACTGGACTTTGCGACATAGTTCAGCACGTTTCCACCAGTGGTGCTGGAACAATTTTCAGAGCGGGGTGTGCGGACATCAATGTTACATCACTTAAGTCATGTGGGTTGTGAAAAATCCTAGCTTTACACAAAGTGTAGCACATGTATTATTCAGCAGCAAATTGGCATGGGTGTAGTATGTATCTACTGGTGCATTTTGAAGCACACTGTTGACAAAAACTAAAGCATCATGCATTGCGCAGTGTCATTTACAGACAGCACATTTTCCATTGAAATGGCCACAAAATTTGCACAGACATACACTTTTACTTATAATACTACATAGCACACAAATGACTGTGCGTGGAAAATCGGGTTTGAGTGGATATTTATCATTTGCACATCACCAGGTGTCTTGATTTGTTTTAATCCTATTAAAATATTTGTTTCCTCAAATAAAAAATAAAAAAGTGCTTCATTTTTGCTTTACTATCTGCTGCTATATTCTGAAATGTATACAGTTAATTTACAGGCATGTAAATTTTGTGGTGCGTTACAAAAAAAATAATTCACATTTGATTAACACAACGGGTCAGTAAATTCTGCAACCCATAAGATAAAGGCCATGTTAAATTCAGCTAGAAGCTTTCCCATTTGAGTACATTCTCTGGATATTTTCCTCAAAAGGGAAATTACCTATGGTGCTGAAATTTTATAAAATTCTACCCGGAATCCATCTTTCCCTGGGGCTTTTCCTACCAGCATCCTTGTAATTAATTGCTTCTGCAATTTCCTCATTGGAGATTTCTTTTTCAAGTATTTTTTGGGCCTCCTGCGATAGTTTAGGGAATTGCAGGCTACCAAGGAATCATTAATTATTGGTGTCATCTGCTAGGGCATCCGATGTATATAGAGTTCACAGTACAAGGCAAACGCTTCTGATGTATCTGAGGTTATTTAATAGCACATTGGTGCTGCTGAATACTAGTGCTGCATGTTGTTTTAGTTGAACAGCCAAAAAGCGACACCTCTGGGCACAAAATTGTAACTTTTACTGCCAAAACGTATGTCTTCAGCTGGACCCCGTCCAACTGCTATCTACCTTTGAGAGGAAGACTTCATCAGAAACAGACTTTGACCCTACCCCGCTGAAGGTTTTCCACTTCCGTTTCAGAAACTAGGTCCTTAGGTAAAATATTTGACCGGGACGAATGAATCTGTCCGGCATTTCCAATCTGCGTTCCATTGTGGTCGGCCTTAAATGGCCCCCAGGTGACAGTCACCCGCGAACATAGACTACTGATTGGGGGCTTTACTTTTTCTCTTAAATCTTTAAAAAAAAAAAAAATCATACCTTTGATTCCCCTTACTGCATTTATTTTGTCACTTCGATCAATTTTTCTAAATTAGAGTTGGGGTTTTATTGTGTTGGGTTTTTGACTTTTAAATTGTTTTGGTAATGCTAAATGCTACACACATTTTCTTTAAGTTAAGCCGGTTTGCTCTGTGCCATGCCTAACAGGGTTTGTGGTCAGGTTCAAATTACTGACACCTTTGCCTGGCCCTAGCAAGTTTTTGGCTTTATTACTTGTGGTGGACACCTCCCCCCACTAATAATTCACTTTCTTACACCCGTATTTTTGTACATGTGCACATCTATTCTATCTTGACAGATAATAAGATTTTTTTTTTTAGAAGTCTATTTACTGGTTGGGCTAAACAACCCCATGATAATAAATTAGTTGAAGTCTTCATAGCTCTTGTTTTTCAACAGATAAGCATGAATTGGAAAAATGTAACTAATCTAAGCTTTAAATCCTGGTAGTATGCAGTATGTTTTAATCACAGACTAGAAAGAGTTCATAAGAACAAATATGTCTCTTCCTACAAAAAGGGATATCCTTTGGCTTCCAGATATAACTATCTTTAATCAATCTAGTGCTTTGGCAGTTAGCAAGAATGTTACACTTGAAGAAGTACATAAACTTCCCTGAACTGTAAAAAAAATTCTGTTTTCATAATTATTTATTGTTCCCATTTAAACTATGTCAACTGAAATATGGCTACAGAGTTTTTATATTGCATTAATACACTGTACATTATAGATTGATTTACTATGTTTATTTTTGGAATGATTTAGTATATTCCCCCCCTTTACCTTCCTATCATTTCTAAGCCTTCTTCCCTTTTCCATTTTTCTTTGTTTATCCAAATCTAGCACTCTATATGGTGTATTTTAATCAAATTATTGGTGTGCATGTAGTATAGTTTGATGTTGTTCTCAAGTTATTTTTCATATACTTATCCATTATATAAAACAATAAGATGAATATTGTATACCATTCTGGTCCTAAATATAAGGTTGTTACATATTTATTTTAATAAAAATGTAAACTAAAATTAGATATTGGAAAATAGTAAACAACAGGAGGCTAACCGCATGTGAAAGATAGAAAATGTTGTATTTTGCTATCAGCACTGTGAAACATCCATTCACCTCTAAACAGAGGGATGCATTAAATACTGCCAGCCTCAATCATGTTGTTGCAAGCTTTAAATGAACAAACATTCACTTTAGATACATGAAATAGCACAGACGATGGTTCCTTTGAACTGCTGCTGAAAGAAAACTGTATCAATCACTGTGTTAATTTAACACATATAGTATGTTATCAACACTTGTAAAGAGCACTTCTGGAATTTGTATGGGCTTGTAGTGCTTTTGGAATCTTTGTGGATGTTCCGCATGGCAATGGTATATCTCATTGACCATTTGATGGTTGTCAGCAGTCGCGATTGTTAGGCGAGACTGTTCTGTTCAAAGTAATGCTTGGTGGTACTTCTTGCTGCTTTCGTGGGTAGAATATTCTGTGTCCGATAACAGTGATGTTCCTTTGGTGTAGATGATCTGTGGGAGCTTGTGTGCCATAGTCAATTGATGCCATAGACAGTGGAGAGGTGTGGTGCAGCGGCCAGGGCAGCTGACTTCGGAGCACAGGGTTCACGGTTCGATGCCCGGCTCCGGCAGCAGCTCAGCTCAGCACCATGTGACTCTGGGCAATAGCTCACTTAATTTCCACTACGGCCCCCAGCGCCTTGAGACCCGTAAGGGTGAGTAGCTGCGCTATATAAAAACGGACTTACATTTTTTACTTACTTACAATAATTCCATTCCAAGAGAGTGAAAGGTTATTCATTGCCCTTCCTTGTCTATCTGAGTTGTTGGGTGGCACTATTTACCAACTACATAGGTTCTGTGCCAAGTTGCATCAGTGCAGGCATGGTATAAATGAGTTATGTATGACTGTAAAGGAGAGGTGCCATGGGTTAGCAACACTTAGCCAACTATACAGCCTCATAGATGAGCTGTATACGAGAGAGTAATGTTGTCTGGCAATCTGCTAATTTTTTTACTCAAAAAACTTGAAGAACATACCATTGCAACATAATTATACTTGCGAATAACCTGGCGAATTCTCTTCATCTCTTCTTCAAGGTTGCAAGCCCAGACTTCACATATTCTTTGACTATGGTCCACTGTGGCCGCTGGCATAGTTGGGGGCAAGGGGTAAGATGCCACGCACAGAGAGCCGTATCAGGCAAATAGAAGCTTTGCATGAGATTTGCAATGTGCTTCCCAAGGCTTGTGCTCCTAAAACAAGACAAAACATACAAAACAGAAGCAGCAAGCATTAGATCACTGAGCCACCCCAAATGTTTGTGAGAGCAGCCCTGTGACACACAATGTTTTTAAATCAGAAATGTAATAAAAGCAAGCATTCTGAACCTTAGGACATTTGGATTTCAAACAGAGGAAATAGCCATCTTAAAATGCGCAAAGGGTAAACAAATACAATGGATAAAAAAAAACAAGACACATTAACAGTCATATTGTTAAATGTCTTCCTTGTTGAAAGCCTGTACAAAGGCCCTGCCTGCTCATTTATAAGACCCAGAAAAGTGGAAAGAATTTGTAGAAGCTGTAATTTGCTTTCTGAACTCCAACTAACAATTTATATAGATTTGGGCTATCGTAAGAAAGATTTATGACAATAAAAAAATAATGTTTTTTTTTTTTTTTTTTAAAGGGTCACTCATGGGCTGTCTAGATGCGAAAATAAATCTATTCCATGGTTTTTATTCGCAAATCATTAAAAAGAGGTATCTCAAAATCAGGTTTCTTTCTTCAGAAAACTCACCCATACCGACTGCACCAAGGATATTTATTCCAAACGTGGCAGTAAAGAATTTTGAAATTTATTCTGTGGCCCTCTCCATCCATCTCACTAAATAGATGATTAACTTATTCTATTATTTATTTAAGGTATATTTGTATTTCTTTTCCGCTGTTAATTTTCCTTTTATTGGTGAGGGCAGCAACAATTGACTGCTTCTTTAGAAGCTACAGCGTACATTTAAATCTAACTAGTTGGTCCCGCCAGAACTGAAAGTATATAGTACAATGTAATCCAGCTCTCCTGTGTAACGCCAAATCAAATACATTTTCTTCGTCTGTGGAATTGATTGAAGAATTCTTCTGAATCCAGTGTTGCTCAGATTCTGCGTGAGAACATGTAGGGAGGCTGTTGAACAATGTTTTAATTGAACAGATGAGAAGCTTTGGTGGATTTTGTGAATTTTATGCAGTCTGAGGAAAGCAAATTCTTGGCAGCATTAGCAGTCCCAGCCAATTGTCATTTGCAACCACCTAATTTTATTGATGATTGAGAAGGGGCATGACTTACTGTCGAGAGCTCCTGAAGAGTAGCTTTGTGTTTGAGGTCAGTCTTTGCTGGTCAATGACTACTTACACATGCATTGTTAACTGAAGTGGTTTCCAGCCTTTGAACTTTGTCCATTCCAGACCTTTATACATATTTATTTTCCTGGCTCTTATGTTTGAATCACTACTAACGTTATACCTATTTTATTGTGTTTATTATTGTAACGGTTTTAATCAACTGAGCACTACATTTCTAAATTTGCTAAGAGTGAAGCCTCCTCTCAATTTCTCACCACCCATTTCATTGCACTTCTGATGTTTTTGCAATATTTCTTTATTTAATTTCCATATGAACCGTACAGAGTACAACAAACAGAACCGAGCAAGCATTGTGCAATAGGTGTGCCAGGTATAAAAATTACAAAAGTACACAGCATACAAAAGCGGTCAATGTCTACTTATATTATAAATTACATCCCTTACTCTGCATTACCTCCATGTACAGAAAAACATTTAACCAGCAAGAACAAACTACGGACTTTTCCTAGTCAAGCGGAATAAAAGAAAGAGGGATACAGCAAATCATTGTCAACTTCGGAAATAGAAATTAAAATCAAAATCAGAGATTAGGAATTCAGCATTCAGTTTAGGAATACAGGAAAGGGAATAAACTATAGGCATCAGCTGGACCGGTCCTTCACAAAAGACAAAATTATGCTTTTTAATGTTTGCTTCTACATTTTCTCCTTTTCTCCCACAGATGCCAAAGTGCAGGGAGCAGTGTCCTTATGACAAACTGCTCATCATTTTATCTTTCTGGCAAATTGTTATATTTTCTCGCACAATACTAGTGTCATAAGTATCCTGACAAGTTCTCAACAAGCATGTTAGGTTACTCATAACAGACCACTAGACTGCTTAATATGGTTACACCTAAAGTAGTACTTACTTTAACATGTGTTGCAACCAGTCCCATGAAACAACTAATGGAGGCAGATGATTGTAGTAGTGGGGTACAGGCCTTTTTTATAGGCAACCCAGTAGGAAGACCGCCTATTTGATCTCTAGTAAATCTGTGGAGTATTTTATGATTGGGCTCCTTGATTACAAGCATTGTACATAAGAGTGTATAAGTAGGAGATTTGGGGTACACCTGGCGGGGATTTCTTAGATGTATTTAATAAGGTTTTAAGGTGCTCTAGAGATTTCCGTTTCAGTCAGTGCTACCATCTTCCCTTTTCCTTCCTGCCCACCCATCCCGTGCTGCTCGTCTGAATAACCTCTTGTGTATGGACGTGCTATAACCAAAAAAGTATAAAAACAGTTTTTATATATGTTACCAAAACAGTTCCCATACTATTCGCAAAAATTTTTTTTTACAAAAAAACACTGTCCCTGAACAGTTAATGTTGAGCTCAAATTACCTTGGGATGAAAGGCAAGGAGATGGGTCTCCTGCACTGTTCAGAGAGAGAAGAGACAGACAGCAAAAGAAGAAATAGGCCTTCTTCTCCAGGGTGCTCTGCTGTCTGAGAAAATGTAAATATGAGCAATTGATTAATTAGCAAACCTGAAGGCGGCTAGCTTTAATTGACACAATAATCTGAAGAAGCATGGTGATAATTTATCTTTGAAAGGTAATTCAGGGGTGTTACCAGTTCTCAAATGCCTTCTTTTAATGAACACCCATCAAAAAAAGTTTGTCCTACTTAAAATCTAATTGCATATTTCTAAAATCTAACTTTTAAGCACTGGAAGTACTTAAACACTAATCTTTTTGCACGTTTTGCAGCAGTCCATGTTATACTGTGTGTGAAAAATGTTTTTAAACTAATGGCTAACAAATTCACTTTGCTTTTTGCCAAAGACAAGGACTTCACAGCACTATAAATACTATCCCCCAGTACACCAATCAGGATTCAAATCAGTGACACTACACAGGTACCTGGAGTGTCTGCATCAGGGGTCAAAGTGCATTAAAAAAAAAGTATGGGAACTGTGATACTGCATGCAAAGGGGTGGGGTCAGTGAGCATGGGGACGGGGTCAAAGGTTTGGCTAAAAAAAACAACCAAAAAAACATTCTGTATGTTTTTTTGGTCTTTCTCCATCAGGTAGGTACCTATAAAATAAGGCACAGATGAAATGAAAAATATATTTATAAAAGATGTTACTCAGTGGGAAATGCACTGTAGCACGTTATGAAACCTCTATTAGTTTATGCACTGCAGGGGGCTGGGTGTACCCAGAGAGCCACAGAATCGATGCTTGGATAGTGCAGTGGAGAATAGTGGCTTGTGTGTTTTTAGTGCTACGAGGTCACACACCCTGTGGCATTAAACACTGAATATGCAAGTCATTATTTTAAACTTGCATTACACACAGTATGAGATAGACTGCTACAAAATGTACAAAAAGGTTTAAGATAAAATGGTGCTTCCAAAATATAGATTTTAGCAATACCCAGACTATATGCAATACCATTTTTTACATAACTGTCTCTTCAACACCTCGTCAGGGATAGTAAGCGATAAATAAATACAATTAAAAGCACGCACTTCTCAGCTCAATTGTTAACTCTTTGCACTACCGCTCAAAAAGAATAAATCTTTGTCAACACAAAGCTTCGAATGATTTGATCAATTAAAGCCAGTACCAGCTCCCAAGCATCCTTTACATTTGCATAATTAACTTACTGAGTGCATTTCTTTCAGGCAAGCAGGAACTCTGGCAGAAAGACTTGTTTAGCTGTCTGCCCTGCTTAGGTTTCACAGTACAGGTGACTCACTGAATGACACTTCAGCTGAAGCATTTAAAAAACTGGTTTGCATTCATCAACTGAGTTTTCCTATAAGATCACTACATTTTCGATTGTTTAGTTTAACTTGAGTTTCTTTTTCACTTAAGGTGTGTGTACTAAATTGTATATGACGTCACTTATGTCTGTGACCCCACCCACATTGTACTCAGGATCACAGTTCCCATATTGTACTCAGGATCAGTTCCCATAGATATTTTATTAACTCCTACCGCTGATTGCCTTGAAGGTTTTACAGTCATTGTTAACAAACCGATCAATGTTTTGCCAGCAGTAGACATAAGGATCTGAATAGAGAGGGCTGGGTAGTCTCCCGTTTCCAAGTCAGTACCCGCCCCAGTTAAAGGCCTGACACTGAAACAGCAGAAGATACGGTGTCCGCTAGATGAACTGGCTGAATATTCTGTATTGATCTGCGTTTCAACAGTGGCTGTGTATCCGATGTCAACGTTGCCATAAGTTCACCGGCGATCTTAGGGGGCTCTGTACACTTCGAGACAAACTGTATCATACGCAGAGATTGGACCCAGACCCGCTCTTGGACCTCCCCTGCGGCCAAAAAGGGGTGTGTGTGGCGTTCTATTCACACGGACCCACGTTACCTGCAGCAGGAAGCGTGCAACAGGACAGGAGGATGTTCCTTCGGCTGCCAAGGGGTGCCTCGCGCCGGCTGCTCCAGAGCGCGCGCCACCCTCTGTGAACTCATACAGCGGGCGCGCTACAACGCAGCTAAAGCACTTAGGGAGAAACCCCCCCCACTCTTTCAGATGTCAGTCCGTCTGCCCTGGCCCAGCACCTGCAGGACACAGAGCTGCGCGCAGCGATTACATCATCACTACCCGCCGAAACCCTGGACGTACAACTTTTCAATACGTGCGCGCGGCAGCTGAATTCAGAGCGCGCACCGTGCACGACTCGCTTGTCAGCTTATCAAAACAGAACGCACATGGGCTTGGAGGGAGGAGTAATAGCTATCTCCTAGTCAGACAAAACACGGCAGTAGCAAGCTACTTTTGAAACACTATTAATTCCCGTATTGTGTAAGTGCGAATTAATTTGCAATCTAGTTATTACTGTGAAGTGTCAAATCCTGGTCATGTTCGAAGCATCCGTGCCTAGAAGAGGCTTGGCGCACTTCAATAGAATATTCTGGTTTTAAACGAGTAATTAATAAAGCAGCCAAGCGACAATCATTCATCACAGATAAAGACACTTTGGTGAGTAAACGGCACGTGTGGGTGGTTTTGCCCTCATACACAGTTTGGAGCCCTCAGCCATACCTGTCCGCACAATTTTCTGAGTCTAAGAAGCACGACCTAATGCTAATTTGGCTGGGCATTTTTCAATCGAAGGACTTAACCCCCGCATGGAAACAGTCTTGGCCAACTACGGAGTGTCGTCGACTTTGCGGTTATAGCAAGGAAACATTGCTTAATTTGTTGTGTATCTGTCCGGCCTTATTATCAATCAGGAAGAAACTCCTACGTCCATCCATAAGACTGTTACAAATAAGATCATGTCGACTGGCTGTAATTAAGCTATTGGGAGGGATTCCGGTCCAACTAGCATTAAAGACTGTGAGTTTTTTGACCGTCGCAGCTAAAGAATTGGAAAAATTGAGCAAGCCTTCATAAACTCCTTTCTAATGAGTCACAGGGGAATGTAATGGACAGATTTCAAGATCATAAAGTTTCGTTTGGCACTTATGAACTTTCTTATCCATATGCCTCTGTCTTCTGGTCTAGTTCCTAACTATTAAATTGGATAAGCAATTCAGCTTGATAAGTTGCAATTCAAGAGGAATGCACTGCAATTTAGATCTTACAGCAATATGCATGTAAGATCAGTAAAAAGTACTTAGACCAGTGCTTAAGTTGTAAAAAATTAAATGCCCGGGCCATTACCAAGAGACCACTGCAACCTACACCACCCATTGCCCCTGCCAGCGCTGCCAATGACAGAACCAAACTAGCACTAACGATCACACTCCTACAAGTGTGACAATTCATACTATTCCAGTTCCCCAAAGCTTTAAGATTAGCATGGGCAGCAGGTTTTAGTCATTTTTTACGACTGTTGAGGCTGCCTGCGGCACACACAGTGTGCCCACTCAGGAGGGCGGCCACCCTAGTGCCACATTAGGCACGGCAACAGGACTAGTGGTTGGGACCCTCCGTGAGTCCCCAAAGTCTGGCGTGGGCCACGCGGAACTTCCGGCGCATTGGTGGGTGGGGCAAAGTACTTATACCTGCCCCCGCCAATCGGGCTTTCCTATTGTGCCTCCTGGCCACGCCATCTCCATCCCTACCGCATACCCGGCGTGTTGGCTGGTGTTCATAGCTAGGGTAGGAATATGATAACTTGTTAATTTGTGTTGCAGGCGGAGTTACAGGGTGATCCGGAGGCTGAATGGTACATAGGGGTACCCTCTTCAGGAGCACAATAGGGGTGCATATGCCAACCAACCCCAGGAGTCTTTACGGTAGGACCCTGGAGGAAAACGACGGCGCCCCGCTAGTCCTTCGGGCGGTTGTAAGCCTGAGCAACCGGGTGCTTGCCTGGACACGCTCCGCCCCTAAAAAGGCATGAGTAAAGGGATGGAATGGTGGTCCACGGTATTTAAGGGGGATAATCCCCACTAAATGGTAGCACCGATTGGGTTGGCCAAGGAGCAGTTGGCTCATCAGGTGGGCAGGGCAACTTAGGTTAGTCACCGCTGCCTGCCCTTGGATCGCCCGTAAGTTGACCCACTACGTTGGCATATTTCTTGTATGAAATAAACCTGCAGCAATATGTTTCCCAACAAACAAGTCTTGTGTGTTTATTTGTTGATGTGCATGCTATATTCTTCATGTTGGGTGAGTTGCCTATATTGGCACTATGAATTAGTAAACAACTGTTGTTGTGCTCACTCTAAATCAGGCAAACAGCCCACAATGTGGCAGACTGTCATAAGTGCCAGTGCCGAACATCACCGGCTCAAATTAAGCACTGACTTAGACCAATTACGAAGTTTAATACACAAAGAATTCTCGCATATCCTACATCGAACTTTAAACATATCTATTTTGATTATGAGCAAAATGAAAGTTTGTATTTCTATGCATGCTGTGATGCCATGGCTCTCATACAAGAACACATTTATATTTTTTTTATAGTCAAAACCTCTCACAGCTCATCTCATTTTAGACTTTTAGGTTGCTTCTTTATGGTCTGTATGATACAAGAATTGAATACAGGATTGCATTTTAAAATCACACTCCAACAGTGATATATTCATACAATGGCTTATCATTAAGCACTGCTAGTTGGTTGTATGCTGTGATGCATTCATTTTTTATACAATAATTAATGTACAGCTTTTATAGTTGAATTTTTAATTTTTTATTTGTATCGATTTTACATGATTTAAAGTTCAAAAAATGTCTTTGTGCTTCCCTGTTCCTGCAACTATTATCCACTTCACCGATTGTTGCACAATATTCAGTTACTTGCGGTCTGTGATTTATCGAAGGAGAAATCTGGCAAGTTTGAACCAGCTGTGTTGAAAGGATTTCCTCCACTGTGTGCAAAACAGACTTGAGGATATAATCTGTTGTTTTTGCTTTTACTACTGTTTTAACCCAATTATGTAGCATTGTTTTACTTGTAATGTATTGATATTGTATTTTTCAGTATGCTTTTATGATTTCCATTGTGAAAATTGAATAAAGCTAATTGAATCGCCTAGAGGGAGAAAAGGGAGGACTATGCTAATAGCTACGTTAGAATACGGCAGAACAGTGCGATATTTGAATACATTATTTCGCAGGAGTTGGTGTGTGGAGTGTATTGCTGAGAACATACTAGTTTGTTTTCATAAGTAAAAATACATTGATAATGCTGTAAAAGCGTCACTGTCTGGGCGGAGATAAAGTTCTTACACAATTATTTGACAACGCAGCTCCGCAGTCCTCCTTCTGTTTCAGCGCCTTAGCTGACAACATACAGGAGTCCTTCTTTTGTGTTTGAGTAAAATATGGTTCATTCTGAGGTTTTGGTGGGAGGACGCTAAAACGTCACGGTCGGGCGTGCCCCGAATGGTGTTGACATGGAGATAGGATGACAGTGGATAGCGCAGTTTAAGCCCTGCACGCGCTTCCATAAGAACATGAGTTGGCTTTTCCGCAACGATAAGGGGGGCGGCCCGCTGCCCCCGCTTACCAGCTTACAGCAGCAACGCCAGCGACAGATAGAGTCCCTCAGAGCAACACACAGCACGTAAGAATGGGAACGCCCTCACTTCCCCCATTACCTTGTTTTGTGCCATTTTGCTATTTATGTGTCATCTTTTCTGTTTGTGGTTTGGACCCTTTTCTGTGTCTTTCGTTGAGTGTACCTCATGCCTTGGATGTTTTCCCTCCACCCGAAGTGAGAGTATGACATGGGTTTTCCTCGAAAGCCCTGGGGGACCCCCTTCCTCATCAAGCTAATATATCAGACTGGCTTGAACCTCCGCGTTCTCACCTGTTACAGTTGAAGTCTGTGCATTAAGTAAGTGCGAAAGTGAGATATAAGTCCCTTGTAATCCATTATTTACTTTCCAGAGAAAGGGTGCATACAAGTTTCCCGTCACAGTATAAAACAGGAATCTCTTTTCCAAGTTCGGTGCCTCATCCTCATTTTACCACCCCTCCTCATTTTGCCCACAACGTATTTTGCTTTATCATAATCCAAACTAAGGGACTGCTTGTTGGATTTTGCTAATTTTATCACCATCCCATCTCTGCAATGCCGACCAGACAGACGTTTAAATACCCGAGCTAAGAAAACAAGTTATGCAACCACATATCCACAGAGGTCTCTTCTTTGTGTGTAGATAACGCAGACTTTACCGTTTGACATTGTGGTCATTAAACGGTTTCATCGGAAATGTGAAACTAAAACCAAATGTATCCACTTAAAGACTTCACGTGCTGCATTGAGCAACACAGAGAGCGAGGAGTGGGACTTCGGCCTTGTCATGAGAGTTACTGCAGGGTGTACAACGGAACACCGCATGACTTTACCACGCATCATTTATCACGCAGTGCCTTTACAACGCAATGCGTTTACCACGCACCCCTTTACAACGCAAGGAAAAAATATCTCAAGGTAAATGTAACATATATATATATATATATATATATCTATCTATCTATCTATCTCTCTACGCAACTAGACACAACCTTTTGGGTGGCTGAGACTCCCAGCCAGGGCCAACTCGAGCCCTGGTGGCGGCCATTACGACAGTCTTTTGGTGCTCTCCTCCCTCATTTGAACAATAAAGCTCCCTTCCCTCACGACCTATATTTCTTTATAAAATAAACGTAATCTAGTATGGTTATACAAAAAACATGATAAAACAAATCAATTGTTGTATTACAACTTTGTTGTTTATTTTTTGTTAATTTATTATTCATGGTTTCCTCTCTCATAACATTTACATCAGCATTGGTTAATTGTCTTTTTAAAGAAGTACAAACATGTTTTTTTACAAATTTTTCTTTTTTTAATAAATATTGTTTTCCATAAGACAATGTGTTATAGACCTATATAATTTAAATACAACAATTTACTCTGGACTCCTAAAAAAAAAAACGAAATATACAACAACACCGTATAATCAATCTCACTCAATCTAAACCAAACAAACACAAACCACTCAAACACACATACACATCTGGGTCTAAGGGCGAGACAAAGATATTCCAGGTCTCCAAGACCAAGTATGGACGTGTTCAACAAGGTCTGTTCAAATAAGGTCGACGCGCGTTTTGGTGGAATGAAACACGATGTAAACCACCTTCCTCAGGATCTTTCCAAATAGTATGGACTCTCACACAAGAAAAAAAGAAGAGGGGTACAGGTAGTACTAGTCCACGAATTACTCTCCAATGGATGTCACATTAAGAAGATAGGCTGGACAATTATATGTAGGATATGAGAATAATGTGCTGTTTACACATGCAGCACTAATCCACTTGGCAAGCCAGCACACTCTTGTATGCTTCTATTCTATATGATCTTTCCTGTATTCCAGATGGAACCACGCAGCTATCAGCATGAATTTCTTTTGCTATATACGTGTGGCGTGACTGTCAATATGCTGTTTCCAAAAGGTGGAGTCAATCTCACATTATAACAGAATTTTCTGGGTACATATGGTTACATGTACCCGCGCCAACTTGTATCCCAATTCGAAAATCGTCTAAGTCTCTGGAACTCCAGCTGGGACGGCAGTATTCTGTTAGAATGTGAGATTGACTCCACCTTTTGGAAACAGCATATTGACAGTCACGCCACACGTATATAGCAAAGGAAATTCATTGGAGAGTAATTCGTGGACTAGTACTACCTGTATTATTATTCTTCTCCTTCTCCTTCTTCCTTCCTTGCTTCCTTCCTTCCTTCCTTTTTTTTTTTTTTTTTTGTGTGAGAGTCCATACTATTTGGGAAAGGTCCTGAGGAAGGTGGTTTACATCGTGTTTCATTCCACCGAAATGCGCGTCAACCTTATTTGAACAGACCTTGTTGAACACGTCCATACTTGGTCTTGGAGACCTGGAATATCTTTGTCTCGCCCTTAGACCCAGATGTGTATGTGTGTTTGAGTGGTTTGTGTTTGTTTGGTTTAGATTGAGTGAGATTGATTATACGGTATTGTTGTATATTTAGTTTTTTTAGGGGTCCAGAGTAAATTGTTATATTTAAATTATATATGTCTATAACACATTGTCTTATGGAAAACAATATTTATTAAAAAAAAGGAAGATTTGTAAAAAAACATGTTTGCACTTCTTTTAAAAAGACAATTAACCAATGCTGATGTAAATGCTATGAGAGAGGAAACCATGAATAATAAATTAACAAAAAATAAACAACAAAGTTGTAATACAACAATTGATTTGTTTTAATCATGTTTTTTGTATAACCCATACTAGATTAAGTCTATTTTATAAAGAAATATAGGTCGTGAGGGAGCTTTATTGTTCATTGTATTCACTGTTGTTTCCCCTCTTTCTCCCTGACCTTAAAATTCCTTTCAGAGGAGGCTCCCTTTTTTTGTCTTAGCTCTCCTCCCTCATATCCTCCTCCTCCTGCATGAATTCCCTTACTACCACTTTCCAACAGTGCACCTCATTTCTGCATAGCCTCTCTGACGTACATTTAATTTTTTTATAGTGCTACTCATAGTTCACTCACACTCAGTTCTGTGATTGCATGGTGCATGTTCTTTGCAGCTGGCACATTAACCCTCTGTCATGTAGTTCTTATAAAACCTATACAGGATCTGCGCGTTTAGACAACATACACTGCGGGCTTGGTGTCCATGCTGATTCGACACCCCCACCGGCTATGTTGGCCTGTGTACTAGTTAGCTCACAGTGCCACTAGAAACTCCTCTTACTAAGGAGAGAATAGTTCTTGGCAACTATCGAACATGACAACCCTGATCCCTCAGGACCGTGGAAACAGTGCAATACTTTTCGCTCAGTCACTCGTGCTTACTTTGTCTCGGAGAGATACCCAGAATAAACAATATGGACGTTTTTCAATTAGCATTTATTGAACATTCGTCATTGTAGTGTAAAATAGGTGTACTGAAACAATCACTAGACAGAAACCGATATAAATGATTAGAAGCACTAAGAAGGTAAAAGGATGGTAGATTTCTACCATCTTGCTATAACCATGAATACAGCCAAGTATATAAAATACATGATAATAAAATGCGTCCCTTAATATACACATTACCTCTCCCACCCTGAATTCAGCCCCCTTGAGGCCCAAGTGATGATGGGGAATCTGGGTAGGGGTGGGGTGTCGCGGATCTACCGCTCTCCAGTGAATAATGGCCCCGCGACCCTAGACTCACTGCGCGCCCGCTGGGAGGAGTGGTTGGGCCCCCTGGAGGATGCAGACTGGCGGGACGCTCTCATGGCTCCCAAGACCTTGACGACCTCCTCCAAACTGCGCCTCATTCAACTTTATTATTTACATATGGCATATCTAACCCCTGCACGTTTATACAAAGCTCGTCTGAGACCCTCCCCGACTTGCGCAAGATATGACCATGCTCCGGCGGATTTTTATCATATGGTCTGGCAGTGCCCCGCCATCTTTTCATTCTGGTGAAAACAAGGAAGGCTTGGGTCCTATACTCCCCAGACTGGACCACCCAAATATTGAAATCACAGAAAGGTGTCAAGGGAGGTTTATTTTAAATATTTGCGATAAACCTGAGACCACTAATTCTGAGGTTTATGAGCATTTATTCTGCTTAGTTTTGATAATTCAAAAGACATTCATAAATCAATTGGACATGTCTTTTAAAAGGAAACACCACATTAGTAAATCTCACAATTGCAACACATTTGTATGCGTGATTTAGAACCATTTCTTTTATGAGACAATATATACAACACATACATAATACCAAACGTTATTTGTGACAAAAATATATACAACAAACCAATGATCACAAGACAAACATCGATAAATTATGTGTGCCAGCCTGAAATTAAACCAGTCCTGCATTTGCACTGAAAACACAAGGCGGACAATTGCTCATTCAAAAACACATGTCTACTGTCCTGCCTGTGGGAGGGTGGGGATGCATATCCTACTTAAGGGTGTTGACAACCTAGAAAAAGGGGGAAATCATTTCTATTCAGTCCCCTCGTGGCACACCTGTTTTACCTTCCCCCACACTCAACAGCCTGTCCTGCCTGTGGGAGGGTGGGGATGCATATCCTACTTAAGGGTGTTGACAACCTAGAAAAAGGGGGAAATCATTTCTATTCAGTCCCCTCGTGGCACACCCTGTTCTACCTTCCCCCACACTCAACAGCCAACGCGTTTCGAATGCCCAACAATTCCGGGATTCTCTTCAGGACTCAGACTTGGTTTTGTTTTGGCTCTCAATTATGCTGCAGACAGATGTCCATTATCTGTTCTTCAATTCATAGTATTAATCGAGGCTTAAATTTTATGGGTGTGTGGAAGCTCTTGATAATGATTTAAAAACGGTCCAGGATCTTGAGACCGGCTGCCGGTTTGAATGAGAGGAGCAAGATGATTTTCGAACTACTTTCACATGGCTGAAATGAAAGGAAACAGTCAGGATTATTGCAGAAGAAATTCACGGCGACGCGCCCGCGAGCTCTAACTACATTTCACGAGTCTCAAGATCCTGGACCGTTTTTAAATCATTATCAAGAGCTTCCACACACCCATAAAATGTAAGCCTCGATTAATACTATGAATTGAAGAACAGATAATGGACATCTGTCTGCAGCATAATTGAGAGCCAAAACAAAACCAAGTCCTGAAGAGAATCCCGGAATTGTTGGGGATTCGAAACGCGTTGGCTGTTGAGTATGTATTGTATATATTGTCTCACAAAAGAAATGGTTCTAAATCACGCATACAAATGTGTTGCAATTGTGTGATTTACTAATGTGGTGTTTCCTTTTAAAAGACATGTCCAATTGATTTATGAATGTCTTTTGAATTATCAAAACTAAGCAGAATAAATGCTCATAAACCTCAGAATTAGTGGTCTCAGGTTTATCGCAAATATTTAAAATAAACCTCCCTTGACACCTTTCTGTGATTTCAATAATCTCATCATTCTGGGCGGGAGTAGAGCTTGAGCTTACGCAGACCCTGGGGTGGGTCGTTCCTCATGACCCGGTGTGTCTACTGTTGGGTGTGTTCGATGGCCTGGGCGGCTCTCGTGCCGATAAACGATATCTGGGAACTGCTTTGGCGTTAGCGAAACGTGACATTGCAGCGCTTTGGTCTCAGGTTAGGCCTCCTACCTTACGGAAGTGGAGGCGGGGGGTGGATTGGTGTGGGACCCAAGAGGAACCCCTCTTTGAGGTCCGGGGTTGTCCTGAATTGTTTGGGAAAATCTGGGGTAAATGGTTTAATCTTTTGTCCTGATTCCTGGGTGTGTTGTATGTACTGTGCTTATCCAGCCCGTGTATTTATACCTGAAACCCGATAAGCAGGTCTCTGTCTCCAGCCTTATTGTTATAGATTATCGAAATAACGTGCCTGATTGTGCTGTCAATGTAATTGTGTGGTTTACTATAAATGCCAATAAACTTGATTCTCAAAAAAAAGTGTACTCCTACAATGCTACCCTAACTAGATGTACCTAAGTGTATCTAGCATGTGTGTAGGTGTTAAGCCAAGAATCCCTCTATGATAAAGTCAACCCTATTACCTGAAGTGAGAGACTGTGGGACTGGTCTCGAGTTGGACACCCCCCTCAAGGGATGTTAGACCACTGCAAGCTGGATTATCTGCATGCAGGAACCTCAGCGTCTCGCGTCAGTGTGTCGGCAGGGAAGTCCTGATCTCCTCTCACTATCTCAGCAAGATGTGATGTTTATATACCCAAAGGTATCCCCAGGGGTTCTTCCTTGCTGTGCCATTGTCGGACTTACGATGACGTCGGGAATGAACCTTGTACATAGTTATTATGCAGGAGATGGTAGTCCTGCTGAGTATCCAAGAATCCTCATGCATAATGTATGAGGCTATTGTTCAGGGAAAACCCCACGTTCTGTAAACAATACCGTAACTAGGTAAAGGGTCAGTCCTAGCAGCCCGTTATGTATGTAATGTAGGGACGAATATAGGTGAAAGGTTGGATGTTACCCGGGCCTATATTGGGGTACCTATATGGAATATAACACCCACTCCTCATCCGACTGGACAACATAATTAAATTCTAACATACTACTAGGCTGTCTAGGCACTGGTATGCAAACAACTACAGTAAAACAATAATTTTGCTAAAAAATGTTAAACAACTCTAAAAAATGCTAAAAACAAAAATTGTCACTCAAGCAATAGCTCTAATGTGTCCATATATATAGTTCGAACAACTACAAGCATCGGAAAGCCATTCAGGTCATAAAAAGTGTCAATTGTTTTGGAATTCCAATTTGAGTTTATTTAAAAAAGGCCAAATTTTTCCCAGCACAAAACAAGCCTAATGTTTGTGTCCTGGCTGGTAGGCGCAACATCACTGTTGCCTGCCTTCGCAGACGACAATCCCTGTAACACCTCGCAGATTACGTCAATTGAGCACAGATGATCTTCTGTACTGCCTGCAGCCGATGCTGGGGCAGCCTGTGCGCCATCCAAGGCCTGAGTGTTGGTGGAGGCGCCGGTATCCATTCCAACAGGAGCAGAGACTTCCTGTGGTGGCTCTAAGAATGCCGCCGTCAACCTAGGAATACGCTGGGGACACTGCAGAACATGGGCCGTTATCGTGTCCAGTAATGCATCAACGTCTGGTTGCGCAACTGATGGAAGTGTCAGACAGAGATCCAACACGCTTTCTTCTCCGCAGAACAGGCATCGGAGAACAGGTAAGATGCAGTCCATCCATACTGGTTTAAATGACAGGAACCAAGAGGCACTGAGTTCCCGTAGGCGAGGTGTGCCCAGATGTTGTACCATGCGATCATGGTATTTGCGCTCCAGGAGTGTTTTTCCCATCTCCTTGGTGACTGGGACGTCCATTGCGTAGCAGAAAAATTACAATCAGGATACCTGCTATTAGAAACGGGATCAGCGGAAGTTCTCCAAAAATGCTTCCGATTACGGAGTGTATAAAGTTTGGTATAACTCCGAGGACCGTCTGAAAGGTGCTTAACATTCCCAAACCTATGGTCTTAAATAGGTGGACTATACCCGTCGTATTAGACATGTTAATGATACGATTTACCATTTCTGTGAAATGGAAGGGGCAATTCGTACGTATGAGTGCCTGTATCTCTGCCGAGGACCTTGCTATTTGGAGATCAAAAGTCTCCCGGGCAGAGGTTAAGGGCAAGGTTTTCTGTAGAAGCATGGCTTTCATTCTGCTCAGAGTATCAAACCGTATAAAGGAAACATTCAATGAAGGCCATAGCGGCGCCTCCCTGACTGTGTGTGTCGGTGGAAACAATACTTGCAAGTAACCCTGGGGCTCACAGTGACTAGATATGCGATGCCCGAAAGCATCCCACAACAACCTTGATCGTTCAGCATCAAGTAACTCCCATTTGAAAGTAACCTGAATACTGGGGTAATCACGGCTGCTGGGGTACCCCTCAAGTGACAGGATAGGCAGGGCTTTAAGTGGGATGAAAAAACTGGGGGCTCTCTCAAAGGGGCGTGGCCAATGTAATTAAGGGTGTGGCTTAAAAACACATAAGCTAAAAATCTGCCGCCCGACTTGTATTTTGCTGTTTCTGTCATAGCATCTACATATATGATACTACAAGTAACATCATACCTACAACAAGGCAGGACTATTGGCTTTGTCAATGGTTGTTAGTTGCATAAGATAAATAAGCAGCAACTATGGCTTGTTTTATATAATATTGAAAAAGCTTCCACTTAAAGCCCTGCTGACACCACGACGATGTTGCTGCTCCTGCGTATCAAAGAGAAGGGAAATCCAGAGAGAGAATTTCTCTCTTTAAAGGATTTCCCTTCTCTTACAATGCTCACCTGGCATGACGTCCGTAACTTCTCCACTAGTGGGAAGAGCAGTGTGAGCACGCGCACAGGGATGTGCCTGCTATCACTGAAGTCCCGAAAAAAACGGAGCAGTGTGAGCACGCGCACATTGATGTGCCTGCTGTCACTGCAGTCGGAAAAAACGGACCGCCTCCAGGGCACAAAACAGAGCCCGATAGAGACCCGTTTCGAGGACCCTCTAAACAAACTGCCGGTGCTCAGACCCGGTGAGACCCGGCCCACTTAAAGCCCTGAGGATAGGTTTGCTACTGAACCATTGCAGGCCCCGTGCAGCATGATATCCTGGCATATGAGAGATCCACTTAAAGTGTTCTCACAGTTTGTACCGCTTAGAAACACTTCTAGATCCCCACTCCTGCATCGAAATCTATACGGTAATTCCCAAGATTCCTTGATTAATTCCCTACACATTTCTTCATATCTGCCTGCCTGTTGTTGTTCTAGGCAATACTGAAACTGGAAAGTTGTGACCGGTAAAGTTATATGGCCATGGATTAACCACTCTGTGGACGGTGATTCTGCCACAGTAAAAGGTAATCTGTCCAGTTTTTCAATACGCAGCATTGTATATTTTGCTCCCCTCTGTGCCATTTTCATCTGTTTTTCCGTTAGATTGTATGCAGAAAACAAGGACGTACGGTTGATAAAACGCCAAGGCACATAACCTGCGCGCAATGATTGCAGCGTCCAGCTCAATAACATAATAGAACGTAATTGCTATTGCCCGTGCTGTAGTATGGACAAAACTTTGTTCTAGTACATCAATAGCAGAAGATACAATGTTGCCCAGTGAATAAATCCTGGATGTTAATGTAGTCCTACCATTGTCAACTACGGCTAACGCCTTTTCTAAGTTAATCCTATCTATTTCTCGTAGTCTCTCCTCTGCTTCTTGTTGGGAGATTTTCCAAATTTCATTATAGACAGCATATTAGAAACGTTTTTGACGTGGCTTTCTGGGACCTAATAAAAAATCCCATAGGTCCACATCCTTTGTAAGTAAGGATAAGTGTTGTTTCACCTGTGGTAGTGTTGAGGTCTTTAGCCAATCGAGGCATAACTTCCCAACAATGTATGATGTCACCACCCCCGGATGTTCTCTTTGTACATAGCGTGAGTCTGGCCTATGAGTACTGAACCCTTCGGTGGTACCCCTGAATCTTTCCTGACATCTATTAGTGTCTGTGGGCCAAACCAACCATCCCTTCCAATTGGGGTCCGATCTATTGTATTGTAAAATGTCATCTATTGTAACCCCGCCTTCTGATGTAAAATTTTCCTCGGTATGTGACAGTGTTGGAATCCGAGGTGTGTTCAAATCCTTGTTCTTGGCCATTCCAAGACGGGAGGTCTGTTGCACAGTGTCATTTAGAAATATCATCTGCTGAGGAATGAGGCATGCTCTAAATAGCGCTTCTGTTCCCTCGACTTGCCAATCTCTTGAACGCCAGACTGATTTTAAGTCTATAGTGTCTTTCCATAATTCGAAACCCTGTTCAGACAGTTGGGTAATAAAGGAAGCAGAGTAAATCTGTTTGGTGTTAGTCAGCACATTTTTCTGTGCGGAAGTCGGTGCAACCTTATAGTAATATGAGGTCGGGTCTGAAACATTAAACCCTGAGAAATATGAAAACTTCTGTGCAAACGTTTTTGTACTACCTTTCGGTGGTGTGGGGCAATGTTCCCATTGGTGATATGTAAATACATTCCTAGGGGTACTGGATTTGTGTAAAAAATGATGACCATAATGTTGATAACAATACATGGTGTTAAAATCTGGTGTGTCTTCTAACATTTCATTGCTAGAAAATGCTGCAGATTGTTCTAAATCAGACAGCATATTGTTTACAGTTTCAAAATCCCAATCAACGGAAAATGTACTGGAGGTAATGATATCACTCAATGAAATTTTAAATAAATGTGGTATTTTTAAAAGTTCGGTCGGGCCAAATATATCATAATTAACCTTGTCCCATACTATACCATCCGGTATAGGAACTGCTGTAATGTTCACTGATGACAAGTCTCTTTGTTCACGATGTGATGAGACATGAGGTTTCAGGATCAAGTTCACTTTTGAGGCTGCAGAGCTTTGGTGAAGATAAGTTCCATTAACAAGTAAGCAAAAGACAGTTACTAAGCCTATCCAGAAAAGAAAGAAAAGTATCCCGGTGATTATCCAAAGTTCTATCCAAGTTGACACCAGGTAAGTCTTTTTAAGAAAAATGAAGAAGTCTTTGACTTGTAGTTGACGAGATTTTGGGGCTGGCGTCGTTTCAGGTTCACTTGGATCCAATGAAAAGGTATCGAAGTCGATGAAATAGTCAGATGCAGTTCGATCTATTTTTGGTAGCTCAGCAGGTTTTGTTGAACTTGTAGATGGCTCTTGTTGAGGCATGTTTATGTAGACATCAGTGTTAGGTCGAATTGAAATTTGTCTTTCATTTTGATTTTGATTTTCTAAGTACAAGAGGAACGAGTTCCATGGCATTGTTGCATAGTCCATCATTCCGTATAGGAGACTCTTCAAACGTGATGAGCCTTTCCGTCTGAACTCCCTGTATGGTAGCAAGAGGAGGGCGTCGGCTACCCAGAAGCCCACTAGGCCTACTATTCAGTATCAGCCACATAGTGTGGTTTGACCAGATCAATGTAGACGAATCTCTTCTCCTTTTTTCCGGCAAGAGGTGGCAGAATTACAGATCTTGTTCCTTCAACGGCCAGGACAGGTACAGGCTTTCTGTATGATGGTCCAAATTCCTTTTTGTCCGTTATCTTTTCTCTGACCAGATCCCCGACTTTAGGTACCCAGACAGGTCTTGCCGTGACTGACTTGAGTCCCCAGTGGCGGTCCGTTTTACCTGCACATTGCTCTGTAGTGCTCTGGATTCTTTCAGATACTGTAAAACAGCCAAACGTTTATTGAAGTCAAAAGGTTTCTCATCCGCCACTGTGCCTTCACAATCAAGATCAGGTACCCACATTCTCGTCCCAAATAGGACCTCATAAGGAGTTACACCCACTAGAGAATTTCTTGGCATATTGTTGAGAGCCCGCTGTACCCCATATAAGTGATTGACCCAACTACCTCCCAAACCTAATACTCTAGCTGTTAAAGATTGCTTTAAGTCCCGGTTTTTCCTCTCCACAACTGAATTTCCATCGAGATGGTACGGAGAGGAGTACCGCAATGCTACACCCAAACCTCCCATGGCTTCCTTGTAAGCCCTGGAGCTAAATGCGGGGCCACGGTCAGAATGTAATGTGCCAACTGCGTATGTCCCTATAAAGACTCGCAAATCTTTGATAACAGTTCGAGCGTCAGCCGAGCGCTGAGGCCATACCCATAGGAATCTTGAGCAGGAATCCACTGCAACCATGATGTACTTGTAAGCCCTGTCGGATTGTAAGGGGCCACAGTGGTCCAAATAGACACACGCGAGTGGTCTGTCTGATATTAATAATGGTGTCTGCGCTGGACGTGTTATGGTGGAGCCCTTCTTCTGTGGACAGATGTCGCACTTTAAGACATAATCTTTGGTCTGCTTTGTTAACCCTGGCCACCAATAGCGTTGTTTCAGTAAAGAAACTGTTGCCGTAACCCCTGCGTGCACAGAACCAAGACCCTCGCGTGCAGCTAAAATTAAGCCTAATCTGCGATCCATGTTTGGTATTACTCTATCCCCTACTCCTGGAATCTGAGCAAATGGAACGTTGTTTGCATCTAACTTGTAGGAGTACTTAAGTGGAAAACCTTTCAGCAATGCCTTATTGTCTTTGCGTGATGCAGTGACAGCTACCATTATCTGTCCGTCTAATCTCGTTTTTGAACGAGTGATTGCAGCTACGGACGCAGTTCCTACTGCCCCCTTCGCGGCTTTATCAGCCAATGAATTCCCTTCAACGTGAACACCGTCACGTTGATGACTCGGCGTGTGTATCACGTGAGCTCTTGGTAGCTCTTTTTTCAACTCCGCTACCTGTTCCCATAGCATTTTATGCTTAATTGTGCCACCTTTTGAATCCTTGAGCCCATTCTCTCCCCAATAGTGAAGATATACTTTGTATGACTGGACACAGTAGAAGGAATCGCACACAATTAGTCTGGGGAATTCTCGATCCGTATTAATCTGTGCCAGTAAAAAAGCTTTCAGTTCTGCTAGCTGAGCCGTGCAGTCTCCTAGAGACGGAGTTTTTGTACAGCTTGGATGGAACTTGCCATCCTGCATACGACCTTTTACAATCGCACATGCAGCGCTGTATTGTTGTTTACTTCCAATGGCCGGCTGAGCAGAACCGTCAGTGTAAATTATGTATTCGTGCTGATCTAGGGGCATTATTTCATTCGGGAGAGGATATTCTTGTTCATATTGCAGAAATGCTCTGTATTCTAAGCTCAATGCAGTGAGAGAATTAGCCCATTGAATCCATCTCGGATGTAAGGCTTCAGTATTTGGAACGCTCGCCTTTGTAGCAGCCTCTAAGGCCGGTACTGGAGTCATGACAATTATTCGTTTCCCCTGAGCCAGTGCTCTTTCTCTCACTACAGCAGTCTGTATGGCTGTCAGAATTTTTTCTGTAGATGCAAAACGCATCACAGCGTTTGTGTACCAGTGTGATTTGTATGCTATGGGTACTGTTTCGCCTTCATTATATGTTAAGTAGGTGTACCCAGATTGACCCGCAACTATACGGATCACTAGGTTGCAGACATTTACGCGTGTCTGTGTTTAGACGCTATCATGTCAGCTTGTAGGGAACGAAGGATATCTCTGTGTTCCTGTGTCCATTGCCTAACTGAAAAATCAGGTCTTATGAGGTCGCAGAAAGGTTTAATCCTTTCTGCATAATACAAAATGTATGTTCTGCCAAAATTTAGGAATCCCAGTATGGATTGTACATTTTTCAATGATTTTGGAGGTTGGAGCAGCGCACACTTTTCTAAAAAATTAGCTGCCAAGCTTTTCCCTTCACTTGAAAGCTCATATCCCAAAAACAGGACGTTGAGGTGGGCTATTTTTTTTTTTTAATTAAACTTGTAGCCCTCAGAGGCAAATCCCAAAATTATGGAACTCACCCTGGTCAAGTGTTTCTCTAGGTCATCATCCGTCCGATAAATATCATCTACACAGGACAATGCCTCCTCATCCAGATTCTGAAGTAATTCAGTTACCCTGGTGGAAAACAACCCCGGGCTGTTCTTATACCCCTGGGGGAGTCGACAAGATTGACGCTGGGACCCCAGCGCTGAGAATGCTGTCAAATATCTGCTCTCGGGCACTATATTTTGGCAGAAAAATCCATTTGAGATATCTAGTATTGTTTTGTATTTTGTCCGCACAATGTTATTCATCAATGCGGCACTGTGTGCGTTCTGTACTGCAAATGTTTTTGTGCATGAGTTCAGATGTCTGTATTCTAATACTAGACGATATGAATTTTATCTGCTTTCATTACGGGAAACAAAGGATTATTCATTGAAGAGGTGCAAGTTTCAATCACACTCTGGTATTCAAGTTGATCTAAGATCTCCCTGACCTGTTTTTTCGCTTCCTGTTTTATTGGATACTGTCTGTGGAGTTGGAGTAGATTTCAGTGGTATCACGTGGTGAGCTGACTCTTCATCCCACCCAACATGGTTGTGATATAGTGCAGGAGCAAGGGCTACTGCCCACTCCCGCGCGCATGTGTGTTTTAAATATTGGGGAACGAGGTCGTAAAAAGCTGGCATCATTACCGTTTCTCCCTTTGGGCAATCCATAACAATAGCAGGGGGCCAATCTCTTTCAGCTAAAAGAATGTCATAGCCAAAAGTTAGGATCTCCCAAAAGAGACCTTTAATTTTTCTGGGCTTGTCCCCTTCCATTTGGAGTATTATTTCATGTAACCTATGTGGGATGCTTACCCTAGTATCAGGTGTTTCCACCGTGATATATTCACTCGGCTCCACTGTCACCAGAAATTCCTTCAGGTTCAGGCGAGCTATTGTTACTTCTGCTGCACTTTCTAGCATCGTCAGAGCTCATTCTCCGTTCAGTAGTTGAGTCCTCAGAATTCTGGGCATGTCTGATCTTAAGACCTGCTACTTTCTTATTTTTGAATTGAGGTTTTGGCTTTTCTTCCTTTTTGGATGCGTAGTCTGAAGTGCGTTGCTTGTCTGTGGACTTTGTACGCACTTCTTGTCTGTGTTCTGACCGTCCTTCCCTCTCTGAGTTTTTTTGATGAACCCTGAAAGGAACGAGAGGAACGTATATCAGTGTCCTGATACCTGTCAGGTTTTTTTAATGTTATCTCTATTCCTAAGGTTATACCTCCTTTTGGAGGGCTCCTGCTGAGGAGACCTACCTCTGAATTGAGATCTATTCTTTTGTTGTTTGTTATTATCCCATTTCTTCTTTGAAGAAGCTGGTGTTTGCTTGGTGTGTTCTTTTTCTGGACCTCCCATTAGTTGAGGTTTTACTGGTCTAGCTCCCAAACTATCTCTACCTAATTCTGCATAAGCAGTTTCAATAATTTTAGGTAGTTCTGTCTCCTGTTGTAAAGGAGTGAAATCTCTCAGGCGTTTGCGTATTGCCACTGCGGCTGCGTCCCCTTTAATGTTTGCTAATATTATAGCTGATACCTGGGCAAATTTACCTAGTAACTTCATCCCTAAGTTCAGAGCTGGTTCTGCTCCATACTCGTTCTGTATTTGTCTTAATACATCTGGTATTACAGCTATTGAAGGGATACCATGAGTTCTGGTATATATTGCAGCGAAGACTGTACTCCAAGAGGTACAATCCTCTATCGGGGGAGCTATCCCCATCGGCAAGCAAATTGTTAGCATTCTATGCTTTTCCTGTGGACCAGTGTGTGGAAATACTGCCTCCAGCTGTTATTTTTTGAGCTATCCAGAATGGCATTTGTTCACGTTTAGTGGGCATTTTACCCATCACTGGGTGTAACGTTTGTGGTGTATTTTTGGTTGTCGATGTTTGAATCGGACCTGTTGGTATAGTCGTGGTTGGCTGGAGTGTGAGTGTTCTCATCACAAATTGCTTCATGTTTCTGTAAAGTCTTATTAGTTCTTTGTGAAGTGTACGTAAGTCTGCTACTGGCATTGTGTCAATGTCAGGATGTGGTGTATAGGCCGCTAGTACCGGCCATGTAGCTCCGTCTTTTCCGAGTGCACTGAGTCTTACTTTATTTCTTGTATGGGGGAGAGCGCCTTTAAACCAGTATATATGCTCCTGGTAAGTGAGCGGAACTTCAATGTCCTCATACGGACAATATTCGTTCGGTATGTCATCTTCTACGTAGTAATGAAAGGTTTTTGTTCGTGCATCTGCCTGTGGGAATCAAACCCATGAATAGAATACCTCTGTTCTATATGATTCTTGTGCCTCGATCACGAAGGTTACTGGCCCACCCCTAGCTGTTAAACCATATGAAGATAGTTTTAGGGTGATGGCATTTCTAACATTTTTTGAAAGATTTATTGCATCTGCATCTTCTTCTTCCTGGACTGTTATATGGAGTTCACACACAGTGTCATCCTGCTCAGTCATTGTTTCTAGTAAGAAGAGTTTTTCAAAGGAACTGAAATAAGGTGTTATGCACAATAGGAACAATGTGTCCTTCAATCTTGATTAACCAACAGCCAATACATAGGAGTTTTGCCTACTCAGCTGCAGCGGATTTTATTCCCTCCCACTCCAGACATCTCTGAGGAAATGTGAGTAAGGGTCTCTGATAATAGTACGACTGAACTACTTAGATTTGACTGTTAAATAAGTACCCAACCAACGTTGGCTGTGCCATGTCGTGTAGTTCCTATAAAACCTATACAGGATCTGAGGGTTTAGACAACATACACTGCGGGCTTGATGTCCAGACTGATTCCAGACACCCCCACCGGGTATGTTGGCCTGTGTACCAGCTAGCTCACAGTGCCTCTAGAAACTCCTCTTACCAAGGAGAGAATAGTTCTTGGCAACTATCGAACATGACAACCCTGATCCCTCAGGAACGTGGAAACAGTGCAATACTTTTCGCTCAGTCACTCGTGCTTACTTTGTCTCAGAGAGATACCCAGAATAAATGATATGGACGTTTTTCAATAAGCATTTAGTGAACATTCGTCATTCTAGTGTAAAATAGGTGTGCTGAAACAACACTAGACAGATATAAATGATTAGAAGCACTAAGAAGGTAAAAGGTTGCTATAACCATGAATACAGGCAAGTATATAAAATACATGATAATAAAATATACTCCTACGATGCTACCCTAACTAGATGTACCTAAGTGTACCTAGCATGTGTGTAGGTGTTAAGCCAAGAATCCCTCTAGGATAAAGTCAACCCTATTACCTGAAGTGAGAGACTGTGGGACCCCGTCTTGGTCTCAAGTTGGACACCCCGCAAGGGATGTTAGACCATTGCAAGCTGGAGTATCTGCATGCAGGAATCTCAGCGTCTCGCGTCAGTGTGTCGGCAGGGAAGTCCTGATCTCCTCTCACTATCTCCGCAAGATGTGATGTTTATATACCCAAAGGTATCCCCAGGGGTTCTACCTTGCTGTGCCATTGTCGGACTTAGGATGATGTCGGGAATGAACCTTGTACATAGTTATTATTGCAGGAGATGGTAGTCCTGCTGAGTTTCCAAGAATCCCAGAATCCTCAAGCATAATTTATGAGGCTATTGTTCAGGGAAAACCCCACGTTCTGTAAGCAGTACCGTTACTAGGTAAAGGGTCAGACCTAGTAGCCCGTTATGTATGTAATGTAGGGACGAATATAGGTGAAAGGTTGGGATGTTACCCGGGCCTATATTGGGGTACCTATATGGAATATAACACCTCCATGCTACTTTACGAAGACCCAAAACTGCAACTAGACAAAATTATGAACTCTCACTAGTAGGAACATAAATCATGAGTCATCTTGATAATTTTATCGTTGCCCGAAAACTACCTGATGCACAAGGAAGTTAATTCACTTTTAAATCACAAATTATTTTTAAACACAACCCCTCCTCCCCACCAAAATCCACGCCAGGTGTGGCTGCACCAGTCACACTGTCCTAAAGCCAGTCCTGCTCCCAGCAATGGGGCAGGACAAGCATTTCCTTAGATGAGGTGAGAACTATCCTCATACCCATTACATGAGGAAAAATATCTATGTAAGTGGTGGGCTTTGATACTTTCCCCAAATTCCAGAAAGCAAAACAAGTTAACAGGTTTATTGTAGATGATTTAAGGGAGAGTAGACTTCTCCCCTGAGAATATTTTGAAACTTTCGGGATCAAATTTGCTAAAACGCCACAGACCCTTATGGGCATTCATGAAATATTCCAGTACTTTCATGGTGCTCAAGGGAATCCTGGTCTTTCCTAGGAGTAGATCTCGTTTTTTTTCAAACGTCTTAAGTCAGAAATTACTTTCACTATACTAAGGTTATCATTTTTCATGGGTGAACACCTTATGCCAAGGAGTATATTCAATAGGACAGTGCCAGAAAGTTACCATGGATACTTCAGCCACAGCCGTGGGTACTTCTAAAAATTCTCTCCGTTATACAAAAGTCAGCACTTTGCCATTGACATCCCCTATAAAATGAGTACAGGAAATCCTATTACAAGAGTTTCCTCAAATATCAGTTCCAACATTTTGCTATGGTTCCACAACATATGCTAAGAATTACGTTCATCATGTCAGGGTCTTTGGCCAGGTGTGGTGGCGCGTGTTCTGTGTTCCTGCTGCTGGGTATGACTGAGCTAGCGGCTTTCTCAGGTAGACAAATTGAGTCCCCACAGCCAATGATTGTGTCTTAATAGAAACATGTCTGGGATTGCAGTTTGTCATAGGTAACACCTCCCATCTATATTCTATTAGTGCCCTTGTCCATAAGTCAAGAATAACCTCCAGTATGCCAGACCAGCAGCACACTTGCACGCATAACACACATACACTGACACATGCATATTCTCATGTACATTTGTACTCCGTCACACACACACAGACACACTGCCACTCACACATCCATCCATCAGTCAGTCTGCTTTTATTGTGTTAGAAAAGCTTGCCCTGCTGCTTCTGCTATACCGGTCTTGCCTTTTAGTGAAGCTTAATAAAAACATATTCTCTATATGCTATTCAAAAATAATATATTGTCATGTCAATGTTTGTTACAAGTATGATGTGAATGAAAAGTACACTTCCTTAAAATAGCTGTACAGGACTTACATTTGGTGTCACGTGCGGATCAAGCAGTTACAGTGTTGGAAATGAACTGATCCATGTCCTAACATGTAATATCACAGCATCCAACTGATCTTATGAAATGCTTATCTTCTTTGGCAACCATGGATTTTATCCAGTAACACTTTGCATTTTGGGGTTTTTGAGACCCAACGTACAATGTAAAAAAAAAAAAAAAAAAACGACAAGTTGGGGAATGCAGCATTGTGGGGAATGGAAATCCAGGAGTGGCGGAAGGTGTCACAAAATCCTCAATCCATCATCATTCCCCAAAGCCTCAGCCCTAGTCTTCCTCCTCGCGCCATCCCACATTCTCAGTCCACTCTCTCCTCTTGCACAAGCCCTGTTGTTGCAGAAGGAATTAAGTAGGCATCTAGAACTACGGAAAGAGCAGATATTCTGTGGGTGCCTTTGTAGAAATACGTGTGTATTCATGGGAGTTGTGTAATTTGTGTATGTGCAGAGTAAGAGGTGTGCTCATGTAAGTGTGTGTGTGTGAGTGAGTGTGGCGTGAGTGTAGGGTTAAAAATGTGCCAATGTGAGTGTTTGGGTGAGCTGCATGAATGCAGTGTGCGAGGAGGGCCCATGTGAGTGTCGGATGAGATGAGGGCATGCAGAGTGAGAGGAGTGAGTGCAGGGTGGTGTGAGTGGTGTAAATGCAGGGTGAGTGGGGAGAGTGAAGGGTGATCTGTGAGAGTGACTGGTGAGTGCATGGTGAGAGTAGTTAGTGCAGAGTGAGTGATGTGTCCCTATGAGTTCCGGCAGATTATTGTCCTTGTGTGCAGGCAGGTTGAACAGAGTGCCTGTATGAATGCAGGCTGAGAGGTTTGTCCATGTGAGTGCAGGGTGTGAGGAGGAAGCGCCGGGTGAGTGGTGTGACTCCAGGGAGAGTGTTGTGCTTGTTCTCGTGGTGTGAATGCTGTGCCCATGTAAGTAAAGGGTGAGCTGTGTGAGTGACAGGATTGCCTATGTGAGTGCACAGTGAGCGTTGTGACAGTGTGAGAGTGAGGTGAGAGGAGTAACTGCCAGGTGAGTGATGTGACATATGAGTTTGGGTGCGGGTAAAAGTGCAGAGTGGGAGGAATGAATGCATGGTGAGTGATGTGCTTTTTTGAATGAGATCGCAGAGTGAGCAGGGAGAGTGACAGGTGAGTGAAGTGTCACATGAGTGCAGGGTGAGTAATGTGCTCGTGTAAGTGCAGGGTGAAAACCGCATGGTGAGTGTTGTGAGTGCAGTGTGATCACTGTGAGTGCAGGGTGAGCTCATGTGATCGCAGGGTAAGTGGAGGGAGAACGGCGTGAGTTCATGGCAAGGGTCATAAGGTCAGTGTGGTCGCTGTGAGTGCAGGGTAAGTGGCGTGCTCGTGTGAGCACAGGGTAAGAAGAGGATGAACGATGTGAGTGCAGGGTAACAGCGTGAGTGCAATGTGATCACTGAGTGTTGGGTGAACAGTGAAAGTGACAAGTGAGTGGAATGTCGTGTGTGCAGGATTAGCAGTGTGCTTGTGGAAGTGCAGGGTATGAGAAGGGTGAATGAAGTGAGTGCATGATGAGCAGTGTGAGTTCAGTGTGATCGTTATGAGTGCAGGGTGAACATGAAAGTGAAGGGTGAGTGGTGAGAATGAAGAGGGAGTTGTCTGAATGCAGGATGTATTCCCAACACCAGGAGTAACTGAGCATTGCATTGATGGTTGGCGTAGGGTTTCAGATATAAGTTAACCTATTGCTATTATGGCATCGATCAGGGATGGAGGGTGGAGGAAATAATGTGCTGGTCCTGCAGCAAACTTTCAGTTTCCTGATTAGGGTTGCCAGCAGATCGGATTTATACCGGCTCCACTGTTTTTAGGTCTCGCCTACGCAGCGCGCATGCGTTGCTTAGGAAAAAGACCTTTTGGAATCGATTCACTTTTCGCCCTAAAAACGTGCACGCGTTGCATTGCTTTCAATGGCAACGCGTGCACGTTTGGCGATTCCCTTGCGGGAGCGAGCTTTGGCGCCATGTGTTAGCAATTATCGCTCCTGGTGCTGCTCGCTCCCGCAAGGGAAACGCTTTCACTTTTGCCGACACTTTTTTTTTTTTAACTTTTAGCGCAAGGCGCGCGCTTGCTTTTTTGGTTTACAATCGCTTTCACTTTCGCGATCGCTTTCACTGCCGCTTGTTTTGTTTGTTTTTGGGCTGTTTTATATAGCGCGAATACGACCCGGAGGTATCGGGGCGCTTTACATGAGCACCCGTTGCATTACATCCACATTTTCAATGAAGGGGCATTGGATATACTTGCCCATTGGCATGCATGGCACTTGTTGTAAACTACAGGTTGAACAGCGTCGACAATTTGGTAAGAACAGAACTTCACCATCTAATAATAAGGAAGATGGCGTGTGTGCTGCGACATCCTCTTCTCTTTGAGCGCTGCCCGAGTTCACCCAACAGAGTCTGGGGACCGCCGAGCTGGGGCGGACCTCGATATCACCCACACACCGGGGCATTGCGGCTCTCTAGGACCCCCAGCCTCCGCCACAGGTGAGAGGGGGTGTCACAGTAAAGCTGCCGGTAATCACAGATCACAGAAAGACCTTCTCCGGGGAGCGGGGGGTGAGGCTTGTGGATTGATACGAACAACAAGTGGCGAGTGGGTTAACACAACTTTCAAAGTATAGGGGACATCAGTGGGCATCTCAAGGTCTGCTCACAACACGCGTGTGTTCATTTACTGAGCCGGCTCTCTCGGTAACAGCACTAGTTTTAATATGAATTGTATCTGAAGCTTTAGTAAGATTCCTCATCTACGTGTTACTAATTTCATCAGTCGTGCAGCAGATAAAAGGCTGAGTGAATTTGGATAGGAGACTCCGACCCTATACCGTGCCTACAAAACTCTCTGCAGACATTGCTTTAAACCAGCGAGCGACTTCCCCTTTCATTCCCACTCGAAGGACACGCGAGTTCCCACGACTTAAATCTGTATTAAACAATTGTTATTCGAAGAAATACATGAATTTATGGGACGTAATCTTTTCCATGAGTTCTCTATGAAAAATCACTATGGGGTGGAGGTGCTCATCTTTCTATTGAAGAATTAGACATTTAAACTTAAAACTTGACATCCGCAGCCTTTGAATCTACTTTTTGTTTTGATACAACTGATTTTTAACCTACCAATGTCGTCTTTCTTAATATCTAATATTTTATAGCACACAGAGCTAACACTGCCATCTCTGGGTGCTCAGTCAATTGGTGCAGTTATTAAATATGTTTATTTTATCGGGGGGGCATGGTCTGCCGCGCAGGGAATGGCCGCTCTTTGAGCGAGCTCCGTCGGCCGGAACCTAACCCTTCAATTATCCGCACATATGGAGAGCTGTTGCTGGTGCTAACGCAACCCACGGCTGGGGGAACACTTGTGGACCCTGATGCTGTTCCCCCGGTGTCTCGAGGATACACTGAGGCAGAGTTACGCGGGGATCTGAGTGGCCGCCGGCCGCCCGCGGTAATCGCGCCACTCGGTGAAGCAGGGGGCGGGCAGCCTGAAAATCGAGCCCGCGGCGGCTGGTCTACTGAGGGCCGCAGACTAGATGTGCAGTGAAAATTCCCCTGCCGGAGGTGACCCGGGGCTTCAAGGTATGAGTGCGAGCTGAGGTGCTTGCATGGCCTGCGAAATATTTCACTGCGGCTGCAGTTAACCGCTACGGCGTGGGCGGACCAGTAGGCCGACCTCTCTGGAACCCTGTGCCGCCATTTTAGAACCACGCAGCACTGCGGCCGTAATCGATAGCGGAGGAGGGGGTCGGAGACTGGTGCATGCAAGTTGGCCCTGGATTACTAATCCCACCGAATCCCTACGGAGAGGGAGTGAGGCGTTAACGTGGCTGCTTGGCTTGCAGAGGGGAGCGCTTGGAAGAAAGCAGGGCTCCGATCGAGGTGCTTGTCCATCGCAGGCCGGACCGGCTGCACTTGGAGAGAATCACCCATAGGGAGGTCTCGATAGTCTGAGGAAACTGAGATGGTGGCGGTCGGCGGGGAGGCCTTGTAAATGAGCAGCCCTGCGCGCTTACTTGCCGAGGGGTGCATTGAAGAGCCTTGAGCTGCAGCCAGCGGTGAATGGTGGCCCGATTGCCCATATAGCGGACTACAGGTGCCGGCGCTCCGCATCCCATCTGTGCCTTTGGTGGCCCGTGGTGGCTGTGGCCCGTCTGACTTTCGCAGAGCCGGATGTGTCGTACTGGCTTGGTGGTGTCCATTGTGGTGGAGTGACCCTTGGGAAGCAAGCAGCTTTTGTGGCAGGATCCTAAAGCGGCTCGTAGTGGAGGTAAGGATTATCCACGCAGCTACCAGTGGGCCGCAACGAGATAGTGCGTGGCACGTGCCGTGAGGGAACCTGGGAGACACTTCAGGAGGAGAAAGGCACGGGCACAACTGGAGGCGCTCTGGTTTGTATCTGCTGCTGTCGGACTGTGTCTGGGGCGTGCTGACCACTCACGTGATATCCACCTCCCTTTTCCCTCTCAACATGGGTAAACAAGACGCTAAGCAGCCAAAACTCACTTTTGAACACAAACGTGCCACACGTCATGCTGAATCCGAACCTGATGCGCCGGTAGAAGGCCAACAAGACACTCACACGGAAGATCAAGGCGAAGATATACGTACCCTCATGTTGGAAATGCGGTCTAGTCTGCGCAATATCGATTCGAAGCTGGATACCCTCACTGCGCAGCTGGACTCGGTTAAGACTCAGGTGTCTGTACATGAGACCCGCCTTGATGCTCTGGAGAACCGACACACTGAATTCCACGAATTCCAGGTGAAAACTAAAGAACAGCTTCTACATATGGATAAGGTACTTGGCATTATCAGGGCTAAGAATGAAGATTTGGAGGCGAGGTCGCGTAGAAACAATATACGCATTACTGGTGACCCCGAAAACGACTGCCATATCAAAAATGGAGTCCTTTGTAGCGGATCTGCTGCACGAACTTTTTGATCCACACCTATCCTCGGTGTTCGTGGTGGAGAGAGCACACCGATCCCTAGGGCCGAAACCTCCAGTCGGGGCGACGCCTAGACCCATCCTGGCGAAGCTCTTGAATTATCAAGACAGGGATCTAATTCTGCGCCTGGCTAGAGAGAAGGGTCAGATATCTCTTTCTACCCGGACTTCACCCCTGCTGTACAGGCGGCACGTCGAGAATTCCTCCCTGCCAAGCGTATCCTCCTACAGGCACAGATCCCTTATTCCCTGTTATGCCCAGCTAAATTAAAGGTTTCGTATGATGGCACTGCCCACCTCTTCACCGATGCGAAATCTGCCCTGAAATTTGCCAAACATGTCGGAGGAAAGAAAAGTAAAAAACTCCGGGGAGCTGGGATGTCGGACACTGGCCACCTCAGTGACAATGACTGATATGGGTATCGTATTGTTCATAAGCCGGGGTGGCTGAAATGTTCTGATGCCATATTGGGGTGATGTTGAATTTTTGGTTGCTGCGGGCTCCCGTAATATGCTGTTGTTCCGCATGAGTTCATTTGGTTTGATATAGGCATACAACTCTCTCTGCAGTACTTCCGGCCACCCTGTGCGAACGGGGAAGTTTGCCGGTGCTGCTACGCCCCCATGGGAAGATTCCCTGTACCACTTTGTGGTCTTTTGAGACTGAGTTTGTCGTGGGTGGGTACTCTACAACCTGATTGGGGGGTTGGAGTGGGAGGTAGGGGGTGGGTTGGGATTGTTGTATTGTTCATTGCCAGTATGATTGGAGCTTATTGGTCAAAACGTATTGTCTGTTGCGGTAGGATGTCGCACCCCCACTGTTCACGTCGCTCTAGTCCAGATGATACACACGTACTCACGCTACACCATTGAATATGCTTACGTGGAACATTAGAGGGTTGAATGACGGCAGGAAATCTAGACTCGTCCATGCTTATCTTTCTAGACACAATATAGATGTGTGTTTGTTGCAGGAGACACACTTAAATGTAACACCATCGCACAGGTTAAGACATGCCCGGTGGGGAAACGTGTACTCCTCTATTTATTCAAACTACGCCCGTGGAGTGGCTGTGCTGGTCAGGAGGGGAGTGGATTGGCGGGAAGGTGAGGTCCATGGGGATCCAGAGGGGAGATATATCCTCCTGCATGGGGTGTTGGGAGGGGTTTCACTGGTCATTGTGGCAATATATGGCCTGAATGTAGACTCCCCCCAATTCTTTCAGGATGTTTGGACAAAGATCAGAGCGACTGGTTGCAGAACGATACTGTGGGGAGGGGATTTTAATGCCATTCTAGATGATGATATGGACAGAAAGGGTGCGGCTCGGCCCCTACACCCGGCCGCAAGCGACACATTAAATGCCATAGTCTCAGATGGGGACTTGGTGGACATGTGGCGTAGGAGGCACCCATTAGCTAGAGAAGGCACCTGCATTTCAGATCATCACAGCGCTTGGTCCCGACTGGACTTTTGGTTAGTCTCCCGAGACATAGCTGCCTGGACCACTGACATAGTGCATTTACCGCGAACCCTGTCGGACCACGCCCCATGCCTACTGAAGCTTTCCCTCCCAGGATCGCTCCCCCGCGCTTTTTCCTGGCGCCTCCCGCCGCATGCACTGCTGGATGAAGCCTTTAAAGAGGAAATCCGAACGGATATCAATGATTATTTCATTCAAAATGTGGGCTCGGTTGACACTGAGGCCTCACTTTGGGAGGCATTCAAAGTAGTTATTAGAGGACAGTGTATTGCCAGACAGGCGGGTGTGTTAAAGGCTATTCGCGGCACGATTGCTTCACTGGAAACTCAGATACGGGAATTGGAGGAGAGATTTTATTCCACTGAGGCGCGGCGATACGGGGAAGGGGATAGGCCGGGTCGCACGCTAGCTGGCATGGTCCGACCCTCTCGGTCCACGGCCTTTATCCATGAAATACAAACCCCGCAAGGGACCGTTGTCAGGCAGAAATTCTAGGCGTGTTCTCCTCGTTCTATTCTCAATTATACACTACTACTCAAGCGGCGACTCCCGAGGGACTGCAAACTTTCCTAGACTCATTGGCACTGGTCTGGTTTAACCAACATCACAGAGAGTATATGGATCTTCCGTTCACTGTGGAAGATGTAGCCCAGGTTATAAGGAGTTTACCGTTGGACAAGGCCCCTGGGCCGGATGGCCTAACCACGTCCTTTTATAAAACATATGTGGAGGAGCTGGCCCCTCGACTGCTGGCGATGTATGAGGAGGCCCTGGAGAAAGGTGTGCTACCTCAGACTATGAGAGAAGCGATCATTACCCTTTTAAAACCTGGGAAGTCTGAATTAGAATTAGACTCTTATCGGCCACTATCGATGATAAATGTGGACGTTAAAATCCTTGATAAGCTGATTGCAAACAGATTGCAGCCTCTCCTCCCTATTGTTGCGCTACCTGACCAGTCGGGCTTCATCCCCGGGAGGTCAACTTCTCATAATTTACGGACTATATTTTCGGTGCTGCATTATCTACACCCAGACGTACGAGCTGCGGCCGTATTCTTCGATGCCACCAAGGCGTTCGACTCGCTCGAATGGCCGTTTTTATTCGCAATTTTAGGCCCCATGGGGTTTAGCCCGCTCTTCATTAATCGTATTAGGCTATTATACACCCTACCCAGCGCTCGAATCAAGGTGAATGGTTTACTTTCTGAACCCTTTCTTATAACACGGGGCACTAGGCAGGGGTGCCCTCTCTCTCCTCTGCTTTTCGCGCTTGCGATGGAGCCTTTGGCTGCCCGGATCAGGCAGCACCACACTGCCCAAGGCATAGGGTTCAGTTCCTGGAGCTTACTCATTTCCCTCTATGCAGATGATGTGACTCTCTATCTTGTCAACCCAGAGGAGAATTTAGACCCCATTTTGAGGGAGTTTATCCGATTCGGAGGTTTGGCTGGTATCGTTATAAACTGGGCCAAGTCGGTGATATTTCCACTGACAGATGGCACGCCCCGGATGACATCCGAGTACCCTCTGAGATGGGAGGCGGACGCGGTTAAATACTTGGGGGTATGGATAAGTAGAGATATGCAGGAGGTGTGGAACCTAAATTACGGGAGGGCAGTCACATGGTTGGAAGAGAAGGTTAAGGTGTGGTCTGGGTTACCGCTGTCTCTGGCCAGGAAGATAGCACTGGTCAAAATGGTTGTGTTACCGAAGTTTTTATATTTATTCGTTAACTTGCCGATCCCGCTCACGCAGCAATTCTTTAGGAACCTGAAGCCGCAACTGATCTCCCTGGTGTGGGCGGGGGGACAGGCTCGAACATCCTGGGATTTGTTGACACTTCCGCTGAGGCTGGGAGCCCCAGACATGCAGCTTTATGCTATGTGCGCCCAGGCTCAATTCTTCCACTACTGGGTCCACCCGACGCCTTACCAGCCACACGTAGCAGTCGAAACCGATGCAATGGCTCCCATTCCGCTCAGGGTAGCGGTATACCAACCCTTGCGTCGCCCCCGTGGAGATATAGACACATCTGGGACACTGCGTTGGGCTTGGGATGAGCTGCGTAAGAGAGCGGACATTCCAATGCTGTATGCCCCTTCCATTCCCCTAGCGCAAAATCCGATGTTGCCTTGTATCCAGGATGGGGTCAGGAAACCATTGGAACGCAAGATGTCACTCCACACATTCGCTGATCTATACCCGGGAGATATGTTCCGACCCCCCCCACCTCCCTAGAGGCGATCGAAGGGCAATCTGTGCCATTTGATGAGCTTTTCCTATATCATAAACTAAGAGCGGCCTGTCGTGCCCTCTGGGCCGGGTTCCCATTGGCCCCTCCGGTGCTGCCCGCATTGGAGAACCTATTGAGATCCCCATCTCCCCGAAAACTCATTACCCGATTGTACACAAACATGCAGCACACTGCCCCGTTGGTGACACCTAAGTCCCTGCAGAACTGGAACACCGAACTTCCTGTTGCATTGACTGAGGCCCAGTGGGCATTCTGCTGTGGGCAGCTTTCAGAACTCTCCCCGAACTACAAGCTTCGATTAATTCATTTTAAATATTTACATAGGTTTTACAGAACGCCTGTGAGTCTTTATCGTATGGGCCTTAAAGCTGATGAATGCTGCTGGCGCTGCAGGCACACCCCTGCTTCCTTTTTACATGTAGCCTGGGATTGTCCAAAAGTCGCTGAATTCTGGTCCCATGTTTTCGCCTCAGTGAATCAAATTCTAGGCACAGAGAACGCCCCATCCCCCACATTAGGCCTGTTAGGCTATGTTCAGGCCACCCCACCTAAGCTACGTAAACTACATGCACTCCTTTTACTGTTTGCCAAACGACAAGTCGCGATCCACTGGGGCAGGAGGAGGGTCCCTTCCATCAAGGGGTGGCTTGCAGATGTTACATATGGCCATACGCAGCTAAACACATTTTGGGAGCTTATGCCCTCTACTTCTAGACCCCGAAATATCTGGGAACCATTCCTGACCTGGGCGCGGGAAAAACAAGGAGCTACTGAAGGGGCACATACGGGTGTAACTCAAACTGAGACACTGCAGTGATGGGATGTTGATTGTATTCCGCTTTTGAGTCTGTTCCTTCTCCACAGACCCCATGGAACCGCGGAATTAATGGTCTGAGTCGATGCTGTACTGGACCCTCTATGTGGTGTTGTGGCATGTGGACTTCATTCGGTTGGCTGTTTTTGCTGATGTTTGCAGATTCGTGAATATACGATGTATAATTATTTTTCTTTTATAATTGGGTGAGGACAAGTGGGGTGGCGCTTCTGCAGATATGATATGTACTATATAGCTCGTGACTAATTTAAATCCTGTACTGCGTTGATACACTGCTGGCATGTTGTGTTGTAATATGTCTTTTTTCTGAAATGCCAATAAAAAAAAAATGTTTATTTTATCGACCTCCGAGGGATACAAAGCTGGGTTAATGCACGGCAAAGTAAAACTTAATTGACAAATCGTATTTTAAAACGACACCATTTCAATGTGGAATTATAAACTGTGGCCAAAGGACCTCTGGCGCTGGTGCAAAAGCCTCTGTTTTATTTAAAGCTGCAAAAGACAACTACCCAGAAAACGAAAAGCTCAATATATGTACAATAACAGCTAAGTATTAACCCATTTATTACAGGTCACCGTTTTAAACGACCCACTGGCCACAACCAGAAACTTCAATGAAAAACAACAACTCTCTAGCTGCATTGTGAAGATTTTTCAGTAGCTCCGTGGTGTCTGTAGCAGTCGCTGCTTCTTATCACGGCGGGTCCAGGCAGCCGTTTATCCTTCCGATGTCGACAAAACCAGTACCTTGAATGTGGGGAACAAAAACATCCTTTAGCTGCCATATAGCATAGCACCACGACACCTCATCATAAATTAACCTGCGCTCTTCAATTACACCTGTTTCGGCAGATCAGTAGTCCAGGAAGTGCGCACATTGCTGTTATGTATTTTTCTTATAAGCACACCGCATAAATATAGTGTATTTTACTTGTACAAAATTGTAGCCCATATTTTTATTTCGGGCTCACTCCAGGTGACACTACTTATAAACAAGGTTAGCCATAGGGTGATAGACAAGACTTCACTCCTCCTCATCTGTCTGATTTTACGTCACTAACGTGCGACTCTGTGCACTGTGATGTAGAATTCATCACGAGCCTCTCGATAATCACTCACTCCAGAGGCTTCAAGACGCCGCCCCAGAGCCTCTTGAAGCGGGGTGTCTCGAGCTCGAGTAGGAAGGCAGACAGGACGACCTTGGCTCCCTCGAGCATATGATGCGGCAAAGGATAACAGGATTACGTGTTCACAAAGTGGGCATGCTAGGGCGCTGCCCCTTGCTTCTTTTTTTTGTAATGCCCTACTTTATATTTCTTCTTTTCTCGCTCTATTGCTGCCTGCCCCATCTTCCTCTTTTGTAATGCCCTACTTTATATTTCTTCTTTTCTCGCTCTGTTAACGTTAACAAAGCTAATAGCTCTGTCTAAACACTGATAAGGCCCCAAAGGCGAGACCTATTGGCTATGCCAATGCTTGTTTGTTGTTGTCCTAGCCAGTATAAAAATAAGCAAAGCCACCTAAGGTCGGTATTTTTAGTGCTTATTTCTGTGTACTTTAAACAGCAAATAAAAATATCACTTTTAAATGTGTTATAGGGCTGCATTAATGATCCATGACGAATAAGTAAAGGACACAAAGACAGAAAAGTCATGTTGCAAATGAATACATACCATTTTATTTACAGCCCTATTTAGTGTCAAGGCGAGGCCTTTGCAGACTCCTTAAACAACAACAAATGGCTGGTATTTTTCACTAGGAAAAGGTGGCATCCCTACTTGTGAGATGCCTTTTCAAGAAGAGCATTCTCCCACTGAGGTTGTAAAAATAAAATACAAATGTAAGGAATAGGCAGCGTGCGAACCCAGGGGGTACTGGAACCAGTGAAAAAACACAAAGACAATAAAGTTCCTCCCTGAGCACTCAAAATTATAAATGAAAAAGTCCTGCAGTAATAAAGTCTCTTATTGCACTTTGTTCCACTTTATTTCTTTGTTCGGGTACTTAGCGTTCGATGTTCAACAATACATTTTCAATCGGTATACAGCTTCCATAAATGTTGATATGCCACAAAGCAATCTACAGCCAACACGTGTTTCGTTGTGTGTATTTTGCACACATTGACTTCTTCAGGGCTGATTCTGTAACAAGTTCAAATCCACAATCCGATCAGTCCATAAACCACCAGTTGTACCTTGAACACTAGTAGCCTTATAGCCCCCTCTCGTAAGCACTCCGGGTAAATTTCGAAGTACCAAAATGATTCAGAAATCTCCAAACGTATTACACATTAGAGGCTGAAGCCCCCGGTAAGAGACTCACTGGGTAAATCCAAAGTAATAAGACAAACACTTGTTATGTATAGTAAGTAGGAATCCAGAGTCCAAGATAGTATCAGTAGAAACCGCGGCCGGAAAGTACTCCGTTCGGCGTGCACTTATCCTGTACTTTGCCTGGTTGCCAAAAAACACAAAGCCTTGTTAACCAGTTCACAAAGGTATGTAATGGTCTTTTTTAAAGACTTGTGAAAAACTCTGGTGTGGTGGAGATAAGACTCCAGAATCTGCCCAGCCAAGCCCACAGCAGCTCAAGCTGCAGCAGACTGGGCTAAGGCCCTTTTAGCCCTATAGGCGTTGCGTATATATGTATATATATCTCCAAAAATGCACTCGCTCGCTATGGCGAGCCAGATTTAATCAGGACGAGCTATTTTTAGGGCCTACTTGCCCCTTTTGGCGAGTAGGAAGACAAACTGACTTTTGGACTCTGTCTCTGAAAGCGGAGCAAATGTGACAAGATAACAAGATTTAAAGGCATCTTTATTGCGCACAACGTGAATGAGTAAGAAAGATGCCTTTAAATGTTGTTATCTTGTCACATATGCTGGGCTTCCAGAGACCGAGGTCAAGTACATCATGGTTAGGTCGAGTAGATTTTTCAAATTACTAGACCTGCAGGCCTAATAACATCTGTACGATTTTTCAAGTGTGTGTGTGTGTGTGTGTGTGTGTGTGTGTGTGTCTGTGTGTATTTTACCTACTGGCGGTCGCTAGTAGGTAGTTATAGTTATAACCTAGTTTCCATAGGAAAAGCGTTTTTGTTTTGCAAATAACTTTGGCGGTGTTTGACGAATCTTCACGAAATTTTCAAAACTAATTGTTCATTGAGGTGAGCTCTTGTCTTGAAAGTTTGGGGGTGATTCGTGAAGGGGGGGGCGGAGAAAAAGGGGGGTCCCAAAACGCGTTTTCTCCATGTTAAGTTCCATATGAAACTTTAGACACTGCTACAGCCCGAACTGCTGAACAGAATTACACCAAATTTGGCAGAGATATAGCTCTTGGTCCAGAAAGCACGCTTTTGTTTAAATGGTGTAAATCCGTGCAGTAGTTTTTGAGATATTTAAAGATTTACAGATATCGATATTTCAGAATTGTGAGATCTGATTGGCTGAGGGGTTCCGAGCACGAGCTTGGCTGGGATTGGCTGCCAACACTTCAAACTAGGAAGCGTTGGCAGCCATTTTGTGAGTTGGTTGAAACGAGTAGGGGGAAAAGGGGGGGAAAAAAGTAGAAGCGGGTAGGGTAGGAACACTGTGACCTTCCTAGGGTGCTCAGGGGGTGTCACAGGGAGTCGGAACGTAAAGAAACAGTTTTATATGTTTTCGCGGGATTCGCGTAGGGACTGGAAATCACGGCGGGCAAAAGAAAAACTAAGCGCGGTGTTGAGTGCTTCGTTTAAGCCCCGGGTAGGCCAGTTCCCGGGAGCAATGTTTAGTTATGATGCGGGGTTTACTTCTGTCACGGGGACCGGTACTTCCTTGGAGGAAATATAATGATATGGGGGGAGGGTACGCGTCTCTCCTCCGTGTCCGCTCCGAGGAGCTGCACGTGTATGTTTTCGGCGGGATTCGCGTAGGGACTGGAAATCACGGCGGGAAAAAGAAAAAGAAGGCGCAGTGTTGAGTGCTTCGTTTAATTAAGCCCCCGGGTGGGGCAGTTCCCAGGAGCAATGTTTAGTTATGATGCAGGGTTTACTTCTGTCACGGGGACTGGTATTTCCTTGGGGCAAATATAATGACATGGGGGGGGGGGGGGGGGGTACGGGTTTTCCGTCCTTCTCTGCTCGGAGGAGCTGCACGTGTTTGGAGGTATACGTAAAATTGAAGTGTGATCTCTGAGGTATGCAGACATAGCTTTATTGACATTTTTCCTAGCTTTCTCAAATTGAGGACAGAGATGATTTGAGCATTTCCACTTCTGTCTTTGGCATATATTGGAGTATACAAAGACCGTTTGAGGCAAAAGCAACATCAATTGTACAAAGGTATCCTTCATGAGCATTTCCAGACCTACCCAAGTCAATGTGCATAGGTTATTGCCACCACAGTGCACTATCATGAGGTCAGGGGGTTGGAGATGCCTAGAGGTTTTAACCAAAGGCAACAATTGGTGCCACTTTAATCCTCTCTGTGTAAACCATTTTATGTCCACATTTTGTAAACCTAGGTCTTTTTTAATAGGTCTGTGTTCAGCATACCTTTTGCACCAGAAAATCTAGCTGTGTCCTACGATCTATTCTAGCATTTTGACGGTATGGCTGGAATGAATGAAAAGATGTTTGTAGCTCATGTAGTCCGTTGGTAGAATGAGAGGTGTTGAAAGGTGGAGAACAAGCTTTTTTTTTTTGAGAAAAGGATAACTGATTGAGTGATGAAGAACATTGTGTAGTGAAAACTAGGGTGCATGTTACTTTAGTGAAAAAGTATGTTTGTGATTGGTTAATAAAAAATATTTGAAACGTACACTACATAGGATACCATCAGACGTGCGGAGCGCAACCACACCTGCTACTTGCATTTGGAAGGTACTGTTCTGAACTTAAAAAAAAATGGTGAACTTGTGACCTGCACCTGCTGTTGAATGTTCCAGAAACTGTTAGGATGAAGTATGGTGAACTTATGACCTGCACGTGGCGTTGAATGTTCCAGAAACTTTTGGGATGAAATTTGGTGAACTTGTGACCTTGAGCCTTCCGTTGAATGTTGCAGAAACTGTTGGTATGAAAATTGGCGAAAAGGTGATTGGGGGAGGAGTAGAAATAAATGTGGTATTAAAATATAAAATGCAAAATTAATTAGAACTGGTAAGCTATTAAAGTTAATTTTTGAAAATGAGTAGTATGTGTAGAAGTGTATTCTTTAAAATTTGCAGTAGTATTATTAGACATAGCCTTCTGAATTGTTGAAAGGGTTTGGGGCTGTATGGCGATGCGGCAGTGTGGGGGAGTGTCCAATCCACAAAATAAGAGAATCAGTTTGGGGCGTTTTAGAAGAGAGTTAGAGAGGGTTAATATGAGTAACCAATAGGAATGTGTTTTGCAATTTGAAATATTGAAGGAAGGATTTTGATTTGTTATGTACATGTATTTATGTGCGGAAAAAGAGGGAAATGTTGCCATTACTGGTTCTATTCTTGACGAGAGTCTAGAATTACATTTATTGTCTGAGAAAGAAAATATTGCATGCGTTTGTGAAATTCGAAATCTGCATACCAACTACAGAGGTGAGTTACAAATTAATAACGTGTGTTATATATTGTGTAGTAGTGGTTAAATTAAGTCTTTGAGGCGATATTCTAAAGTTTGAAAATATTATTTTTAAAATAATATAGTGTTGCCGAAGTGTGCTGTTTCTCTTTTGTTACAAAATGTGCATAGAGTGTGAGTAGTTACTGAACAAGTACCCCATATATATTTAGGAGTTTTTGAGGAAGAAGTGTAGTTTGTCATGTTTAAAGGAGTATATGGTTTTGAAAGTGAGGTACAGGGTTATTTTGGGTTCCAAAATGGATTCGGGCAACTTAAAGAAAATGTGGGACGTTTGCACGTTGTTACTTGTCAAAAAATAGTGAGGAGGGGGGGGGTTAGAAAAGGCATGTTTTATTAAGTTGAGGGAAATAACAAAAAAAAGAAATGTGTGTACACGTTGTGCTCGCACTTTTGACACTGGTGAGCTATAGTTGTATATAAGTGTAGGGAAGTGTCACAGTCCCTGGCTGTGTAGAATGTGCAGAGATTAGAAGGCCGGTAGATCGAGAGACTAAGAATGGCACGTCTCTTTGTATATGTATTTTTACACGTGTTATACATCGGGAGATTCGTTAAGTATATAACAGTGGTATACCTCTATTTCTATGTTTGTTTTAAGGATGTGCTACTAGGAAAAGATACAGCTCCATGTACGCATGCTTTCAGTGATATGGTGACACTGAACTGTGATATGAAAAGGGTTTCTGCTTTGCATTTGGATAGAGTCAACACTGTTAGAAGTTGCTGAGTAGTGAAGAATGAAAAGCCAGATGAGGTGAAAAACATGGTGGTAAAGGGATTACTGATTATGGTACTTTGTATGAGTGTTTGGCAAGGTATTGTTGAAGTGCGCAGTATATATTTAAGTGTTTTCGTGAAATGAGGAATGCAGTCTCTTATGTTGAAAGGTCTGCATGGTGTTGCGAGTAAGGTACAGGGTTGAATTAATATCGAAAATCGGCCCGGTCAATGTAAGAGAAATAGGGATGTTTGTAGATTGTGCCTTGTTGGAAAATACAGGTGGTGGGGGGGGGCGTTTCTTTACAAGAGATATGTTTTATGAATGTGTGAGAGATAAAAAAGAAATGGAAATGTTCTGAGCATATTTTGTGTACGAATTTGTTCACACTGGTGAAGTATATGTGAATATAAATGGAGGGAATTGTCGGGGCTTTCCCTGTGCTGAATCTGCGTATATTAGAGAGCCGGCAGATCAAGAGTTTGGGAATGATATGTCCCTTGACCACCCCCCCCCTCCTTCCTTCCGCTGTGTAACGGTTTGTTTCCCGTCGTTTGTAAAAGGAACGTAAGAGAGGCCCATGTAGTCTGAAAAATAGCACTTAGACCTTGTCTGGCTTGTTGGTGGCATCTGTGCACTGCAGAGAAAGTTGCAATCGGTTTCAGTGGTACACGAGTGCCGTGTGTGATGTTGGAAGGGTTACATGGTGTTGTGTCTAAGGTACAGGGATGAATTGGGGTGCAAAATTGGCCGGGGTAATGTACAAGAAATGGCCTTCTGCATATTGAAGCTTGTGGGAAAATACTGGGGGGGGGGGGTTAACGCGGACATGCTTCATTAACTTCAGTGAGATGAGAAAAATTATATGTTGTTTGCACAGTTCGTGCATTGGTTTGTGCACACTTGTGAAGCACACGTGAATATAAGTTAAGGTATTGTCAAGCTTCCTGCTCGTGCTGAACCTGGGTATATCACAGGGGCGGCAGATCGAGAGACTCGCAATGACACGTCCCTTGAGCCCTTCCCTTTTCTTCGTCCCGCTCTGTAACGGTTCTTCTCCCGTCGTTTTGTAAAAGGAAGGTAAAAGAGGCCCATCTAGCGTGAAAAATAGCACTTAGACCTTCACTGGCTTGTAGGTGGTATCTGTACAGCGCAGAGAAAGTTGCAATCGTTTTTGAGTGGTACATGAGTACAGTGTGTGATGTTGCAAGGGTTACATGGTGTTGTGTCTAAGGTAAAGGGATGAATTGGGATCCAAAATCGGCCGGGGTAATGTACAAGAAATGGCCTTCTGCAGATTGAAACTTGTGGGAAAATACTGGGGGGGGGATTTAACACGGACATGCTTTATTAACTTCAGTGACATCAAAAAAATATGTTGTTTGCACACTTTGTGCATTGGTTTGTGCACTCTTGTGAAGCACACATGAATGTAAGTTAAGGTATTGTCAAGCTTCCTGCTCGTGCTGAACCGTCGTACATTAGAGGGGAGGTAGACCGAGAGACTGGCAATGACACGTCCCTTGAGCCCGCTCTTCCCCCCCCCCCTCCTTCCTCAAGCTCTCTAACGGTTCTTCTCCCGTTGTTTGTAAAACGAAGGTAAAAGAGGCCCATCTACCGTGAAAAATAGCACTTACACCTTCACTGGCTTGTTGGTGCCATTTGTACAGCACAAAGAAATTCGCAACAGGTTGAATGCTACACGAGTGCAGTGTGTTATGTTGGAAGGACTACATAGTCTTGCGACTAAGGTACTGGGATGAATTGGGGTGCAAAATCGCCTAGGGAAATGTACAAGAAATGGCCTTCTGTAGATTGAAGCCTGTGGGAAAATACTGGGGGTGGGGGGGCTTTAACACGGACATGCTTTATTAACTTCAGTGAGATGAAAAAAATAAAATGTTGCCTGCATACTTGGTGCATGGGTCTGCTCAGACTGGTGAAGCACACGTGAATATAAGTTAAGGCAATTGTCAGCCTTCCTGCTCGTGCTGAAGCTGCCTACATCACAGGGGCAGCACATCGAGAGACTGGGAATGACACGTCCCTTGACCCCCCCCCTTCCTCTTTGTTCCCGGTCTCTAAAAGTTCCTCTCCCCTTGTTTGTAAAAGGAAGGTAACAGAGGCACATCTGCGTTAACCCTCACTGGCCTTCTGGGGACATGTGATGAGCAGAGAGAAAGTTGTATTGAACTTCTATGCTATAGAAAAAAACCGCACACAGTTGCAACTTGCATATCGCCCCAATTTACATTGCTCGATTATTTGTCTTAATAGTTTAACTTTGCTGAGGTACGTCTATGCTTCAACATGTATTTTTTGATACGAGTTATGTATTGGAATATCTAATACCGATAAAACAGAGGTATAGAGCTATTTGTATGTTTGTTTTGAGTATGATGCCACTAGGAAAAGGGACAGGGAGATGTATGCATCCTTTCAGTAATATGGTGTGACTTTCAATTGTGACATGGAAAGGGTTTCTGGTTTACATTTGGGTAGGCCCAACATTGTTAGTAGTTGCTGAGTAGTGGGATGCAAGAGGCGCATGAGGTTAAAGACATGATAGGAACGGAATTAGTGATTATGGTACTTTGTATAAGTGTTTGGGAAGGTATTGTTGAAGTACACACTATATATTTAAGTGGAATGAGTAGTGTTTTCAAATTTGAAATCCAGAAAATAGTAATGTAAATAATTGTTTAGTAGTTAATATTAGTAATGACGTAATTATTTTGAAAAATTAAATAGATGTAAGAAAGTATTGAAAGTGTTCTTTGTTTTTCAGAAAATTATTTTGTTTGGATCACAAATTGAAGATGGCAAGAAAAGATGAAAAGAGAAGGAAACAAAAAAAGAGATCTACTTAAAGAAAAAGAAACAAAATGTGGTAGAAACAAATGAGAATGTTACCAAGGATAAAGTTTGTTTAGGTAACACTACTAAACAGTTTCTTAAAGTTGTGGAGAAATTATATGAGAACAATAGGAATCAAAGGAAGAAGAGTTTTTCAACAAAGGAGAATGGCACTTCAAATGGAAACAAAAAAAAGAAAAATAAGGAAAAAACACAAGTTACACAAAGACAAAAACAATTTCAAGAGATTCGACAACGACTCTTTCGAGGTAGAGTAATTCAGAATTTATTGAAACATTGTAAGACGTATAAAGAAGATTACTAGCTTACAAACAGAAGCAGTAGATTGAAACTATAGTTGATACTGCTTTTAAGTTGAAACGAAAATTATTTATTTTGATTTTAAAAAGAACGAAATCTTTAAATAAAATAATGAAGTTTCTGAAAGACAAAAGCAAAAGAAAAAGACTTTGGTAATAGAACTAACTTTTGTAAAAGTTTCAGTGGTGAATGGAAACACACTTTCAACAAAATAATTTACCATTTGCAGTTGATACTGGAGGTCGCTGTTACGAAGTTCGGAATGGTTGTCCCATTGCAAAAGAAGAAATAGTTGTTATAAGTGCAGAAGAATTAATAGTTGAAGAAGTGCAAGGGAAACGCACACAAGCTCCTGTATATAAGTGGGATTGTAGCAGTATTTGCAGTATTCGACAGGAATCTATTGACATAATGCGAAATGCTTTACCACAATATGCACAGACAAGTGTTAAACAGAAGATTAGGTTGTTACAAGGACTAGATCCATGTAATGTAAGACAATATACTAAGAAGCACGGACATTCTCTGGCTTGTCTTTAAAGAAAAGTGTGTAAAAGTACTTTTCATCACTTAAGAATGTTATCAGTACACCACTCAGGAATGCGGAAGTTTGTAAGGAAAGTGTATTATGTGAAGACTCCTGCATTATGTTTAAGTGAACTGAACACAGCTCTTTTACACGGTTGTTTATCAGATGTAGAAAAATGTGTGATGAAATTGAATTTCGTTTTTTGGTTCAGAACAGCAGTGTGTAGAAACTGAGAGCTTGACAACTGCAGATGTTGAAGAACATGGGAAAGAGATTAGCATTGATCAGTTTGAAGATGAAATTAGAAAGTTTAAGACGGTGTGTTCTGAAAAACCGAACTATGTTTGTATTTGTTGTCGACGTACTCATTATAAAAGTCAAACTAGGAATGTTAATTTGTATTTAAAAAGTGAAAAGGAGAACAATGATAGGTGGCAGCAATTTGGAGCTTACTTGTTGGTAGAAGGTCGATTTTGAGTTGGGTACTTATCAACGTATTTGTAAATATTGCTACAACAAATTAGAAGAAAACAAAATGTCAGCTAGGGGAGTACATAACAATTTAGAATTAGTACCTATTCCAGAGGAACTGGCAGATTTGAATACATAGGAGTCAGTTCTTATTCAATCTATTCACCCATTTCAAGCTATAATTCACATGGAGCCTAAAACAGGTAAACTGCCACCAACAGACTTGCAAAGAGGCCTCAAAGGAAGAGTTGTATACTTACCTTTAGATTTTAAGAAAAATATTGAAACTGTTGGTGGAGACGGAGAGGAAAATGAGCCACTAGTTATTCTAGTAAACGGTGTACCAACAAAAAGTCGGACAATATGGCAAGAGTTTGTAGATGTTAATAAACTTCAAAAGGCTACGTTATATCTTGTACAGAACAATTTTTATTATAAAACTGTAAATGTTGATGAACAGGTAATAAGTTTAGAAGATGAATCAGAAATTTCAAGTGGTCAAATAGAGAAAGTGGACAAGTCGAGGAGTGAAGAGATTTATGAACATTACACAATATGTCCTCTACATTCAAAAGAAGTAATAGGAAAGAGCATTGAGTTATTTCAAATGAAAAAAGCACAGGGGACTCCAATGAGTATATGGAAGAAAAGCTTAGAAGCTTGTTGTTTTCCACAGCTGTTCTCCACTGGAGAAGGTGGACGATTTGATGAGCGACCTCTACGGATTCCAGCTTCAGAATATCGCTCAGCAAGATTATACTCTGAAGATCCTAGATTTCGACAGTGCATTCCATATATATTTCACCTTTTGTTTGAAAGTGATTTGTCTTCTCTTTCGTATGCAGTAAACCACATACTTAAAACGGGAGTTCATCAATCACTTGTTTCAGCCAAAGAATTCATGGACAAAGTTCAACGAACAGATGAAAATTTAGAAGCATAGTTAATTAATTTGATGGCATATCAACGTGGAACCAATGAGTATTGGTATAGTCTTCATGGTGAACTTAAGTGTATGTTAAGAAACTTAGGTACACCAACATTGTTTGTATTACTTAGCTGTGCGGAGTATGCATGGGAAGATTTACTTGAATTTCTACGAGAAGCAAATTCCAATATAAAAAATATTGAAATGGGGACACCTGGAGAACTGTGTTCATTGGATCCTGTAAATGTGTGCAGGTATTTTAATCATAGGCTTCAAGCTATGATGTCTTTTATCTACAATAAAGATAATTGTCCTCTTGGAGAAGTTATTGATTTTTTTTGGCGAAAAGAGTATCAAGCGAGAGGTGCGCCACATATACACATGCTATTATGGATAAGGAATGCTCCAAAATTTGGAATGGATACTGATGAAACAGTATTGTCTTTAATCGAACAGTATGTTACCTGTGAGATTCCAAGAGAAGGAGGAGAAAAAAGCTTGAGACAACAAGTTCTACGTTTCCAAAGTCACCGTTGTGGAAAGTTCTGTCGACGATATACCAAGTGTCGGTTTGGATTCCCATGACCAGTAATTTCTAAAGGAAGAGTGAATTCTTTTATGTCTGCTGTAAGGCATACAATAACTCGGAAATCTCCAAAGAATACGTACAACTTAAAAAGAACAGAACAGTCAAAGTATATTAATGACTACAATCCAGTTATTTTGAAAATGTGGAATGCAAACATGGACATTCAATATGTTGCAGATAACTCAATTGCCATTGCACACTGTTACATCATATATAACGAAATCAGAAAAGACAGAGATGAAAGAAATGTGGGAAGAAATTTCACAAGAGAAGAGCCTTAGCAAAATTTTTTATAGCTTTAGCTTGAAAATGCTTTCCCACAGAGAAATTGGATCCGATGAATGTTCGGATCGCTTGTGTTCTTCCAGTTTATATTCAAAGTCATGAGGAATAATTTGGGTAAGTTTAGGTTTTGCCTGCACGCGAAATAGAGTGTTGAAAACATTAGAAGAAATTGAATACTTAGCAGTAAATGAACCGGAAAGTACAGAAATTCTTAAAACTAATATGTTGGATACATACTATCCCAAAAGGAGTCCACATCTGGAAGAGCTATGTCTGTATGAAATACTTCAACATTACAGCTTTAAAAGAAATGTTACACAGAATTTAAAACAAGGAAAATATGCAGTAATTGGATGTGACGGTTGTTTAGTAAAACAGGCCAAAGGAAATCTCATTAACCACAGAAAACTCAGTTGCGAAACTCCAGAAAAGAGAGAATTTTTCTATTTAGCACTTTTGCAACTGTTCAAGCCATGGCGTAGCGAAACTGAATTACTTGGACATTTCGACTGCTATGAAGATTCTTTTAATGCATGTAAAGATAGTATTACATGTACAATTTTCCCTACATATCTACAAATGTTAAATGATGAAATTGAACAAGAAAAGACTATTACAGCTGAAATAGCTAACAACAGTTCTCAAGATAGTCAAAGTTCTGGTCCAGCTAGTCAAGATCCACTGGGACAACCAATAATCGAAAATGAAGCAGCAATAGCCATGTATGAAGTAGAAATTGCAATGCAACAAGCACAACAGGAGAATACTACGTTGGAAAACTTAGAAGAACAACTAAATATTGAACAGAAAGAAATATATGTACAAGTAACAGAACAGATACAACATGGTTTGTTGCATGAAAAAAAGGAATGTATATGTTCATCATTTAAACCTATTCTTATGTACATCAGTGGTCAAGCTGGAACAGGTAAAAGTTTTTTAATTAAAGTTTTGACCAGTTATCTACAAAAAACTACAGATTCACATTTATCTTGTGTTATAACAGCTCCGACTGGATTAGCAGCGCACAATATTAAAGGAATTACTTTACATAGATTACTAATGTTACCAGTTGAACATGATAATAAATTAGAATATCAGAAGTTGTCTGGAGATGCTTCTTATGAAGTGTCAAGAGTGTTGAAGAAAATGAAACTTCTAATTATTGATGAGGTGAGCATGGTCTCAAACTTAATGCTTACCTTTGTACACTTGAGAATGCAACAGGTTTTAAAAACAGATTACGATGTTCTGTTTGGAGGAAAACATGTAATTGTATTTGGAGATCTACTACAACTAACTCCTGTAAAAGGAGAACCAGTTTTTAAAACACTTGTGCATGAAGACACTAGGAAGTGTTTGGGAAGTATTGGAAATGTGAATATATGGTTACATTTTGAATATAAATAACTTTTAAAGAATATGCGACAAGCAACTGACGATTATGGAAATATTCTGAAAGATATAAGAATTGGTGTCCTAACGAAACATGGTAAACAAGCTTTAGAAAGTCGGCTACTAAGGAACTTGTTCACAACTGAAAACACAGCAGCTGAAGTAATGTATAAGAAGATTGGAGACAAGAAGTCTATAGTTTGCCTAATGCCTACACTGCAAGAGTGTTGCACATTTAATCAAGAGCTTCTGAAATTGGAAAAACAAGAAATAGTTCACTTTGAAGCTATTGATAAAATAGAGCATCAGGGAGTGACCATTCTTCTTACAGAGAAACTACAGACTAAATTGGACTCTTTGGAAAAGTCTGTATCTAAAACTGCTGGCTTAGAAAAAACTTTAGATGTATGTATAAACTGTCGGGTAATTTTGCGGCGTAATTTGAATGTAGAAGGCGGTTTAGTAAATGGAGCAATGGGGAAAGTTGTTGATTTTGTAAAATATCAGAACAGAGATGGAATAGAATTCTTGAAAATAAAATTTGATCAGATTACAGAGGTAAGACAGATTGGGCGTTGTGCTGTACGTTTTTTGCTCGTAAAAGACTTGTGTGTTCGCAGAAAACAGTTTCCTTTGTCTTTAGCATATGCAGTAGGTATTGATAAATCTCAAGGTTTAAGTGTAAATAGTGCTTTGGTAAATATTGGAAGTACTGTGTTCAAAGAGGGAATGGCATATGTTGCATTATCTTGAGTTAGAACATTGTCCGGTTTGTATTTGATTGATTTCGATGACAAGATTTGTGCTGATGTAAATTGTTTTAGAGAATATAATCGTTTAAGAAGACTTTATGCACCAAATTTAGGTGAATATCCCATTTATGAGAAGCATGTGTGTTCAAAACGAAAATATGTTAAAGAATCAAGTGCGGTTGAAAAGCATAAAAAAATGGAAGACAAAGGAAAAGGTGTAAAGAAACAAAAAATGGAAAGTGTTGATGACTTTGTGGGATACCAATTGGAAAATAGTTCAGGTATCAAATGCTAATGTTATTCTGAATGTTGTATTTTCCCTACAAGATCTTCATCATGTAATTATGGGAAATCAGGAAAAAAGATTATGTTCTGCCCTTTAGAATGTATTTCAACAACTGACAGAAGTAAAATCCATACTGCTTGTGGTATTCGCCAACTCTTGGATATATGTACTGGTTCTTTGACCTTCAGTCTTAATATACAACAAGACGCACATGAGTTTCTGATGGTTATGCTTGGAGTATTAGAAGATGAAGGAATACAGATTGAAAACTTATTTGGACTAAGTTATAAATGGGATCATAAATGTGAACAGTGTTCATTAACTTCCAGCATTGAAATCGACACAGAACAATTCATATACTTAATGATACCAGACTACAAATCGGTACCTTTTAACAAACTGGTAAAAGCAGCAAACCATGATATGAAATGTTCTTGTTTTAAATCAGAGATGTTATCTACATTACGCATAGAAAGGGATGGAAAATATCTGATTTTAATGCTACAATGTTGTAGAGCTAATGGAAGAAAACTGGAAACCAGAATTAAAATTTTTGTTGCCAGTCAAATATCTATTTCTGGAAGAACTTTTACAACAGTGGCTATTATTTTCCATGCTGGACCTACTACGACATCTGTACACTATACTGTGTATTTAAAGTGTAATAAAGGATGGACACATTGCAATGTTGCACACTTGGAAATAAAACCCAGATTGCCTTACGAATTACCAAATTCATATTTGATATTTTGTGAAGCCTAAGTTTTGAATACATCATTCGGCCTATTGGGAAGATGTAAACATGCTTTAACGAATTCATATTGGATATTTTACAAACCAAAGTTTTGAATACATTATTCTGCCTAATGGGAAAATGTGAAGAGAAAGTAGAGAGCACTGGAAACAATTACTAATGATAACTAGTGTTGGGACTATTATTTGTGCTGATTGATAATGCATTTGGAAAAATTGCGTTGAAATGAAAATAGTTTACATATTTGTTCTGTATATTGTAGGAGATGTAAATTTGTGTACATTTTGAAAATGTTGACTTAAATAAAAGACATCCTGTAGAAGAAGGATGTAATGAAAAAAATTGTAAGGAGGAACACATATAGGTACAGATGTTGAAAATAATTTACAGTAATCTTTTTTTTTTTTTTTTTTGAACAATCTAGTTGATTGTTTTTCCCCCCCTCCCCGCTGTTTCATGATGATACTACATTGACATCACTGTGTATAGTGAAGTTAAGTGGAATCTGTGAACAGCAAAAAAAGGGAAGATAAAATGAAATGTGAATGTTAAATTATGTTGTAGTGTTTAAAAAGTAACAGTGTAATTTCTGAAGTACATTACATTACATAGTTTTTCGGTTTATTTTATTGTACGTAGTGGTAAACTTTGAAAATATTTGTAATGATAAATAGCACAATAGTACTTTGATATTTACTGAAAAACATAGGTTTAAGGGACGTTATAGTTAGAAATTAGCATTTAAAGAACCTTTGAAATTCACTGAAAAAACCATAGGTTTCAGGGACGTTATAGTTAATTGGAAATTTCACTCATACAAAACCAGAGAAATTCGGCTGTTATAGTTAGTTGAGCTAACTATAGCTCGCGCCCCCGCAATGCACTGCTGATGACGTCACATATTACATCATTCATAACATGGTCAGTGACATCACTGATGACATCATCCATGTGATAATCTGATGCACCTCCTCACACCTTAATATAACCTTTGATACACCCACTCTAAAATGCAGACTACCATTTTCGAAACCATAGACACCAATACCAGTTACTGCATACCCACTCAATGATTCCTAGGTCTACACACACGTCCACTCATTCACCCATACAGTTACTCATACATGCAGTCAGTCATCAATACAGCACTATCCTATGCACTCATACACCTATACAGACACTCACACACCGCCACTCACCCATAGAGTTACTCACACACCTAGTCAGGCATGCAAAGAATCAATCACACTCCCATTTACTCACCTATACAGTTATATACACACCACTTCACTTATTCATACAGATACTAACACATACTTACTCTCTTCTAGAATCACTGACACAAGCACATACTGATCCATACAGCCACTCTCACAATCTCTCACTCTCACATATAGTCATTTATATACTGCAACACTCATATATACTGCCTTTCACATATGTAGTTACTCACATATGTCCCATTGAGACATCCATTCACTCACCAATACACCCATACACACACTCACCCACCCTTACAGCCCTTCCCAGATGCACTCTTGAACCCATACAGCCAGTGAATCACCTACTCACACATCTATGCACAGTCACACAACCCCCCACCCACCCACACAGACACTCAGGCACCCATACAGATACTCAGACAACCAATCGATAACCCATATAGACACTCATGTAGCTACTCCCCAACCCATGCAGCCGCTTACACACCAACTGACAGACTGATACAGACATTCACACAGTTTAGTCACTAACCCATGCATTCAGTAAGACACATTTAATCACTCACTTATACAGTCAGTCAACCACCTACTAAATCATCCATTCAGACACTCATACACCCACTAATACTTCAATACACCTTGGTATATATATATATATATATATATATATATATATATAACATATTTAAACTTTACAGAAACACAGTCACTGGATGATTTCATCAGTGATGTCATCAGTGATGTCATTTGAGATGGCATCAGTGATGTCATCAGTGATGTCACTGACCATGTCATGAATGATGTAATATGTGACGTCATGAGCAGTGCATTGCTGGGGCGCGAGTTATAGTTAGCTCAACTAACTATAACAGCCGAATTTCTCTGGTTTTGTATGAGTGAAATTTCCAACTAACTATAACGTCCCTGAAACCTATGGTTTTTTCAGTGAATATATATATATATTTATTATCTACTGGCGGTCGCCAGTAGATAGTTATAGTTACAACCTATTATCCATAGGAAATCCGCGACATTCTATTTGAAATAACTCTCTTGCCGGTTGACGTATCTTCGCGAAATTTTCAAACTTTGTGGCCCGCTCCGGTCCGCTCCTACCCTGAAAGTCTCGGGGGGATTCGTCAAGCGGGGGCCGAGAAAAAGGGGGGTCCCAAAACGCGTTTTCCCCATGCATTTTTCCATAGGAAACTTTAGACCCGGCTACAGCCCGAACTGCTGAACGGAATTACACCAAATTTGGCAAAGAGGTAGTTCTTGGTTCAGAAAGAACCCTTTTTAGGTCGAGCCTCGAGTAGCGCGCAAGCGCTGCTTAGAGGCGAAGACTTATTGTAAGTGAGTTTTCAAAGCAGTCCAAGAAACGCTCGTGCGTCGTGGCTGGCCTTTTGAGATGGGTACGCGCGGCAAACATGTGTTTCCAATTATCGTGCCCAGACGCGGGCGCGATAAGTGGAAACACATGTCTGCCGCGCGTACTCATCCAAAGGCCAGCCACGACGCACTGAGCGTTTTGGGACTGCTTTGCAGGCTGCCGCGCCGCTCGCCCCGCTCCTCCGTGCTTGTTGCTTTAGGGTGCTTCCCTACTTCCCAACGAAATTCCCGTCCTTACGAGGAAGCATGACTGCGCACGCACCACTCCCGGGCTTGTTCATAAATGTTTGTGCCTGCACATTCTCTTTTCCTTTCCCTTCGCTCGGGTTCATGAAGGCATTGATAATCCCTTCTGTCTGCCTGTTTGTGTCTTCCCACCCCCCTTCCCTCCTCGTGCTCGGAGCCCTCCCCCACCCTCCAAGAACACAGACACAGCTGTGGGTTTCTCATGGCAGAGAGACCTCGCACTGCAAATCCCTCCAGCACCAGCACTCCCCCTGCCTGCCTCTGTTTACTCCAGCGGCGGCATGTGCAGCTGATTAACCCTTTCTTTCCTCCTTGGAGTCACTGCTCTGATGAAGCAGACCATATCGTTGTAAGTTGCCGTGCACGCACTTACAATTAATATTTAGTGATGTCATTGACTATAGAGTTGCTTCAAATGCGTGGCTACCGATAGTTGTGTAGAATGCATAGGTGGATGTCAGGAGTGTGTGTAAAGAGCATTCTCGCAACTTCAGCAACTCCTCTACTTGGGAATAATACCATGTGTGTGATGTATTTGATTACTTCACTAACGATGTTGTGACCTCACCAGTCATGTCACGTATGATGTCACTTATGATGTCATGTCACATTCATAATTACGAGTACACTCACACGCCTACTGCTGGACGTTGATGGGGATTACTGGGCAATGTGTTGTCCCTGATCTGATCTCAGTCGCTGAGAATATAAGCCACTACACGAAGGGGAAAATAAAAATGTCACCCGCTTCATTTCGTAGTTCTGCTCAAGCAATTCTACCATCGACAGAAAAAAAACTGCAATTACATATTCAAGCCACACGCGGCATCATGTACCAATTAGCAGGTAAACTGCTGAGTAAACCTCTGAAACATAACAGGTGTGCGCTTCATTGCTTTACCTAAATGTGTCTAATTTCTCGCCCTATTAATTTCAATGTTTTCGCTACTGCGGAATTTGCATATTTGCAACAAATGTTGCAGCAGAATTTTTACGGACAACTTTGCGTCAAGTCTGGACACAGTGTCCCTTTTGGTTATATGCTTAATACCAGTGGCGTAACAAGGGAGTCATAGCGCCTCGGACAAGTAATGTATGCCACCCTGTCCCACCTGGGTAGTAAAATAAACACCACAATTTGGGGCAGAAGGCCGCTCACAACAAGGAGGGGGTGCCACTTCACCTGCTGATGTATTAATTCATTTATCCGTGCTTAATAATCTTTGCGTCAGCTATTTCCTCAGAAAAAGGTACTTTGGGGAGTCAACGGATTATTAAATTATGTCGGATTATTTTCTTGAAATCGACATCCTGTGCACCTCCCGGAGCCACTTCATGCTCTAGTGGACAAATGACGCCATTGCTCGGCTGGCTGTAAAAGCCCCGGATGCGCGGCCCTGCTGCACGGCTCAATCTGTTGCCCAGTATTTACTTTGCATTAGTCGAGGCCTGCACGGCAAGAGCAGGCCTCCGTTTTCCTGGGTGCCGGTGCCTTATGTCTTAAATCTGCTCTGTGATTGATGGGGCCTTGAATACACGTTATTACCCTCTCGCAAGCAGAAATCAAACAGGCTTTTAACTGCATTACTTCAAAGGGCTGTTTCAATACAATCTACTTATCTTAATTGAAACTTTCTTTGTGGGGGTAGTTGCTCAAGCACATAGAGGACATGGTGCGCTGTACGCAGTCTCATGCCTGTCTCGAGCTTTCAGTAGCTCGCCCACCTCTACCACAGATAAGTCTTATAAATGATGCGTATATTACAGATGGGGTTTGCATCATGTTTTTTTTCTTGAATTTTGAGGGGAGTTGCATGCCCAACATTGGCAGAACGTGCCAGCTAAACGGCACTGCGCAGTCTGTGGCATGCCAGCATTTCAAGTATTAGTTTTGGCTGTTCGAATTTAATTGTGCAATCGCAGACGCTGAAACAGTATCCAGAGTGAGGTACCTAACAATTTAAAAAATACAGATATTTTCTTCAGAAAATTGATAAACCCGCGTGTTACATGCATCACACAAGGCGGTGTTTCCTGTATAACATCAGAGAGGCATCAGTGGGTCCGGGTTCCCACCCTGCTGACAGTCAGCTGCTGATATGAAAAACCTGTGGTGAAATACAGCTCGCTTAATGCCATATATTACTTACGCCTTGGATGCCCTCGGGCAAGTTAAACTGTTTTTTTCTTTTTTTTTCTTTCAAGTGTTTTGTTTGTTTTGTTTTTTTTGCAGCGACCCCTCATTTTCATCTGAACTGGTACATTTGCTTTTTGCAAATGTGGGGATGGCCATTAAATGTTGAGTGATATTTACAGTTGAAACCCTGATGAAAGAATTGGAGTGTCTATATCTATGTCTCTAAAGTGAATATGGGCTATAATTTCCTTAAGTAGCACATGTTTATTAAATTCAAAGATCTGCCAAATATAGAGTCACATAATGAAAGGGGGCTCTTAGATCATCATTTTCCTTTTCAGCCTGCTGAAAAACAATGCCAATTACTGTTTTCTGTGTCTCTTACTTTGCAAGAGTTTCATGTGGTTTCTCGTAAATGGCGAAAACAGCTTTAACCGGCTTGGAGGAAATCTCTTCTTTTGTTTGTGGGCCTTATTGCTTTCAGTAATTTGATGCCCTACAATTTTCTTTTAATTACATCTTCACTTAGCAAGAAACAAGACAGATCTTGCTTCTGTTTCAACCAAGTCTGAAAAAAATACTAATAACGTATATTCAGTGGCACATCATCATTGTAGCACCCAGGATAATGTGCTGCATGGCTAAATACTTAAAAGGGCCCAAAGGCGAGACCTATTGGCTATGCCAATGCTTGTTGTTAAATGGTGTAAATCCGTTCAGTAGTTGCTGAGAAAATGAAAAGTAAAAAAGATAGTGATATCTATGGCCGAGTAGGGTCCGCGTACCCTCAGCGCACCCTGCGCGCACCGTCCCGATCACGAGCTGCATGTTAATTGGCTGTCAGCTGGCTGTCAACATTCCGATTCAGGAAATGTTGGCAGTCATTTTGTCCCTCGGTAGAACCGAGGACAGAAACAAGTGCGCAAAGCGCACAAAGGGGCAGGGTAGAAACACCCTGACCCCTAGGTTTGCTCAGGGGGTCCCACAAGGACCCCCTGGGCAAAAAAATAAAAATTTTTTTAAAAAATCGGCAGGATGCGCTCAGGGTGCGCGAATCCTGCCGAAAAAACGAGCGCGGTCTCCGCGCTTCGATAGTTAACTGGCCCCCGGGTGGCCCAAGTCCCGGGGGCATGGTGGGGGGTTAATTTATGTGTGGGGGCCTCAAAGGGCTCCCCAAGCCCCGGGGACCGCCACCCCCGGGGCTTTTTTTAAATGGTGCGGGAGGGCTCTGAGCCCTCCCGCAGCCCCCGGGGACCACCACCTCCCCGGGGCTTTTTTTTTTAAATTAGTAAACCTGTGTGGGGGGCTCCAGCCCCCACACGCCCCGGGACCGCCACCTCCCCGGGGCACTAAACATTTAAATATGGGGGTCCGTTACGGACCCCAGAGCCCCGGGGACCACCACCTCCCCGGGCTGTGACCTGAATGGGAGGAGGGCCGCGCGGCCCCCTCCTGGAGCCCTTGATGGCCCTGGGGACCACCCCCCCAGGGCCGGCTCCTGCAGTGTCCCGGGTGCCTACCCCCGGGACACTGTAGTTTGCTATGGCAGGACGGGAGCCTCGCGGCTCCCGTCCTGCCATAGCAAACTGCTTTGGATATTGGAAGAGAGCAGGGAACCTGCTCTCTCTTCCAATATCCAAAGCACATTAGCTTTTCCACATGGGGAGCTGCATCTTAGCAGCTCCCCATGTGTAAAGCAATGCCGGCTCCCAAGGGACGCGGGAGCCGGCGGGACTGTGGGGGCTTGGGGACCCCCCACAGTCCCCAACGGAGAGGGCCAGCCCCGGGGGATGGGGTCCCCGGGGCAAGTAGTGGCCCGGGAGGGGGCCACGCGGCCCCCTCCCCAAAAAATAAAAATAATTAAATAAAAAAAACGGAAAGGCCGGCCCCGGGGATGGGGTCCCCGGGGCCTTAAATGGCCTGAGGAGTGGGGCCACGCAGCCCCCTCCAAAGAAAAAAAAAATCGAGGCCATGCCCCGGGGATGGGGTCCCCGGGGCCAATACAGGCCCAGGGAAGGGGGCCCCGCGGCCCCCTTCCCGTTTTTTTAAAAAATATTTAATTTAAAAAGGGGTAAGGCCCTGGGGGATGGGGTCCCCAGGGCCCAAAAACATGAAAAAGGAAGGGGGCTACACAGCCCCCCTTCAGGGGACAAAAACCAAAAAAACAAAAAACGATCGGACCCGCAGGCCCCGCCCCTTCCTTCACCACTCTGCAAACGCGCCCTGGCGCGTTTGCAGAGGGGAACGACCCCTTGAATACTGGGGGTCCCTGAGGCCAACTAGCCCACCAGGAACCTCCAGTATGCGCCAGGGGCTGCCTTGCAGAGAGGTGTACAGAGGCCACGCCCCTTTTACACCTCTCTGCAACGCAGCTCTGTGGTGCTTTTTGGAGGTATATGGTGGGCTAGTTGGACTCCGGGACCCTCAGGATTCAAGGGGACTTAATCCCCCAACTTAAAACGCGCCACGGGCGCGTTAGCACAGTGGTGAAGGGAGGGGGCGGGGCTTCAGGTGACATGTGTGAAACAGGCCCCGTGGCGCATTTAAGATGGGGAATTAAATCCCTTCATCCTGAGGGTCTCTGGGGCCAACTAGCCCAACAGGTACATCCAGAAAGCGCCACAGAGCTGCGTTGCAGAGAGGTGTAAAAGGGGTGTGGCCTCTCTACACGTCTCTGCAACGCAGCTCCCTGGCGCATATTGGAGGTTCCTGGTGGGCTAGTTGGCCCCTAGGGACCCTCAGGATTCAAGGGGACTTAATCCCCAACTTAAAACGCGCCACGGGGCGCGTTTGCACAGATGTCACCTCAGGCCCCGCCCCTCCCTTCACCATTGTGCAAATATTCTTCTAAAATCATCCGAAATACGAATTCCGATTTACTCACCTGTTATAAGGAGAGACGTCCGTGCTGCATCTTTCAGCCTAGTACTGGTCCTGAAAAGTAATTTTAACCGTACTTACCAGTAACTTTAATTTCCTTCCATAGGATATCATTGCCTGCTTTTTGCTGAAAAAGTTTCTAAGTGTTGATTTTTGAAACATACAAATATTCCTCTAAAATCAGCCGAAATACGGATTCCGATTTACTCACCTGTTATCAGGAGAGACCTCAGTGCTGTATCTTTCAGCCCAGTACTGGTCCTAAAAAGTAATTTTAACCGTACTTACCAGTAACTTGAATTTCCTTCCATAGGCTAACATTGACTGGTTTCACTTGGAAATTCTTCTAAGTGTGGAGTTTTGGAACTTTAAAATATTCATCTAAAATCAGCCGAAATACGAATTCCGATTTACTCACCTGTTATCAGGAGAGACCTCAGTGCTGCATCTTTTCAGCCCAGTACTAATCCTGAAAAGTAATTTTAACCGTACTTACCAGTAACTTATATTTTCTTCCATAGGAATCCATTGTCTGGTTTTCAGCAAAAGTTTCAAAGTGTTGATTTTTACAAACTACAAATATTCCTTAAAAATCACCTGTATGACTTAAACGCATTCTTTCAACTGTTTACAGGAGATGCACCAGTGCTGGATCCAGGATCCAACACTGAGTAAGAAAAAGTAACAATAACAGTTTTTACCTGCTAAGTGAATTTCCTTCCATAGGATAACATTGGTGACCATATGAGAAAAAGTTTCTAAGTGTCAACTTTTAAAATACAATAATATTCCTTAAAAATCAGTACTGTAACCAAAACGCTTTTACTCAACTGTTTACATGAGATGTCCCAGGACTGAATCTAGGATCCAGTCCTGTGGTTAGAAAAGTAATCCATAAAGTAACTAATTGCATTTAACTAGAAATTCACATTGAGCTGAATGTTGCATTGTGTTTGAAAATGTGTTGCCCATTGCAACAACTGTAACTACTGTACTTAAAAGTCTATTGCCTATGTGCAAAGTATTTAAACTAAAGTAATTCATTCTGAGAAAGTATTTTTTGTAATGTAATGTATAATGTAATTACAATGTAATTTAAAAATAAAATATGTAAAAAAAATTGTTTCTAAAAATGTAGTAAATCAGTATGAAAAAAATTAATATAACAATTAATACATTTAAAAATTGTCATTTACAAAACCTTTGAAATTCACTGAAAAACCATAGGTTTCAGGCACGTTATAGTTAGAAATTAGCATTTAAAAAACGTTTGAAATTCACTGAAAAAAACCATAGGTTTCAGACACGTTATAGTTAGAAATTAGCATTTAAAAACCTTGAAATTCACTGAAAAACCATAGGTTTCAGACACGTTATAGTTAGAAATTAGCATTTAAAAACCTTTGAAATTCACTGAAAAAACCATAGGTTTTAGGGACAGTTATAGTTACTTGGACATTGCACTCGTACAAAACCCGTGAAATTCCCCCGTTATAGTTAGTTCAGCTAACTATAACTCGCGCCCAGCAATGCACTGCTGATGACGTCACATATTACATCACTCATGACATGGTCAGTGACATCACTGATGACATCACTGATGACATCTCAAATGACATCACTGATGACATCATCCACGTGATAATCTGATGCACCTCCTCACACCCTAATATAACCTTTGATACACCCACTCTAAATTACAGACTGCCATTCGCAAAACCATAGACACTCCAACACCAATAACTACATACCCACTCACTGATTCTTAGGTCTACACACACACATCCACTCACTCACCCGTACAGTCACTCATACTTATGGTCACTCAGTACAGGACTATCATATGCACTCTTACTCCTATATAGACACTCAAACACCGCCACTCATCCATAGAGGTACTCACACACCTAGTCAGTCATGCAAATAATTAAACACACTGCCATTTACTCACCTATACAGTTATACACACACCAGCTCACTTAATCATACAAATACTAGCACATTGTTACGCTCTTATACAATCACTGATACAAGCACACACTCATCCATACAGCCACTCTCACAATAACACACTCTCACTTATTGTATCTCGGCACTCTGATATTTAACTAGAAATATTTTTTTAGGAAAGTCATAGAATTTAACTGAATGATCTATACTCAAAGTCCTGTAAACGTAATTGCTCAATCGGTATGTTATATTGAAAACAAAACAGCTATTCCAAATCGCTCAAGGGACAATAGAAGAGAACATCAAAAGTGGATATTTTTCTTATATAATTTAATATTATTGAGTCCAATGTAAAATATTTGACAATTGGTAATAACTCCAAGTATAATACACCAAAATTGTCTGAAAAGTCAAAATAGAAACCATATATGTAAAATTCACATTGTGTACATAAATTAAAGATTGGTTAAGCACTACATATAAGAGCAATATTAACAGCCAAAATGAAGGTCCTAGTCCTAGGGCCTTCCTGGTATTGAAAGTTGATAAACAGCCGATGACAGCCGACACGTGTTTCGTTACATATGCGTAACTTTTCAAGGCTGTAAACGAAAGTGAATGAGGATATGACGCATCATATATTATTATTACTTCCATTTCAAAATTGGCCATTGCGAAAAAGAAGGAATTAAAAACATGCAATGATGTTCTCTTATACAATTTAGAAAGAGGAATATGTTTATCAATTCGTGTCATAAAAGTGAGAATAACACGTACACAGAAAGCAGCTTTAGGAAAGCCATGATATCCCAGATAGTGACCTAAGAAGATAATAAGTCCAAAAGTGATTTCTTGAGAAAGATGAAGACACGTGAAAAGACCACTTGAAAGAATCCGGTTAAAAACCACCATGATGTGAAAGAAAGATAGATCATGCTTCAAATCTCTGAGTTTATAAACCGTGTAAGTAAAAGCAAGAGCTTTAGAGGTACCTTGCTCTCTATTATTTTTGTAGATGTTTGTAGTAGGGAAAATTTCCGATTGACCTTAGCACAATCTGTAGTTTTATAAAATCAGTTCTAAAGAACAGAAGAAAAGAATTTTTGTGAGTATTTGCATCCATATGACCGATTAGATTTTTAATTATTTTTTAAATATTTATTATTTTTTATTTTTTACTACTCGTTGGGGGTCTAGAAATCTAGAACCACTCTGTAAATCAAAGGAAAGAAATACCTAAATCTTGTATATTTCGTTTTCCCCTTAAGAGCAACATATTGTAAGAGAAGTAAGTATTCACAAAACCATAATGAATGGACCTGTGGGGAAATGAAGTCGTGAAAAGTCGAGGATTAAATATAAATATTAGGTCCCAGATCTATATTTTTTATATAAAACCATAATCTCTCTAGAGGGAACCATCTGTTCAAAACATATACGACAGATAGCACATAGATCTTTTAGTGAGATTAGCTGTACTGACTTAGCCCCCGGTTGTGTGTAATTTTGTCATTCAGGGTGAGCCATTGTTCCAGAGAGAGTGGTAGAATTGACTAGACCCCCGATTATGTGCAATGTTTAGTTCAAGGTAAACCATTGTGCCAGAAAAATATAATAGAGTAACAATTATTAGAGATGGAACATGATTTATACCTGATCCATAGAATGAAAAGAGGTTGCCCCGTTCGGATTCCCCGTCCGTCTGTAAGTGACTCCCAGATAATATATACGAAAAACCCTCTATAAACCAAATGAATCAGAAAGAGAAACATATATCAGAGAACCTGGTGAAGGTTTAAAAATCTATACTACCCTAATTAATTGTATCTCTAAACGTATATGTAATGGACCTTCTATACAAAGGGCGAGTGAAAAAGAATCAGAAATCAGAACGCCCGAAATTATTTAAAAAAAAAATTGCATGTTATAATGGAACTATATTCTCATGATTCCATTTGTCATTTGAATTCGAGATATCCCAGTGGGCCTACCTATTCGAATCGCTTGATGCCAAAAATTGAATTTCCTGGTTAGATATTGCGAATTAAACGATAGAGAAATGTGTCCCATTCATAATATTAATTCCATGCATTATTTAAAACCCAAGTAACTCTTTCTATATATTGGATCTAGATTAGACAAAGAATATGTTTCCCATCCTAAAGTACAGAAACTAATGCTATGCCTGTGACACAGGCAGCGAAAGTAGAGAAAGAAGTGTGCACCTTTTCACGAAGACACGCTAGATTTCCGTTGATTATTCATGTAAGTAACATCCTGAATATTTACGAAGAGTACGTATTTCACGTGGCAAAGAAAAGGGCTTTGATAGGTCCCTAAAATGCGGAAAATAAACAAATACATAAAAAATTATGCTTAAAAAGAGACTTCAGAGTCTGTTATGAACAGAATTATAAAATCTATCGGTTTTCTTCTCATTCTATATTGCTTACTTTTTAGCAATGCTGATGTGGTCCGAAGTGCGAGGCAATCCTGTCGTGTATGCGAGAACGGCCATTTTCAGCTCCTTTTTCGCTTTTATGCTAAAAAGATCATGGTAATGGAAAGTGGAAAAACCACCACCCATCGAAGCCCTATCTAGGTCATTGAAAGGAAAGAAGGACTATTCAGTTTAGTACATCGTCAATCATTCGCCATATTGGAATGGAGGAATGAAAGCTTGAATGAGTGACAAATATAGGAGAGATCAGAGTTTTTTTCCATCTATTTATGAAGGAGCCTAACTAATATCCAAAACTACATATGAGAATCCATAATGTGATGTATTTTATGGTTCAAAGAGCTACACATAGTGCAGATAGCTTAAAAATACAACATAGCATTGCTGTTATGTAAATGCTAATGTTTTTAACCAAAAACGGTATTGCTTGAGACTGACTACTAGAAAATCCGTATTGTGGTGTATTTTGTGATTCAATGTGTTGTACATGATGCAGATGGCGAAAAGTGCACATAGCATTACTATGTATGTAAATGCTAATATTTTTTTACCCAAGACCTGAGTTTGATATTGTTGACGATAAAACGGTGTTGTTTAAGATTAGCTAATAGAGAATCCCACGCAGATATGGGTGATGTTTAGAAAAACAAAGTCCCACAGATTTAGTAATATTACTTCCATGCTGTTAATGAAGGGTTGTTCATGTGGACAGAGGAGTGCCGGAAAGCAAGTGAAATAAGAAGCACATTTACATATAATTCCACCATTTCAAGACATCAAAGAGTCTAAAGAGTCCTCAATTTGTCACATTGGCTTGGCATATGTATCATCAATGATTAGATATACTGCAATACAGTAACAAGACATTTTTACTAATGCAATTTCTACTGGTTAAGACATCTCACAATAGATTAGAATTGATGGGACCTAGATGGAAAAGTTTTTTAAAGCTACATTTCTGCGACATATTTAGTGTCCTAAGATTCATATTGCGAACAGAGCACAATGCATTGTTATAAATCATATTAAGTGATTGTCCATCATAGATATCAAATAGAGATGTCACATAAAAAGAGTGTATGTTTAAATCCGCATGTAACTTGCCTCATCTTTTTAGCTGATAAATCAATTTAATCCCTGATAATCATGATATTAATCCCTTAAAAACACATGTAGTTCTTTGTCATAATTGATACCCTGTTCCACCGCCCGAAGGCGTATTATCCATTGTGCTTCCATTCTTCTTAATGCGGAGGTGCGATCACCCCCTCGGGTCATTGTGGGCCTGAGCTATCCCATGGAACCTGATATTTGAAATGGACATATTGGGATGATCTTTGTTGAAATGAACTGCCATTGGGTAGCTACTGTCATTGTTCCGTATCGCCCTTACATGTTCTTGAATTCTCTCTTTAATGCACGTATAGTGCTCCCGATGTAGATCAAATTACAGGGGCATTTCATGCAGTAAACTATATATTTGGACTCACAGTTAATGAAGTCCTTAATATAGTGTTTGGTAGAGGTGTTGTAGCAGAATTCTTTGATGCCATTAATAGCCAAAGGGCACATATTACAATGCGCACATTTGAAAAAACCTTTTGGTTTTGTAGGTAACCAAGTGTTGGTACTAATTCTGACTGGTAAATAGCTAGTACAAAGAATGTCTCTAAGTGTCTTGCTTCTCCTGTGTATTATTCTGGGTTTCTTTGTCAAATGTTCTGACAGGGATTTATCTAATGTTAGAAGATGCCAATGTTTAGATATAACTTTGTAGATGGCATTACTTTCAACATGGAAATCCATGATCAGGCCAAGTTTGTTTCTGTTTGCTTTTTCCCTTGTTTCTTTTTCTGTATTAGTAAATTATGTCTTGGTGTTTTCAAAATACGTTTTCTTGCCTGTTTTATCATATCCGGGAATATCCCCTACATGTAAAACGTTCCTGCAGGTTGTCAAGTTCTTGAAAGAAAACCTCATCTTCACTGCAGTTCCTGCGTGTGCGGGTCATTTCACCTAAGGGTATCGCTTTGATTTGGGCTTTGGGATGGGCGCTCATTGCATGTAAGACAGAATTACATGCTGTCTTCTTCCTAAATAGTTTAGATAAAACTTTGGAGCCTTTTATATAGACCGTGATGTCTAAAAATCCATTTCCTTGGAGTTGTAATTAGAGGTAAATTTCAAGTTATAACTATTGCTGTTTAGATAGTCAGTCAATGCTGTGAATTCCAACTTGCTACCTTTGTTATTTGGGCAGGTAGCAAGTTGGAATTCACAGCATTGACTGACTATCTAAACAGCAATAGTTATAACTTGAAATTTACCTCGAATTACAACTCCAAGGAAATGGATTTTTTAGACATCACGGTCTATATAAAAGGCTCCAAAGTTTTATCTAAACTATTTAGGAAGAAGACAGCATGTAATTCTGTCTTACATGCAATGAGCGCCCATCCCAAAGCCCAAATCAAAGCGATACCCTTAGGTGAAATGACCCGCACACGCAGGAACTGCAGTGAAGATGAGGTTTTCTTTCAAGAACTTGACAACCTGCAGGAACGTTTTACATGTAGGGGATATTCCCCGGATATGATAAAACAGGCAAGAAAACGTATTTTGAAAACACCAAGACATAATTTACTAATACAGAAAAAGAAACAAGGGAAAAAAGCAAACAGAAACAAACTTGGCCTGATCATGGATTTCCATGTTGAAAGTAATGCCATCTACAAAGTTATATCTAAACATTGGCATCTTCTAACATTAGATAAATCCCTGTCAGAACATTTGACAAAGAAACCCAGAATAATACACAGGAGAAGCAAGACACTTAGAGACATTCTTTGTACTAGCTATTTACCAGTCAGAATTAGTACCAACACTTGGTTACCTACAAAACCAAAAGGTTTTTTCAAATGTGCGCATTGTAATATGTGCCCTTTGGCTATTAATGGCATCAAAGAATTCTGCTACAACACCTCTACCAAACACTATATTAAGGACTTCATTAACTGTGAGTCCAAATATATAGTTTACTGCATGAAATGCCCCTGTAATTTGATCTACATCGGGAGCACTATACGTGCATTAAAAGAGAGAATTCAAGAACATGTAAGGGCGATACGGAACAATGACAGTAGCTACCCAATGGCAGTTCATTTCAACAAAGATCATCCCAATATGTCCATTTCAAATATCAGGTTCCATGGGATAGCTCAGGCCCACAATGACCCGAGGGGGGGTGATCGCACCTCCGCATTAAGAAGAATGGAAGCACAATGGATAATACGCCTTCGGGCGGTGGAACAGGGTATCAATTATGACAAAGAACTACATGTGTTTTTAAGGGATTAATATCATGATTATCAGGGATTAAATTGATTTATCAGCTAAAAAGATGAGGCAAGTTACATGCGGATTTAAACATACACTCTTTTTATGTGACATCTCTATTTGATATCTATGATGGACAATCACTTAATATGATTTATAACAATGCATTGTGCTCTGTTCGCAATATGAATCTTAGGACACTAAATATGTCGCAGAAATGTAGCTTTAAAAACTTTTCCATCTAGGTCCCATCAATTCTAATCTATTGTGAGATGTCTTAACCAGTAGAAATTGCATTAGTAAAAATGTCTTGTTACTGTATTGCAGTATATCTAATCATTGATGATACATATGCCAAGCCAATGTGACAAATTGAGGACTCTTTAGACTCTTTGATGTCTTGAAATGGTGGAATTATATGTAAATGTGCTTCTTATTTCACTTGCTTTTCCGGCACTCCTCTGTCCACATGAACAACCCTTCATTAACAGCATGGAAGTAATATTACTAAATCTGTGGGACTTTGTTTTTCTAAACATCACCCATATCTGCGTGGGATTCTCTATTAGCTAATCTTAAACAACACCGTTTTATCGTCAACAATATCAAACTCAGGTCTTGGGTAAAAAAATATTAGCATTTACATACATAGTAATGCTATGTGCACTTTTCGCCATCTGCATCATGTACAACACATTGAATCACAAAATACACCACAATACGGATTTTCTAGTAGTCAGTCTCAAGCAATACCGTTTTTTGGTTAAAAACATTAGCATTTACATAACAGCAATGCTATGTTGTATTTTTCGCTATCTGCACTATGTGTAGCTCTTTGAACCATAAAATACATCACATTATGGATTCTCATATGTAGTTTTGGATATTAGTTAGGCTCCTTCATAAATAGATGGAAAAAACTCTGATCTCTCCTATATTTGTCACTCATTCAAGCTTTCATTCCTCCATTCCAATATGGCGAATGATTGACGATGTACTAAACTGAATAGTCCTTCTTTCCTTTCAATGACCTAGATAGGGCTTCGATGGGTGGTGGTTTTTTCCACTTTCCATTACCATGATCTTTTTAGCATAAAAAGCGAAAAAGGAGCTGAAAATGGCCGTTCTCGCATACACGACAGGATTGCCTCGCACTTCGGACCACATCAGCATTGCTAAAAAGTAAGCAATATAGAATGAGAAGAAAACCGATAGATTTTATAATTCTGTTCATAACAGACTCTGAAGTCTCTTTTTTTAAGCATAATTTTTTATGTATTTGTTTATTTTCCGCATTTTAGGGACCTATCAAAGCCCTTTTCTTTGCCACGTGAAATACGTACTCTTCGTAAATATTCAGGATGTTACTTACATGAATAATCAACGGAAATCTAGCGTGTCTTCGTGAAAAGGTGCACACTTCTTTCTCTACTTTCGCTGCCTGTGTCACAGGCATAGCATTAGTTTCTGTACTTTAGGATGGGAAACATATTCTTTGTCTAATCTAGATCCAATATATAGAAAGAGTTACTTGGGTTTTAAATAATGCATGGAATTAATATTATGAATGGGACACATTTCTCTATCGTTTAATTCGCAATATCTAACCAGGAAATTCAATTTTTGGCATCAAGCGATTCGAATAGGTAGGCCCACTGGGATATCTCGAATTCAAATGACAAATGGAATCATGAGAATATAGTTCCATTATAACATGCAATTTTTTTTTAAAAATAATTTCGGGCGTTCTGATTTCTGATTCTTTTTCACTCGCCCTTTGTATAGAAGGTCCATTACATATACGTTTAGAGATACAATTAATTAGGGTAGTATAGATTTTTTAAACCTTCACCAGGTTCTCTGATATATGTTTCTCTTTCTGATTCATTTGGTTTATAGAGGGTTTTTCGTATATATTATCTGGGAGTCACTTACAGACGGACGGGGAATCCGAACGGGGCAACCTCTTTTCATTCTATGGATCAGGTATAAATCATGTTCCATCTCTAATAATTGTTACTCTATTATATTTTTCTGGCACAATGGTTTACCTTGAACTAAACATTGCACATAATCGGGGTCTAGTCAATTCTACCACTCTCTCTGGAACAATGGCTCACCCTGAATGACAAAATTACACACAACCGGGGCTAAGTCAGTACAGCTAATCTCACTAAAAGATCTATGTGCTATCTGTCGTATATGTTTTGAACAGATGGTTCCCTCTAGAGAGATTATGGTTTTATATAAAAAATATAGATCTGGGACCTAATATTTATATTTAATCCTCGACTTTTCACGACTTCATTTCCCCACAGGTCCATTCATTATGGTTTTGTGAATACTTACTTCTCTTACAATATGTTGCTCTTAAGGGGGAAAACGAAATATACAAGATTTAGGTATTTCTTTCCTTTGATTTACAGAGTGGTTCTAGATTTCTAGACCCCCAACGAGTAGTAAAAAATAAAAAATAATAAATATTTAAAAAAATAATTAAAAATCTAATCGGTCATATGGATGCAAATACTCACAAAAATTCTTTTCTTCTGTTCTTTAGAACTGATTTTATAAAACTACAGATTGTGCTAAGGTCAATCGGAAATTTTTCCCTACTACAAACATCTACAAAAATAATAGAGAGCAAGGTACCTCTAAAGCTCTTGCTTTTACTTACACGGTTTATAAACTCAGAGATTTGAAGCATGATCTATCTTTCTTTCACATCATGGTGGTTTTTTAACCGGATTCTTTCAAGTGGTCTTTTCACGTGTCTTCATCTTTCTCAAGAAATCACTTTTTGGACTTATTATCTTCTTAGGTCACTATCTGGGATATCATGGCTTTCCTAAAGCTGCTTTCTGTGTACGTGTTATTCTCACTTTTATGACACGAATTGATAAACATATTCCTCTTTCTAAATTGTATAAGAGAACATCATTGCATGTTTTTTAATTCCTTCTTTTCGCAATGGCCAATTTTGAAATGGAAGTAATAATAATATATGATGCGTCATATCCTCATTCACTTTCGTTTACAGCCTTGAAAAAGTTACGCATATGTAACGAAACACGTGTCGGCTGTCATCGGCTGTTTATCAACTTTCAATACCAGGAAGGCCCTAGGACTAGGACCTTCATTTTGGCTGTTAATATTGCTCTTATATGTAGTGCTTAACCAATCTTTAATTTATGTACACAATGTGAATTTTACATATATGGTTTCTATTTTGACTTTTCAGACAATTTTGGTGTATTATACTTGGAGTTATTACCAATTGTCAAATATTTTACATTGGACTCAATAATATTAAATTATATAAGAAAAATATCCACTTTTTGATGTTCTCTTCTATTGTCCCTTGAGCGATTTGGAATAGCTGTTTTGTTTTCAATATAACATACCGATTGAGCAATTACGTTTACAGGACTTTGAGTATAGATCATTCAGTTAAATTCTATGACCTTCCTAAAAAAATATTTCTAGTTAAATATCAGAGTGCCGAGATACAATTGTTGTTTATGTTTTGAAACAACGGGTATTTTATACCCGTTGACCTGGCATCCGTGGTAGTGGGATGCTTCTGTTATCTTGAAGGGCACCGTAATCTCTATATACCGACATACCGTAGATAGATAAACAATATCAAAACTATTTTTGAGAATTTGATGTGCTACATTTAAACCACCACTACCGCCCTATGATATTGTAACACTCTCACTTATAGCCATTTAAATACTCTAACACACATATATACTGCCTTTCACATATGTAGTTACTCACACATGTACCACTGGGACATACATTCACTCACTAACACACTGTTACACACACTTACCCACCCATACAGTCTATCACAGATGCACTCTTGAAACCATCCACCCAGTGAATCACCCACTCACACATCTATGCACAGTCGCACACACCCCATCCACACAAACACTCAGGCACCCATACAGATACTCAGACAACAAATCAATAACTCTTATAGACACTCATGTAGCTGTTCACAAACCCATGCAGCCACTTACACAGCAACAGACAGATACAGACATTCACACAGTTTAGTCACTAACCCATGCATTCAGTAAGATACGTTTAATCACTCACTTATAGAATTAGTCACGCACCTACTAAATCATCCATACAGACACTTATACACCCACTCATTCTTCAAAACGCCTTTCCCTATATATATTAAAAATATTTAAACTTTACAGAAACACAGTCACTGGATGATGTCAACAGTGATGTCATTTGAGATGTCATCAGTGATGTCATCAGTGATGTCACTGACCATGTCATGAGTGATGTAATATGTGACGTCATCAGCAGTGCATTATGGGGCGCGAGTTATAGTTAGCTGAACTAACTATAACGGGGGAATTTCACGGGTTTTGTACGAGTGCAATGTCCAAGTAACTATAACTGTCCCTAAAACCTATGGTTTTTTCAGTGAATATATATATATATATATAATCAAGGTAACGGCTGTTACCGAAACGCGTTATGGCAGCATGATCGTGTAAAAATAAAGAAACTTTGCGACCTCAAAACTGGAGATTGTGCCCTTCTGTACCAACTGGGATGAGAAGAAGTTGAAGGAGGGCAAATCTTGGTGTTGTGGATATATATATATATATATATATATATATATATATATATTCACTGAAAAAACCATAGGTTTTAGGGACAGTTCTAGTTAGTTGGACATTTCACTCGTACAAAACCATAGAAATTCCCCCGTTATAGTTAGTTCAGCTAACTATAACTTGCGCGCCAGCAATGCACTGCTGATGACGTCACATATTACATCACTCATGACATGGTCAGTGACATCACTCATGACATCACTCATGACATCTCAAATGACATCATCCTTGTGATAGAGTGGCAGACCTCCTCTCACCCTAATATAACCTTTGATACTCACACTCAAAAATACAAACTAACATTTTCAAAACAATGGACATACCAATACCAGTTACAACACACCTATTCAGTAATTCCAAGATCTACACACACATCCACTCATTCACCAACAGTCCCTATACAGTCACTCATACATGTACTCACTTATCATATGTACTCATACACTTATACATCCTGTAACACACCGCCACTCATCCATAGAGTTACTCACACGCATAGTCACACATGCAAACAAAGTATCAAACATCCATTTACTTACATATACAGTTATACACACACTACCACACTTGCTTCTACAGAAACTTACACATACTTACTCTCTTAAACAATCACTTATAGAAACACCTACTTATTTGTACAGGAACTCTTCCAATCTCTCACTCTCACATATACTCACTTATATACACCAATACTCACATATACTAGTTTAAAACATATGTAGTTACTCATAAAGACACTATTGAGACAGTCATTCACTCACTAACACACCCATACACATACTCATCCACCTATACAGTCCTGCACACATGCTGTCTTCAACACATACAAACAGTGAGTCACTCATTCATGCATCTATGCACTAAGTAATACCCCCCACTGAACCATACAGACACTCATACTGATACTCAAAAACCCAACTAATAACCCATATAGACACTCGTGTAGCTACTCACCAACCCATGCAGCCACTTATACACAAAGTGAGAGACTGATACAGATATTTTCATATTTAAACATTACTCACTAACCCATGTATTCACTAAAATACACTTAGTCAGTTATACAATCAATTTTACCAAAAAAATCATCCATTTAGACACTTATATACCCATTTATTCTTCCATCGACCTTGAGATATACATATATAAAACCTATTTAATTTTCAGAAAAACACACATTCACTGGATGATGTCATCAGTGATGTCATTTGAGATGTCATGAGTGATGTCACTGACCATGTCATGAGTGATGTAATATGTGACGTCATCAGCAGTGCATTGCGGGCGCGCGAGTTATTGTTAGCTGAACTAACTATAACGGGGGAATTTCCTTGGTTTTGTACGAGTGAAATGTCCAACTAACTATAACGCCCCTGAAACCTATGGTTTTTTCAGTGAATATATATATTTATTATACTATGTATACATGTGAAAATGTCTCGGTTCCCTGTTTGCCTCGGTGTCACGGAAAAAATGGGTGGAACTGACGTCCGCACGCCAACGAGGTCCTCTTATGGCTCCGATGACGTCATACGGTGTCGCGAGCGGAGCCGTGCTATTATGACGTCCTCATTGACGTGGGAGAGCTAGGAAAGAATTTCCGTGGAATGCTGGTGCAGGGGATATTCACCTAAGTGTTCAGGCTAGTCCTTTGGGAGCAACTGTTTATGTTGCCACTCCAGAAACCGAAACCAGTGATCCGAGGGCAGAGGCCCTGCAGATGGCACACGAGGTGGGGTGCCCAGTCGTGTGCACCAGCGGGGCAGCGAAGTGACAAGCACCACAACCCACAAAAAAGGTAACGAGGACACTGAATAACACAGGATCTTCTCTTTGTATCTGGCAGGAACAACAAAGTTAAAATGCCCCAGTACCAAAATGTAGAATTAGTGCTACAACGGTCTTCAAGAGGACCTGCGATGCCGCTTCTGCCTCCCGTACCCTGGAGGTGGCACATGGGTCACGCGGTACGGTCATACTGCGGTGGGACGCACAGTCATTGACCTCTCATGGCACTGCTCCACACTTCAGGGAGGACGCTTTCCATTAGCTATGTTTTTTGATGACATGTCGCGCCGGCCCCGTCCAACAACAGAACTCCTTTAGATCCAAACAGACTCTTCCACTCTCTCACTGGAAGTGAAACCAGGCCACGCGGACACTTTCACAATACAACAGCCGGGAATGCACTTTTCGGTAAAACAACCACATCCCTTCCTCCTAATTAATCAAATAAACGTCTCACTGAAGAACAGGGGCCAGCTTCGATCGGTAAACAGCCGTTACAATGACTTTTTTACTTTGCGATACCATTACAACGCATGCATTACCACGCATGCGTTGTACATCACGAAGTCATTACTATTTTTTTAGAACACATGGTCATTTACCAAGCATGCCTTTACAACGAATTTTGTTGTAAAGGTATGTATGGTAAATGACCATGCGTTCTAAAAAAAATGTAGACGATCCATGTCGTTGTAAGGAAATAGAGGCTGTTCAGTTTCCTCACAACGACGTGCACCGCCCCTCAGAGACGACGTGAAGCAGGAACCACGAGGAGAGAGGAACCATGAGGAGGGAGAGGTAAGGGGGATTGGGCATGGGGTGGGGGGTTTCTTTTCTAGGGTTTAGGGTAGTGCAGTGCTGTTTGGGTGGGGTAGGGGTCGTGCTGGGGGTAGTGTTTTAGGGTTTAGGGTAGTGCAGTAGTGTAGGGGGTAATGCAGTAGTGTTTTAGGGTTTAGGGTAGTGCAGTGGTGTATGGGTAGTGTAGGGGGTCGTGCTGGGGTAGTGTTTTAGGGTTTAGGGTAGTGCAGTGGTGTTTGGGTAGTGTAGGGGGTCGTGCTGGGGGTAGTGTTTTAGGGTTTAGGATAGTGCAGTAGTGTAGGGGGTAGTGCAGTAGTGTTTTAGGGTTTAGGGTAGTGCAGTGGTGTATGGGTAGTGTAGGGGGTCATGCTGGGGGTAGTGTTTTATGGTTTAGGGTAGTGCAGTGGTGTTTGGGTAGTGTAGGGGGTCGTGCTGGGGGTAGATTTAGGGTTTAGGGTAGTGCAGTGGTGTTTGGGTAGTGTAGGGAGTCGTGCGGGGGTAGTGTTTTAGGGTTTAGGGTAGTGCAGTGGTGTTTGTGTAGTGTAGGGGTTGTGCTGGGGGTAGTGTTTTAGGTTTATGTTAGTGCAGTGGTGTTTGGGTAGTGTAGGGGTAGTGCTGGGGTAGTGTTTTAGGGTTTAGGGTAGTGCAGTGGTGTTTGTGTAGTGTAGGGGGTAGTGCTGGGGGTAGTGTTTTAGGGTTTAGGGTAGTGCAGTGGTGTTTGGGTAGTGTAGGGGTTCATGCTGGGGGTAGTGTTTTAGGGTTTAGGGTATGGCAGTGGTGTTTGGGTAGTGTAGGGGTCGTGCTGGGGGTAGTGTTTTAGGGTTTAGAGTAATGCAGTGGTGTTTGTATAGTGTAGGGGGGGTTTAGGGTAGTGCAGTGGTTTGTGTAGTGTAGGGGGTCATGCTGGGGGTAGTGTTTTAGGGTAGTGCAGTGTAGGGGGTAGTGTTTTAGGGTTTAGGGTAGTGCAGTGGTGTTTGTGTAGTGTAGGGGTCATGCTGTGTGTAGTGTTTTAGGGTTTAGGGTAGTGCAGTTGTGTTTGTGTAGTGTAGGGGTCGTGTTTTCGGGTATAGGGTAGTGCAGTGGTGTTTGGGTAGTGTAGGGGTCATGCTGGGGTTAGTGTTTTAGGGTTTAGGGTAGTGCAGTGGTGTTTGGGTAGTGTAGGGGTCGTGCTGGGGGTAGTGTTTTAGGGTAGTCCAGTGGTGTTTGTGTAGTGTGGGAGGTCATGCTGGGGGTAGATATAGGGTTTAGTGTAGTGCAGTGGTGTTTGGGTAGTGTAGGGAGTCGTGCTGGGGGTAGTGTTTTAGGGTTTAGGGTAGTCCAGTGGTGTTTGTGTAGTGTAGGGAGTCGTGCTGGGGGTAGTGTTTTAGGGTTTAGGGTAGTGCAATGGTGTTTGGGTAGTGTAGGGGGTAGTGCTGGGGTAGTGTTTTGGGTTTACGGTAGTGCAGTGGTGTTTGTGTAGTGTATGGGGTCGTGCTGGGTGTAGTGTTTTAGGATTTAGGGTAGTGCAGTGGTGTTTGTGTAGTGTAGGGGGTAGTGTTTTAGGGTTTAGGGTAGTGCAGTGGTGTTTGTGTACTGTAGGGGGTCTTGCTGGGTTCTAGTGTTTTAGGGTTTAGGGTAGTGCAGTGGTGTTTGTGTAGTGTAGGGGGTCGTGTTTTAGGGTTTAGGGTAGTGCAGTTGTGTTTGGGTAGTGAAGGGGGTCATGCTGGGGGTAGTGTTTTAGGGTTTAGGGTAGTGCAGTGGTGTTTGTGTAGTGTAGGGGGTCATGCTGGGGGTAGATTTAGGGTTTAGGGTAGGGCAGTGGTATTTGTGTAGTGTAGTGGGTCGTGCTGGGGGTAGTGTTTTAGGGTTTAAGGCAGTGCAGTGGTGTTTGTGTAGTGAAGGGGTCGTGCTGGGGGTAGTGTTTTAGGGTTTAGGGTAGTGCAGTGGTGTTTGTGTAGTGTATGGGGTTGTGCTGTGGGTACATTTAGGGTTTAGGGTAGTGCAGTGGTGTTTGGGTAGTGTAGGGAGTCGTGCTGGTGGTAGTGTTTTAGGGTTTAGGGTAGTGCAGTTATGTTTGGATAGTGTAGGGTGTCGTGCTGGGGGTAGTGTTTTAGGGTAGTGCAGTGGTGTTTGGGTAGTGGAGGGGGTAGTGTTTTAGGGTTTAGGGTAGTGCGCCCAACCAGCCACAATATCCATGGACAAAGGGGATCCTGACTCTTTGGAACGCTCCGTCAATTGAATAATTTGGGTCAAGGGCCCTACCACGTCCAAGACCTATCAATTCCTTTCTTGGGATCCCTCATATACTTGGAGAAAAAGGTACATAGTTTCTCATCAATTTCAGGCATGTGTGCCACCTTCCCCTTCAGTGAGGGCCTGGGGCATTCTCCCCTCATCCTATTCCTGACCTCCCTTGCAAGGGGTTGATGGATTTTCCCCACCACATATTCTGCCACTTTGGCGTCAGGTGTCCACTCCGCTGACCTAGGACGGTAAATTTGGGTAGGCTCGAACATGTCCGAATGGACCCCGTCCCCAACCGGGGACTGAGAGGAGTGGGACTCTGGACGCCAGGGACGCCCCAAGTCCTTATCCTCATCGGAGGAGAAATCGTCCTCCGATACACCCTCTCCCGGAAACCCGCCGTCGGGGTCTACAATAGTGGTGACAGTGTCGCAATTTTCTCTGGGCCCCTCCTCCTCCCGGCAGGGTGCATGTTTTAGCGTTCGCGCACTCTTGAGGAAGGTCTCCGTAAGTTTATCAAATCCTTCCAAGTGCCCCGCGTTATGCTTAACGGCCCTTTTATTCCCCATCTGGGAGCTACTGGGACCCGCCACCACCAGATCTGGGTCACTGAACACCCCAGGGATGCTTTTCGCCAGCTTATCAACCTGATCCCTAAGAGGAGCCAGCGCCCTAGAAATAGCCAGAGAGAGGGCTTGGTCCACTGCTGGAGGGAGAAGTTGGGGGCCATTCCTCCTCCACTTCCTGGTAGGAGGAGTAAAAATGGTCTTCTGGAGAAGACATGATAGCAGAGGGTGTGAGCACAGAACAAATGCCCTTAAAATCCTTAAGGCAGCCCCTCGCCGGTGCTCCAACAGCTGGGCTTTCCCGAAGCTGTTATAAGAATAGACTGAGGCGCAATACCAATTACCAGCAACAGGTGGCGCTGGTCACTAACGTGGCCGTGTGGGAAATCACCGCGTAGCGGTGTCAAAATTAGGCGAGGGTTGATCGGGAATCAAGCGGACACTAAAGGAGTGACCGGATTCCCAAACGCGCGTAAAGACCAGCGGGAGTGCTCGACGGAGCTGCCTCGCTCGGACCAGACACGCCTGACAGGATCTTACCGCGCGCAGAGCACACAGCGGGAGAAACTGCGAGGGGGAGAACGCGCTCGGGCAAGAGCCTGCTGCGCAGGGAATATGAAACCATACCAAGGCAATAATGCTAATAACGTGCACAAGAAACCGCTATACAAACAGCAACAACGTCAGATTAAGCCAAGAATGTAAGGAATGCACTTAACTGACGAGCAGTGAAGAAAGAGGAAGCGGAAGGGACGTCACGATATTATATACGATGGACTGTGATATGATTGGACTATAGTTGCCTTGGAGACTACCCCCTAATGGTTCATTGGTTGTGCAGTCTTTTGTTTAATGATTGTTGTGTTACGTTTTCTTTGAACTGCTATGCAAATAAAGTGAGGAAAGATGTGCATAATCCTCGCCTCCGTCCTGCCATAGAATTCATCAAACTTTATTTGATCTGATTTAGAAACATAGATCATAAAAGTGTACATAAAAACAGTAAATCCTCTTTCCTAATACAATACAGTGAGAATTAATTAAAACCAGTAGGTAAAAACGGGTGTTACAAAGCCCGGTTCAGAGCAACTTCAGGTTAACAGAATCGTAAAGGTCAATGTTTCGCAAGATCAATCTCATGTACTTCGTGCAAAATACGCAATAAGGGGTCCAAGTAAGATGTAAAGCTCCAATACCTGACCAGTTTGCACTATATAAAACTGCAGAAAATATAAAAATAAAAAGTGTTTTGCACACTTCTGTCATTGGGCTACATCTGGGTGATATTTGTGCTACATTTGGGCTCTTTTTTTCTCTGGTGGCCATCTTGGGAGACTTATTTGTTATGAAGTTTCCTAATTTCGTCATTTACTGCAGTCTCCTCAGTAGGAAATGCTTTCAGTTTTTTACTTTGATTCCATCAAGAAGGCATTCAGATGTGTCACATTTGCCATAAATTCAGAATGTTAGCACTCTAGTTGTTCATTAGATCACTGTAGTAAAGCTACTGCTCACCAGGGAGTTAACTGGAAGTCTACTGCTGGTATTGAAAGTGATTGTTTCAGTCTGCATGTCAGAATTTCTAATGAAATAGAAGAGGATTTGAGATCTCACTTAAAACATGCCCTACATTTTCTTTCTGCAGCACTAACCATAATTTCTATGGCAAAATGAACCCCCTCATTCTGTTCCTTTATAAATTAAATGTTTTAAGTGTTACCAGTTTATTCCAATCAAGATGGCTTCAGGTGTGCCATACTTTGTCATAAGTAAGGCTGTAGCACTCTAGTTGTTCTTTAGAACACTTTGGGAAGCTGCAGTAGAACACAAAGGAATCAACTGACAGTCTCTGCCCTTGTTGGATGTACATGTTTTTCTGAGAATGTCAGACTTCATTCTCACATGACTGAGAAAGATGATGTGAATTTACAGAAAATATGCTCTCATTTTAGCTTCTGGAGCACCTTCCAAAACTGTATGGGACAAGCATGTGAAAATAGTTTTCTCTCAAACATTCATGATATCCCAGCAGAAGGTTTTTCACAGGGTAAAATCACCTTAGAACACACCACAATTCCTGAAATTAGTATGGTATCATCAACAAATGAATTCTAATGTAACTAAAGTCTGTTATCACCCTTTATAGTTCTCCTTTTGGTAACCCTCAAAATCTTCGATTCACTACAATGCATTTCAATGGGGTACTATCATTTATATTGGTCCCAAGATGGCTGCCAGCAATTCCAGGATGAAGTGCTGACAGCCAATCAGATCTCACGATGACATGTGTGGTTAGGCTCCGCCCAGATATATATGTGTTTTTACTTTTGATTTTCTCAGGAACTACTGAACGGATTTACACCATTTAACAAAAAGGGTTCTTTCTGAACCAAGAACTACCTCTTTGCCAAATTTGGTGTAATTCCTTTCAGCAGTTCGGGCTGTAGCCGTGTCTAAAATTTCCTATGGGAATCAACATGGAGAATTTACGTTTTGGGACCCCCCTTTTTTCTCGGCCCCCGCTTGCCGAATCACCCCGAAACTTTTAGGATAGGAGCAGACCGGAGCGCCCCACGAGTGTTGAAAATTTCGCGAAGATTCATCAACCGGCGCCAAAGTTATTGGAAATAGAATGTTGCGAATTTCCTATGGAAAATAGGTCCTAACTATAACTATCTACTGGCGACCGCCAGTAGATTATATATTCACTGAAAAAACCATAGGTTTCAGGCACGTTATAGTTAGAAATTAGCATTTAAAAAACCTTAGAAATTCACTGAAAAAACCATAGGTTTCAGGGGCGTTATAGTTAGTTGGACATTTCACTCGTACAAAACCATAGAAATTCCCCGTTATAGTTAGTTCAGCTAACTATAACTTGCGCGCCCGCAATGCACTGCTGATGACGTCACATATTACATCACTCATGACATGGTCAGTGACATCACTCATGACATCACTCATGACATCTCAAATGACATCACTGATGACATCACTGATGACATCATCCTTGTGATAGAGTGGCAGACCTCCTCTCACCCTAATATAACCTTTGATACACACACTCAAAAATACAAACTAACATTTTCAAAACAATGGACATACCAATACCAGTTACAACATACCTATTCAGAAATTACAAGATCTACACACACATCCACTCATTCACCAACAGTCCCTATACATGTACTCACTCATCATATGTACTCATACACCTATACATCCTGTTACACACCGCCACTCATCCATAGAGTTACTCACACACATAGTCACACATGCAAACAAAGTATCAAACATCCATTTACTTGCATATACAGTTATACACACACTACCACACTTACTTCTACAGAAACTTACACAAACTTACTCTCTTAAACAATCACTTATAGAAACACCTACTTATTTGTACAGGAACTCTTCCAATCTCTCACTCTCACATATACTCGCTTATATACACCAATACTCACATATACTAGTTTAAAACATATGTAGTTACTCATAAAGACACTATTGAGACAGTCATTCACTCAGTAACACACCCATACACATACTCATCCACCTATACAGTCCTGCACACATGCTGTCTTCAACACATACAAACAGTGAGTCACTCATTCATGCATCTATGCACTAAGTAATACCCCCACCGAACCATACAGACACTCAGACACTCATACTGATACTAAAAAAACAACTAATAACCCATATAGACACTCATGTAGCTACTCACCAACCCATGCAGCCACTTATACACAAAGTGAGAGACTGATACAGATATTTTCATATTTAAACATTACTCACTAACCCATGTATTCACTAAGATACACTTATTCAGTTATACAATCAATTTTACAAAAACAAAATCATCCATTTAGACACTTATATACCCATTTATTCTTCCATCGACCTTGAGATATACATATATAAAACATATTTAATTTTCAGAAAAACACACATTCACTGGATGATGTCATCAGTGATGTCATTTGAGATGTCATCAGTGATTTCATGAGTGATGTCACTGACCATGTCAGTGATGTAATATGTGACGTCATCAGCAGTGCATTGCGGGCGCGCGAGTTATAGTTAGCTGAACTAACTATAACGGGGGAATTTCTATGGTTTTGTACGAGTGAAATGTCCAACTAACTATAACGCCCCTGAAACCTATGGTTTTTTCAGTGAATTTCTAAGGTTTTTAAATGCTAATTTCTAACTATAACGTGCCTGAAACCTATGGTTTTTTCAGTGAATTTCTAAGGTTTTTTAAATGCTAATTTCTAACTATAACGTACCTGAAACCTATGGTTTTTTCAGTGAATATATATATATTTATTATACTATGTATACATGTGAAAATGTCTCGGTCCCCTGTTTGCCTCGGTGACACGGAAAAAATGGGTGGAACTGACGTCAGCACGCCGACGAGGTCCTCTTATGGCTCCGATGACGTCATACGGTGTCGCGAGCGGAGCCGTGCTCGTTGACGTGGGAGAGCTAGGAAAGAATTTCCGTGGAATGCTGGTGCAGGGGATATTCACCTAAGTGTTCAGGCTAGTCCTTTGGGAGCAACTGTTTGTTGCCACTCCAGAAACCGAAACCAGTGATCCGAGGGCAGAGGCCCTGCAGATGGCACACAAGGTGGGGTGCCCAGTCGTGTGCACCGGCGGGGCAGCGAAGTGACAAGCACCACAACCCACAAAAAAGGTAACGAGGGCACTGAATAACACAGGATCTTCTCTTTGTATCTGGCAGGAACAACGAAGTTAAAATGCCCTAGTACCAAAATGTAGAATTAGTGCTACAACGGTCTTCAAGAGGACCTGCGATGCCGCTTCTGCCTCCCGTACCCTGGAGGCGGCACATGGGACACGCGGTACGGTCATACTGCGGTGGGACGCACACTCGTTGACCTCTCATGGCACTGCTCCGCACTTCAGGGAGGACGCTTTCCATTAGCTATGTTTTCTGATGACATGTCGCGCCGGTCCCGTCCAACAACAGAACTCCTTTAGATCCAAACAGACTCTTCCACTCTCTCACCGGAAGTGAAACCAGGCCACGCGGACACTTTCACAATACAACAGCCGGGAATGCACTTTTCGGTAAAAAACCACATTCCTTCCTCCTAATTAATCAAATAAACGTCTCACTGAAGAACAGGGGCCAGCTTCGATCGGTAAACAGCCATTACAACGACTTTTTTACTTTGCGATACCAATACAACGCATGCATTACCACGCATGCGTTGTACATCACAAAGTCATTACTACGCATTTTTTTTAGAACGCATGGTCATTTACCATGCATGCCTTTACAACGAATTTTGTTGTAAAGGTATGTATGGTAAATGACCATGCGTTCTAAAAAACATGTAGACGATCCATGTCGTTCTAATGAAACCGAGGCTGTTCCGTTTCCTCACAACGACGTGCACCGCCCCTCAGAGATGGCGTGAAGCAGGAACCACGAGGAGAGAGGAACCATGAGAGTGAGAGGTAAGGGGTATTGGCCATGGGGTGGGGGTTTCTTTTCTAGGGTTTAGGGTAGTGCAGTGGTGTTTGGGTGGTGTAGGGGGTCGTGCTGGGGGTAGTGTTTTAGGGTTTAGGGTAGTGCAGTGGTGTTTGGGTAGTGTAGGGGTTGTGCTGGGGGTAGTGTTTTAGGGTTTCGGGTAGTGCAGTAGTGTAGGGGGTCATGCTGGGGGTAGTGTTTTAGGGTTTAGGGTAGTGCAGTGGTGTATGGGTAGTGTAGGGGGTCGTGCTGGGGTAGTGTTTTAGGGTTTAGGGTAGTGCAGTGGTGTTTGGGTAGTGTAGGGAGTCGTGCTGGGGGTAGTGGTTTAGGGTAGTGTAGTGGTGTTTGTGTAGTGTAGGGGGTTGTGCTGGGGATAGTGTTTTAGGGTTTATGTTAGTGCAGTGGTGTTTGGGTAGTGTAGGGGGTAGTGTTTTAGGGTTTAGGGCAGTGCAGTGGTGTTTGTGTAGTGAAGGGGGTCATGCTGTGGGTAGTGTTTTAGGGTTTAGGGTAGTGCAGTGGTGTTTGGGTAGAGTAGGGAGTTGTGCTGGGGATAGTGTTTTAGGGTTTAGGGTAGTGCAGTTATGTTTGGGTAGTGTAGGGTGTCGTGCTGGGGGTAGTGTTTTAGGGTTTAGGGTAGTGCAGTGGTGTTTGGGTAGTGGAGGGGGTAGTGTTTTAGGGTTTAGGTTAGTGCAGTGGTGTTTGTGTAGTGTAGGGGGTTGTGCTGGGCGTAGTGTTTTAGGGTTTGTTAGTGCAGTGGTGTTTGTGTAGTGTAGGGGGTAGTGCTGGGGTAGTGTTTTAGGGTTTAGGGCAGTGCAGTGGTGTTTGTGTAGTGAAGGGGGTCATGCTGTGGGTAGTGTTTTAGGGTTTATGGTAGTGCAGTCGTGTTTGTGTAGGGGGTCGTGTTTTAGGGTATAGGGTAGTGCAGTGGTGTTTGGGTAATGTAGGGGTCATGCTGGGGTTAGTGTTTTAGGGTTTAGGGTAGTGCAGTGGTGTTTGGGTAGTGTAGGGGGACGTGCTGGGGGTAGTGTTTTAGGGTTTAGGGTAGTGCAGTGGTGTTTGTGTAGTGTGGGAGGTCATGCTGGGGGTATATTTAGGGTTTAGTGTAGTGCAGTGGTGTTTGGGTAGTGTAGGGAGTTGTGCTGGGGGTAGTGTTTTAGGGTTTAGGGTAGTGCAGTGGTGTTTGGGTAGTGTATGGTGTTGTGCTGGGGGTAGTGTTTTAGGGTAGTGCAGTGGTGTTTGGGTAGTGGAGGGGGTAGTGTTTTAGGGTTTAGGGTAGTGCGCCCAACCAGCCACAATATCCGTGGACAAAGGGGATCCTGACTCTTTGGAACGCTCCGTCAATTGAATAATTTGGGTCAAGGGCCCTACCACGTCCAAGACCTATCAATTCCTTTCTTGGGATCCCTCATATACTTGGAGAAAAAGGTACATAGTTTCTCATCAATTTCAGGCGTGTGTGCCACCTTCCCCTTCAGTGAGGGCCTGGGGCATTCTCCCCTCATCCTATTCCTGACCTCCCTTTCAAGGGGTTGATGGATTTTCCCCACCACATACTCTGCCACTTTGGCGTCAGGTGTCCACTCTGCCGACCTAGGATGGTAAATTTGGGTAGGCTCAAACATGTCCGAGTGGACCCCGTCCCCAACCGGGGACTGAGAGGAGTGGGACTCTGGACGCCAGGGACGCCCGAGTCCTTATCCTCATCGGAGGAGAAATCGTCCTCCGATACACTCTCTCCCTCTAAGGGAAACCCGCCGTCGGGGTCTACAATAGTGGTGACCTTGTCTTAATTTTCCCCGGGCCCCTCCTCCTCCCGGCAGGGTGCATGTTTTAGCGTTCGTGCACTCTTGAGGAAGGTCTCCGTAAGTTTATCAAATCCTTCCAAGTGCCCCGCTTTATGCTTAACGGCCCTTTTATTCCCCATCTGAGAGCTACTTGGACCCGCCACCCCCAGATCTGGGTCACTGATCACCCCAGGGATGCTTTTCGCCAGCTTATCAACCTTATCCCTAAGAGGAGCCAGCGCCCTAGAAATAGCCAGAGAGAGGGCTTGGTCCACTGCTGGAGGGAGAAGTTGGAGGCCATTCCTCCTCCACTTCCTGGTAGGAGGAGTAAAAATGGTCTTCTGGAGAAGACATGATAGCAGAGGGTGTGAGCACAGAACAAATGCCCTTAAAATCCTTAAGACAGCCCCCTCGCCGGTGCTCCAACAGCTGGGCTTTCCCCGAAGCTGTTATAAGAATAGACTGAGGCGCAATACCAATTACCACCACCAGGTGGCGCTGGTCACTAACGTGGCCGTGTGGGGAAATCACCGCGTAGCGGTGTCAAAATTAGGCGAGGGTTGGTCAGGAATCAGCGGACACTAAAGGAGTGACCGGATTCCCAAACGTGCGTAAAGACCAGCGGGAGCGCTCGACGGAGCTGCCTCGCTCGGACCAGACGCGCCTGACAGGATCTCACCGCGCGCAGAGCACACAGCGGGAGAAGCTGCGAGGGGAGAACGCGCTCGGGCAAGAGCCTGCTGCGCAGGGAATATGAAACAATACCAAGGCAATAATGCTAATAACGTGCACAAGAAACCGCTATACAAACAGCAACAACGTCAGATTAAGCCAAGAATGTAAGGAATGCACTTAACTGACGAGCAGTGAAGAAAGAGGAAGCGGAAGGGACTTCACGATATTATATACAATGGACTGTGATATGATTGGACTATAGTTGCCTTGGAGACTACCCCCTAATGGTTCATGGGTTGTGTAGTCTTTTGTTTAATGATTGTTGTGTTACGTTTTCTTTGAACTGCTATGCAAATAAAGTGAGGAAAGATATGCATAATCCTCGCCTCCGTCCTGCCATAGAATTCATTAAACTTTATTTGATGTGATTTAGAAACCTAGATCATAAAAGTGTACATAAAAACAGTAAATCCTCTTTCCTAATACAATACAGTGAGAATTAATTAAAACCAGTAGGTAAAAACGGGTGTTACAAAGCCCGGTTCAGAGCAACTTCAGGTTAACAGAATCGTAAAGTTCAATGTTTCGCAAGATCAATCTCATGTACTTCGTGCAAAATACTCAATAAGGGGTCCAAGTAAGATGTAACGCTCCAATACCTGACCAGTTTGCACTATATAAAACTGCAGAAAAAAATAAAAAGTGTTTTGCACACTTCTGTCATTGGGCTATATGTGGGCTACATCTGGGTGATATTTGTGCTACATTTGGGCTCTTTTTTTCTCTGGGGGCCATCTTTGGAGACTTATTTGTTATGAAGTTTCCTAATTTCGTCATTTACTGCAGTCTCCTCAGTAGGAAATGCTTTCAGTTTTTCACTTTGATTCCATCAAGAAGGCATTCAGATGTGTCACACATTTGCCATAAATTCAGAATGTTAGCACTCTAGTTGTTCATTAGATCACTGTAGTAAAGCTACTGCTCACCAGGGAGTTAACTGGAAGTCTACTGCTGGTATTGAAAGTGATTGTTTCAGTCTGCATGTCAGAATTTTCTAATGAAATAGAAGAGGATTTGAGATCTCACTTAAAACATGCCCTAAATTTTCTTTCTGCAGCACTAACCATAATTTCTATGGCAAAATGAACCCCCTCATTTTGTTCCTTTTTAACTTAAATGTTTTAAGTGTTACCAGTTTATTCCAATCAAGATGGCTTCAGGTGTGCCATAATTTTGTCATAAGTAAGACTGTTAGCGCTCTAGTTGTTCTTTAGAACACTCTGGGAAGCTGCAGTAGAACACAAAGGCATCAACTGACAGGCTGCTCCTGTTGAAATATAACAGGAAGATATTTGAGATCACACTTGAAACATGTCCTAATTTTTCTTTCTACAGCACTAACCATAATTTCTATGGCAAAATGAACCCCCTCATTTTGTTCCTTTTTAAATTAAATGTTTTAAGTGTTACCAGTTTATTCCAATCAAGATGGCTTCAGGTGTGCCATACTTTTGTCATAAGTAAGGCTGTTAGCACTCTAGTTGTTCTTTAGAATACTCTGGGAAGCTGCAGTAGAACACAAAGGAATCAACTGACAGTCTCTGCCCTTGTTGGATGTACATGTTTTACTGAGAATGTCAGACTTCATTCTCACATGACTGAGAAAGATAATGTGAATTTACAGAAAATATGCTCTCATTTTAGCTTCTGGAGCACCTTTCAAAACTGTATGGGACAAGCATGTGAAAATAGTTTTCTCTCAAACATGATTCATGATATCCCAGCAGAAGGTTTTTCACAGAGTAAAATCACCTTAGAACACACCACAATTCCTGAAATTAGTATGGTACCATCAACAAATGAATTCTAATGTAACTAAAGTCTGTTATCACCCTTTAGAGTTCTCCTTTTGGTAACCCTCAAAATCTTCGATTCACTACAATGCATTTCAATGGGGTACTATCATTTATATTGGTCCCAAGATGGCTGCCAGCAATTCCAGGATGAAGTGCTGACAGCCAATCAGATCTCACGATGACATGTGTGGTTAGGCTCCACCCAGATATATGTGTTTTCTTTTCAAATTTCTCAGGAACTACTGAACGGATTTACACCATTTAACCAAAAGGCACGACTCTGAACCAAGGGCTACCTTTTTGCCAAATTTGGTGTAATTCCGTTCAGCAGTTCGGGCTGTAGCTGCGATGAAAGGTTCCTATGGAAAATTGCATGGGGAAAACACGTTTTGGGACCCTCCTTTTTTCTCGGCCCCCACTTGACGAATCACCCCGAGACTTTCAGGATAGGAGCGGACCGGAGCGCCCCATGAGTTTTGAAAAGTTCGCGAAGATTCATCCACCGGCGCCAAAGTTATTTCAAATAGAATGTCGCGGATGTCCTATGGCAAATAGGTCCTAACTATAACTATCTACTGGCGACCGCCAGTAGATAATATATAAATATAAATATATATATATATATATATATATATATATCCAGGAGTGGATGTTGTGTGGCGAAGTCCAGGGATAATTTGCCGAGCCAGCTTCCTCGGTAACAACAGACCCCTGTTTCGAAAATGGGCCGTGCGGCATGAAGCATCTGTTTCCGGTGGATATCGGGAACAACCAGTAACTCTGAAAAGGAGCAGCCGTGGAAGCCCCCAGACAAGCGGAAAAGTTTGTGCCTATGTTGTGAGAGACGGAGCCCGGGTCGGAGGACACGAGCGAGGCCAATCACTATAAGACGGTAAGGACCCGCCGAGAGTCTGGTGAAGCAGTGTGTCAGAGTGCAGACGCGGACATTTATTCAAAAGCGACTGCCTTTGAGTGTTTGATTGAATCACTTCACGCTCTGCACCATGTCTGCCGACGCGCTGAGTAAACGTGAGGCGGCAGCCAGCGAGATGTTCAATGATTCTCCCAGTGGGGAGACAGTGGTGAGAACGCAGATGAGCGCCTCACTATCAGAAGACTCCAATATTAAGGAACTATTTAAGAAGTTGGAAAAATGCATTAAATCGGAGCAGGCTAAGTGGTGGAAAGCGAAATCCCTGACTAGGTACTTGGAAGTAGGAAGAATTCCCAGAGGTTTAAGAATAATGGTGTCACCTAGCTATGAGAACCCGGACCCGAATATGCTTGCCGAGTGGGCAGAATGTAATTTAGATTCATCTCGTCGTTTAGTCCTGATTCTGATAAAATATGCAGAAAGTGACCGTATAAAATTACAGGCTGTAATTGATGATTTGAATGAACAAATCGGCAAGCTGGAGGTTACAGCTGCAATTCAACAACACAAAGAAGCCATGATTAATCGTTTGCAAAAGGAAGAGGAAATCATAAAAAAACGGAAAATTTACAAGTTTCAACGAGATAAGGTGGACTATGAGCAGGGGCGCGTGTTCACCTTTGCTAAAAAATATGATGCATTAAAAGCAGCACAGAAGCCTGATTCTTCAGTGGCTGCACAGCACAGTGCTAATGGCAATTTACCAGCAACATCCTCGACGTCGGACCTTAGCTCCGCGGTAGAGAGTGAAACTGAGAATGAACAAACTGGTTGTGGGTTGGGGTTTCCAAAACCTACCCTGGCCCAGGAATTAAATTACATGCGGCAGGACAGAAAACAAACCTTAAGACCGCGTCCGCAAAATGCAAACAGCGCCAAAGACAAAATCAAAAACGCCGGGCAAGACGTCAGCGAGTCCGCCAGCACAAAATCGAAGAACAGAAAACCCAGAAACAGCAAATGGAAACGATAATGGGACACGACATGCATGTTAAAGATTCTAATTCAAATACAGTGATCAATTTGTCAGACATGATCTTAAGAAAAGAGGAAATAGAAATCTTAGCTCTTGGTCTCTCATTTAGCCCGCAATGTGACTTCAACTATGCTGAAACACGCACAGATATGTACAAATTTGTGCGTAAATTGAAACTTCAGAAATATCATCTTTTGCAGAAAACACAAAATCGTGAATTGGCAGAAACAACGTCCAGCAGCAGTAATCGTGTTCCAGGACTCACAGCAGGAGATGTGGAACTTTTGCAAAACCTTCAGCAACTGCAAGATGAGAACTTAACAGCACAAGGTGAAACCAATTTGGAAGAGTTTGAATTTAATAGAACAATACGTACCCATTTCAAAACCCAAATCTAAATTCTGTCCTGTGATGGTTCGAGACAATCTGGACATCTTCAATGAAAAGGTCACCACAGAATTGAAGAAATTGTACTTATCAACCACGCGAGTACGAAAAAGTACAATAAACAAGACAATTTATATTTTCAATTAATGAAAAAACTTCAAACTGATCAGGATATCATCATTCGACAGTCGGACAAGGGGGCAACGTGGTACTGTGGCCACGTAATCTTTATATGGAGGAGGCCCTCGGTCAACTAAATGACAGGGATTGTTATCGCAGGAGCACCATGGCAACGGTCAAAGAATCTTGGAATGATATCCATATTAAACTTCGTGCATGGAAAACCGCAGGATTACTCAGTATTGAGGAATTTAATTTTTTGAAGACTGAGCATCCGGTAATTCCGGTAATCTATTTCATTCCTAAAATCCATAAAGACAGGAGAAAACCCCCTGGCAGGCCAATTATATCAGCATGTGGCAGCATCATGGAAAATACTTCATGATACGTGGATTATTTCTTGCAGGAGCATGTGAGGAAACTCCCGTCATACGTCCAGGACACCAGTGATTTCCTGAGAAAGATACGAGATGTGACATGGGATGCAGATTGTATACTCATCTCACTTGATGTGAAGTCACTTTACACCAGTATCCATAATAAGGACGGAGTGAGAGCTGTAGAATATTATTTGAACTTGAAACCTATGTACTTCTACATGCATAACAAAATGCTGATTTCCATGATTGTATCTTGTCTGGAGAATAATTTCTTTCTTTTTCAGAATCAGGTTTTCCAGCAGATTAGAGGTGTCGCCATGGGGGCCTGTTTCTCTCCAAGTTATGCCTGTCTGCATATGGGGTTTTGGGAGGAACAGGTGCTCATGGCGGCACACAGAGAAACTTTTTCCAAACATGTCCTTTGCTGGTACAGGTACATAGATGATCTGTTCATGATTTGGAGAGGTACAGAACGGGATGCCCTAAAATTTATTGAACAGATCAATATGAACAATTTGAACTTACAATTCTCTGCCCAAATGAGTAAGGAGGCTATTATTTTTCTAGATGTAGAAGTGTTTGTGGTTAACAACAAATTGGAAACAAAGCTTCATCGGAAACCAACTGCGGGGAATACCATTCTCCATGCATCTAGTCATCACCCCCAACACTTGATTCACAGCATCCCCTATGGGGAGATGCTGCGAATACGCAGGATCTGCAGCACAGACAAGGAATACGTTCAGGCACAGGAGGAGAGTAGAAAAAGATTCCTAGCCAGAGGGTATTCCAGGGATGTTATTAGAATGGCTGTAGACCAGGTTAACAAGAAAGAGAGGGTTGAAACATTAACAGCTAGATCCAATCCTCGCATTGGCAGTCAGGAGCAGAGCGTGCAATCAGCACGTCTCATTCTGACATATAACCGCCAACACAAAGCCCTACGGAAAATAGTCAATAGAAATTGGGCTTTGGTTCAGAATGATTCGGTTTTAGAGGGCATAGTTACCAATAGCCCCAAAATCACGTTTAGAAAAGCTCGCTCCATGAGTAATTCCCTCGTAAAAAGCAGCCCTGAGATTAAATCCATGACAACATGGCTGAATGCAAGGAATGGCTTTATCAAATGTGCCATATGCAAGGCCTGTAAATATGGGATAAATGGAACATCTTATATAACTCCATTTAAACCTAAGCCTGTAGTCATCAACAAAAAACTCAACTGCAAAACAGAATATGCAGTATATGTGCTGGAGTGTTCGTGTGGCCTGCAGTATGTGGGTAGTACCAAGCTGCAGGTCCACAAACGAATACTCCAGCATATTAGGGCCATCACTAACAATGATGAAGCCTATCCGGTGGCAAGACATTTTAAAGCCTCACATAATAACAACTTGGAGGATCTGAGATACTTTGTTATCGATACAGTCTTGCCTCTCAGACGAGGAGGCAACCGTGAGTCAATGCTGAGAAAACTGGAAACTCGCTATATAATTGAGTTAGATAGCAAAACTCCTAACGGTTTGAATTCCAGTGAGGATTTCTACACCTGCCTGTAATTATCATGACTTATCATGATTATTGTGCCTGTATTCATCATGGATTTTATGCATTTAACCTATTTTTAAACATCTCGTGGGTTTACATATGCTGCCTCATTTTTTACATTTATACATTTTTAACAATTTTTTGTTCCATTGTTTTAGCTTTCACACAATGGTAATTTTTAATGTCTTATACCAGGTTTCGAAATCACGGCTGTGAGGGAACTGGTGGGAGATTAGTTTGTTTAGAAATCATACACAATTGTTTTAATTTGACATAGGCTAAGAACAAAGCCCACTGGGGCACGATTCACTACTTTTCCTTGTTTCTTTTTTGGTCATGTTTTTATTATATTAAAAACATTTCCATGTAGTGGGATATAGTGCGGTATTCAAACTGGGCATACTCACTTGTTGAGGCACATGAGCTAAAGCAACTATGTACAATGGGATTTTAGAAAATGATTTACTGTTTTCTTTTAAGTCTTATGTGATGTTGTTTTTAGCTTGTTTTTAGCATATTTTAAACTATCTTTTATTATGCTTTGCCTGTCATTTATATATATTCATGTATTTATTTATTAATAATTATATGAAATGTGGTTTTGTCTGGGGAAACTTTTCTCGATACAATACTATACAATGAAACAATATTGCCCATGATACAAGGATGTAGATACATTGTATCTGTTCTATGTCTATGAACGATTATCAAGCACTGGCACTTTAAATAGGTGAAAGCACCACATCAGCGCGTCATGTGATCAAGGCATCGTGGATGCCGAAACGCGTAATGGCGATGGTGCAGGGCGTTCTTTTGAAATAAAACACACATTGCACCTTAAAGGGTCTGTTTTCGTCTGTCCAGGAGTGGATGTTGTGTGGCGAAGTCCAGGGATACATATATATATATATATATATAATATACAAAAAGAGTTGCCTCTAGGTGGGATGCACTCCCAGGTGGAAATTACGCCAAAGCAAGGGCACACGCAATGAACAAAGTCCTTTTCTGGTTTACCTGCCAGACGCGTTTCGGGCCAACGCCCTCTTCAGTGGCAGACCATGTGACGTGCCGGCATGCGGCAACCACCAGTAAATCCCCATAATAATAACACTCAGGTGAACCACCTGAAGCAATGCTTCCTGGGACTGGTGGTTCAGTAAAACCCAAGTGGGTCGCCGCCGGCACATATATATATATATATATATATATATATATATATATATATATATATATATATTTTGTTGTCTTGGCACCCGTGGGATAAATGAAATGGAGGATTGGGGAGCTGAGCTGCTGTCTTCTTTTCTACCCCCGTGAACGTATGTGTGGTGGGCAAGCGACATATCCTGGGGAATGCTGTGGAGGCAATTATTGGGGAGATATATACACATATATAGCTAGTAATTGTAACCTGCTACTTTTAAAATTATTTTACGTTTTCAATTTATATTTATTTCTTTATTTACCCAACCCTAAAAAAACACCAATACCATATTTCATTTCACACCCTTAAACCCTAAGAACACCTGTAACCACTCTATTCCATTACCCACCTCATAACACTTAAAATGCTCTTAACACCCTATACCCCTACCCAACCCTAATACCTAAAAATACCCTTACCACGCTATCTCTCTACCCACCCCAAACCCTAAAATACCCTTACCTCCTTTTACCTCTACCCACCCCTAAACCCTAAAATGCCCTTACGACCCTATATTTCTACCCACCTCTAAATCCTAAAAACTACTCTTACCGGCCTATGCCCCTACCCACCCCTAAACACTAAAAACACCCTTAAAACCTTATAACTTTCCCACCCCTAAATCCTAAAAAATACTCTTGCCACCCTATTACCCCTACGCACCCCTAAACCCTGAAACAAACACTTACCCCATGCCCCTCCCAGCCCCTGAACCCTAAAAACACACTTACCACCCTATTCCATTACCCACTCCTAAACCCTTGCTTGGTAAAGGATGCGTTGTAAAGGCATTGCGATGGGATGACTGTGGTGTAAAGGCTTTTTCCCTCTACTGCACTGCTTCAAGCAGCGACCCTGCCCGGATTCCAGGCAATTACGTATTTTGATATCCATTGTATTGCTTTACATGAATCGTAGCAGACGGCAGGCTTTTTTTCCATCCCTTGTTGCACTGTGTACACTTCTTAACTAAGTGAAATATATAAATTTGACACAAAAGAAAATTGGCACTCCTATTTAACTTGTTTTGTTTGATAACATTCCTTTCAGCTTGAGCTTAACAAGATTTAATTTGCTGTACACATTTGCATCAACGTTTTCCACAATTTCGTGGGTTGGTTATATCCCTTTTCACCCGTTTTTCAGATGGTGTGGAGCGCAGAATATTTAAATTCCCTTTCAATCCCAATCCAAAGCATTTTATAGCACTGTGTATTTAAAAGAGATATTGCCATGTAGACTTTTGATCTGTAACTATAAACAGTAGCCTGACTTAAGAACACGTGCATGAGGAACAACTTATTTTCCACACTATAATGCATATTCTTGACCAAATCCAAAGAAACCAGGGCAGTCTAAATGCACTTTGTATTTTTTTGCCTGTGGCAGCTCTTCTCCTGTAAGAAGGGCCACATGGCTCTTATGGTTTGGTGAGCATAAAACTGCAGAGCTAGTCACGGCCCATGGTCAGTAAATGAGATTTATGTGCTTGTTTGGGCAGTCCGAGAGGGAGTTTGAAGCATATTTCTTTACAGTTGCTCTTTCTGAACCTGTAACGCATCTCTTACCCTGAAATGGAAATTGATGGTGGCGTTATTGTCAATTTCCTGCAGGTGACTTATTGTTGCATGAAGAGGTCCATAAGACTGCACTACTCGGGGAGAAGAATTATATTGGATGTTTATGATCATGCTGAATCTAGGAGTAGAGAATGACTGCACTAAGGTACACTTTGATACCCACACCAAGAGTTATTAAAGCCAATTTCTGTTTTGACAGGCAAGAACTAGATGAATATCTTCATGTAACACACACAGTTCAGAAACATAGTGAGCACGTAGACAGTAGAAGGCTAAGGTGAAGAAATAAGAGCCCAGGTCAACTTGGCCTGCAGATCCGCAGATGTACATCAGCTCCTAACAAGGGAATGAATCATTTTGAAATTTGTGTGGACCCTGGGACTGTTTCAGTCCAGAGCCATGCTCAAACAAGAACAGTTCCCAGAAGTGTATGTACGAGTCCTGGTGAAGGCAGCCATACTACCGGCGATTCTGTTGGGTGATGTTTACCTCCTCCACAACAGATGAGAGCCTGCCTCCCCTTCAGAATGTGTATTTTTTTTCTAAGAAACTTTGCTTTAATTGCAAAAATCTTTGTTCGGGATTCCATATTCATTTTTAGCTCCTCAAAGTTCATTAATTGTTCTCTTTTTATACAGTTCTTGATTAAATATATAATTGAAGTGTTCCAATCTTTGCAATCTAATCTTCTGCCACATACCTGGAAATTGTTGTTCATCTGTGGCATTTGTTGCGATAGCCTGAATCACCAATGCAGCTTTTTCCTGTTTCTGATCGGTAGTAGGCATGCTGTATTTTTCACCTGTTTTTAATAGTAAGAGGTATCACACTCCCATCCACCCCAATTTTGGATCCACTATTGTTAAAAAAGCAAGATTCTTAATTTTTCCACGATCTACACCACTGCAGATCTACTGTTTTATGGAACAACAAAGAATTTGAAGACCTAAAGGTAAATGCAGTGTGGTTACATGTTTTCTACCTTTTTATTCCATGTCGGAAAACTCAAAACAATGCAGAGCATTATTAATACTTTTTTAAAGGTTGAACACAAAGAAGGTATTAATATTTAGCCTATTCCAATTGTTGAAAGCATTGATCTTTCTTTAAAGCATCACACATAAAACCCCACTATTGCTTATAGTCCTTCTCGATTTAGTAATTTATCAATTGTAAGCTTTCAAACATCAACCTAGCAACCTCTCTGAGAATTTCAATGTCTGGAAATTTTACCTCAATGCTGGCCTCCTTTTATTTCCATCGAGAGACGCAAGCAAAGAAGACAGTGAGTGACCTGTAATAGTGAAGCCAAATACTTAAGTTGATTATGTACCTTAATGTAGGAAATCTGTTTTTCCTGCACAGTGACCCCAGATTTTTCACCTGTTGTTGGATCCTTTATTTTTGCCAGCTTTAGAACCCCACACAGACCGCAAGCTGTTAAGCCAAGTTTAATGTGGCTTTATCCGTTTGCCATCTTGAAAATGCTCTTGCTCATGGCATTTTTGGGCCTATTTACAGTAAGGCAAACAAAGAACTTCTGAAAAAGTGGGTAGGGTGGGCCGTAGGAACTTTTGCTCCATTGGTTACAGAGCGCCTCTGAGTCACTCCTACCACTAGCTGTGCACTTTACCTGTACTACCCTGGAGTAGCATGCCCGTGCTCCCCCTTTAAACCTAGTTAAATTGACTTATTGCCAATTGGCATATATAACTTGCTTGTTCGTCTCTACTAAATGGTATAGAGCGCACCCAGGCCCTGGAAGTTAAATGTCTCTGCTGGACTATAGCACCTACTGCATTATGGTGGCAGTACTAGCATGGTTTCAGGTCTACCCTGTGCAGCCTGACTGCTCCAGTGTAAAGCCTGCTGTGCAACCTGTCAAAATACCCCTTTTTGACAGGTAAAAAGCTTCCTTTTAAATATTAGTAAGTTACCCCTGTGAAAACCTTGTAGCACACAAGGAATGGTGCATGGTATTTACAATTGGGTCATGTAGAAAATTAATATTACCATGTCCCTACAGTGACATGGCCTAAGAAACTAGTTTCACTGTGGCAGGCGTAGCTGTCTTATGAAGAAAACAGAGTACAGATTAAAATACCGTTACTGTATCTCTGGAATGGTACCAGCTAAAAAAATAATGAAACCAGTATTTAATAGTTATTAATGATCCAATTCAATGGTGATGGTGCATTTGTTATTAGAAAGTTACCTTTTAACTGAACTGTCAGAACGCTAATTGGCATAAACGTCTCCCAGCTCTCAGCCTGTGCTCAGCCTTGAATAGATGTGAACAAGGTGTGAAATGCCTCCCAGGAGCAAACAATAGGTTGACCTGAATGGGCAGGGAAGACTTCTCTGAACTTCACAGAATGATCAGAGGTGGGGGCTGTCGGCATCTTGGGACAGCACTGTCAATCCTGCTTGACAGGTGTGTTGAGCCACATGTAAGTCTTGGCACAGCCTTGAAATGGAGAGAACGGGGGCGTGTCCAAGATGGCGGCGGTGTAGGTCGCACATCTCGGAGCTCTGCCGGTTTGCAGGCCCAGCAGCGCCACAGCGGGCGCGTTGGGGCTCGGACACAGCAGAGGAGTGGGCCTGAAGACGGACGGCGGGCGAGTGGACATCCGGGAGCTGCAGGAGACGGGGGAGCGGAGGCGGCCTTAACGACTGAGGCGGGCCGGCCCGGAAGACACGACGAGCTGTTGCCTGCGGCTGCCTGGAGAGGGCGTTACCGCGTACTGCCTCGGTGCGGTGGGGAAGCGTGCTCCTGCAGATCGGTAGAGGTGCGGCGGCCCACCCAAGAACCTATCGTAAACAGTGAGTGGGGACATCAGGGCACGGGAGCGGGGGAAAGACTCCATAATTCGAACGTGGTGGGTAGCACCCGCGTCCCGTTGCCACCTCCTTTCCCCCCTCGGCTCCCGACCGCGCCTTGGCCTGGTGGTGCGGAGGGGACTAGGAATTCGTCGATACCTAAGTTTTGGGTGAGCTGCCTCCCCACCCCAAACCCACCCCTGCCGGAGTGCAACCGTGGAGCCCGAAACAGTGCCACTCAGCCCCGGAGCTGGAACACGAGACGAGGGCCCTGGAAAGAGGCCTTTTGCGTCCTGCGGTTGTGGGCCGGCCCGTCTTTTTCTACAAATATAGCAGCGCTGCCATCTCCTTCTTCGCCTCCGTCCACAGCTGCGCCCTGGCCTGGTGGTCCGGGGGGGCGTAGGGCACCGCCGACTCCTCAGTTTTTGGGTGCGCTGTCCCATTCCCCCCCTCCCTGGCCCAGGTGCGCCGTGGAACCCGCGGCAGTGCCAGTCAGAGCCGGAACACGAGACGAGGGCCCTAGAAAGAGGCCTTCTGCGGCCCGTGGTTGTGGGCCGGCCCGTCTCTTTATACCAATATAGCAGCGTTGCAACCCCCCCCCTCTTATTAGAACCCAGGAACGCCATTGAGCGCTGGCAGCCCAGCAGGCCTGTGATACCCCTCCTCACGGGCCTGGAGTCGTGCTCTGGGGCTCGCACTAATTCGCCCTCCCTCCCCCGGGACTACCCCACCGAATATAGAGGCGAGGGCCTTGGATCACGGCCTTCTGCGCCCCAAAGGTGGTGAGCCGGCCCGCCTTGCGCTGTCTGCGCACGTGCACAAGGGGTTACCCCCCTGGACACAAAGATCTGTGGAGGAGGTGATCGATTGGCCTCATAATAGTGCACCCACTAGTGTTCACAGGAAAGACCCCCGGGGAGAGTGAGGCAGTTGAACATAGCAGGGAGCCACGGGCTCTCAGGAACCTTGCGAGTATGTCCACTCATCGTTGGATGAAAAAAGACCCCTCAGTGAATGACATCTTTGCCCGCTCAAGCACAAAAAGTCAGATGCAACAAAAGAGGCCGATGACCAAGGGGGGCTCACAGACAAAACCAGTGGGGAGGATGGGGATAGAAAGGAGCCCCCACTCACACAGGCATTCATGGAGCGCTTGTTCAGCACTCGTCGAGAGGATTTCGCGGATCTCAAACGTGACATAGCGTCGGACATCAAGGGAATTAGACAGGATGTTGGGGCCCTCGGCCAAAGAATAGACTCGATGGAACAGAATCACAACGCCCAGGAGGAAGAGCTGGAGGGCCACCGCCGGGAACTTCTGGATCTACGAGATTAGAACACAGAGCTGCGCTATCAGATCGAAGCTCTAGAAAACAGATTGCGGCGCTCCAACATATGTATTAAGGGAGTACCAGCCCGGGCCATCCAGACTGACCTGGAAGGGTTCGTGATTCGGTTATTCAAGCACCTATGCTTATCACAGCAAAGAGCACTAAAGCCGCCTCCAATCAGGAACCCCCACCCCCCAACCAGTACAATGAAGTGTGAAATCTGTACCCCTCATCCTTCCTGAACTCTCAGGTAAGGACCTACAAAAGAACGGGTCTTGCCAAGAAACAGTCTCACCTTCGACAACAGAAACTGTAGCTGCATCCTTATTCACCAAATGCCAGAGCTTAGGAAGCATTAATTGACATCCTCTTGCTAACAAAGTTTTTGGAATTTCTAAAGGGAGTCCTGTTTCCATCCACTCACTTTAGTCCCTGGATCTCCACTTTCCACCAACAGGAATGAAGGCAATCCGTTTCTGTAGCCTGGGGAAGCACTCCTCGTCCCCTAACTTGTGCTATGTTAAACCAGAGGTGCTGTTAATGTTCTGTGTGTGTTTTTTTTATTTAATGGATACTAGTTCATGGATCAAGTGCATTTCTTGTAGGTCAATTAGATTATTAAAGTCAGTAGACCTGCATGTTTAGTAACATTTTTAAGATGTTTCGATGCCTGTAAGTGCCTCCCCTGAGGTCATGGGGGGGTCTTTAGAAGTGTACTCCAGTGGTTAATTGGGACTTAAAAAACTAAGTCGGAAGGTAAAATATTTGACTGGAATGCGCCTGGTTGGTTTATCCAACAATGTCTCGAATGGAAATCATTGAAAAAGGGGAACAGTAAAAAAAAAACAGTGATGCAGATCACAACGGGGGTGGGGAACAAAAGAGAGGGAGACCACAACGATGAACTTTGGAGTGAAAAAGAGTATTATTTGTAAGTAGTTATAGCAGCACTACAGTACAATTAAATATACAATGACCATAACACACAAAGTGAGCACTGGAAGTGTTTAGTGAGCGGCGCAGTGACACGAGTGATGAGAGCAGTGTGAACGGCGACAAGGAGTAAGAAGAATGTGGTCAAAATTTACAAAAAGATATATACAATGTTCATGTTTTTGGAATCAGACTAAATAAATTGACCACAACAGCGCCCAAGTTCTATGCTGGGTAGTCGACGGCGTTTCAACCTGATTGATTTCAGGTCATCATCAGGACAATGGTCATTAGTTTGAAAGTAGTGCTGTATTAAAGGAAGAAGGGAAAGGAGGTCAGTAACTAAGAAGCCCAAGAATAAAGCAGAAAGACGTAATTCCAGGTCCATAGTAATTACCTGAACTAGACAGGGGTAAGTCAAGTGTCCGGATCAGGACAATCAGGGAGTGGGAAACCAGCGAGGCGTCAGGTGTCCGCATGTAGACTGAAATGGGAATGGTCATGGGTAAATAGTGTGCCTCAAAACATGTAGAAGACAGGAAAGGCAACAGCTGTCAGCGCGCATATATAATTACCCAAAGTGGATTAGGTATCACAGCGTGATGAATCGGGGAGAGGGCTGACATTCCAAGCGTGGGTCGGGCGGTCAAGTCGGGCCTGAATGGTGAGGAGGAGTAAATTAAGTTTAGGGAGGGGGAGCGTCAAGGTAGACAGAGTTAAGTACGGTGGTACGGGTTAAGAGCCATGACTTACTTGAAGGGTAAAGAATTCCAGGATCGGAGTCGCAGAGTGGAGATCTGTATTATCCGGAGTTATAACAGAGGAACCAAACCTCTGTGATGTGGCTGGGCAGGGGACGAATGAAGTGTCCACGAGCACGGGGAGAAAGGAACCGGCATTAATTGCCGTATCAAACGGTCAGGTAACGGATGTCACGAGGGGCGGGAAAACTAGACCGGTGGTGGTAAAGAACGTCAAGGGGCCCCGGGGGGACCAAGGAGAATCAGTCAGAGGAAATAAACCACCGCGAGTGAAGGGTTCGATGCCGTAGTTGGCTTCCAATTTGGCATATGCATGGAACATTGCAGTATGATCACGAATAACAAACGAAAATTGATAATAACAAAATTATTCAATTTAACATAATTACAAATATAAGGACAATTTAAACATGGAGGCTATTAATCAAAATCCATTGGTATATTAAAAGATTACCGATATTGACGATACAATATTGGTGGTATCAAAAGAGTACTGCACAATTCAGTTTTAAGGACAATTATGATGTTTAAAAAGTCAATTGCCAGAAGAGAACATAACCATATAAATGTGATTATGATAAAGCATCAAATGAAGATAGGTTACTTGAAGGTTGGAACAATAAATACAGTTGGAAATATGGGTCGAGGGTATATACTGTATGTCAAGATCATATCGGTAACTACAGGTAATGGGGGGGAGCCTAAATATTGCATAACACATATAATATTGCTGATCCCGCAGTCGAGGCCAATCTGGTAGGATAAGTGCCTGTTAGGGAAGAAGGGAAAAACATGCACACACATAATTACGCTATTATCAGTATGTGGACCTGTGCGGACTGGTCACAATTACGTATGTACATATCAAAAGGAAGGGAAGCGCATGTGTAGTTTATATCGGGAATGGAGTAAACAACTACATGTTGACCAAGGCTGCAGTGGTCTAAACAGGTATGTTCAACTGGTAGAATCCCCTAGGTGATAGAGGGGGCCGTGTCAAGGAGAGGCAAAAAGGGCTTGTACGGATCACGGGGCTGTAATGACCGTGTTCCACTCATCCAGTGTATTTAAGCCATTGGTGACAGAATTGCAACGAGCAATCCATCTACATTCGCATTTGTTGAGCAGGAGTTGTAGGTTTCCACCTCTCAGAGGTAGAGTGGGGCGGTCAATCACTTGCCAGGTTAAGTCTGTCTCAGAATGATCTTTTTCTTTGTAGTGACCAACAAGGGGAGCAGTCTCAACATTACATCTGATACGGCTTTGATGTTGGAAAATCCGCTGCTTAACCATCTGTGTTTGTCCGATGTATAATAGATCGCAGGGGCAGCGAATGGCGTAAATGACATTTGACGTGCGGCAGTTAGAGAAAGTTTTGAGTTTGTAAGTGTGTTCTGCAGTTACAAATTCCTTGGTGTTATGGGTCAAATTACATGCTGGGCAGGTTTGGCATTTATAATGACCCACGGCCAGTGGTAGTCCCCACAATGAGGTCACAGTTTGTGGTTTTCTTTCATTTTTAGGCCAAGTGATAGCATGGACCAGTTTATCAGCTAGGTTGCTACCCCTCTTGTAAGAAAACAATGGTGGTTCTTTGAAGGACGCCTGGGTCCGTAATATAGACCAGTTCCTTTTTATAACTTTGCTGACCAAGTTGCTGGAGGGACTGTAGGTCGACACGAATGGAATGCGTAGGTTAGTCCGTTTTGGTGAGGGGGAGAGTAAAACCTCCCTGTGGCAGTACCACGCCCTTTTGGATGCATGGGAAACCATGCGTTTTGGGTAGCCTCTGTTGATCAATTTCTCAGAGAGGATGGCAGCTTCCCTGAAGTAGCCTTACAGTTTCTTCAGATACGAAGAAATTGGCCATAGGGTAAACCGTCCCTGAGGCCTCTGGGATGGTAACTGGAGTACATCAAGAGAGTGTTCCGCTCAGTAGGTTTACGGTAAAGGGCAGTGCCTATGGTACCCGCCTCGGCATGAAGGGTGAGGTCGAGGAAGGGGAGGACATTGTTTCTAACATCCGAGGTGAATTTGAGATGATTTTGGCAGTTGTTGAGCCAAGAGATAAAAGACGTCAGATCTTCGCGTGTGCCATGCCAGAGTAGGAGAATGTCGTCAATGTATCGATGCCAGAGGTTAATGTTATTGAGAAATGGATTTTGTGCAGATAGGAAGTAGGTTGTTTCGAGGTGATGAACATAGAGGATGGCAAAGTTGGGAGCGAAGCAGGCCCCCATGGTGACACCTTTGATCTGTAGAAAAAAGGTGTTTTTGTAAAGGAAGTAGTTATTGGTGAGTGCAATGTGTAGTAAGTCGATGATGAAGTCGGTGGGAATGCGGGCTGGTCTGGGTCGTGCGTCAAGAAGTTGGGTTATAATGGTAAGACCTTCGGAGTGTGGTATGTTGGTGTACAATGACTCGATGTCTAGGCCTATCATGAGGTCGTTGTTATTGTCAAAAGGTCTGTCTTCAATGATGTTTATAAGATGTGTACTGTACCTTACAAAAGTGTCGGTCAGTGGGACAAATTCCTTTAGAAAAGAGTCAATGTATTTTCCAAGTGGTTCCAGAATGGACCCACACCCAGATACTATGGGTCGTCAAGGTGGGTTAGTCGGGTCTTTGTGGATTTTTGGTAATACATAAATCACTGGAGTACGGGGGTGTGGGTTATTTAAGAAAGCGTGTTCTTTTTTGGAGATGATATCCGACTGTAGGGCGTGGGTAGTGATAGTTTGTATTTGCTTGCGAATGTCCGGTAGGGGGTCTTTAGGTAGGAGGCGGTAGTGAGAGGTGTTACTGAGTTGGCGTAGGACCTCGCTGTCATAATTATCCATGTCCATGATCACTATACCCCGTCCCTTGTCAGCAGGTTTGATGACTGTGTTCATTGTCACGTAAGCTGCCTAGGGCCTGCTTCTCCCTGATGGGTATATTATATGGGACAAATTCAGAGTGAGATTGTAATTCCTTGACTTCATGCATGACTAACCTTTCGAAAGCCAAGATTTCAGGTGGCATCATAGTAGCAGGGGCAAAGAAGGTAGAGGCTGGATTTTTTATTTTTTATTTATTTATTTATTTTGAAGGTTTTATATAGCGCGAACATGACCCTTGCGGGTATCAGAGCGCTTTACAAGTAAGGTAGTTAAACAAAAGAAACAATGTACAAAAGGAACATAGTATTTCGAGATAAAGACTTATGTTACAGCTGGTTGTTCTACGAGTCCGAAATAATGTTCAAGTGAATTTCGTCATGAGAAGAGATTTAACTTCTTTTTTGAAGGAGGCAGTTGATGAGTTGAGTCTGGTTTCTGGGGGGTAGTGCAGTCCAAATCCTTGGAGCAATTCCAGAGAAGGCGCGATTATATGTTTTCTTCTTGGCAAATCTTTGAGGCTTCAAAAGAAGGTTGTTGGCGCTCCTGGAGGATCTGTTTCCACACGAGAGCTCCAGTTTCTGGGCCAGGTACCTCGGGGTGTTGTGATGTAGGGCTTTGTGCGTCATGCAAGCGATTTTTAGTTGAATTCTTGCTTCGAAGGGTAGCCAGTTGAGCGCTTTGAAGTCGGGGGAAATGTGGTAATGTTTTTTGGAACCTGTGATGAGCCTGGCCGCTGAGTTCAGTGATGCTCTTAGCGGGGCAGTTGTTGATCTAGGGAGTCCACAGAGAGTTGCACTACCATATTCTAGTCTGGGAATTACTAGTGCTTGGACTGCCAGTTTGAAGTCATTTGCTGGGAGGAAGGGTTTTAATTTTCTCAGGGTGTGCATCTGAAAGTTTGCTCCTTTTGCTGCGGCACTGATATGTTTTTGCATGTTTAGGTTACTGTCCAAAGTTACTCTCAGTGATTTTGCTGAATCGATTATAAGAGGTTGGCAGTTGAGCGCTGTAAGTTGTTTAAGCCATTCTTGTATGATGGCTGTTTGGTTAGGGGGGGCGATTAGTAGGGATTCGGTTTTGAGGGAGTTTAGTTTGAGGTGGTTTTCAGTCAACCAAGACTGAGTTTTTTGTAGAGTTAGATTGAGAACTTTGATGTCATCCGGAGAGTTTATCTTTAAATATAGTTGTGTGTCGTAAGCGTACATGCGAAAGTGGATATTTGATGAGTTGAGGATCTCAGTGAGTGGCTCCATGAATAGGTTGAACAGTGTAGGTGATAGGGAGGAGCCCTGCGGGACTCCTAATGTGACTGGGACGGTCCTGGACAGGGATTGGTTGACCTTGAACCTTTGGGATCTATTTTGGAGGAAAGAGGTAAACCAATTTAGAACTGTCCCTGATAGGCCCATTCTGTGTTGCAAGAGGTCTAGTAGATTATCATGTTTGACGGTGTCAAATGCCGAAGATAAGTCAAGTAGGATAAGTAGGCAGGCTTCGTTCTGATCTAGGATTTCTAGTGCGTCATCTACTATGTGGGTCATGGCCGACTCCGTACTATGCCCTGCCCGGAAGCCAGATTGAAATTTATTGAGCAGGTGGAAGTTGGTGTTGTGGTTGTCTAACTGGCTGAGAACACATTTTTCTAGGAGTTTCGCCAGAGTTGGAATGTTGGAAATTGGTTGGTAGTTATTTAGGTCCGCGGGGTCCGCCGTCGTTTTTCCCAAGATGGGGGAAACTTGTCCCGATTTGAGAATATCAGGAATAACTCCTTGGACTAAGGAAGCATTGATGATCTTTGTCCAAAGTGGCAATAGCACCGGTATGAGATCTTTGAGGTAGTTAGCAGGGAGGGGATCAGAGAAGTGGTTGGAGGGGTTCAAGGACGTGAGTGCTTTTAGGATTGTTTCTTCGCTGTAGGCTGTGAAGGAGGCCCAGGAGGCGTTGTTTTTGAGGGCGAGCTTAGCTGTGCAGGTGCTTGAGGTTGCTAGAGTATGAGATGGCATGTCCTTCTGAGTGTCAATCTGAGCTAATGAGGCCTTAAGTAGGTCCGTTTTCAGGAGTTCCGTCTTTCTCGTGAAGAAGGAAGAAAATTCTTCGCAGCTGGGTGGAGAACATTGACCATCTTGGGGAGGGTGAGCTACGCCAAGAGATTGAGTTTTGACTAGTTCAAATAGTTTCTTGGGTCGGTTCTTGGCTAGATCTAGCTGATTTCTGAAAAAGTTTGCTTTTGAGTGTCTGATCTTTCTATAGTACGGGTTTCTGGAGGATCTGAGCAGTTTAAGGTGGTCCGTGGATGGTGATGACCTCCATCTCCGTTCAACTAATCTTAGGGCTCGTCTGTCCTCGTTGAGTCTACCGTCATACCAAGGTTTAGAGTCTTTTGTGGAGAGCCTCTTCAGTTGTAGAGGCGCGGTTGTATCTAAAATCATGGTCATGGAGTTAAAGTAGTGTTGTGTCAAAGCTTGAACATCAGTTAGGTCTTCCGGGGGAAGCAGGAGGCTGACATTGGCGGATGTGGATAAGTCTGTGAGGGAGCTTTTTAGGTTTCTCTTCCATACTTTAGGTCTTGTAGGTTGTGCTGAGCGTAGTTTAACTGATACCTTGATGGAGAAGGTGATGGAATGGTGATCAGACCAATCACAGGGGAGGATTGTGTTAAGCTGAATGGCCTCTGGGTTGGCAATCACCAAGTCAAGGGTTGAGCCTTTGACATGTGTGGGGCTATTGCAGATTTGGGTGAGGTCAAGGTCCGAAAGGAATGTTTTGAGGCTATTTACTGCCGGGTCCTTAGGGTCGTTCCAATGGAGATTGAAATCACCAAGGAATATTTGGGTATTTTGTTGACCAGTATGTGTGGTCACGATGTCCATAGATTGCTCGATGAAGGTGAGGTTGTCGCCTGGCGGGTGGTAAAATGTGTGCAGTGAACAGATTGGTTTGTTATTACTTGTGATATCTAAGCAAAGATATTCACATGAGGAAAGATCCGGTGAGGGTGAGCGGTTCACTGAGAGGCTGTTCCGGTAGATGCAGGCAATACCGCCTCCTGGTCTAATAGGTCTGTCTAGTCTGGTGATGTCATAATTGGGGGGGACCAGTATGTCTAGGATCGGCGTGGACGATTCATTTAGCCATGTTTCGGTTAGGATTAGGAGGTCCGGTTCGTGAGTATAAGGTCAGCAATGCCAGCTGCGTGTGCTGAGGCTGATCTACAGTTTAGTAGAATGCAATTGAGACACGGCTTGGAGGTCGTTGGAGGTTCCAGTGTTAATGGAATTTGCATAAGATTCTCCAGGGTTATACCTCTGGTGTTGCGATTAGGGGCTCTGTGTGTACTGAGATGAATGGTTTCGATTAGGGAGGGTTGCTTCGGCTTGTTCGGGACTACTGTGGACTGGCTGGGTGGGGGGGATCGTAGGAGAGGAGGAGGGAGTGTATATCCTTAGCGGATAGAGTATTCTTCCTGCGGATCGGACGGGTTGTGGAATTGCAGTTAGGAACTGTTCTCCATCTTGGGGGCGGCTGATTAAGGGATAGAGGTTGCAACTGGTGCTGGGGTGTGGGGCTGTTGCTGTGGGCGTTCCTGCTCTTATCAACCGCGTGTCGTCTGATCTTGGGTTGCTGCCTGATCAGGTTCCATAGCTTATGGAGGTCATCTTTGATAAATTGTAGTGATGGAACTGACTCGCATAAGGTTTATTGGATTCAGGTTTGTCAGCAAAGAATTGTTTCAAGCGGATGCGTCGGAAGAAAAGGAGTAAGTCCTCTTGTAGTTTGAAGAAATTGCTGCGATCCGCTGGGACAAACGAAAGGCCCTTGCTTAGGAGAGAGACCTCCTCTAAGGACAGAACATGCTTGGATAGATTGAAGATAGGGATGGGGGCGGGATTGGGTGTGCTCTGGCCAGCTAGGGTGTCGATGTTACATTGCACAGTGGGCTGCTGGTCCATTATGGTGTCCATCTGAGGTAGTGTGGTCTCATCAGTGTTGGTTGTCGACCGGGCAAATTCGGCATCATCTCTAACAGTGGAAGGAGACATCATTGGGGGCCCCACTGGTAGAATTTGAGACGTGTTTGTCGCTCGCCCGCGTATTGGTATTGGTAGTTGGGTCTCGTTTGCCCATGGCCGCGGCCGCGTTTCCCTCCTAAAAAAACAGTTGGTCATAAGGGTTCAGGATGGGGTCTGTTCTGTGGGCGTTCAGTGCTTGGACCTTCTCCAGGGTCCGAGTCTTCTATGGATGTGTTTGAGGAATCCGAAAACGTGATTGCTTGATTGTTCCTGTACCTGCCCCAGTTTCTGTTTCTCGGTGGTTGATAAGGTGTATTGAAAAATGTGTCAAGAAGGTAGGGATAAGTAGTGTCCTTATTGTAGTTTTTTATATCCTTTTGTATTGTATTTATCTTCTTATTCTGTTCAAAGGTGTGAAATGTGGCAATGGTGTTATTTACTTTATCTAGTAGAGCCTTTGCGTCAGTGATAGATGTGTCTGATAGGATTAATTTCTCAAGTTCCGCAATCTCTTCTAGTTCCTTGCGGCTGTGTTCTATGGCTGTGTCTATGCCTAACACCATCCAGTGTCTGGAGCAAGTAGTGGCAAGGTGGCTGAAGCCAGTACGGAATTTCGGGTCTTGCGTGAAGATGGCTGGGATGTTGCGTATTTGGAGACCAAGTGGTATAGTATCAGATTTGAGGTATTCCGTTAGCATGCGTGCGTGGAGATCTGTACGGATTTGTTGCTTCTTTAAGTTTTCGAGTTTCTCTAGTAGAGCCCTTGAAGAGTTGGGGGCTACTGCAAAAGGGGTGGACGTGTGTGACAGTAATGAGGGGCCCCTTAGAATGCGTTGGATGTAGTCATCCGTGTAGGAAGGGGTCTCCCTAGAGGACATCTTGTGTGGGTTAATTACACATGATGTGACAACCTAATGTGTAAAATATGAGAGATACTCTCTCAACCCAGCGGTTGCTCAATAACAAAAAAACGAATACAGGAGTAAGACCCGTTAACCCAGGTGAGACCGGGTAAAGTATGCAACATACAACAATGTCTCAACTGGAAATCATTGAAAAAGAACAGTAAAAAAACAGTGATGCAGATCACAACGGGAGTTGGGAACAAAAGAGAGGGAGACCACAACGATGAAATTTGGAGTGAAAAAGAGTATTATTTGTAAGTACTGGACATTCGCAAGCAAATACAAACTATCACTGCCCACGCCCTACACTCCAATATCATCTCCAAAAAAGAACATGCTTTCTTAAATAACCCACACCCCCGTACTCCAGTGATTTATGTATTACCAAAAATCCACAAAGACCCGACTAACCCACCTGGACGACCCATAGTATCTGGGTGTGGTTCCATTCTGGAACCACTTGGAAAATACATTGACGCTTTTCTAAAGGAATTTGTCCCACTGACCGACACTTTTGTAAGGGACAGTACACATCTTATAAACATCATTGAAGACAGACCTTTTGACATTAACAACGATCTCATGATAGGCCTAGACATCGAGTCATTGTACACCAACATACCACACTCAGAAGGTCTTACCATTATAACCCAACTTCTTGACGCACGACCCAGACCAGCCCGCATTCCCACCGACTTCATCATTGACTTACTACACATTGCACTCACCAATAACTACTTCCTTTACAAAAACACCTTTTTTCTACAGATCAAAGGTGTCGCCATGGGGGCCTGCTTCGCTCCCAACTTTGCCATCCTCTATGTTCATCACCTCGAAACAACCTACTTCCTATCTGCACAAAATCCATTTCTCAATAACATTAACCTCTGGCGTTGATACATCGACGACATTCTCCTACTCTGGCATGGCACACGCGAAGATCTGACGTCTTTTATCTCTTGGCTCAACAACTGCCAAAATCATCTCAAATTCACCTCGGATGTTAGAAACAATGACCTCCCCTTCCTCGACCTCACCCTTCATGCAGAGGCGGGTACCATAGGCCCTGCCCTTTACCGTAAACCTACTGAGCGGAACACTCTCTTGATGTACTCCAGTTACCATCCCAGAGGCCTCAGGGACGGTTTACCCTATGGCCAATTTCTTCGTATCCAAAGAGACTGTAAGTGGCGCAAAGACTACTTCAGGGAAGCTGCCATCCTCTCTGAGAAATTGATCAACAGAGGCTACCCAAAACGCATTGCTTCCCGTGCATCCAAACGGGCGTGGTACTGCCACAGGGAGGTTTTACTCTCCTCCTCACCAAAACGGACTAACCTACGCATTCCATTCGTGTCGACCTACAGTCCCTCCAGCAACTTGGTCAGCAAAGTTATAAAAAGGACCTGGTCTATATTACGGACCCAGGCGTCCTTCAAAGAACCACCATTGTTTTCTTACAAGAGGGGTAGCAACCTATCTGACAAACTGGTGCATGCTATCACTTGGCCTAAAAATGAAAGAAAACCACAAACCGTGACCTCACTGTGGGGCCTACCACCGGCCGTGGGTCATTATAAATGCCAAACCTGCGCAGCATGTAATTTGACCCATAACACCAAGGAATTTGTAACTGCAGAACAAACTTACAAAGTCAAAACTTTCTCTAACTGCCGCACGTCAAATGTAATTCGCTGCCCCTGCGATCTATTATACATCGGACAAACAACACAGATGGTTAAGCAGCGGATTTTCCAACATCAAAGCCGTATCAGATGTAATGTTGAGACTGCTCCCCTTGTTGGTCACTACAAAGAAAAAAATCATTCTGAGACAGACTTAACCTGGCAAGTGATTGACTGCCCCACTCTACCTCTGAGAGGTGGAAACCTACAACTCCTGCTCAACAAATGCGAATGTAGATGGATTGCTCGTTGCAATTCTGTCACCAATGGCTTAAATACACTGGATGAGTGGAACACGGTCATTACAGCCTCGTGATCCGTACAAGCGCTTTTTGCCTCTCCTCGACACGGCCCCCTCTATCACCTAGGGCATTCTACCAGTTGAACATACCTGTTTAGACCACTGCAGCCTTGGTCAACATGTTGTTGTTTACTCCATTCCCGATATAAACTACACATGCGCTTTCCTTCCTTTTGATATGTACATACGCAATTGTGACCAGTCCGCACAGGTCCACATATCGATAATAGCGTAATTATGTGTGTGCATGTTTTTCCCTTCTTCCCTAACAGGCACTTATCCTACCAGATTGGCCTCGACTGCGGGATCAGCAATATTGTGTTATGCAATATTTAGGCTCCGCCCATTCCCTGTAGTTACCGATATGATCTTGACATACTCCTCGCCGCAACAGACGACATCCGCACCCTACTGGACAAAGGAGAAACAGTAGCCCTCATCCTCCTCGACCTATCAGCGGCGTTCGACACAGTCTCCCACCGCACCCTAATACGCAGACTCTACGACGCAGGAATCCAGGACAAGGCCCTCGACTGGATCCGCTCCTTCCTCTCCGGCAGGACGCAGCGGGTCAGACTCCCCCTTTCCTCTCGGACCCCACACCTACCACCTGCGGAGTCCCCCAGGGCTCCTCCCTCAGCCCGACGCTCTTCAACGTCTACATGGCTCCACTCGCCCCCATCGTCAGAACCTACGGACTCAACATCGTGTCATACGCAGACGACACCCAGCTCATCCTCTCCCTATCCAACGAGCCCAACACCGCCAGACGCAACTTTCAAGAAGGCATGGAAGCCGTCGCCAAATGGATGAAAAACAGCTGCCTACAACTAAACACCAACAAAACAGAAGTACTCATCATGGGCCCAAACCCCGATGCCTGGAGCGACACCTGGTGGCCCCCCGCCCTCGGAAACCCGCCAACCCCCACGGACCACGCACGCAACCTGGGAATCATCCTGGACTCCGAGCTCAAAATGGACCGCCAGATCAACTCTGTCTCGTCTTCCTGCTTCCACACCCTCCGCCTCCTTCGTAAGACCTTCAAATGGATCCCCTCGAACACCGAAAGACCGTCACTCACGCCCTGGTCACCAGCAGACTCGACTACGGCAACGCACTCTACGCCGGAATAAACAAAAACCTCACCGCAAGCTACAGAACATCCAGAACGCCGCCGCAAGACTGGTCCTCAACCTGCCAAAACACTGCCACATCTCCCAGCACCTGCGCACACTCCACTGGCTCCCTGTCTAGGCGAGAATCACCTTCAAGATGCTCACCCACGCACACAAGGCCCTCCACGGCACCGGACCAGCATACCTGAACAGCCGACTCATATTCCACGCACCCCAAAGGACCCTACGATCAGCCCAGCTCTCCTACGCCGTGGTCCCCCGCACCAGAAAGACCAGATCGGGAGGCCGCTCCTTCTCCTTCCTCGCAGCCAAAGCATGGAACGCCCTTCCGCTCCACCTCAGACAGGCAACATCGCTCCCCATCTTCGCAAGAAACCTCAAAACCTGGCTCTTCGACAGACCCCTCCTTGATGGATGGAACCTGCACCCCCACCCCTAGCGCCTTGAGACCCTTACGGGTGAGTAGTCGCGCTTTAACAAACCCCTGATTGATTGATTGATTGATTGACATACAGTATATACCCTCGACCCATATTTCCAACTGTATTTATTGTTTCAGCCTTCAAGTAACCTATCTTCATTTGATGCTTTATCATAATCACATTTATATGGTTGTTCTCTTCTGACAATTGACTTTTTAAACATCATAATTGTCCTTAAAACTGAATTATGCAGTACTCTCTTGATACCACCAATATTGTACCGTCAATATCGGTAATCTTTTAATATACCAATGGATTCTGATTAATAGCCTCTATGTTTAAATTGTCCTTATATTTGTAATTATGTTAAATTGAATAATTTTGTTATCAATTTTCGTTTGTTATTCGTTGTCATACTGCAATGTTCCATGCATATGCCAAATTGGATGCCAACTACGGCATCGAACTCTTCACTCTCGGTGGTTTATTTCCTCTGACTGACTCTCCTTGGTCCCCCCGGGGCCCCTTGACGTTCTTTACCATCACCGGTCTAGTTTTCCCGCTCCTCGTGACATGCGTCACCTGACCGTTTGATACGGCAATTAATGCTGGTTCCTTTCTCCCCGTGCTCGTGGACGCTGAATGAAGACATGGCTTGGCAGTTCGGGCTGGACTGTTCCCATGAGGCACAGGGTCAGACTGATTTGCATATGGCCATGTTTGAACTGGGGTGGTGGAGTGAGCTAAAGAATGATGATGGATTAAACCCAGATCAGTTGACTGGGGGTGAGTGTTTGATTTGCTCAAGCGCTCCGTCCATCATCCCCTTTGGTATCGCTTTGTTCGCCCTAAGTTGGCAGGGTATGCCCAGACGTGGGTCCCTTGCTCACTTTGCCACTGGATTCAAGCTAGCCTGGCTGATGACGGCTGAATAGCCAGAAACCGGTCCCAGGATGCTTGTTTCCGGTCCAGGGAAGACATGGCTTGGCAGTTTTGGCTGGACTGTTCCCATGAGGCACAGGGTCAGACTGATTTGCATATGGCCATGTCTGAACTGGGGTGGTGGAGTGAGCTAAAGAATGATGATGGATTAAACCCAGATCAGTTGACTGGGGGTGAGTGTTTGATTTGCTCAAGCGCTCCGTCCATCATCCCCTTTGGTATCGCTTTGTTCACCCTAAGTTGGCAGGGTATGCCCAGACATGGGTCCCTTGCTCACTTTGCCACTGGATTCAAGATAGCCTGGCTGATGACGGCTGTAAGCCAGAAACCGGTCCCAGGATGCTTGTTTCCGGTCCAGGGAAGACATGGCTTGGCAGTTCGGGCTGGACTGTTCCCTTGAGGCACAGGGTCAGACTGATTTGCATATGGCCATGTCTGAACTGGGGTGGCGGAGTGAGCTAAAGAATGATGATGGATTAAACCCAGATCAGTTGACTGGGGGTGAGTGCTTGCAATGTTCAACACTCCGTCCATCATCCCCTTTGGTTTTGCTAGTTTGGCCTACAGACACAAATAGATGTCAAACAAGATTCAGAGGTACCACTGAAGGGTTTAGTATCCATAGGCCGGATCAACGCTATGTACAACAAGAACATCCGGGGGTGGTGACATCATACAGTGTTGAGAAGTTATGCCTCGATTGGCTAAAAACCTCGACACTGTCCCAGGTGAAACAACACTTATCCTTACTATCAGAAGAGGTGGATTTAAGGGATTTTTTATTGGGTCCCTGAAAGTCACGTCAGAAACGTTTCTTATACGCCGTTTATAATGAAATCTGGAGAATCTCTCAACAAGAAGCTGCGGAGAGACTTTGTGAAATTGATGGAATTAACCTAGAAAAGGCCTTAGCGGTGGTTGACAATGGTATGACCACATTAACATCCAGGATTTATTCACTGGGCAACATTGTATCTTCTGCTATAGATATACCAGAACAGGATTTGTCCATACTACAGCACGGACAGTCTCAGCTACATTCTATTATGTTGTTAAGCTGGACGCTACAATCATTGCGTTCCGGTTATGTGCCTTGGCGATTTATCACAGTACGTCCTTGTTCTCTGCGTAAAATCTAACTAATAAGCAGATAACAATGGCACAAAGGGAAGCAAAATATACACTGTTGCGTATTGAAAAACTGGACCAATTACCTTTCACTGTGGCAGTCACCATCCACAGAATGGTTAATTCATGGCCATATTACATTGCCGGTCACAACTTTCTCGTTTCAGTATTACCTAGAACAAAAACAGGCCGGCAGGTATGAAGCGATGGGTAAGGAATTCATCAAGGAATCTTGGGAATTGCCATACGGATTTCGATGCAGAAGTAGGGAAATGGAAGTGTTTCTAAGCGGCACAAACTGCAAGAACTCTTTAAGTGGATCTCTCATATGCCAGGATATCATGCTTCACGGGCCTGTAACGGTTCAGTTACAAACTTATCCTGTCATTTGAAAGGGTCCCCGGCTGCCATGATTAATCCGGTGCTCAAGTTGCTCTCAAATGGGAGTTACTTGATGCTGAATGATCAAGGTTGTTGTGGGATGCTTCCGGGCATCGCATATCTTGTCACTGTGGGCTCCAGGGTTACTTGTTGTATGCAAGTATTGTTTCCACCGACCCACACAGTCAGGGAGGCGCCGTTATGGCCTTCGTTGAATGTTTCCTTTATACGGTTTGATACTCTGAGCCGAATGAAAGCCATGCTTTTACAGAAAACCGTGCCCTTAACCTCCGCCCAAGAGACTTTTGATCTTCAGGTCGCAAGGTCCTCAGCTGAGATACAGGCACTAGTACGAACGAACTGCCCTTTCCATTTCACGGAAATGGTACAACGTATCTTTAATATGTCTGATATGAAGGGTATAATACACCTATTTAAGACCATAGGTTCTGGACTGTTAAGCACCTTTCAGACAGTCTTCGGATTGATTCCAGCCTTCATACACTCCGTATTCGGAAGCATTTTTGGAGGACTTCCGTTTATCCTGTTACTAATAGCAGGAATCCTGATTGTAATTTTTCTGCTACGCAATGGTTGCCTCAGTTACCAAGGAGATAGAAAAACGCTCTTGGAGCGCCGATACCGTGATCGCATGGTACTCCATATGGGCACACCTTGCCTTCCTTCGAGAACTAAGCGTGTCTTGGCACCTATCGTTTCGACCAGTCTGGATTGACTGTGTTTTGCCTGTCCTCCGACGCCTGTTCTGCGGACAAGAATGCGTGTTGGATCTCTGTCCAACACTTCCATCGGTATGCGCCATCAGACATGGATGCTTTACTGGACCCGATAACGGCCCATGTACTGCTGTGTCCTCGGCGTATTCCCATGTTGATGTCTGCATTCTTGGAGCCTCCACGGAACGCCTCCGCTCCTGTTGGAACGGAGACTGGCTCCTCTACAAACATCAGGCCTTGTAGGTCACACAGGCTTCACCAGCATCGGCTGTGGGCAATACTGAAGATCATCTGTGCTCGATTGACCTGATCTGTGATGTGTTGCAGGGACCGTTGTCTGCGATGGCAAGCAACAGTGTTGTTGCGTCTCCCAGCCAGGACACATAAACATTTGGCTTATCGTGTGATGGGAACAATTTGGCCTTTTTCAAAACAACTAAATTTGGAATTATTAAACAAATAACACTTTTTCTTTTTATTGAACAGTGTGGCTTTCAGACACTCATAGTTATTCGAACCATATATGCGAACATATTTTGATAGACTTCTACCGCTTCAGCTACAATTTTAGCATTTAAAATTTATTTTATTACGCATTATTTTATGGACTTATTAGTTGTTTGCGTACACTGTCTAGAAGTACATTTACATTTTTAGTATGTCGTCCAGTTGGATGAGGAGTGGGTGTTATGTTTCATACAGGTACCCCAATATAGGCTCAGGAAGTAACCAAACCTTTCACCTATATTTCCCCTACCATTCCACTACATAACGGTTCTTGGTACTGACCTTTTACCTAGTTACTGTACTGCTTACAGGACCTGGGGTTTTCTCCGAAAAACTAGCCTCATTCATTATGCATGAGGATTCTTGGAATCTCAGCAGGAATACCATCCCCTGCATAATAACTATGTATAAGGGTCATTGCTTCCGTCATCCTAGTCCGACATGACACAGCAAGGTAGATCCCCTGAGGGTACCTCTTTGGGTATATAAACACCATATCTTTGCTGAGGCAGGGGGGGAGAAAAAGGACTTCCATGCTGATACACTGACGCAAGACGCTGAGGCTCCTGCATGCAGACACTCCAGCTCGCAGTGGTCTGACATCCCTCGCGGGGTGTCCATCTCGAGACCAAGACGGGGTCCCACAGTCTCTCACTTCAGGTAATGGGGGTTGACTTTATCCTAGAGGGATTCTTGGCTCTACACCTACATACATGCTAGGGACACTTGGGTACATCTAGTTAGGGCCGCATCGTAGGAGTACGCACTATTACTGTCATGTATTTATATACCTGCCTGTATTCATTGTTTTAGCACTATGGTAGTAATCTACCATCCTTTTACTCTGTTGCTGCTTATAATCATTTATATCTGTTTGTGTCTTATGGTTTTTTCAGCACACCTATTTTACACTAGAATGATGCTGGTTCAATAAATACTTATTGAAAACGTCCCCACCGTTTATTCTGTGTGTCTCTCTGAGACAAAGTGAGCACGAATGACTGAGCGAAAAATATTTCACTGTTTCCACGATCCCTGATGGGACAGAGGTGTCATGTTCGATAGTTGCCAAGAACTATTCTCTCCTTGGTAAGAGGAGTTTATAGTGGCACTGTGAGCTAGCTGGTATACAGGCTAACATACCCAGTGGGGGTGTCTGGATTCAGTCTGGACACCAATCCCACAGTCTATGTTGTCTAAACGCGCAGATCCTATATAGGTTTATAGGAACTACACGGCACATGTAATAGCACATCGAAACGTTCCGTCTCTCGACCACTATATTAGATTCGGCTACAAAATGATTTTTTAGTTGTAACACAATTTCCTCCTGTACATCCACAATATTGGTTTCGTTTTTGTGCTGTAACTCTGGCAGATGATCAGATTTGTTTTAACACTCACTTCTTAGACATTGGAAAAGCATAGCAAATTTCCTTTGTGCAATGCAAAACAATTGATAGAGCGTACAGCTGCCTCTGAAGAGGCATCCCAGTGTAGCAGCCTAGGTCATAAAAACAAAAAATAGACTGCAGAGTTGAAAAGAAGAGTTCAGATTTTTCCTAGAAATCACTTCAGAGGGAGCAAGCCTAAGGCTGATTGGAAGGACGTTCCAGTGGCCAGCAATAATGAATGCGAACTATCTTCCTCCTCTCCTTGCTTTGCGCACCTGAGGAGTTTGAAGTAGCCTTTGATTGTGGATCTCTAGAGAGGGATTCGGAGTAGGCCTTAATTCTCTTTCTTAAATATGTAGGCCCTCCAAGGTCAAAAGCTCTAAAGGCCAAGGGGAATGTCTTTAATTGGACTTGCTTAACAATAGGCAGCCAATGAAGGTGTCGGAGATGGGGAGTTACTGATTGAGAAACAGGAATTTTCAAAATCAGTCTGGCAGCCGCATCTTGTAGAGGACGCAGTAAGTAAGCAAGCAGGCAAGCCCGCCCAAATAAAGACTATTTGCGTAGTCCATTTTGGACGTCACTAAGGAGTGAACAATGGTCTTATGTGTGCATGTCCTTGCGTACAATATGTAGCATTCTTCTTAGATATTTAAGAGTGTCAAAGCCGCTAGCTGATACACTTTTTGCTTGGGTAGCAAAGGAAAGCTCAAAGTCGAAGATGATTCCAAGGTTCCTGGTGGTTAATGCAGGGGAGGGAGGGGCCCCAAGTTCAGAAGGCCACCAAATGCATGAGTCAGGATGGCAGCTAGTACCAAAAAAGCGGACCTGATGAAATTATTGCTCATCCAATCGACTTTAGGCCCATTTTAAAAGAGTTGAGGGCCGACGCATCCTTTTCTTGAAAGGATAAAAGCAGTTGGGTTTCGTCAGCATGGGAAATCACCCTGAGACCTCTAGTTTCAGTGAGGCTGGCTAGCGGCTCCAGGTAAATATTAAAAGTATGAGTTAAGGTAGATCCCTGGGGTACTCCACACTCCAGCGGTTTTGCCGAAAAGGAAAAAGGAGATAACACTGCCGATTGTGTTCTGTCCTCCAAGAAAGACTTAAACCACAAGAGGGCCTGACCTTGTATTCCTAAGTCCCAAAGCCTGCCCAGAAGAATCTCATGAGAGCCCATGTCGAAAGCTGAAGATAAGTCTAGGAGCACCACCATGGCCGCAGAGTTTTGATCAAGATTCTCTTATATATTCCGATACTTCTAGCAGAGCCGACTTGGTGCTATATCCAGCCCTAAAGCCAGATTGGGAGTCGTGTAAAAGACGGTTTGACTCAAAAACATTTGACCGTTCTTTATTCAGAAGTATCTCCAACATTTTAGCCATAACCAGCAGAAGAGAAATCTGTCTATAGTTGCTTAAGATCTTGGGGTCCGCATTGGGTTTTTGAGTTATGAAAGCAGAAGGGCTTTTTTCCAACACTTAGGGCCGAATCAATGCAAGAATTCATCAGATTATTCAAGAAGGGGTGCACCATGAAGGACACCTTTTTAAGAATCTCAGGCGGCCATTGGTCCAAAGGAGAACCAGACTTGCATTTAGCCAGTTCTAGTAGAGAGTCCTCCAGAGATATAGGACTGACATTTGAAAAAACTGGCCCAGAGGAAGTTTTGACCTCCATACCAGGCATAGTTTCCGAATTCCTGGGGAACTGGTCCTAGATAACTCCAATCTTGTTATGGAAAAAATCTGAAAGCTCCTCACATAAATTTGCGGAAGGTGTAGAGTTATTCTTAAGAGCACGCTGGGAAAGGAAGGAATTCCCCATTTTGAAAAGGTACTGAGGTTTGTTGGCTGTATTGGCAACAGAGGAGGAGATAAGCTCTTTGTAAGCTCTGATAATAGCTCTACGATAAGATTTCAGAGCTATCTTATATGTGCATTTGGCCTCAGCATCATAAGATGTCCTCCAAATACATTCTAGCCTTCTATACAAATTTTTCTGTGCAGAGTATTTTTCCCCGTCAGTGGCTAATAAATAATTACTAAAGTCCCTCTACCAACGTCTCTACTTTTTTTTTCTCCTGCTTTTTGTTAGAAAAAGGTGGTGCACTAAAACCTTGGATGCTAGCCATGACAACACGTTTCTTGATAAATATTAAAATTGTATGTACTTGACAATGAACGTTTGGTTGTTTACCGTCTCATTTTTATATACGTCCCTTGCTACAGCACAACTGCCCCGTTGTGCACTGTATATATTTCAACTCTAAAATACATGTAAACAATGCTGATCTTGTTTGTTGACCAATAAAGTATATGCAATCTGATCCAAAATCTTGATTGAAACACTTGAATGAATTTTAAAACAGCACACCAAAGTAATTATGTGTGCAAGTCTGCTAACATTGGAAACACAACTTCGCCCGCTAGATATACAAACAATCTTGACTTCATTAGAGGTTTCAAAATGGCACTGCCTTCAGTATGAGGCTTGGTCTGCCGTTTAGAGATCATTCGGCAGGAATTCAACATTTTCCAACATTCATGACAAGAATTTCAATTCTATTAAGGATACGGAGTTGAGGAGTATGCTTCTCTTTCTTCACTTCTTCAAAACAGCAGCCAATGAAATTGACAGTTTCAAAATTCTACATTTTCCATTCCAGCCACCTGATCAACCATGGAGACCAAGCCCTATATAACCATCTTGCATCATCCCAGCTTCCTCTTTCTTTGCACCAGTCCAAGGAACAGATAAACAGTCTGATACCCAGCAACGCCAGGACACAATCAAAGTTCGAGACCCTGTAACAACAGGACTTCAAACAACATTGAACATCACCACCTGCCCCAACAGGAGCATGCATCGGAACGTGGTCCGACTGTCTTCTGCGAAACCTCAGGAAAGCCTCCACTGGAAACGGACTCTAAAACAATCAGGGAACTTCCAGAGCTTCTGAACGCTGTCAACTCCATAATCCTTGCCTCCGTGTCCTTAATAGAATTGAAAATTCTTGTCACGAATGAATGAAAAGTTTGAATTCTATGTCTGGACAGAAGGATCCGATTATGCATGTTTAAAGCTGAGGTACCATCACAGAAACCTCATCAACGATAGGTTTACAGTAAAATGACTTAAATGTAGATTCCACTGACCAATCACCTGCCTTAGGAATGTCAGCTAAACTAGAACCCAAAGCAAACGACTTGGAAGCCATCGCCCCTCGAGTAGAGTGAGCGCCAAACATGGAGGTATCAATACCTGCTTCACACATAAGCCATCTCACCCATCGTGTAAGAGTGGCCGAGGCCACTGGGCGAAAGGACTCCTGCAAAGCAATCAACAATTGTCCCCTCATATCAGTATGAAATTCAGCAATGCTCACCTCATAAGCTTTTAAACATTGCACAGCTCAAAGTTGAGAATTATCTGGAAAAGCTGGATAGGAACTCGATGAGAAATTACATTGGTGTGATGAGAAATCGAGAAAGTAACACATTCAGGAGAAACAATCCTCCCTCCGAGATCCAAAGCCTGTACGTCAGACAGTCTATTACAAGATATGACATAAGAGCATAGTCAATTTGGCTGACGATTGCTTTCTCGATAGATATTTATTGTCCGCCCAAGACTCCAAAAATCACAAGACTACATTAACATCCCCAAAAACAGAATGTTTAGGAAGAGGGGGCCTGACCATATGGATGCCTCTCAACAATTTACACACTATTGGGTTTTCACCCACCGGTTTACCATCAACAGGCAAATGACCTGCCGAAATGCCAGACTTGAAATTGTTAACGGACCTATATCCCAAACCCGTGGATGCCAGAGAAGATAAGAAATGTATGACCAAACTGCAATCCGCTCCAATGGGATCTGCACTCCACTCATGGCACCAGCCACTTCCTAGCGGAAGAGTATCGTTTGTGAGTCCCCGAGGACTAAGCTTGACTGATGAAGGCATTAGCCTCCTGCAAAATTCCCGGGATATTCCATCTGTCCCTGAAATTCTCCAGTCTACTAGAGAGAGGTGTCGAAACAATATCATCGGATGAGGAGAACCCCCTGGATCCAGAAGGAGATTCCAGCAGAACGGAATCAGAATTGGACAGGCACAGGCCAACTCCAGAAGAACCGGAAACCATGCTTGCGCTCTCCAAAATGGAGTCACCAGCACCAGCTCCGCTCGTTGGTGGTGCAATTGCGTCAAAACCCTGGGGAACATCAGAAAGGGGGGAAAAGCATAGCACAGGCTGGGTGTCCAGTCCTGAAGAAAAGAATCTGTGGCTTGGGCTTATTGATCTGGACGCCAGCCGAAAAAAAGTCAGAAGTTGGCGGTTGAGTCGAGAATCAAAGAGGTCCACTAAATAGGACCCCACAGGCGATTTAGTGCATGGAATACTCGTGGATGGAGCCTCCAGTCCCTGAAATCCCAAAGGTGACAGGACTTCCAACCCGCAACAGCATTGCTCTGCCTTGGAAGATACTCCGCCATTACTGATATCCGATGTTGGAGGAAAAAATGTCAAAAATCCTTGGAGATTTCTGCCAGAATGCGGGATCTCATTCCGCCTAAATTGTTCACATAATGAGCCGCCAAGATATTGTCCATACAAAGAAGTATGCAACAATCTGACCTCTCCAGGGGAAAGGCTGTGAATCACAAATGAACCTGCCAGGAGTTCCAAGCAGTAATATGGAGGGTCAGTTCCTCCTGAGACCAGCGATCTCTGGTCGCAACAGCACAGCAACGAGCTTCCCACACACAACGGGTGGTATCGGACTCAATCACAATTTCTGGTGTTGAGCCAAAAATCACTCTGCCATTCGAGGCCTGCATGTGATCAAACCACCACAACATCTAAGACCTCGCTTCCTCCGAAAGGAGAATCTGTTCTACATAGCGGAGGCCTTTCCGGAGATGTTGAATCTTGAGTCTAAGTGCACAATAATGGAGGGGTCTGGGAAAAATTGCCTGAATCTATGAGGCTGACTGGCCCACAATACAAGCTATCAACCTCAAGGATACAGTGTGCATGCTCAGAGTAGATCTCAATTCTTTCTCTTGATGCTCTGGACCTTTTGGGGAGGGAGTATCAGCTGGCAAAGGAGAGTCCACTTGAAATCCCAGAAACTTTATGCACTGGGAAGGAGTCTGAACCAATTACTGAGCGTTCACTATGTCCAATCCAAGTGTGTAAGAGCTAACTACAAACATTGGGCCATGATAATGATGTCCTCTAAATAGATAATTAGAGGCACATCTTGTGTTCTCAGGAGTTCGTAAAGCACCATGGCGCGGAACAGAGGCCAAAGGGAAGGACCTTGAACTCGTAACACTGACCCTGCCAAAGGAACTGAATAAAGCGTCTGTGGGGCGGAAAAATGGGAATGGAAAGGTAACGTCTTTTAAATCTAGCTGAACCATCCAATCTCATTTCTGAAGAATATCCCTTAGGAGATAGATTCCCTCCATTTTGAAATGGTGGTACACAATTCAACTATTGAAATCTTTGAGATTTAAGACCAGACGAAAACCACTTCCATTTTTCTCCAAAAAGAAGATGCAGCTGAGAAACCCGTTGGGGTGGAGGGGCGTCTACTTCGATGGCGCTCTTGTGTAGGAGACTTTGAACCTCTCAGGAGATAAAATCTTGCTTCTCTCGTTAGGTTCTCCCCGCAACGCCCCGATGTCTTTTTCCTATCTCGGGGATCTGTAGAATTCCAGCCTGTAGCCCTGAACGATCTCTAGAACCCACGCATTTTGCGTAAGATCTTGCCAATTGTGTAGAAAGTACTGGATCCTGACCCCCAGTAACACATCGGAAAATGGAATTAGCCTGATCTGCGGCCCCAGGCTCTTGGGAAGAGCCCTGCGATACTCTATAGCGTCCTCTCTGGAGACAATTCTTGTTAGCTTTGGGTGCAAAAGAGGTAGAAGGTGGAATTAGTGGAGGAATCTTGGTAGCCCACTCTGGTTTGCTGGTAGAAACCTCTCTGAGGCCTTGGTGGTAGCCACAGCAGAACGCTCACCCACTGAAGCGCCTGGCCCTTCCAAAAAGTGGATGGAAGACTTTGCGAAGAGGCCCCTTTGCTTTATCCAGCTTACTAAAGGTTGCCACAAACTTGGACACTTCCTTGAGAAAAAGCTGACCAAACAGCAGACCCTCTGCTACTGGACCAGACTCGGAAGACGCAAGCTCGGTGAACTTCAGATCGAGCTTAAGGAGGATGGATATCCGCCGTTCACTGGAAATGACACAGTTTACGTTACCTAATTGGCATTTTGCCGTTTGTGCCCAGCCGACCAGTTCATCAGGATCAATGGACATCGCAGACTCCTTAGCCCTGGAACCTAGCTCTAGAATCTTTGTTAGGGGCCCGGACATGTTTAAAAGCTTGTCCTGGCAAGAGCGCCAAGCCCTTTTGATACCCTACTTTGGATCTTTAGAGTACTTATTGAAGTAAGTAACGAATGCAGGATCTACCTCAGGAGTATCAGTAACCTTGCCCGGAAGATCAGGTGTGGGACATTCGGAGCATAACCGAGCCCTTACATCCTTGTCAAAGACATGACAGATATGCGACTGGACATAATCCGCCACCTCCTGCGGGGGCATCCATATAGTGGACTTTGGGTGGACAATTTCGGCTCAAAGGTAAGTACCTTAGCTTGCGGCGAGGGGTCAGCGAGACGCGACTTGCGTTTTCGTTTGCTAGGACCGGGTTCGTCCTCTTGATCAGAACTCCGGGAGGAAGAAGAACTAGAATCCTCATTTTGCTTTGGATCAGGAGCTGAGAGTGTGGTGGAAGCGCTGTAATCATGATCCTTTGCGAATGAGCTGGCCAATCTTTCAAAATCAGTGACGTGGGGGCCCCTGGGGGTTTTCACACTGGCCTTGGCTTAGGAGGACGACTGACCACTGTGCATGTATATAGGGGTAGGCAGCCAAACCTGCTGCTCTGTGTATCCACACAGGTATCGCTTTAGGGGATCAATGGCTCTTGCTAGGGCATTGTTCACTGAATACTGCACCCCGGTATCGAGTTTGTCCACAAGGTCTTGCTTCAAAGACCCAGGAGGGTCATCATAATAAAACTCCTCTTCATATTACTCAGCCATGTTCCAAATGTCTGCAGCGCAGAGCAATAGATGTCTCCGGAGGAAAAAAGATCAAAGGTCAGAGGAGTGAAAAAAACCAAACCTCTAATAAGGAGTAATCGGGGAGCACTGATTCAAAGCCCAATAGCAGGCCAAGCAAGCCACGAGGGCTATTGCATAAATTAGAAAGTGGAGGGAGGACCTGCAAAAGAAACTCTAGGCTGAGCCTATAAATATTTTTCAACCCTGTGGTGAATCTGAAGACACGGCGTAAATGCGGAGTCACACTCCTTAGGGCAAAGAGACAAGAGACTTGGACACGTCTCCCTGCGTTCAATCTAACCCATCTGATCACCTAAGGCAAAGTTTTGGCTGTCACGCATGCTAGTTTGCTGCCCAAAGGTCGTGCTAGAAAGAGGGCCGTGCGACTGTCAGCCGCATGGCCTCAATCCCCATCTCCCACACCACAATAAAGACAAGGGCAGAAAGATGCCCTGTCCGGAGGAAAAACGCTCCCTTGCACTGCAGCAGAGTAACGCGCGTACAGAAAAACACAGCACGTGGCTGCACGAAGCTTGAACGAAAAGCCTGCAATAAGGTGTAATAACATCACAACATGCAACAGCACGCTATATGCAAAGCATGCAATGAAAGTAAATTAGGCAATAAACATCCATATGCAAACACGAGGAATGTGCTTAACTGGCTGCGAAGCAGCACAGAAAGGGGAAGCTGGTATGATGCAAGAGGGTTATATAGGACTGGGTGTCTTAAGGTTGATCAGGTGATTGTAAAGGAGTCATGGGAAATGTAGAAACTTAATTTCATTGGCTGCTGTTTTGAAGAAGTAAAGAAAGAGGAGCATAATCGGAACCTCCGGTCCTGACATAGAATTGCATCTGGGGTGCTCGCCTCTGTCCAAATAAATTAGACCTCTTACCCAGCACCGGACACGCGTTAGCAGAGACCCTAATGGACTATAACTAATATTCCAAACTTAAACAAGATTTAAAGATCTCTATTGCGCGAATGTAGAGCATTCACCAAATCTGTCTTCCATTTATTAACAAGACTCCCATTGGCTACAACAAAGAAAGACCAAATATTTGCTGATATTTGTTATGTACAAGGTATTTAATTTCAAAACATTTCCTTATGGTTTTGTTCAGAAGGGGTCATGCTTAGAAATTAATTGCAGAAGTACCTTTAGACTGTCATTGCCAATTTATGGCTTGTTGCTTAATGGAAGGTGTGGTCCTAAAGCACAGCAAGAGTCGAATTTGCTTAAAAATGTTGGGCTGATTTTAAGTTTGCTCCATTGTTAAGGGTTTCAACTGTTTGTTTTTCATCTGCGATGCGGGATTCCACGATAAATGGTGTAAACAGTTTTAGCTGTAGATTAGTAAGTTTTTGTGTATGTGTTCACCACACTGGGGGCATGTCGCACCAGTAGGAGCAGTCCAGTAGCGCCGGCACAGGTAAGAGCGGCGGGGCGGGGGGGTGGGGGTGTTGGGTTGGGGGTCAGATAAGTCGACATACGACGGGAGAAGTAAAATTAAATTTAACAAATAATTAAACCACTTACCTTTTGTTCGCTGCATCGCTGACTCAGTGATGCGGCGAGCGCAAGTTAAGTGGTTTTATTTTGTAAAATTTTACCTCCTGTCGTATGTCGACTTACCCGACCCCCACCCCGCCCTCCGCTCTTACATGTGCCAGCTGCCACTGGTGTCAGCTAGCGGAATAGTACAATGCAGCAACAGCAGCGCTGTAGTTTCGGTTTTTCTTTTTTTTTTTTAGGGTCAAGGTGTGAAGGAATAAGAGTGGGCACCCTCATTAATGGTTTGTACAAGAATGTTGGTCTCTGGCGAAAGTCCCAACTATGACAATGGAGTAACCACTGTTTAGGTTACAGACAAGAAATGTTACCAGGTTTCGTGAGATGCCTTCTCCCTTTTTATCGTCTCTCATATTTTCTTTTCCATTCTCTCCCATTCCCCATAACTTTTCCTTTTTTTCTTTTCCATGCGTTTATTTTTCTTGGTACGCCTCTTGTGTATCTTGCTTTTTTACTTTTACCAACCCTCATTCTGGACAAAATAATAATTACCTTAAGCACAATATAGATATCTTTGGATCTTGCTTAAGTCTGAAACAATATTTGCAGTCAAAACTAGAAAATAATTCAGCAAAGGTTCTTTGTTGAATTAGGATCTATTTGTGTGGGAGATAACCCGGTGTGTTACACTAACCTCCTTTTTAATGTAGATGAGTTATGAGACACATGGTAATGGCTACTGCTTCATTCCAGTCACTGCTTCTGTTGCCTTCACAGCCACATGCTACAACCACCATATCGTAAACACCTATAGCTAGCTTATTACGCACATTAGAATGTACGAGGATGTCAGCGTGCAATGATATTACATCATAGCAGAAGGTCAAGAGCTCAATAAATGTTCATCTTTTATGCAATTATTTTGACCAGCATACGTTTTTCAGGTTCACTTTAACTAGATATGAGTCAGAGATCTTGTTGGATAATGTCTGCCTCTGTAATGATTTCAGCATTGTGGGACTTTACTTCAGTCTTCTCTGTTGTAAGGACTCTTACTTTGTGTCCTAACTTAAGGAATAAGCTGTCACCTTATGTTGTACAATAAGAGATGCTCTTATAGTGTACAAAATATAACTTTCTAAATTAATTTTCTTAGTATTTCTTTGACCAATCCTGAAGGTGATAATGATTTTTTCTGTTCTGCAGACTTGCTGAAATACAGAAAGATGTGGAATATAGACTGCCATTCACCGTAAACAACCTAACGATCAATATTAACATGTAAGTACAGCTTTATCAATGATGCACTGAAATCCAGCTGAAATTCTGAGCTTTAATTGTCAAGAAATTCCCTACATTAAAATGGCACTAAAAGTAAAAAAAAAATGTCTTTGGCTTGTGAGATTTTCTTCTCAAGAGTTTTTGTAGCAATGGTGTGTGGTGATGGAGAACTCCCACACAGAAACAATCTCTCCTGCCCCTCGCAGACTAAAACCCAGCCGTTTGGACATATCAATACTTCAGGCAACATAGAGTACACACCTATTAAGTTGGCTAAAAACTGTCTCTCTGCTTCTCTTTCTGCTTTATTACAGTGACACAGAGGTAACAATGAGATCTTTAACCAGTGTCACTGTAAGCAACCAGGAGGTCTGTGGAAATCTAGATATCTGCATTAGGCAGCTTCCTCCAGGGAGGTAGGTGTTGATTTGGAGGTCTGCCTTGATACGACTGGTGTCTGCCATAGCTTTCGTCTCCAAGGTACAAAAACATGTACCAACAGTGCGATTCAGTGCAGTAAACCTCTCTCACCTCTTGCTGTTAGCTATTTATATCATCATTCCTCCTCCCTGGAAGTGCCTCCTTGCGATGCATGAGGTGTATTTTTTTCAGCCCGTGGCGGGTATTATTTGGCGAATGAAGAAGCCACCTTGAAAAAAATGAGTTCACCTCTATAAATGCAAAAGGTTGTGCATTCAGAGCAAATAGTCACTCAGAGTTTGCACTGAAAATTAAAAAGGGAAATGCCCTATATAATTTTTAATGTGTTATCTATGTTTTTTTGTTCATAGAAGACATAAAATAAAAATTCTGTAACAATAACACCATTCAAATTTGTAGCATTTACATACTTTACTTGAAGATCTATCTATCGCTTTACTCGGGCTCCTTCTTTTTGATGATGTCTGATCATTTGGGGCTGTATCGTACATACGGCGCATTTTCCTTGTTTGCGCCATGCGCAGCTTTTAAATGGTGCGCTCGGCGCAAAGAAGGAAAATGCGCCGTATTACGATGAATGTTCTGCCCCCAGGGCAGTCACGAACCCGCGCTGCCCTGAGGGCAGTGCATTCATGTGAAAAACAGAGCAGGTGCTTTGAAGCTCCTCCATGTTTCACAGTGCAGGTTGCAACCGGCCTGCACTTTTAAGGGGGATTAGAGATCCCCTTGCAGGCGGGTGCAGTGAGTGACTGCACCCGCCTGCAAGGGGATGTCTGGGGGGTCCATGGGACCCCCTTCCCCTGTCCTGAGAGCTGGCATCAGGGGATGACTGTCAGTGCCCCTCCCGACAACTTCTTTGCCTCTGCACCCGCAGTACGGCGTGGGCGCAGATACAAAGGGATTCCCTCATTTGCATGGGGCCTAGCAATTCCTCCTTGCTAGTTTGGGGAAAAAAACATTATACCCTATGGGACGGGGACCAGAATGGATTGGGTTGGTGACTAGGAAGCCCCACACCATCATGGTGCCATAATTTCCTGTGACGATCCTCCCCAATATGAAGCACAAAAGGTACAATAAATCTGTCTCCAAAATTGGCGATTACTGTTCCTAGCTTCTAGTCCCCAGGTCCTCAGCTCTGACCCCCTGGTGGGTCAAAAAAGGTGTGGATGAGGTTATCTCCCCCACGTAATGTGGCATGCTTCATCATTGACCACCTCATCCCACCATGGTATGATGATACTACCAGGGTGGGATCAACCACGGGTAGGGAGGTGTTCCTAAGATATAATAGATGTCTGGATAATACTGAGATCCAGTTATTAAATTAAAATACCTTCAGGTATACCACAAGGGTATCCTTTATTTGGTGGTGCCTTAGGTATTCTTAAAATGGTAACCAACCTTAATGGATGTTTTGGAATACTATGACCACCTCATAAAGGAACCAGTCATATGCAAATCACCCTTGGCCATTAGGAACAGTTCGTTGTGATCTGCCAGGCACCCTCAAAGCTCAAACACAAACAACCCTTGATCAGTTTCTGCCCAATTGGACTTTGTCAGTAGGGTGCTGGTTGAGACCTGTGGCACAGTGAGCATGAAACCTATGTCTGGGCACACCCTTCACACTTGGGACATCGCACTAAAGAAAACATAAGTGCTGGCGGATTGTTTGAATTAGTCTCAGCCACTGGTAATTACTCCGGGCCACAATGCAGTACATCGTTTTTTTGCCCATCCTACCACCTCAGACAGGAACCTGCCTTATGCAAATCAGCCTTGTTCCTGCTCCAATAGGAACTGTCCAGCCTGAAACGGCAGGCCAGATCCACTCTGAGCTAGAAGTCCAGCTACCCCAGACCAGCTTCGACCATGGCAATCAAGCTACACCCTACTAATGAGGCCTGAATAACCCAAAACCAGTGTAAGTTGGCTTGAGGGGCCAAACAGGACCTGGCATCACTTTGTGCTGATTTTAGACAGGTTGAGTTATGTTTGGGCCTGTTGATGGGGAAACACGAGAGGGCGGGCAGAGAACCGAGACCAGAACATGGGCTGAATGGCTGCTGAGCAGTCCCAGTCCCTACTTTGCATAGCTTTCAATAGTTTTAAAAAAGTGCAGAGATGTGAGCCTTGAAGGTTTTAAACTTTGCAAAAGCATAGAGAATTTACAGGCTGGGAAATATCAGTCAAACTTCGTAAATTCTCACCAAATTATCAGTCCGTTGGTGTATGTTTTGTATAGTCACCCCTTGTAACACCAGCTTTCCAAATTCTACCTGTAAACTTAGTATTGTAAATTCTTATAATTTATCCTGAATCTGTGAATAAGAATGAAGGCTTCTACGCTTGCAGATTATTTGTCTGCTCACCCACGTTCCATTTACTTCACAAAAAGGTTTGCAAATTATACCCCTAATTGGAAAATGTTGATAAAAGCTGTGGTGCAGGGGTGGACAAATATCTTGGCACTGACTGGGTCTGGTGGCTTAGTGGACTAATGCATCTACTGCAGGGGCCTGTGTTCGACCTCATGGTCACAGGTTCAAATCCCGGTGGATCCACTCAGCCTTTCATCCTTCTGAGGTCGATAGAATGAGTACCATTGGGTTGGGTAACAATAAACATCTGTTATTCAATGCCAGGATACCCTTCTGGGTGAACAGGCGCTTTACAAATACACTTTATATTATGTTATGACATGGGTAGACTAGTGTGTACATTGCTTGTATTATATTTATCTGAAAGAAACAGTTATAGATTCCTTACCTTAGAATTACCCCCATGCGTCAGGCTGGATCCGGAGAATTTTTCGTCAGCAGTACCCCTGCGCGTCGAAAGGTGGCGTCGGTCGGCTCCGCGTTTGTCGTTGATGTCGTAGTCGCCGGGATGACGTTGCGGTAGCTACTTAGACGCCACCCTCGCGCGCTGATGTCAGTTCTTTCTTTTTCCGCGCCAGCCAGTGCAGATACGGAGAGAGCGGTACCTCCAGTCACTTTTTGACTGACTTTTTGGTGACTTTTGTCGACACCGTTTTCGAGTCTTCGACTCCTGGTGCACGAGGGATGCCCGGTTTCAAGGCCTGCGGTTCCTGTAGCCGACTGATGTCGGTGACTGATCCGCACCGCGTGTACCTGTTTTGCCTGGAGCGCGACCACGACACCTAGTCGTGCTCTGACTGCCGGACCATGAATCCGAAGTCTTTGCAGGAGTGGTCCCGAAAGCTTCTTGAGGCCCGGCAGTCGGCTCCGTGCCATTCGAGGTCCCGGTCGCGTGGGAGGTCGAGGGACCGGTTGCGGAGCCATCACCATTCTTTTTCCAAGTCTTCGCACTCTGGGTCAGGTAAGTCGAAGCACAAGAAGTCGAAGAAGCATCGTCTCACTTCGACTTCTCCCCGTCGGTCGGCCGACGCGACGAGGGATGTGGGTGGTGCCCCGCCTGCGGCTCCGCGCGCGGAGCCCGAAAGGTCGACTCAGAGTTTCCCCCCTTTCCGGGACCCGGAGTGACCCCTACCCAGATTTGCCAATTTTACGAAGCGATGCATGCCATCTTTGGGCAGCCCGACTCCGCCGGCGCGCCTTTGGACCCTACGGACTCGGCTGGGGGTCCTGGGGTTTCGACGCCGGCGGCTCCGGCACCGCAGGGTCACCTTGGATCCCCTTGGATCCAGGCCTGGATCTGGATCGGCGCAGGTCGACCTAACTACACCTCCCCTGGCACCGAATCCACCGGCACCACGTCCGCAGCCGACGCCGATTATGTCCCCAGCCGGCGTCGACCCCGGCCTCCACCTCGATGTAGACACGGAGCCGGACCAGCGTCGACCGACACCGGATCCCGTGCAGACGGGTACTTTTGTGCCCTTGTTCTGCCCTGGCTCTTTTAGACCAGATTGGCAGCCAGAAGAGGGTGAGGAGGACTGGGAGGGGTCTGGTGACCCTTTAACTGACCAGTTGAGTTACGAGCCGGACTGGAGAGAGAAACTGGGGGAAGCCAGTGGTCTGGATACCTCACCAGACCTTGGCATGTTGTCTCCTCCTACCGTGGCTACGGAGGAGGGAGCGTCTTTTGCAGTGGTGTTGCATAGGGCGGCCGAGGCTCTCAACCGCGAGCTACCTACGGTGGCAGTCAGGACTAACCTCCTGACAGAGGTGCTTCAACCGGCAGCGAGCTCTTCAGAGCCCCTGCTGCCGTTTAATGAAGCCCTAACCGACATCCTTTTGGGCACCTGGTCTAGGCCCAACACAGGGGCTCCTGTGGATAGGATGGTTGCCCGACGCCACCGCCCGGCCCTGGGCGACCTCACTTTCCTCTCCCAACACCCCACCCCTGAGAGCTTGTTGGTCCAAGCCTCCACCTCCAAAGGTGCATTCTTTAATGCACCACCTGATAGGGAATCCAAAAAGCTGGACCATCTTGGGAAGAAGATGTTTTCTTTCTCCAGCTTGGGACTGCGGTCGGTAAATACCGCATGTCTGTTGGGCCTTTACACCCGCTCCGTGTGGAATACGGTGGCGCAAGTGCTGCCTCTGTGCCCGGAGGAAGCCCGGGCCGTACTCTCCCGTGCAGTTGCCGAAGGGAGAGACGCAGCAAAGTTTACCATCCGCTGTGGGCTGGATACCCCCGACTCACTAGGCAGGACGATATCCACGTCGGTAGCCCTTCGACGCTACGCCTGGTTGAGGTCGACTGGTTTTTCTGGGGATGTCCAATCCACCCTTATGGACAAGCCCTTTGATGGCCGTCGCCTATTCGGCGACAAGGCAGACAACGCGCTGGAGCGCTTTAAGGACTCTCGGGCTACGGCCAGGTCCTTGGGCCTCTCCACCTCCCGCCCTGCGCAGTCTGCTTTTCGCCCCTTTTGTGGCTACGGAAGGGGTGCCCCGCCACGTCCCGTCCTGAGCCACAGGCCAGCGCAAGTTGTTCAGCACCTGCGCGGCCGGGGACGCGGAAACCACCGCCGTGGTTCTGGGGGCCAGCGGGCGGGCCAGTCCACCACAGCCCCCCTACAGCAGCCTCCAAACCCTCCTAGTCTGACCTTTCAGGGCCACCAAATGCCAGTGGGCAGCAGGATTCGCCATCACCTCCCCCACTGATGCACCATCACGTCGGACAGGTGGGTTTTGCAAATAGTCCGAAGGGGCTACTCCCTCCCCTTCGAGACTACCCCTCCATCCATGCCACCTCAGTACCATCGCATGTCGGAGGATCATCTGGCCCTTCTCCAACAGAAGTTTCGGCACTCTTGGTCAAGGGAGCCATTGAGCGAGTTCCTGTCCCAGAAGTAGGTTGTGGTTGCTACTCCCACTACTTTCTGGTGCCCAAGAAGGATAAAGGCCTGCGTCCTCTCTTTCATCTCAGGAACGTCAACCGCTTACTCCTGAAGGAGAAGTTCAAAATGTTGACGCTAGCTGTCTGCCCTTGATCCTGGAGACAGGATGGTAGCGTTGGACTTGCAGGATGCTTATTTTCACATCCCCGTTCTGCCGGCCCACCTTCGTTACCTGCGGTTCACGGTAGGCCACGAGCACTTTCAGTTTACCATGCTCCCCTTTGGCCTTACCAGCGCCCCTCGGGTGTTCACGAAAGTGATGGCGGTGGTCACAGCTCATCTGCGCAGATCTGGGGTTCCAGTCTTCCCCTATCTCAACGACTGGCTGTTGAAGGCGGGCTCGCCCCAGGCTGTCGTCTCCCACCTCCAGACTATGGCCGACCTCCTGCATTCGCTGGGGTTCTCCATCAATGTGCCGAAGTCACACCTGACTCCCTCTCAGAAGCTCCTCTTCATCGGAGCGGTTCTGGACACGACGCAGTTTCGGGTCTATCCTCCCAAACAGCGAGTCGGGGATATTCGGGCTATGATTCCGATCTTTCAGCCTCTATCCCGGGTTTCGGTCAGGATGATCCTCAGGCTATTGGGACGGATGGCTTCTTGCATCCTGCTGGTGGGCCATGCCAGATGGCATATGCGGGCTCTGCAGTGGGACCTGAAGTTCCAGTGGGCACAACATCAGGGTACCTGTCCGTTTGCGTCCAGATCTCGGAGGGCACTGCACACCAATTGCAGTGGTGGCTATCGAACCAGGATTGGGTCGACGGCAGATCACTCTCCCTTCCCCAACCAGAGTTCACAGTGGTGACAGATGCCTCACTCTTGGGATGGGGCGGCCACATGGGAGAGGCGGAGATCAGAGGCCGGGCTCCACATTAATCTTCTAGAGCTCTGGGTGATTCGTCTGGCACTGAAGGCATTCCTTCCTTCTGTCAAAGAAAGGGTAGTGCAGGTATTCACGGTCAACACCACTGCCATGTGGTACTGCAACAAACAGGGCAGGGTGGGGTCGTGGACCCTGTGTCAAGAGGCTCTTCGCCTTTGAACGTGGCTGGAAGATCAGGACATGTCCCTGGGGGTTCAACATCTAGCAGGTTCTCTGAACGCCAGGGCGGATGAACTCAGCCGCCGGTGTATGATGGATCACAAATGGCGTCTTCACTCGGAAGTGGTGCAAGGTCTCTTTCAGCAGTGGGGAGAGCCTTGGTTAGATTTGTTCGCCACCGAAGAGAATGCGCAATGTCAGCAGTTCTACGCGTTGGAATTTCCAAGGTGGCACTCGCTCGGCGACGCTTTTCGTCGCGAGTGGAATTGCCGTCTTCTATACGCCTTTCCGCCTATACCACTTCTGCCCAGAGTGCTGAAGAAGATCAAGCGCGACCGGGCCCAAGTCATTCTTGTGGCTCCGGATTGGGCACGAAGAGTCTGGTATCCCGAGCTGCTACACATGGCCATCGATCCTCCGATCAGACTGCCTCTTTGGGAGGATCTTCTGTCGTAGCAGCAGGGAACAGTCCTCCACCCGAACCTGTCCAGCCTCCACCTCCTTGCGTGGAGATTGAGCGGCGGCAGTTGACGTCGTTTGACCTGCCTCCCGAAGTCTGTGATGTTATCTTGGCAGCCAGGCGTCCCTCCACTAAGACGGTATACGCCCGTAGATGGAACAAATTTGTGGCATGGTGCGCAGCAAAGGCTGTGGATCCCCTTTCTGCCCCTCTTTCTGAGGTTCTCTTGTTCCTTCTTTCTTTGGCCCAGCAGGGCTCTGCTCTGGGCACTCTTAAGGGCTACCTCTCGACCATTTCAGCCTTTCTTAGGCTTCCTGATCAGCCTTCTCTTTTCAAGTCCCCTGTTGTAAATCGCTTCCTAAAGGGTATTATGTATGTATGTATGTATTTGGTATTTGTTAAGCGCATATATCACCCATAGGTCTCATAGCGCTAGCTGATACTCAAAGAACCAGAAGATGTGGCGCGACAGAGCTAAAATAGCCAGGTTTTGAGGGCTTTGCGGAATTTCTTGTGATCGGTTTCCACTCGGAGATGTAAAGGCAATGTGTTCCATATTTCAGGAGCAATTCTGGAAAAGGATCTGCCACCGTTCCTCACTGTGCGGACCTTGGGTACAGTTAGGAGTTGTTTACTGGTGGAGAGAAGGGTTGTAACTGGTTGATATTTTATCAGTTTCTTTGCTAGATATTGCGGCCCTTTATTGTTAAGGGTTTTGTGTACCAGACTGCAGAGTTTGAAGTTGATCCTCTTTCTGATGGGGAGCCAGTGACTGGGCGCCGATGGAGAGCGGGGGGGGGGAGGTTTAGGACCAGCCTGGCCGCAGTGTTCTGCAGGACCTGAAGCTTTGTCAGATGCTCTTCATTTATGGATGCAAGTAGCGCATTTCCGTAGTCCAAACGGCTAATGATTAGTCCCTGTACGAGGGGCATGCGAGAGGAAAGGGGAATCCATTTGAAGATTTTTCTAAGATTGCGCATTAGACCGTAGCTGGTGCGAACTACATTGTTGATGTGGTCCGCCATGGAGAGTTTGTTGTCTATTATCACTCCAAGATTGCGGGCTGCTGTCTTGGGTGGGGGGCAGGGTCCCAGAGAGGGCGGCCACCAGTCATTGGTCCATAGTTTCTGTGCATCACCAAAGAGCATGATTTCTGTTTTACTAGCGTTGAGTAATAGGTGGTTATTTGTCATCCAGTCATTTACGGCCGTCGTGCACTGTTTGACTCTGTGTTTAGTGCCGGTGGGATCAGGTCCGAGGGTGATTAGTAATTGCGTGTCATCAGCGTATGACACTGTTTCAAAATCATAGGCTCTGATAATCTTAGCCAAGGGCGACACATATAGGTTAAAGAGTGTGGGGCTTAGGATGGAACCCTGAGGGACTCCCTTGTCGATTGCCTGGCTCTTGGAGGAGAAATCTCCTATTTGGACCTTGGAAGACCGATCCGTCAGGTAGCTCTTGAGCCAGTTCAGTGCGGGGCCTTCGACACCAAACTCCCATAGGCGCTCCAAAAGGATGCCATGTTAGATGGTGTCGAAAGCAGCCCATAGGTCAAGTAAGATCAGGATGGCAGATTGTCTCGCATCGAGAGAAAGCCTTATGTTGTCGACTATCTCTAGTAAGGCAGTTTCGGTACTGTGGAAGGACCGAAACCCCGATTGGGATGGGTCCAACAGATTATTGCTTTTAAGTATTTAGATAGTTGGTTGTTGACCAGTGATTCCATGATTTTACCAAACAGGGGTAGGAGAGAGATTGGTCGGTAATTAGAAAGCTGTTTAGGGTCAGCTTTTTTAAGATCGGTCTAACTATGGCCTCTTTCCAGTGTGAAGGTACGGTGGATTGCGATAGTGAGAGATTGAAAATTCTGGTCAGATTGGGGAGAAGGGCAGGTCCAATTTTAGATAAAATCTGGGAAGAGGCAGGGTCGGTCGGTGAGCCGGATTTAATCCTGCTTCGAGTGGCTGATACTTCTTCCTCTGTGACTGTGTGAAATTCTCTGAGAGAGTTGGTGTACAAGGGAGGAATCTCAGTGTGTCTCTGTTTTGGTGGTGTATCGCTTGGCTGGGGAAAGAGTTTGTGAATGTCATTTATCTTATTTACAAAAAAGGATGAGAGGGAGTCGACCCACTCCTGGGAAGCGTTATGTGTTAGTTGGCAGGAGGGGGGGTTGGTGAATTCCTTCACAATCTTGTACAGCTCTTTCTGAGAGTTGGAGGCCTGATTTATTCTATTTCCTAAGTAGACTTTTTTAGCTGTGGCTATATGATCCATATAATGCCAGTGTGTTGTTTTGTAGTGCTGTCTGTCTGTTGCGTTTTTTGTATGCCTCCATTTACGTTCTGCCTTCCTAACGGCAAGTTTATCAATTTTTAAGTCTGGGGTGAACCAGGGAGAAAGTTTATTTGGACATTTAGTTTTTTTCCTAGGCGCGATTGTGTCTAGGGTCGTGCTAATGGCTAGTTCAAGACATTTGGCTGCCTTGTTGGGGTGGGCCAGCTTCGAAGGAGAGAGGGGGACAAAGTGTGCGGAAAATGACTAAGTTTATCTTATTCCATGGCCTACTTAGTTTAGATTCTTTTGTGGGATGTAGTTGAGTCGATATTCCATGTATATGGAACCTTATTACATAGTGATCAGACCATAGGACTGGAAGTAGTTGGTCGATCTTTACATAGGGGGAGTTTGTGAATAGTAGGTCTAAGGTGTGACCAGCGATGTGGGTGGGACCTATCACCAGTTGGTTTAAGCCTAATGTGTTTAGGCTGGTGGTAAGATCATTTGTGTGAGGATCAGATGGGATCCCTTCGTAATGCCTCACTGGGACTTTTTTTTTTTATTTTTTTTAAATTTTTTCAAAAACCTTTATTAACAAATTTGTATAGACAAATTACATTCTTGCACTAAATCACAGCACCATGCACATAATTACAATTGTGGATCACAGAAGGTACCAATAGCACGTAGCATTAGGAAGCGGCAGCGTAGCAAATGGTTTACAGGCACGTCAGAACAATAAACGGTCATTGGAGTGAGGCGCACAGGGCTTGAGTGGAGGGGCAGGTCTACGGAGAAGGAGCAGGGGGGGGGAGGCCGATAACTATCCTACACCGGCGGCCGCCGCGGGCGGAGTGCCGGCGGGAGAGGAAGCCAGACGCTGGGGGGAGCGAGCAAGGAGGTATGACACAAGGGGCCCCCATATGTCGTGTGGGCGAGATCTGACTGGCATAAGGTCCCAGAACTCGGACAATAGGGTCTGGCAGCGCGATGCATCCTCGAGCCATTGAGCGAATTTAGGTGCAGGTCTGCGGCCCCAACACATGGAAACCCTGCGCCGTGCAAGGACAAGCAGCATGGCGATTAGACGGCGGGAGGCGTCCGGGCAGAATTTAACAAAGCCAAGGAGGCAAAGCGGGGAGTCAGGCTGAACCGGAGAGGAGGTAATCTCTGATATAGCAGAGCAGACCTCACGCCAGTAATCGGCGACCTTGGGACATAACCAGGCAAGATGAGCGAAATCCGCCGCAGGGGCGGAACAGCGTAGACATCTGTCACTAGGGATGAGTCCTATCTTGTGCAACTGGACAGGGGTGCGGTAGAGCCTATGCAAGTATTTGAAATGAATTAGGCGCAGGCGGTAGTTTGGGGATAATCGCTTAGTCTGCTGACAACAGTATAACCAATCAGGTTGAGAGATGTCTGTGCCGAGGTCCTCGCCCCACGCCACACGAGCGCGATCGGTGGAGGCGTAGGTGGCCGCCAGCGTTAGGGCATATAATTTAGTTACCAACTTCCGCGGGGAGGGAGACGAATATAGGAACTCAAGAGCGGTCATCGAGGTAGGAGGCAGGGGGAACGCGGGTGCAGCTCTCGACAGATGGCCCTTAGCTGATAAAAAAGCAGAGTGTCCATGGGGCCAGAATTTTCAGCCAGGGAATAAAACGTATACCCTGGGTAGAGATCTCCGACCGTATTCAGCCCCAGGCGGGTAGCATGTTTAGCCATACCAGATGGCTGAAGAGGAGGAAAAGATGGGTGCCGAACTATCGGCATCGAATTTGCAGAAAGCGAGGGGGCACCGGAGAAACGACGAAGTCCCTCCCAGGCCCACAGTAAGGTCTCAACCGTATCTATTTCAGTGCGGGGGAGTTTTACTGGGGCGAACAGGGCAGTGGTGAGCGGCCACGGGGCGGCAACATCCGCCTCGACCGCCACGTGAGGCTGGAACGGAGTGGGATGAAGCCAAAAGTGCAAGAAGCTGGCATGAGCACACAATGCATAGAGCTTAAAGTTAGGGGCGCTGAGGCCGCCACACGACATTGGAAGGGTGAGTACGTCGTGCGCGATCCTAGGTTGCTTGCCAGCCCAGAGAAGAGAGATGATCAACGAGCAAATCCTGCGAAAAAAATGGGCGGTGAGGGGGACAGGTACGTTCAGGAATAAATATAGGAATTTGGGGAGGACAACCATCTTGGCGATGGCTATTCGACCAGCTAACGAAAGGGGCAGTTGGCTCCAAAGGGGGATCTTCGACTCAAGCCAGTCCACCGCACGACCGAAATTAGCCCTCCAGAGTTCGTCCACGTCCCTACTCAACCAGACACCCAGATATCGAGCGGGACCGGACGCCCAGGCGAAGGGATATTCCGAGGTAAAAGGAGTGGTGGCGTCCGTGAGAGGGAAGAGGATTGACTTGTTCCAATTGACCTGTATGCCTGAAAAGCCCCCAAACCGTATGACCTCGCGCACTGGAGGACTAAGGTGTTCCTGGGGGTGTCGGACATATAATGTGAAGTCGTCCGCATACATAGAAACCAGGAGTGCGCGCGCCGCAAACCCGATGCCCCTCTGGGTGTGGTGTTGCCGTAGTCGGGCCGCAAGTGGTTCCATCGCGATGGCGAATAGCATCGGCGAGAGCGGGCATCCCTGGCGGGTGCCACGGCCGACAGGGAAGGGATCGGATACCATGCCGTTGATCCGTAGACGGGCGGTGGGGAGAGTGTACAATAGTGAGACTTTACGAATAAATATTGAACTGAAACCGAGACGTGGGAGAATGAAGAAGAGGAAGGGCCATTCTAAGGTGTCGAAGGCCTTGGTGGCATCAAGCAGGGCGGCCACCGCAGGAAGCGCTGGGTTAATCTGATGAAGGACGGAAGAAATGGTTCGTAGGTTGTGGGAAGTTGCCCGGCCCGGTATGGAGCCGGACTGGTGTGGACGGGTGATGAGCGGCATGAGAGGGAGAAGTCGCGACGCAAGCAGTTTGGCGAATATTTTGTTATCAATATTTATAAGAGACAGGGGCCGGTAGGAGTCTCGCCGTTCGGGGGGCTTATCTGGTTTTAGAAGGAGGGTCAGCATGGCCTCCCGGAGCGAAGGTGGAAATTGTCCACACTCGAAGGACTCATTATACATGGCGGCCAGGTGTGGCACGAGTAGTGGAGCAAAAGTCTTGTAAAAGGAGACAGGCAGGCCGTCCGGACCAGGTGCCTTGTCCCCTGGCATACCGTTGATGGCGGCAAGGATTTCCTCTTTAGAAAAGGGCTAGTCAATATATTCTCGGTGGTGATTTTCGAGCCATAAGAGCTCGAGGGTATCAAAGTACTGGTCGAGGGCCTCTCGCGGAGGAGCGGGACCAGCAGTGTACAACTGCGAATAAAAATTCGTGAATCGCGCCTTGATCTCCTCGGAGGAGGTGGTGCGAGAAGGGCCACCGTCCCGGAGCACCACGATGTAGGATGCAGCACGGGCCGGATGGAGAAGCCTGGCCAAAGTCCTACCCGGCCGGTCTCCCTCACCAAAGCGGCGCGCACGGGCCTCCCTGCCAAGGAACGAGAGTTCTCTATTAGCCTCCTCGGAGAACTCTGTATGTTTTTCGCGAAGGCGGGCGAGTGTGTCGGGGCTAGGATCAAGAGCATGAGAGGCGTCCAGGCATTTAATTTCGGATTCCAACTTAGTAAGGGTATTACGTATGGAGCGCAGGACCCCGGATTGTTTAGAAATACACGCCCCGCGAATGACGACTTTAAAACCCTCCCAAAGAGTGGAAGGGGAATCCACAGAGCCCTCATTGAGCTCAAAGTAGTTAGTGATCGCGGTCTGGATCTCATCACAAAAAACGGAATTCCGCAGAGCGTTAGATGGTAGCCTCCAGGAGAAAGCACGACGGGTGGCCTGGGGTAGACGAAGTCCGAGCCGGACAGGGGCGTGATCTGAGAGGGTGCGCGCCATGTGATCAACGGAAGTGAGCCAGGAAAGAGCGTCAGGAGAGGAGATCCAAAGGTCCAGCCAGGACCAACAGCCACGAGTGCCTGTGACGCAAGTGCCCTCACGGGTCTCGGGATATGTGTGGCACCAAGTGTCATACAGGGAGTTCTCAGTGAGAATGGAATTCAGAAATGCCGCGGCGCGGGGATGGGAAGCATGTGGGCCAGAGCGATCCAAAGCGGGGAATAGTGTGACATTAAAATCCCCACCCCAGAGAAGCGCAGCGGGGCCAAGGGATGAAATGTGGTGCCACACCTGCATAAAAAATTCTGGGTCGTCGGTGTTGGGACCATAGATGGCAGCAATCGTGACAGGCTGGGCCCGAAGGGAGCCATGGAGGATGACAAAACGCCCCCCGGGATTAGCGATAGCATGGGAGGTATGCCAGGGGAGCCCCCTACGTATGAGAATCGAGACCCCCCGAGAGTAGTTGGAGTAATAAGAAGAGTGAGATTCTCCCCAGTGTCGAGAGTGTAATCTGGCAGCTGATGCAGGGAGCAGGTGGGTCTCTTGCAGCAGACAGACGTCCACCCCATGCCGAGCCAGATGTGCATGGACAAGTCGAGCCTTCCGATGGTCGTTAAGACCCCGGATGTTCCAGGTCCTGCAAGTAGTGTCAGTCATTCAGATATGGCGGGGAAAGTGATCGAACATGAAGTGGTGCGTGAGGTTCGGATCTTCATGCGGGTGCATGTGGTGGTGCTAAGCAATTGAGAAAACGATGTGCAAAACAACAACAAAGAAAAAGACAAAGGCCACTATGAGCCTGCCACCGCAAATCACTGGACTGCGAGGAGAAGGCGCTAGAATCAAGCCCCTGAAGGGGGATACCAGTGACTATCAGTCCCAGTAGCAAGGACTTGGGGTAGTGCGCAGTGTAATGCAGCAAGACGAGGCAGAGCCGATGGAAAATGGCATCACGAAGTGACTTGTGAAACAATACAACACAGAAAGGCCAAAACAAATACGCCTCGGAAGGAGGCCACAGAACCCCCCGGACCCCTCACCCTCCACCCACACCAACCCACCAAACAGGTTGAGAAACCACCCTCGACCACCCCAGGGAACCCCAACTGGGAAGGGAAGAGTCCAAGTCCAAGGTGGGAATCATCCCGCAGAGGCGTGGCGAGGCTCAGCAGACACCCCTGCCAACAGAGCAGGGTGGCCAAGCAAACAGCAATCGCAGACAACGAGATAATGAAGTTACAGTGGTGAACAATGGTAGCTGATCCGGGAGTGTCACAGTGCAGGATACGCCCGCCCAGAGGTAAACGGAGTGACGTTAAATCAAGGGCAGCAAGATGGACCGGTCACCATGGCTAGGACCGCAGAGCGACAGTACATGAAGATGGGATCAAGCTAGTCATTCTCGCCCAGAACACCAGGCCCGAAATCTTGAGGACAGTCAGCCAGTCAATCATTGTCACTGAGATGGTCCACAGCAGCCGCTTGAGAACCAGGTGGTGAGATGCGAGGCGATTTGTCAAGCTTTTCAGCAAAAGCGAGGGCGTCTCTGGGATCAGGGAAGATGAGAGATTTGGCGCCCTGTCGGACCCGCAACTTTGCCGGATAAGCCAATGAGTAAGAGACGTTGTGTTTTTGGAGGATTCTCTTTGCTGGAAGGAATTCGCGGCGGGCAGCCTGGACAGCGACAGTATAGTCCGGGTAGAAGGAGAGCGGGTTACCTTGGTGAATTATTTTGCCCCTTTCCCGAGCCGCTCGGAGAATGGCGTCACGGTCTCTGAAGTTTAAGATTTTAGCGATGATAGGGCGAGCAGGAAGGCCCGGGCCAGGGCGCGGGCCAAGAGAGCGGTGAGCCCGCTCGACAACGAAGACAGAAGAGAGGACTTCACCAAAGAGTTCCCGGACGAGCTGCTCCACGTAGTCCTCCATGCGAGAGATATTGGTGGATTCAGGTACTCCCGTGATGCGGAGGTTGCTCCTCCGGGAGCGCGCCTCCAAATCTTCGTTTTTATTCCGGATAATGTCAAGTATTTTGTCCATCTGCAATAGTTTTTGGTGATCCTGAGTGGCGGCATCCTCGGCGTCAGATATTCTGGATTCGGCATGCAAGAGACGAGCATCGTGGGAATCAACCCGGGCCTTCACAGAGTCGAGACGGGCAGACAGTTGGTCAAGTTGGGCAGCAATGCCCGTAACAGCGGACTTGACGTCGAGCATAATCGCCTTCAAGTCATCTTCATGCGCAGGCGGTGCCTCCATGGAGGACGGAGGGCCACCACCATCCGAGCACGCACCGTCCTGTCGAGTCGATCTGCGCTGATCGAAGGCGATCTTGGGCTGCTTGGGGTCAGTCTTCCCCAGGGTGGGCTGAAGCAGGTAAGAGATATCCCCAGAGACCAGGAGGGGAGGATGAGCGGCTAGAAGGGGCAGCTGTAATAACCGTGTTGCGGGAGCCACTGACGAACAGCAGCGCCTGTCAGAGGGGATGATGGCAGGATCACCAGCGGCAGCCGGTCACCGCGCGAAGCCAGCCAAGATGGGACGATAACAGGACCCAGCAGGTGGTGAGGACCCCGGGCCGGCGATACAGCAGCGCGACAAATGCAGCTCCCACAGACTCCACGACAATTCTCCAAGAGCACACCACAGCAGCCTGAGAGCAGAGAGGCCAGCGGGGCAGATCAAGGGTCAGCAAATGAAGTAGTCCGCCGCTCAGCGCGGGACCAGCGCCACGGGTCCAGCCTCCCCCGCACAGGAACGGCGGCAGAGCAGGAGGGGGCCACAGGGGAGCCCCACACGATGGTGGTGAGTGCAGCCGAGGAATGCAGCCAGAGGCCTGGTAGCTCTGGAACCCCGCCCCGGCAGAGCAAACCCGAGGCGGAGGTCCAGAATCGGAGCTGGCGGACCGGGAACCACACAGGAGCACACGCCAACCAGAGCAAAGCCAATCCCAAGACTGGCGAAGATGCAGTCCACTCCACAGGAGAGCAGGCCTGAGGTCAGGGTCAGTGGCAGCAGGGGCCCAGAGGCAGTGGCGGTGGGGGCCCAAGGCCAGGTGAGCCCGAGGAGCGGGGATCGGTGCGGCCGCCAGAGGCCGGGGCAACGCAGTGAGGTGCGAGATAGGCCGCTGGAGAAGGCCGCGGCGAGGGAGGGGGACTCCAGTCACCACTCAGCGCACAGCAGCGGAGAGGTCGGGAGAGCGCGCACGTCCGGGGCAATCACGGCGGGGAGACGCGGGGGGCACGCCGCTCCCGTCACCGGGCCCGGGCACATGGAGCCGCTTCAGCGGGCACCGAGAGGAGAGGAGAATGGCACCGGAGGCGCGAGGAGTGCCCAGGCCGGGCGGTGCAGCACACTGGCCCCCAGTCCCGCTGCAAGAAACCCCAGCGGCAGCGGCACTCACCGGGCAGCGAGGGACGGGTGTCCCCGCAGTCCTCCAGACAGCTCACGGGTCCAGCCAGTCAGCCCAGCAGCAAGGAGAACGGGCCTGGTCTCGTCAGCAATGAGGCACAGGCCCGGCGCAGCGGACGGGCGGCGGATCTCAGCCTCCACAGGCCGCCGGGGATCAGGAGCAGCACGGGGTGATGCTTCGAGGGGAGACACAGCCGGACAGTAAGTTGTGGTGCGGCGGATTCGCCGTTGTCTGCAGGATTCTTCCGGATAATGTGCTTGGCCGGCAGAGCCCACTTAGAGTGCGGCCATCTTGCAGCCGGCCAAGCCACGCCCCCCGCCTCAGTGGGACTTGAACTTGGTTCTGACTTACCTTATGTGCGCTCCCTTTGAGCCACTTCATAACTGTCCTCTTCGTCTTCTTACCTTAAAGACTGCTTTTCTGATTGCCATCACCTCTGCTCGCAGGGTGAGTGAGCTCCAGGCTCTTTCTTCAAAACCTCCTTTCCTGGCTGTTCATTCGGACAAGGTCGTCCTTAGAACCAGACCTTCCTTTCTTCCCAAGGTGGTTACATCTTTCCACATTGGCCAAACCATCACTTTGCCCACCTTCTTTCCACCTCCGCATCCTTCAAAAGAAGAAGAGAGGCTCCACTGTCTGGATCCAAAACGGGAGCTTTCCTTTTATTTGGATCGCACCAAACAATTCCGGGTGGATGATCAGCTCTTTGTGGGCTACGTGGGCGCTAAGATAGGTCGGGCAGTGCACAAATGGACCATCTTTAGGTGGGTTGTGTTGTGCATTAAGGCTTGTTATTCCTTGGCAAAGAAGGAGCCTCCAGGGCAACGGCAGCTACTACTGCTTTGGGAAGAGGAGTCCCCCTTAATGACATCTGTCGGGCAGCTACATGGGCATCTCTGCACACATTCACTAGACACTACTGCCTGGACAGCGAAGTCCGGAGAGACCGCTTCTTTGGCCATTCTGTTCTCCAGGATTTTCTGGTGTGAACTTGGTTTGCAGACCCACCTCCGGGGTTGGTATTGCTGGGGTATCTATTCTAAGGTAAGGAATCTATAACTAACTGTTTCTTTCAGATGGAGAAGTTACTTACCTTCGGTAACGATATATCTGTAAGAAACATAGGTTAGTTATAGATTCCTTACCGCCCCACCCATCCTCCCCGTTCTGTGAACTGATTTCTAGGGTCAGGGAATTCCTTTCAGGGCCCTAGTTTTGTGCACCAGTGGTCAGCGTCTTGTGTTATATTCCATATAGGTACCCTATATAGGCGCAGGTAACCTTTCACCTATAGTCTTCCCTACATTACACAGATAACGGTTCTTGGGTACTGACCTTTTACCTAGATATGACACTGCATTCAGAACGCAGGTTTTTCCCTGGTTCGATTCTCATACATTATGCATGAGGCTTCTTGGAAGCACAGCAGGACTAACATACAGGAGATGGTAATCCTACTAATATCTCTGTATAAAGTTCAGGCCCAACGTCATCCTTTAGGCCGACACAGTAACACAGCAAGGTAGGACCCCTGGGGAGACCTATGGGTATATATACAGCACATCTTGCTTAGGGAGACCGAGACTTCCCGGCTGACACACTGACCAGAGACGCTGAGGTTCCTGCGTGCAGACGCTTCAGCTCGCAGTGGTCTAACATCCCTTGTGGGGTGTCCAACTCGAGACCAGGACGGGGTCCCATATTCTCTCATTCTAAGGTAATGGGGTTGACTAGATCCTAGAGGGATTCTTGGCATAACACCTACACAGATGCTAGGTACATTTAGATACATCTAGTTAGGGAGGCATCGTAGGAGTATGCACTTTTTATCATGTGTTTTATGTACTGGTATATATTCATGATTTCTGCAAGATGGTAGAACTATACCATCCCTTTACTTTCGTAGTACTGCTAATCATATATCTCTGCTACTGTCTAATGGTTGTTGCAGCTCATCTATTCTACACTAGAATAACAACAGTTCAATAAATACTTGTTGCAAACGCCCAGCCTGCTATTCTGTGTATCTCTCTGAGACAAACTAAGTGAGCACGAGTGACTGAGCGAAAGGTAGTATATTGTTTCCACGATTCTGAGGGATCAGGGTTGTCATATTCTGAGGTTGCCAGGAACTATTCTCTCCTTGGTAAGAAGAGATTATAGTGGCACTGTGAGCTAGCTGATACAGACAGGCTAACGTATGGTAGTGATTACACCAGACAGGTAAATGTAAGAGCACATACTTTGACTGTTCGTCTCCACAGCTTCCAGGAACTGACAGGCTCCTGGGATTCAAACAATAGCATTCCATCACCATGACAGTGACATCATAAGTGGTACAGGTTAGATAGATAACATACTTAAAGAGAAACTACTACAACATCTCCTCTCTTCCATAAATCCAAAAGGAGAGAGAAAAGAAAAGGGACAAAGAAGGGGATTAACCAGGGAAAAGAGCAAAGGTACATAGGAAGTGACAAGCAATAATGAAATGAGCAAAAGATAAAACTGGATAAAATATCCACAAGCACATGTTAAAATAAAACGAACAACAATAAAAGAGACTAAAGATTCAAACGATTTGGCGGGACACTCGTCCTACCACTCCTGCGTGGAGGGACATATTTCAAAGAAGACTTAATGACCTGTGAAGGTTGCGGGGTACTCTCTTTCAGAGCTGGTCTTTTCTGAACTTGCTGGGACTGAGCAGTGCTCCCAGACTCGAGACCAAGCTGCAACACAACCCTCATGGGAATTTTGTAAATCCTGGACAGGTTCCACCAATTCTTCCCATTGACCCTTACAGCAAAACGTGATGTAGCATCCACTTTAACAGGGTGACCAAATGTTGACAGTCCCTTGGGAACATTAAGAGGGGACTTAATTCTCACCCAATCCCCCACACACACACTAGACTTGAAATTTACCACATCAGGGACCGCAGGTTGTGAACGTGTACCACCATCCTCCTGTGTCTCAACACACCTCGACAGAAAACCCCACTTCTTCATCCAAGCAGGACACATGTGAAAGGAAGCTTCCCTACCCCTAAGTAAAACAAAGGGACTGGAACCTGTGCTGGCACTGGGAGTTGTGTGATGTGCCCACAGCATGCTCTGTACAGCTTCCTTAATATCAACTCTAGATGAAACAGCCCACTGAACACACTCAACAAGAATACGGTTGGTGCGCTCAATGAAACCATTGGCTTGTGGGTGATACAAAGCAACACGCCGATGAAGAATAGCGGACTGGCACAAAAAATCAGACATCTCTTTTGAAGTAAACTGTACCCCATTGTCGAATACAATCTCTTTGGGGAAACCCTCTCTGGCAAAGAGACTTTGAAGGAATTTGATGACCTCTTGAGAATTGGGGTCGGTCATAAAATGAACCTCCCACCACTTACTGTAATAATCAGCAACTACCAAGGCGAACTTGTATTTGTTAGGTAAAATGTTGAATGGTCCCACAAAATCGATAGCTAGCCTCAACCAGGGACCATCGGGTACCTCCACCTCTTGTACAGGAGGAGAAACAATCTTTATAACCTTGTCACTGGTACAACATGTCACACATCCTTCCACGACATCATTTATTTGACGGTCCATGGAGGGCCACCAATACACACAACGAATCCTCTTTTTAGTGTTTGTCTGTCCAAGATGTCCCTCGTGGCCATAATCGATGATACGACACCTCAGAGATTCAGGAGGGACGAACTTATCCCCCCGCATAATCATTTCTCCACCCTCCAAGGTAAGTTAATCAGCGACCTTTGCGAAAGGATGAAGGTCACTATCCAAATGTTTTTCCTTTGGCCAGCCAGATACAATGAACTCTTTCACTTTCTTGAGGACAGCATCGGACTCCATCCCACAGAACCACTCACGCTCAACCCACACTACAAGCATCGACTGCAGCAATGAGACATTCTTCATCTGCATCATCATCACGAAGATCACGTTCTTTTAAAGGTAAAGGAGACCTTGAAAAATAATCAACCCTTGTGTTTTTTCCACCAGGTATGTGGGCTACATCAAAATTATACTGTAATAATTTAGAGCTCAACCTTGCAATCCTGGGAGTGTGGTCTTTAACAATCTTTCCCTCAAGAATGGGAATGAGGGGTTTGTGATCAGTGAGTAGAGTGAAAGTTTTCCCCCACAAAAAACATTTGAATCTCTCAACAGCCCAACAACATGCCAGCAATTCTCTTTCGATGACTGAATAATTTTTTTCACTTGGCCGTAACGCTCGAGAGGCAAAGCCTACAGTGAATTCTTTACCCTGCTTGACTTGTGAAATCATGCCCCCAAGACCATCCAAGCTGGCATCCACAGACACCGTACACTGACAGTGGGGATCAAAAGGTGTAAGAATATTGCACGACCCTAGTTCCTTTTTAATCTGAGAAAACTCATCTTGGCAGGAGTCATCCCAGGCAAACGCAACTTTTTTCTTGAGCAAACCTCTTAAATGTACAGTTTTTGCGGCAAAATTGGAAATGAACTTCGTATAAAACTCGCACACGGGATCAGCCTTACCCTCCTCAGAATACACAACATTAACACTTCCACGGAAACCACACGTTTTTGCAAAATGTCCTTGCTTACCACATTTGTGACAAGACGCATTCCTTGCAGGACACACTCTTGAGTTAGGAAAATGTGAAGGAAACCCACATTTCGTACAAAGATTCTTCGAGGAAAATACTTTCTTCTCGGATTTAATGGGAAGATAGCTATTCCCCCTTTGCTCGGACTGAGGCTTGACTTTATCTCCCTGTGTTTTATCAAGCTGATCTTTATGGTCCTTCACAACACCCACAACATTCTTCTCCGGTTTGAGCTCTCTCTCGGCTTTTTGAGAAAGTTCAATACTCTTCACTATGGTGACAGTTTCTTGCAAAGAAGGATTCTTCAAAGTGAGTAATTTTTCTTGAACTTTCTTGTCTCTACAATGGACTACGGTTTGATCTCGAATAAGCTGGGAAGTGAAATGTTCAAATTCACACTCCGAAGCAAGAATGCGCAAAGCTGCCACATAAGACACAATGCTCTCATCGTTCTCTTGCTCTCTAGTAAAGAACTTGTGTCTGGCAACAACTAGATTGCTCTCCACATCAAACTGCTTCTCCAACATACATACAGCTTGCTCATACACATTTAATTCTTCTTCTCCCTCAACAACATCTAGGGGAGGAAGATGTTCTAAGACAGCTTGCCCCTCGAACCCCAGATTATGCTCTAAAATGAAACGTTTTCTCTCAGCACTGAATCTCGTGCCCCCCATAGTACCTAAGTATTTCACAATCGCTCTATCCCACACTTTCCACCTAACTGGTGGATCACCTGGAAGCTGTAAGAAAGGTGGTGGGGGGGGGGGGGTTGCACATTCTGCATAGTGAACACAAAATAAGAAACGTAAGATTTCTATATACTGTTGGGAGAACAAAAGTCCACCTGCAAAATAAAGAAATAAACACTAACACAACTCTGTTGAGGTAACAATAGTCCACCTGTGAAATAAAACGATTAGGAATAGTGATTAGAACTTGCGCAGAGCTGTAGGAACACAACAGTCCACCTGTTAAACAAAGGGATTAGAATTTGCGCCACACACGGACGGTGTATTTTCAAGCAAAGTAGCACCACCGCATTGATATTGGACTGCCAATGTCTCCAACGAAAACAATGCCGTCTCCAACGAAAACAATGCCTCTGGTATTGCTAGTCTCTGGAGGAAAAACAAGAATGTAGAACTCCGAAAGGAAACAGGGATACTTCTGCGCCGCTCACTCTCTAGATGATCACAGATGCTTTTACTGCTCACCCTCAAGATGATCGTAGCTATTGTAGTGCAGCTCTTACTGCTGAGCCACTAAACGCAACTACTGCCGTGCCGCTCCCCTTGAACACAGTAACTGCTGCTTCTACTGCTGTCCTGCCGCTTGCCCACAAAGCGATAACTGATATACCCAGTTAAAAACAGTGACTGTTACGCCGCTCACCCCTTGGATACAGTGGCAGCTGCGCACTATCAAACAGCTATTCCCATGCCGCTTCTACTGCTATGCTGTCGTCTCAGAGCGATAAAGGATGTGGGCGAGCCGCTTACCTTAAGACAAATACCAAATTCAGTTTCCGCCCCACTGTTCACTTTCACGGAGTGAAAGTTTCAGCAGGTATGAGTCGTTAGAAAAAAAAGGAGAGAGCAGCTGGGTCATAAGTGACTGCACCACCACAACTAGTCACTATATTATTAACAATATTGCCCACCTCAAATGGTCTGCTGCCTATAGACCACAAATATAACAATGTTAGATTAATCGGATGAGAGGCAATATATTGAAATAAAAAATTCAAGCAAAACCAGTAACCAAACCACATCAAAGACAGACATGCGTATAACACATTTTTTTTGATCTTTTTATTCTCTGATGTGCTTGGTAAAACTGAACCAGCCAACGCGTTTCGCCCAACCTTGGGCTTCTTCAGGGCAAAAAACAAGGAGGAATAAGATGTATCCTCAAACGTTGGGTCACTAAAGGTTAGATCAAGTCCTATTACACATGGATGAGAATCGTAGTAGACAAATATCCAAAGGTATAAAAAAGATTAAAGTACATCAAACAGTATTAGCCGTGCGTGTACGCGGAGCCGTGTCCGGGAAACGTTCAATAACCAGCAAAGTATTCGGAATACGCTAACACCTAACGGAGATTCCACTGCGTCATCAGATCGGGAACACCTGCACCGAGGAAGGATCTCTCCGCCCGCAAACACTAGCAGTCACGAAGATGACATCTTGTCACAGGGGCTCACAACGCAGAACAAACGGAGTCTCTCTAACACTGCACAGCCGCGCAGAACACGTGGAGTCTCTTTAACACAGAACAGCCACGCTTGTAAGTGTCTTCCAAAATACTTGTAGACAGCTTGCCGTTCGAGGAAAGACACCAAATGCTAAAAACAGCTCACCGGCACAGGGAGGGTGGGTAAGATGAATCCAATGAGGCACACACAAAGGGGTGTGATGGCCCACCTTTGTCTCGACGTCCCAACAGGGGTGAAGCTCCGAAGACTCACGAAGACTGTAGTGATTACACCAGACAGGTAAGTGTAAGAGCACATACTTTATTGACTGTTCGTCTCCACAGCTTCCAGAACTGACAGGCTCCTGGGATTCAAACCATAGCATTCCATCACCATGACAGTGACGACATAAGTGGTACAGGGTAGATAGATAACATACTTGGAGAAACTACTACACGTGTGGGTGCACGGAATCAGTCTGTCACCAATCCCACAGTTTGTTATCCAAACGCGCAGATCCTGTATAGGTTATATAGGAACTACACGACATGGCGCCGCCAACGTTGGTTGGGTACTTATTTAAAAATAGAATCTGAGCAGTTCAGTCGTGCTATTCTCAGAGACCCCTACTCACAAAACACCAGAGACGTCTGGAGTGGGTGGGCACAAACTCCTCCACAGCTGAGTAGGCAAAAAATCCTATTTATTGGCTGTTGGTTAATCAAGCTTGAAGGACACAGTGTTCCTAAAATTGTGCATAAACACCGTATCTTGGTTCCCTTGAAAAATTATTTAGTGTTTTAAAAACAATGACTAACCAGGTCTTAGACCCACTGCAACAAGCACTGCCTCTCTCGGAAGACGAGGAAGATGCAGATGCAATACAAATTGCACCAAACCTTAGAAATACAGTCACCCTGAAACTGCTAGAGCATGGTCTATCATCTAGGGGTGGCATAGTAGTTTTCGTGATTGAGGCACACGAATCAAACGGAACGGAGGTATTTTATTCGTGGGTTACATTCCCAGCAGCAAATGCAAGAACAAAAACATTCCACTCCTACACAGAAGGAGCTGCACCAGTGGAATATTGTCCGTTCGAGGACATTGAGGTTCCGCTTACGTACCAGGAACACTTATACTGGTTTGAAGGCGCCTTACCCCACATAAGAAGAAGAGTAAGACTCGGCCCGCTCAGAAGAGAAGGGGCATCATGGCCGATATTAGCAGCCCACACCACATCCTGACATTGAAAGAATGCCACCAGGAGACTTACTCACACAACACAAAGATTTAATTAAAATATACAGAAACTTGACGCAATTCGTCATGAGGACACTTGCAGTTTGTGGCGAGGCACCGCCATCGGACTCCTCCTCCGGGGCTTCTAACATCGGGGAGATGCCGTCTTACCTGTCACCATGTCCCCTCCTCTTTTCTCAGAGCCCTCCAGGTGCCGTCCCTTTAATTCTCCGCTGTCCTTGGCCTCCCCGGCCGATCACGTGACTGGGTCAGCTGATGAGGCAGGCTTCAAAGAGGAAGTGAGGGAGGACTTGGAGTTCGGGCCGCGGACCTGTTTCTTGAACGTGGAGGAACCGGAACTCAAAACCTTTCTCGTCGGACCAGGACTGGGAGGACTTTGGCAGTTCACGGAAGCAGGAGTGGGGCAGAAGACAAGAACCACGCAGGACGCCGGTACGGAGCTGACGGAAACGCCGCCGTCCAGAGACCAGGAAAAAGGGGAGCCGGACCCACTCCGGCAACACGCGGAAGCCCGCCACGGCCCAGGAGGGTCGTGGCTTAAAAAGGTACGGGACCAGCTTGGGGCCGCGTGGGATAAAGGGAAGCAGGGTGGAAGGGACGGCTAGCCTGACAAACCGCGGTAGGCGGAAATTGCATACACCTCTAGAAGGGAGCGCAGTAGGGCGTCACTGGTGTCGGTTGGGTGTTTGTTCCTTCACTCATTTTTCCCTGATTTCTACCAAGTGCCACAACGTTTCCCTTATGAGTCTTTTTTGTTTTCTTTTTGGGGTTACCTGTCTGGATACCGAGGACGGAACTGGGAAGCAGACGCTGGCGAAGCTCCTTTCGTGCATTTCAACCAAGGACTGGCCACCTACCCCACTCTCTGAAGGAAGAGAGAAAGAGCCTTTATTTTTGAACACCTTATGCTTTATGGTTGCCCTGTATCCGTTACACCCCTCTGAATTACGGACAATAAACCACTGCGTTCCTAAATCAGTCCCTGTCTCCTTGTCTCCGTCTCCTCTGGGCCACACATGGTGTCAGAAGTGGGATCGGAGCGCCTACAGTAACAATGGAAAATCTAATACAACAGCTCATACGTGGCCAGGAGAAGCTGGAATGGGCCGTGGAGAAACAGATGGCATCGGCCCAAGCCGACAGGGAGCTCTTCAAGGACGCTATGACCAACCAGGCGGAAAGGCTACAAGGGGTTGCGGACGATCGCATACAGTTAACCGCCCAATTACAGAATCGTGCAGGGTCAGGCCCCAACATTTCTTTACAGAAATATGGTGCTGGGGAGGATCCTGATGCCTTCCTTCTTAACTTCGAAAGGGCAGCCCGAGCAGCAGGCTGGCCAGAGGCAAAGTGGCCCTTCTTCTTAGCTCCTCTCCTTACCGGTGAAGCACAAGCAGCATACCAGGTGGCCAACGCCACTGGACATACCCCTTACTTAGAAATCAAGGGCATCATCCTAGACCATCTTGGTATGGATGCAGAGGCCTAACGAGTCCGGTTCCGAAAGGAGAGGGGTACTGTAACAGACAACCCGAAGACCCTGTATTATAAACTCAAATCAGCAGCAGAAAAATGGTTAAAACCCCAAACAAGCACCAAGGATGAAATCATGTCCCTAATTCTTCTGGAACAATTCCTAGAAGCCTTGCCTTATCCAATAAAGCGCTGGCTTAAGCAACATAACCGGTTGACCGGCGAACAGGCTGTAGAGATGGCGACATCCTTTTACAGGGCACAACCCCGTTCCCAACCATGGGACGCGGATAAATCCGTACGCCCTTCCCCAGCTCCTCTGAAACCCGAAAGAAAACCAATGAAGCCCAGTATGGAACCCTTGAAAGTGCGGCAGTTTCGGCCAGAACCCATACCTGTAAGAGGTCCCCAGTGTTTCGAGTGTGGCGACTGGGGACACATCGCCAGAAATTGTCCCAGAAACAAAACGGTTGAAGAGCCAATGGACATAGGGTGCCTTCCACGATCCATCTTATACTCAGAGGAAATGGGACCGAGTTTCCATGTAAGTGTACAAGTGGGGGGGGATACCTGCAAGAGCCCTGTTAGACTCCGGTTGTGGCCAATCAGTTATCCGCCAGTCCCTCGTACAACCTTCTTTTCCTAACCCAAAGCGAGAGGTACCCATTCGGTGTGTACATGAGATGTGCGGCTTTACCCTTTAGTGTCCCTTCCTATCTCCCTTCCAAATGGGGTGGTTCTTGAGGCAAACCTAGGGGTTCTTCCTGCCCTTCCTGAAGAAATAATCCTGGGTCGGGACAATCCATCCTTTCTCACCCTCCTGAAAAAAAGTCTTGACGGTAGGGGATTCCCTCCCTCTCCATGGCCGTTTCTCCTCACCCAGGCTCCCTGGCTCTCAGACAAGAGCTTCCATTACGCCCAGCATAATGACCCCACTCTCCAATCGGCATGGGATCATGCTAGACAAGTTCCCACCTCCCCGAGACCAGTATATCCTCTATTCCTCATTAAGAAGGACCTACTTTACAGGGTTGCTAAAGAGGGGGAAGAACCACAACTAGTAATCCCTCAGACGTTTAGAGACCAGGTGCTTTTCTTTGCGCACTCCCACCTCCTAGCAGGTCATAGGGGCGCACAGAAAACCATAGAAATGTTATTGCGTTACTTCTACTGGCCTGGCATTTTCGCGCACGTTACACGCTTCTGTCAGGAGTGTGAGGTTTGCCAAAAAGGAAATCCGTACAAACCACCTCCAGTGCCATTACAACCCCTCCCTATCATTGGAACCCCCTTCGAGAGGATAGGCATGGACCTGATAGGGCCCCTTCCCCGAACTAGGAAAGGGAACCTCTATGCTTTAGTGGTGGTGGACTATGCCACGCGCTACCCGGAAGCCTTTCCCTTGCGTGCTCCCACCAGTCAAAACATCAGTGATAGGCTCCTGGAGTTGTTTTCTCGAGTAGGGTTCCCGCGTGAGATCCTCACGGATCAGGGCACTCCATTCGTCTCCTAAGTCATGCATGAAGTTTGTAGGGATCTGGACATTTCGCACATAAAAACGTCGGTCTACCACCCCCAGACGGATGGTCTTTGTTTGCGGTATAACGCCACCCTAAAGCTTACCTTAAAAAAACTGTTGAAAGTAGAGGGGAAAGAATGGGACAAGCTCCTCCTATTGGCACTCTATGTAGTAAGAAGCCAAACCCAGTCAAGCCTAGGTGTTCTCCCTTTCAACTGTTATACGGCCGGGAACCCCGTAGTGTTCTTGAAATAACGAAAGAATACTGGGAGCATGAAAAAGAGGAAGAAACAAGGTCCTTTCTTGAGTATACGCAGGACTTGCGCACTCGCTTACAGAAACTGCGCGAGTTCGCTGATGCGAACCTAGAGAAGGCCCAAAGACAGCAGACTTTTTATAATAATGGAAAAAAATGGCGGCTTTTGGATGTAGGGGATTGGGTGCTAGTCCTCACCCCATCTAGCATACCCAAAATAAGATCAGGGTGGCAGGGCCCCTTCAAAGTCACGAAAAAGGTAGGACTCACTTCATACCAAGTACAAGTCACCCCCAAAAGAACCCAGTTATATCACATTAACTTGTTAAAAAAATGGCTGGGTCCTCCTCCCAAGGTCCTCCACGTGCGCATCCCAAAAGAGAGGAAGAAAGCACTTTACCCCATCTCATAGTCAATCCGGACCTCACAGAAGAGCAGCAAAGGACCTTACAGTCTACACTCATACCTTATGCCTCCTTGTTCTCTGACCTCCCAGGCCATACCACTATGGCCGAACATTCCATACCGACCCAACGCGGCCGGGTTGTGAAACAAAAACCCTACCGCATTCCTGCTGCCAGACGAGATGCCATCGAGAAAGAAGTCCAAAGCATGCTGGCCCTAGGGGTCATACGGTCGTCTCAGAGCGAGTGGTCCTCGCCGATCGTATTAGTACCGAAACCGGACGGGTCCGTCCGGTTTTGCATAGATTTCAGGGCCGTGAATGCGATCTCTAAATGCGATTCTTACCCCCGCCCACGTGTGGACGAACTAATAGAAAAGCTTGGTGATGCGCAGTACATTACGACCCTTGATCTCACAAAGGGATATTGGCAGGTACCTCTGAGACCTTGTGACCAAGAAAAAACGGCTTTTTCCACCCCATCCGGATTATTCGAGTTCACCGTTTTACCATTTGGGTTACATGGGGCACCTGCCACGTTCCAGCGTCTCATGAATAATGTACTGTCGAAACACCAAGCCTTTTCATCGGCATACATAGATGATATTGTCATCTATAGCCCCACGTGGGAATCCCATCTCCACCACTGTCACCTTGTCTTCCAGGCTCTCAAAGACGCTGGGCTCCATGTCAACGCAAGAAAGTCAAGGGCAGGATTTCAAAAAGTGAAGTACCTAGGTTATGTATTGGGTAATGGGCACATTGCCCCGCAGGAAGAATAAGTAAGGGCGATATCCCAGGCCCCTTTCCCCACCACGAAGAAGGAAGTAAGGGCGTTTCTTGGCCTTCTCAGCTATTATCGTCGCTTCATTCCCCAGTACTCCGAGGTATCCTCCCCTCTCACTGATCTCCTCAAAAAGAGTGTAAAACCGGCATACCTCTTGCATCCCCCTCCTGAAGCTATGCAGGCCTTCCAGAGTCTTAAGAATGCCATCACCTCGGGTCCCATTCTCCGGTCCCCTGATTTCACTAAACCCTCTGTGCTCCAGACTGATGCGTCCGAGAATGGGTTGGGGGCGGTCCTCTCTCAGGTCTCGTCTGAGGGAGTGGAACATCCCATTCTCTTCCTCAGCCGTAAGTTGTTCCCCAGGGAGCGTGGCTACCCCATAATTGAAAAGGAATGCCTTGCGATTAAGTGGGCGGTGGACAAGTTGAGGTACTACCTGGAGGGTTCCCATTTCCTCCTGTATACGGATCATGCCCCGCTCCTTTGGATGAGCCGGAACAAGGGTAACAACCAGAAGGTCCTTCGCTGGTTCCTGGCTCTTCAGCCCTTCTCTTTTGAGGTTCGGCATCGCAAGGGGTCTGACAATGGAAACGCTGACTTTCTTTCTCGGCTCTCCCTGTTCCCCGATCGTGAACAGGCTGGGGTGGGGGTGTGTGGCGAGGCACCGCCATCGGACTCCTCCTCCGGGGCTTCTAACATCGGGGAGATGCCGTCTTACCTGTCACCATGTCCCCTCCTCTTTTCTCAGAGCCCTCCAGGTGCCGCAGGCCGTCCCTTTAATTCTCCGCTGTCCTTGGCCTCCCCGGCCGATCACGTGACTGGGTCAGCTGATGAGGCGGGCTTCAAAGAGGAAGTGAGGGAGGACTTGGAGTTCGGGCCGCGGACCTGTTTCTTGAACGTGGAGACACCGGAACTCAAAACCTTTCTCGTCGGACCAGGACTGGGAGGACTTCGGCAGTTCACGGAAGCAGGAGTGGGGCAGAAGACAAGAACCACGCAGGACGCCGGTACGGAGCTGACGGAAACGCCGCCGTCCAGAGACCAGGAAAAAGGGGAGCCGGACCCACTCCGGCAACACGCGGAAGCCCGCCACGGCCCAGGAGGGTCGTGGCTTAAAAAGGTACGGGACCAGCTGGGGGCCGCGTGGGATAAAGGGAAGCAGGGTGGAAGGGACGGCTAGCCTGACAAACCGCGGTAGCCGGAAATTGCATGCACCTCTAGAAGGGAGCGCAGTAGGGCGTCACTGGTGTCGGTCGGGTGTTTGTTCCTTCACTCCTTTTTCCCTGATTTCTACCAAGTGCCACAACGTTTCCCTTATGAGTCTTTTGTTTTCTTTTTGGGGTTACCTGTCTGGATACCGAGGATGGAACTGGGAAGCAGACGCTGGCGAAGCTCCTTTCGTGCATTTCAACCAAGGACTGGCCACCTACCCCACTCTCTGAAGGAAGAGAGAAAGAGCCTTTATTTTTGAACACCTTATGCTTTATGGTTGCCCTGTATCCGTTACACCCCTCTGAATTACGGACAATAAACCACTGCGTTCCTAAATCGGTCCCTGTCTCCTTGTCTCCGTCTCCTCTGGGCCACACAGTCCAACCAGCGATAGTTGCAACTAATGGAACTCAAATTCAGGGTACAGCAACTAAAATCACACCACAAACATTACACGCGGTAATGGGTAAAATGCCCACAAAACGTGAACAAATGCCATTCTGGGTAGCTCAGAAAATAACACCGCTAGAGGCAGTATTCCCGAAATACTACCCCGTATGAAAAACACAGAATGCTAACAATCTGCTAGCGCATGGGGATAATACCACGAGTAGAGGATTGTACCACTTGGGGTACAGTCTTTGCTGCCATTCATACCAGAACACATGGTATCCCGTCATTAGCAGTAGTACCAGACGTATTGAGACAAATGCAAAATGAGTACGGAGCAGAGCCTGCCCTAAACTTAGGGATGAAGTTTCTAGGTAACTATGCCCAGGTATTAGCCATAATATTAGCTAATATTAAAGGGGAAGCCGCTTCAGTGGCTATCCGCCAACGCCTAAGGGAGTTCAGTCCTTTAGAACAACAACACGAACTACAAAAAATAATTGGAACTGCATATGCAGAATTAGGCAGAGACAGTTTGGGTGGGAAAGCTTTAAAACCACAACTGATGGGCAGTCCTGAAAAGGACACTTCCAAGCAGGTATCTACTTCTACAAAGAAGAAGTAGGACAATAAAAAACAACAAAGCTTTAAAGGAAACAGATCTCAATCCAGAGGTAGATCTCCTCCACAGGAGCCCTCCGAAAAGAGGTATAACCTAAGGAATAGGGATAACATTAGGAAACCTGACCGGTATCGGGATACTGATGCACGTTCCTCTCGTTCCTTTCAGGGTTCATCGAAAAACTCCAAGAGGGAAGGATGGTCAGACAGACAAGAAGAGCGTACAAAGTCCAGAGATGAGCAGCACGCTCAAGATTACACTTCTAAAAAAGAAAAACCAAAGCAAAAGCCACAGTTCAAAAAGAAGAAGGTTGCAGGTCTAAAGATCAGACATGCCCAGAATTCTGAGGACTCGACTACTGAATGGGGAATGGGCTCTGATGATGCTAGACAGTGCGGCAGAAATAACAATAGCTCGCCAGAACCTGATGGAATTTCTGGTGACAGCGGACTTGAATGATTATGTCACGGTAGAAACACCCGATACTAGAGTAAGTGTCCCACATAAAGTATATGAAATAACGCTCCAAATGGAGGGGGACAAATGTAGTGCAGTTAAAGGTCTCTTTTGGGAAAACCTGACGTTAGGCTATGATATTTTATTAGCTGAACAAGATTGGCCGCCAGCATTCGTCATGGATTGCCCTAAAGGAGAAACAGTAATTCTTCCGGCCTTCTCAGGCAATATTCCCATGTACTTACAACACACTTATGCGCAGGAGTGGGCGGTAGCCCAGGCTCCGGCATTATACAAAAACCATGTTGGATGGGATGAGGACTCAACCCACCACATAATTCCTTTAAAAAATACTCCAATTGCACAGAGGCAGTATCCAATAAAGCAAGAAGGTAAAAAACAGGTCAGGGAGATCTTAGATCAACTTGAGTACCAAGGGGTGTTCGAAAATTGCACCTCATCAATGAACAATCCTTTGTTTTCGGTCATGAAACCTGACAATACATATCGTTTAGTTTTAGATTATAGACATTTAAACACTTGCACTCCAAAATGCACCGCATTAATGAATAACATTGTGCGGAAAAAATATAAAATAACACTAGATATCTCAAATGGATTTTTCTGCCAAAATATAGCGCCTGAAAGCAGGTATCTGACAGCCTTCTCAGCGCTAGGGACTCAATGGCAATTTTGTCGACTCCCCCAAAGGTATAATAACAGCCCGGGGTTGTTTTCGGCTAGAGTAACTGAGTTACTTCAAAATTTGGATGAAGAGGCATTGTCCTATGTGGATGATATTTACCTAACGGACGATGACCTAGAGGAGCACTTGAACAGAGTAAATACCATAATTCTGGGATTTGCATCTGAGGGTTACAAATGTAACTTTAAAAAATCAAAAATTGCCCATCTGTGTCTTGTTTTTAGGATATGAGCTTTCAAGTGAAGGAAAAAGCCTGGCAGACAATTTTTTAGAAAAATGCGCGCTGCTCCAACCTCCAAAATCATTAAAAAATTTACAGTCAATTCTGGGATTCCTAAATTTTGGTAGAACATACATTTTGGATTACGCAGAAAGAGTAAAACCTTTCTCCGATTTAATAAAACCTGATTTTTCAGTTAAACAATGGAGACAGGAACACACAGATACACTTCGTTCCTTACAAGCCGACATGATAGCTTCCAAACATTTACAGACACGCGTAAACGTACGCAACCTGTTGATCCGTATAGTTGCGGGTCAATCTGGGTACACCTATCTAACATATAATGAAGGTGAGACCGTACCAATTGCATACAAATCACATTTGTACACAAATGCTGAGATGCGCTTCGCATCTACAGAAAAGATTCTGAAGCAGTACAGACTGCTGTAGTGAGAGAAAGAGCACTGGCTCAGGGGAAACGAATAATAGTAGTGACTCCGGTTCCAGCCTTAGAGGCTGCGACAAAGGCAAGCGTCCCTAATGCTAAAGCTTTACATCCGAGATGGATACAATGGGCTAATTCACTCACTGCTTCAGATGTAGAATACAGGTACGACCCAAATTTAAAGACCCAAGCATTTCTGCAATACGAGCAAGAATATCCTCTACCAAACGAAATAATGCCTCTAGATCAGTATGAATATATAATTTACACTGATGGATCTGCTCAACCGGCCATAGGAAGTAAGCAACAATATAGCGCGGCATGCGCAATCGTTAAAGGTCGCATGCAAGATGGAAAGTTCCACCCAAGTTGCACAAAAACGCAATATCTAGGAGACTGCACGGCACAGCTGGCAGAGTTGAAAGCCTTGATACTGGCACTAGTAAATACGGATCGAGAATTCCCCACACTCATTGTGTGCGATTCATTTTACTGTGTACAGTCATATAATGAATATTTGCAGCACTGGGTTCAAAATGGGTTCAAAGACGCAAAAGGTGGCACAATTGAGAATAAAATGCTATGGGAACAGGTAGTGGAGTTGAAAACCGGACTACAGAGAGCTCACGTGATACATACACTGAGTCATCAGCGTGATGGCGTTCACGTTAAAGGGAATTAATTGGCTGATGAAGCCGCGAAGGGGGCTGTACGCACGGCTTCCGTAGCTGCAATCACTCGTTCTAAAACGAGAATAGACGGTGAGATTATGGTAGCTATCAATGCTTGTTGCAAAAACAGCGGGCAGTACCAAAAAGGTTTCCACTTAAGTACTCCTACAAGTTAGATGCCAATAATATTCCATTTGCTGAGATTCCTGGAGTGGGGGATAGAGTAATTTCCAACATGGATCGTAGGTTAGGTTTAATTCTAGCAGCACACGAAGGGATAGGTTCTGCACATGCAGGAGTTACGGCGACTGTTTCTTTATTGAAACAACGCTATTGGTGGCCTGGGTTAACGAAGCAGACTAAAGACTATGTCTTGAAATGGACATCTGCCAGCAGATGAAAGGTTCCACCGTAACACGTCCAGCGCAGACACCGCTGTTAATATCTGACAAACCACTAGCGTGTGTTTATTTGGACCACTGCGGCCCCTTACAAAGAGATGGGGCTTACAGGTATATCATGATTGCAGTGGATTCCTGCTCAAGATTCCTGTGGGTGTGGCCCTAACGCTCGGCTGACGCTCAAACTGTTATCAATGATTTGCGAGTCTTTATAGGGACATACGCTATTGGCACATTACACTCCGACCAGGGCCCTGCGTTTAGCTCTCGGGCTTACAAGGAGGCCATGCGAGGATTGGGTGTAGCATTGCGATACCCAATCCGTACCATCCCGAGGGAAAATCGGTCGTGGAGAGGAAAAACCGAGACTTAAAGCACTCTTTAACAGCTAGAGTATTAGGCACAGGTGAGAGTTGGGTAGAACATCTGTATGGAGTCCAGTGAGCTTTGAACAACATGCCAAGAAGTTCTCTAGGGGGGCACTCCATATGAGGTCCTATTTGAGACAAGAATGTGTGTACCTGATCTTGATTGTGAAGGCGCAGTGGCGGCTGAAAAGCCTTTTGACATCCATGATCGTTTGACTGTTTTACAGGATCTAAATTAATCCAGGACATAACAAAGTATTGTCCACCTGAAGAAGACCGCCACTGGGGAAGTCAAATCAGTCACGGCAAGGCCTGTCTGGATCCCAAAAGTCGGGGATCTGGTCAGAGAGAAGATAGCGGACAAGAAACAATTTGGGCCATCATACAGAAAGCTTGTACCGGTCCTAGCAATTGAAGGAACAAGAACTGTACTTCTACCGCCTCTTGCCGGGAAAAAGGAGATAAGATTTGTCTCAATCGATCTAATCAAACCACACTATGTGGCCGATACTGAGTAGTAGGCCACGTGGACTCCAAAGGAGCAGACGCCCTCCTCTCGCTACAATCCAAGAAGTTCAAACGGAAAGACTCATCACGTTCGAAGAGTCCCCTGCACGGAATGAAGGACTATGCAACAATGCTATGGAACTCGTTCCTCTTGAACCTGAAGTTAAATTTCAAAATCAAACTCAAAATGAAAGACCACTCGCTATTCGACCAAATACAGATGTCTACGTCAACATGCCTCGACAAGAACAAACTACGATTTCTACAAATCCTGATGCAATACCAACAATTGATCGAACTGCTTCTGGCTACTTCATAAACTTTGATACGTTTTCTTTGGATCCAAGCGAACCGGAAACAACGCCAGCCAAAAAATCACGCAAGCAGCAAGTAAAAGACTTCCTTAAAAAGACTTACCTGGTGTCACCTTGGGTAGAACTATGGGTAATCACCGGGATACTTTTCTTTCTTTTCTGGGTAGGCTTGGTAATAGTTTTTAGTATGCTTGTTAATGGAAGATACCTTCGACAAAGCTCTGCAGCCCAAAAGGTGAACTTACTTTTAAAACCACACCTATCATCTCATCGAGAACAAAGACTTGTCATCAGTGAACATTACAGCAGTTCCTATACCTGATGGTATAGTTTGGGACAAGGTTGATTTCGATACATTTGGTCAGACCGAAATTTTAAGAATTCCTCATTTATTTAAAATATCGTTTAGTGATATCATTACCTCAAGTACATTTTCCGATGGTTGGGATTTTGAAACTGTAAATAACATGTTGTCTGATTTGGAAAAATCTGCTGCATTTTCTAATAGTGAAAAATTGGAAAGCACATCAGATTTCGAAACAATGTATTGCTATCAACACTATAGTCATCACTTTCTGCATAAATCTGCTAATCCTAGAAATGTGTTCACTTACCACAAGTGGGAACATTGTCCAACACCGCCAAAAGGAAGTTCAAAAACATTTACACAAACGTTTCCATATTTTTCAGGGTTTAATATGTCTGACTCAGCCTCATATTATTATAAGGTTGCACCAACATCAGCACAGAAAAATATGTTAACAAACACCAAACAGATTTACTCTGCTTCCTTTATTGCCCAGTTGTCTGAGCAAGGTCTTCGGCAGAGATACAGGCGCTAATTCATACAAACTGCCCTTTCCATTTCCAAGAAATGGTCAATCGTATCTTTAACATGTCTGATACGACCGGCATAGTCCACCTATTTAAGACTATAGGTAATGGACTTCTGAGCACCTTTCAGACAGTACTTGGAGTTATCCCAAACTTCATACACTCCGTATTTGGAAGCATCTTTGGAGGACTTCCGCTCATCCTGTTTCTAGCAGCAGGTATCCTGATTGTTTTATATTTGCTACGCAATGGACGTCCCAGTCACCAAGGAGATGGAAAAAGCACTCCTGGAGCGTAAATACCGTGACCGCATGGTACAACATCTAGGCACACCTTGCCTAAGAGAACTAAGTGCATCTTGGTTCTTGTCATTTCGACCAATCTGGATGGACTGCATCTTACCTGTCCTCCGATGTCTGTTTTGCGGAGAAGAATGCGTGTTAGACCTGTGTTTGACACTCCCATCATGTGCGCAACCGGACGTGATGGTTACTGGACCCAATAACGGCCCATGTTCTGCAGTGTCCTCCGCGTATTCCAATGTTGATGGCGGCATTCCTTGAGCCACCGCAGGTAGTAACTGCACCTGTTGGTATGAACACCGGTTCCTCCACTGACACACAGGCTTTGGACGGCGCACAGGCTGCCCCGGCTGTGGACAGCGTGGAACATCATCTGTGCTCAATTGACATACTCTGCGAGGTGTTACAGGGGCCGTCTACGCCGGAAGCAAGCAACGGAAATGTTGCGTCTACTAGCCATGACACATCAACATTTGACTCATTTGGCTCGTCGTGTGCTGGGAAGAAATTCGCCCTTTTTTAAATAAGCTTAAATTTGGAACTCAAAAACAAAAATTGACACTCCTTTCATTTTTTGGGCATACATGGCTTTTTAATGCTTATAGTGCTTCGGACTATAATTATGGACACTTTAGAGCTATGGCTTGCATTATTTTTTAACATTTAAAAAAAAAAAGTTTTGGGAAATTTTAGAGGCTTTTAAGCATTTTTTAGCATAATCAATGTTTTTATAAATCTATACTAATATGCGTTAGCCTAGTAATACGGTAATAAGTTACCTATGTCGTCCAGTCGGAAGAGGAGTGGGTGTTATATTCCGTATAGGTACCCTATATAGGCGCAGGTAACCTTTCACCTATAGTCTTCCCTACATTACACACATAACGGTTCTTGGGTACTGACCTTTTACCTAGATATGACACTGCATTCAGAACGCGGGTTTTTCCCTGGTTCGATTCTCATACATTATGCATGAGGCTTCTTGGAAGCACAGCAGGACGAACAGTAGGATTACCATCTCCTGTATAATATCTCTGTATAAAGTTCAGGCCCAACGTCATCCTTTAGGTAGGACCCCTGGGGAGACCTATGGGTATATATACATCACATCTTGCTTAGAATGGGAGAGGAGACTGAGACTTCCCGGCTCACACACTGACCAGAGACGCTGAGGTTCCTGCATGCAGACACTCCAGCTCGCAGTGATCTAACATCCCTCGCGGGGTGTCCAACTCGAGACCAGGACGGGGTCCCCTATTCTCTCATTCTAAGGTAATGGGGTTGACTAGATCCTAGAGGGATTCTTGGCATAACACCTACACAGATGCTAGGTACATTTAGGTACATCTAGGGAGGCATCATAGGAGTACGCACTTTTTATCATGTGTTTTATGTACTGGTATGTATTCATGATTTCTGCAAGATGGTAGAACTATACCATCCCTTTACTTTCGTAGTACTGCTAATCATATATCTCTGCTACTGTCTAATGGTTGTTGCAGCTCATCTATTCTACACTAGAATAACAACTGTTCAATAAATACTTATTGCAAATGCCCAGACTGTTATTCTGTGTATCTCTCTGAGACAAACTAAGTGAGCACGAGTGACTGAGCGAAAGGTAGTATATTGTGTCCATGATTCTGAGGGATCAGGGTTGTCCTGTTCTGAGGTTGCCAGGAACTATTCTCTCCTTGGTAAGAAGAGATTATAGTGGCACTGTGAGCTAGCTGATACAGACAGGCTAACGTATCCGGTGGGGGTGCATGGAATCAGTCTGCCACCAATCCCACAGTTTGTTATCCAAACGCGCAGATCCTGTATAGGTTATATAGGAATTACACAACACTTGCATGGCTCTGCGCTTCTGGCGTGGAATGTCGTGTAAAAGAACTGACGTCAGCGCGCGAGGGCGGCTTCTAAGTAGCTACCGCGACATCATCCCGACGACCACGATGCCAACGACTAACGCGGAGCCGACCGACGCCACCTTTCGACGCGCAGGGGTACTGCTGATGAAAAATTCTCCTGATCCAGCCTGAAGCCTGGGGGTAATTCTAAGGTAAGGAATCTATAACTAACCTATGTTTCTTACAGATATATCGTTACCGAAGGTAAGTAACTTGTTCTTTCTGTTTACATTTAAGTGTGTCTAATTATTTAATGTTTTTTGTTGTGCACAAGTGGCAATAGTTGTAAAACCTACACTTCACAGCAAGGGTGTCATGCTTGCACATTACTATCTTGACACATGTATAACATAATTCCTATGAATTATGTATTTTCAAGCAGTTGGAAGCCTCAAAGATGTTTTTGAAGTGTTTTTTTTTTTTAATTATTATTTTTATGGTATTTTCAAACATACAGATTAGAGGTACTTCATGTATTACATTACAGGCATTACATGAAATTTCCAAAAGTGTTAATGAGATATAAGGTTTGTGCGATAAACTCAAGTCTGTGATGCCGGTGGGGAATAGTTCCATGCCAGTGAGATATTGGGGTGTACAAGCATCCGAAAATCAGCAGTAGTAATTGTAACTCTCTGGTTAGAAAACTGAACAACAAAAACTAATAGCAGAAACATAGACCATGCAGAAGGCATGTAGGCTGGGTGAGGCTGTAATGATCTCAGCTACGGAGAGGGGAGTCTAGGGTGCAAGGGGAGGGTACACAAAAATCAAGCTCATGGCAGCTTGCGCCCTAACTCGGAATGCCGGACATGGGCATACGACCACCTGCTGATGAGGGTAGATGAGCTGGCAGCAGAAGAGGGGGATGAAGGGACTGCATCCCAACAAGGTGCAGTTTACCAACGAGCATTGCTGAGTAGCATTAGAGCATTATCGGCGGGCGTGCGTGTCATCCCTAATGAGATCTTGAAAGGCCCAAGCAGTGTGTCCCATCCCTGCTCGAGGGGGTATTTCCTTAGACCCCTGGTCTCTTCCCGCAGAGGTGCGGCATATTTAGCTCTGGTCCAGATAATTACCAATCGTTGCCAGGCTGCTATTGGGGGCAGCACTTCAAGTGTATAGTCACTTGGCGCGTCGCTAGTATGAGGGCAAGGTTTGAAAATCCCACATGTATGCGGGTGGCACTTACACGACCACCCACGATGTGTGGCGAGGTGGTACAGTACATTCCTCCCCAACTTTAATAAAACATAACAGTAACCTTTTTCAAAACATGACGTCACACGTTGACAATTTGAATCTTTACCATGCCCTGGATCACGGTCTCTTGTCTGGATGGCCAGTTCCACGTGCCAAGGGGTCATCAGACTAGGACGTCTTTTAGCCTTGTGGATGACACAGTGTTGGCCCGCAGATGATGCTTCCAGTGGACACTTTGTCCTGAGGACCCCGGATTGGGAGATGCAGGCGCCGAGATACTGCTCGGAAGGCTTTCCACTGGGGAGTTGTGTGGCTGGTCCTCCTCGGGACTCTGAGAGGCATCTCTCTGGATCGGAGCTACAGGCGATGAAGGTGCCCCTTCATCGCTCTCCGACAGACAACCAGTGCCAGTAGACATGTCAGTAGTTTCTCCGTGCCCCCCGCCCCCTCCCCATTGACCTTTTTGAAGAAAATATGTTTCGGGTGAGCTCTTCATCACCTCTGCGGACAGTTATCATGGTGCCTTGGCGTCTCACTACAGACCAGGGTTGGCGTTAGAAGGTAGCCAGAGCTTGCTGCCTGGGTACCTGTCCTTGACAAACAGAGCCTCCTGGCTGGATGTCAGAAAGCTGAGCCCTACGCTTGTCGCTGGCTGGAGAGTCACAACCCTCCTACTGAGAACTCTTTCATAGTCAGTGGGGCCTGGGGTCCATTCCAGGTGGTGTGGAATGGTATAAATGACATGCCCCATGCTGGCATGCCTAGAAGTTTGAGTAACCACTGAGACAAAGGGGCCCCTGGAGGCGAATAATAGACAGGTCGGACCTGTCTATGCCTAGAAGTTTGGCCAGTGGTTGAATGCGGCGTCTGCAGATACTCATGCAGAAATCCATAAATTGCTCTTTCCATTGGTTGTTGGTCAGCATGAGCAATGCGGATCACCCTATTCACGGTGTGCATGAATCTTTCCACATCTCCATTGGCCTGTGGCCATCGCGGTGTTAGCTTGCGATGTTTGATGCCGCAGGATTTGAGGTAGTCTGCAAATTCCAAGCTTTGAACAGGTGGTCCATTGTCTGTCCGTAATTCTCTCATGAGGCCATGCGTGGCAATCATTTTCTCTGTCTTTGCCATGACTTCAGAAGCCGTCTGTGACCTAACAAACTCAACCACTGGTTATTTGGTAAAATCATCTATCATGACTAGGGTGTATCTTCCATCCAGTAGGTGGCCTAAATCCAGGCTGGTGCACTCAATGGCTGCTGAGGACACTCTTTAGTGAGCACCAGACCAGGAGCTCTCTGGGAAACCAGATACTTGGCACCATTGACATGATCTTCCTGCTGGCTCCACCATTTCATCCATGACAGGGAACCATACTTTTTTGCAGAGTTGACTTTTAGTTTTGACTATTCTTTGATGGCCATGGTGGGCAGTTGCATAGCTTGGTTGGTACAGCTAGTGGGGATCACCAAACGCGGTCCTCTGAGCAGGCACCACCTTGCATCCATTGAGAGCTCTTGGCAAACGTTGAACAGGGATTCTAGAACTCTCTTAGCTTCATGGGTCCTCTCTGACAGGTGCGCTTTCAGGGTTCTCCACTCCCCTGACTGGACTGCAGTTATTGCTAGTTGGAGGCACCCGTCTTCCTGGGTGGCCTGCCGAAGGATGGCAAGTGGCATGGGGAGTGACCGGGACCTTTCTGCAATGTATTGGATGTATTCTTCTGTCTCCTCTGCTTCCTTGATGGTCGCAGCATGAGGGTGGCATGCCCGGTGTATGGGGATACTTCCTCCTCTATGTGGGAGTATCACTGTTCTGTTTTGGTAAGGGATCTGCTGGTATAGGCGGTGGGAGTCCAACCTCCATGTTGCTATTGTTAGGTGAAAAAGGCCTGAGCCCCTTTGGGCTGGCATCCACTGTGATGTTTGTTGGTTTCGACGGATCAAAGTAGGACAGAGTGATGTCCGCGGATAGAACTTCTTTGGTCTTTTGAAACATGTCTTCTTGCTCTGCACCCCAGGCCCAGGTGGGAGTTTGACTTGGTGAGTTCGCGAAGAAGTTGTGTCAGGCCGTGAGGTCTGGGATGACCCTTCTGCAGTAGTTCACCATACCGAGGAAGCTACGTACCTCCAACATGTTGGTGAGCGCCGGGGCTTCCTGGACATCTTGTACCTTCTCCGGGTCTGTACTACCCCCTTTGCCAAGAAGGTATACCCGAAGAAGCTGATTTGCTGTTATAAAAACTCACACTTCTTCCGATGGCGAGTTAACCCAGAGTATTTGATTCTCTGGAGGACTCCGCGGAAGTGTTAGTGATGTTCCTTGAGTGACTTGGCATGTATCAGAATGTCATTGCTGACATTCATGACTCCTGGCAGGCCACTGAGAATTTCCTGGATTGTGTTCTGGAAGACTTCAGCAGCACTGCGATAGCAGTGAGGCTTATCTCAGAAAACAATCTCTCTTTCTCTTTCTGAATTAATGAATGAATGAAATTGGATTTCTATAGCGCGTTACTACCCTAAGGCCTCGTAGCGCTTAAGACCAGACAGACAAACACGTGGCAGATTAGAGTGTAGTGCTGAAAAGATAAGTTTTAAGAAGTTTACGAAAAATCTGTAAGTTAGGTTCCATACGAAGAGTAGAGGGAAGGGAATTCCATAGATTGGTAGCATTCAAAGAAAAAGAACGACTGCCCCATCTAGATCTACGTACTTTCCTTGTGGTAGCCAGGAAAGCGGAGCTGGAACGAAGACTCCTTGATGGTTGGTAGGGAGTAACCAGGGGGTGAATAATGGCAGGGCCAGTTTTCGAGAAGGCTCTATGGGCCAGGCACATAGCCTTAAATCGTATTCGGGACCTGATTGGGAGCCAATGAAGTGTTCTAATTGTGCGTTTTGCCGATTGTCCCCGAGGAACTTGGAGGAGTAGACGAGCTGCACAATTCTGGATCACTTGTAATTTCCGTGTAGTGGCCTGAGGGGCGCCCAAATACAAGGCATTCCCATAATCCAAGCGGGATAAAATAAGGGCTTGCACCATGATCCTTCGTGCCTGGAAGGGGAGTAAATGGAGAATTTTCCTTAACATCCTCATCAGGCCAAAACATGTAGCTGAGAGCTTGGCGGCTTGATGATTGAAGCTTAAAGAGCTATCAAGCCACATGCCTAGGCTCTTCATCTGGTGCTTTGGGGCAGGCATAGTGCCAAGACACTTCGGCCATAAAAATGCAGAGAAAGGTGATGGAGCTTTGCCCAGGAACATCAATTCAGTCTTGTCCCCATTTAGCTTAAGGTGAGACAGTTCCATCCATTCGGCTATTGCCTCTAGGCAGTTGCTCAGAGCGCATGATGAACCCTCCGGGTGGTTTAATGCCACAACCAGTTGGGTATCATCAGCGTAGGTGATAATTTTTATGCCGAATGGATGTACTATCTCTGCCAGATTCTCCATATAGATGTTAAAAAGCGTGGGGCTCAAGGAGGAACCCTGGGGAACCCCACAACTGAGAGGCCATCGGTTGGATGTAAAAGTACCCTCAAAGACCTGAAAGACTCGGTCCTTTAAAAAGGACCGAATCCATGTTAGAGCCTAGTGAGTTACTCCAAGATTTTTTAGTCGCTCCAGCAGGATGTTATGATCTACAGTGTCGAAAGCGGCACTGAGGTCTAATAAGATAATTGCTGCTGAGCTTCCCTGATCCAGAAGTCTCCTTGCTTCCTCTGTCACTGCCAGCAGGGCCGTCTCTGTCCCACGCCTGGGACGAAATCCTGGGAGTCGTGAAGCAAGTTGTTAGACTCCAGATAATGAGCTAATGTAGAGTTAATATGTCTCTCAATTAGCTTGCTCAACCAGGGAAGGAGAGAGATAGGTCGATAGTTGACCATGTTGGAGTTGTCTAGATTTGTTTTTTTTTAAAAGGGCTCTAACCTGAGCGCATTTCCAATCTGGGGGTACCGTGCTCGAAGTAATGGAGGCATTTAGGGTGTTCAGAATTACTGGGCGAATGACATTGGCAACTAAGGTAAGATACCGCGGAGGGGCAGGGTCTAAGGGAGAGCCCGAGGTCACCGTGGAGATAAGTGTATCCAAGGTGACCTCGTCTATCAGGGGGAACTCCGCTAAAGAACACTGTAATTCAGGAAGGGGACTTTTAGTGCTGGACACTGTTGACTCACTTTGGTGGAAAGGAAAGGATTGGCATATTAAATAAATTTTTGGGTGAAAGTATTCTGCTAAGTTTCTCTCTTAGATACGTCAATGACGAGGCAAGACGCAGGGGAGGTGAGGCGCCGGAAAAGCAAAGTGATGCGTCCTTACTGCTAGGCCGTGGCGGCTCGCACAGGTAACGCTGTGGGGTGGGGCGGGGTGGGGGGGTAGTGGAGTTCGGCATACGACGGGAAAGATTAAAGTAAATAAATAAAACCACTTACCTTGCGCTCGCCGCATCGCTGACTCGGCGATGCGGCAAGTGCAAGGTAAGTGGTTTATTTTATTTATTTATTTACTCTCACCTTTCCCGTCGTATGTCGAACTCCACTACCTCCCACCCTGCCTCACCGCCCCACAGCGTTACCTGTGCGAGCCACCACTGCTGCTAGGCAGGAAAGATGATGCGTCGGGTTCTGAACACGCGGCCTCGGTTCCTTATTGCAGTGCAGTGGCGATGAAGAAACGGCACCCAGGGCAGATGCATCGAAAATCCAGACATGCTGCATTGATGCAACAGCGGCGAGGTAGGCGTTGCGTCAATTCCACAGCCGCGAAGCAGGAGCTGCGTCGGAGCGGGTGTCATGAACGTTGGTGACATGGTGCTCAGATCTCACACTCCGTCGATTCTTCTGACACGCTGCAACAGCGAGCTGGGGCCTGTGGGGACAGCTGTGGTCAATGCGTCAAGTGGGAACCACACTTTGGGGCAGGCAGCGGCCATGCGTCTATCTTTTGCAGGGATACATTGATAAAACAGGCGCTGGGAATCGATGCATAGATTTTCTCCTTAAGATCACCAGGTTGCACTTCCAAGGTCCCAGGAACTGGATTTGGCACTTCTTGGCAAGTCAGCACGCTCAGCATAAGAGTCCAGGCACTGACAAGTGAAGTCTTTGATGGTCTGAGAATGTTTAACAGGAGGCAAGCTCAACTCAAGCCCTTGGGGAACCTTGGGAGCAGGATACAGAAAGCAAAGTCCAGTCCTTTCACTCCCAGGACAAAAGCAGCTAGCAGCAGGCCAGCACAACAAAGCAACAGGCAGAGTGGCAGTCCCTCTTACAGCATCAGCTCTTCTTCCTGGCAGAACGTCCTCAGTCCAGAAGTGTTCTGATTTTGGGGTGTCAGAGTTCCAGTACTTATACTCATTGCTTCCTTTGAAGTAGGCACACTTCAAAGGAAAGCTTTGTTAGAGGACAAGACCCTGCCTTTCCCTGACCTGGCTCCTGGGGTGGAGACAGCTTTGTGTGAGGACAGGCATACCCTATTCCGGTGTCAGTGATAACTCCTCCCACCACTCTAGCTCAGGGAGGCCCATGATCCTGGTCATGGGCCATCAGGCTATGCAAGGCACATCTCGGCTCCCTTTGTGTGACTGCACAAGAGCCCAACTGTCAGCCAACCCAGATGTGTATCCTACAGACGGGCAGAGACACAGAATGGTAAAGCAAGAAAATGCTCACTTTCTAAAAGTGGCATTTTCAAATTTACAATTCAAATACCAACTTAACCAAAAAATGTATTTTTATATTGTGAGTTCAGAGATCCCAAACTCCAAATCTCTATCTGCTCCCAATTGGAAATTACACTTAAATGATATTTCAAGGCAATCCCCTTGTTACCCTATGGGAGAGATAGGTCTTGCAATAGTGAAAACAAAATTAGCAGTATTTCACTATTAGGACATGTAAAACACGCAAATACATGTCCTACATTTTAAATACACGGCACTCTGCCCATGGGGCTACCATGGGCCTACCTTAGGGGTGACTTACATGTAGTAAAAAGGAAGGTTTGGCCCTGGCAAGTGGGTGCACTTGCCAGGTCGAAATGGCAGTTTAAAACTGCACATACAGACACTGCAATAGCAGGTCTGAGACATGTTTGCAGGGCTACTCGTGTGGGTGGCACAATTAGTGATGCAGGCCCACTAGTAGCATTTGATTTATAAGCCCTGGTCACCTCTGGGGCACTTTACTAGGGACTTACTAGTAAATCAAATGTGCCAATCATGGATAAACCAATCACCAATACAATTTAGACAGAGAGCATATGCACTTTAGCACTGGTTAGCAGTGGTAAAGTGCCCAGAGTCCTAAAAGCAGACACAATAGGAGAAAGAAGGTAACAAGTTTGGGGATAACCCTGCAAAAAGGGCCAGGCCCAACAGCAGGCCACTGTTCATTTTCTTGATGGTGTTCTCGAAGACTTCAGCAGCACTGGATATTCCGAAGTTGAGGTGGCAATACTTCCGCAGTCTGACGTGAGTTGAGAAGGTGGTGATATACCTTGACTCAGGGTGGAGTGGTAGCTGGTGGTATGCTGAGTAAAGGTCGACCTTTGAGAACCACTTCGCTCCGCTGAGCTCCCTAAGGATGTTGTCTACTGTTGGAGTCAGGTGGTGTTCACGTTTGATGGCAACGCTAGGAAGTATAGATGCAGACCTCCCAGGGCTGCTTCTGCTTCTTTGCAATCACGACTGGTGATACCCACGGGGTGGGTCCCATCACCGTTTTGATGATGCCTGCACGTTCAAGCTTCTCCAGCTCCTCTTCAACCTTTGGTCTGAGATAAAACGCGATCCATCTCTGTCGTAGGGCTATTGGCTGAATTGATCAGTCCATGTGTAGTTTCACCTCTTTCCCCTTGAGACAGCCAATGACTCTGAACAGATCTGCAAATTCTTCGAGGATGATGGACAGTTCCTCCCCTTGTACCCAGAGGGTGAAGGATATCAGTTCTAGTGCCTCTGCCGTCTGTCCGCTGATTAGCATTCCATATCCTGCATCTGCCACTTAGATGATGGTGTCAACACTCATGTCCTTGTGGGATTCTGGTGTGGAAATCGCTCTCTTTTAGTCTACACTTGCAAAACAAATAAGCCTGTAGTCTGAGGTCTGCCAAAGCAACTCGCATTTAATAGTAACGCGCAGGTGCACATAATCACAGCGCTAAGACGGCTATGACCAGAGTAGACAACTTACACAGCTCTGCGGGGTTATTTATGCATGTGGCGAGAGCCGGGGCTGTGCAAAATATTTACAGAAGGAACAATCCCTAACACAAAAACAAGGTCGAGGTTTGTTTCAGATACTCAAATACTGACATATAACGAAACAAACAAGCGCAAACATTATCAGGGGACATTTCTTGTTCCTTAAGACATTGGCAGACAATCGAACAAACGAGGATAAACATTATAAGTTGACTTTGCTTGTTCCTTCTCCTACAACTGCAGACAATTGAACAATCAAGTATACACATTGCTAGATTAGCCTCAGATGGGCAAAGAGCAGGTATGTCAACACCATGTGTGTAAAGACACGAGCAAAAAAAGTCTGTTTGTGCTGACTTTAAAACACATCAGCAAGGCACCAAAGTTTGTGATCAGAAACAAATTCAGATAAATACAAATGGAAGAACTGATGTTCCAGATAAGGAATAAAAATACGTTTTTTACACTGGTAATTTGCAACACCCCAGCAAGGGTATGGGACGTGTTTGTCCATATGTGAAGACTGACTCTCGCTTTCTCCAGGTCTGGTGGACAGGGTGGGGAGTGGTATGTGTCCACTGACATTAGCTCAATGGACGCCCCTGTGTTGATAGTTGCTGTGACATTGTGAGGCCCTACTTGAAGTTGGCAGTGGGGGAGTAGGCGTCAAGTTGATCGAGCCGCTCAGACCTCAAACATGGTTTGGGCGGTGTACTCTGCTTGTGACAGCTTGGACGGTTTCCTTGTGGGACTTATTTTTTGGCTATCGACAGACCTTTGCAAAATGGTTGTATTTTCCACAGGCGGAACATCTTTTTCCTTTAGCAGGGCATTTAGCTAGCTTATGGGCAGGTCCTCCACAGTATCCACATTCCTTTCGCTTTTTGGGTGGACGTTTGAGTAGCTGGACTGCAGCTTGGCTGAACAGCATTGACTGGCTCTGGTTTAATTGGTTGGTGGAGGTCGGATTCCATATGGGACGCACTGGCTTTAGATAGTTCCTGTGACCGTCCGAGGGTCAGAATGCCTTGGAGCGATTTCCCCGACTCCTCGAGAACAGTCCCTCTCAGTTTAGCTGATGAGCAGCCTTGTATTATCTGACCCTTTAGCTCTTCCTGTTCGTCTTGAAAGCCGCAGGTGCTGGCTTGTTGTTTGTGCCGACAATGGAAGGTGTCTATTAATTCTTCCGGCTCTTGGCGGGCTTAACAGAATACAAATCGCTTATAATTCCTGTTCGCCATCGGCTCAAAATGTGCTTTTATGGCCCTGAGTAGCTTGGCATATGTCTTGGGGGCCGCCTCAACCAGAGTCTTGTATATTTTGTGACTGTCCTTACCTCCTAGGTGCAATAGGAGAGCTCGGCGCCGCTCCACCGCAATGTCTGCGCCTTAAAAAAACAAAAACTGGAGATGCTCTTTCCATTTGGGGGCCAGAGAAGATGGTGCGCCACCCACAATGAATAGTTCTATTGCCAGAATTGAGGCCGTTGTGCTGTGTGGCGGTAACAGTGCCTTTTGGCTTGTCTCATCTGAATGCCTGGGTCTCCTCGTGACACATTCACTGTAACCACATGATGTTGAGTGACACAGCAGCCTGTCCGAGGGTTGTTGTCACGCAGAGAGGCCTGTACCATGGCTGTCGTTGACTATTCAGCACTGTAGTGGGCAGTGCCGGACCTTGTTCTGGGCTGCCACTCTTGGTTGCCACGTGCTCCTGTACGCAACGTGGCATGGACTTCTACTGTCACCGATCTGGAGAGCACCGATGGGCAGAGTGTGCTCACTTTCCCCAGCTCCCACGTGTTCCAGTAATTTCTCCGGTGATGGGCATCCCCTCACAGCCTGGAAAAGAGCATACGTGTGCGGGGTCAGCTGCTCTTCACGCACACAGCAGGTGACAGCGGGGCACGGGATCGAACACCCGCCGTTGTCAGTGTAATGTTGGTCACTCTTGGTCGATACAGGCCCTCAGCTGTTATTATAAATGACGAGACAGAGACCTTATTACATTTAGTGCTGGCGCGTGACTAACCACTTCACCACACCCTTGCACTTTTTATGTACGCAGAGGGCAGGATTGAACCAAAACCCACATGTACATAGGGTGACACTTACACGACCACCCGCGATGTGGGGGCAATGTGGTACAGTACAGGATGTGATCGCGTGCCAATAGAACGCAAGAGAGGGGCAGGAGCACTTTATGTGGCGCAGATCAGCTCTGTGTGTTTTGTACCCAGGTGTGTTCACAGAGACTTCTGGTGAGCCATCAGATTAGGTGCCTACCCTGTCCCATGTTGCGATTGTTCCTCTGCTGCAACACTCCAGTCCAACCTTCATTCCAGATTTAGAGCATTATAAGGAAGGAAGTGACTGGTTGGGACATTGTAATATTCTGTAATTTTCGCAAATGAAAGGAGAGTCCTGTCGTGGAAGAGATTTCTGAGGGAAGCGAGCGGTGCTCCTGTCCATTGCCGCAGGAGGGGCGTCGCTAGTGTAGTGTCATCCCGTGGCAGAATGAGAAGCGGGCGGCCAGTGGATAAAGAGATGTCGAAGCTGTAAGCCTTAGTCCTCCCTTGAAACACGCATAAGCGTATTGTCCTATACGCATTTAGCGCTCGGATGCTTCTTTGTTGAAGCAGCTGTTGCTCTTTACAAATGGGCAATTCAGTTCAATATGCCACGCTGAGTAGGTGGGATCGAGGTGGCTAAGATTTGCCATAGAGTGAGAACAGGGCCTGTATTGTATCCAGGTGCAATAGTGCTATTGATGTTGTCATGTTTGCTAAGTGGAGCTCAGCGAGCCAGCAGCAGATCCATTGCAACTAGGATGCCAAGTAATAGTGTTCAAAGCTCTGGGCTCCCAGACCACCCTGATCAGTCCATCTCCTTGACTTGGCTAGCTCCACTAGGTGGCAGCCATTGCCCCACATTAGGTGACTCATCAACCCATGCAGGGTAGAAAAGAATTGACGAGGAAGGAGTAGAGGTAAGTTTGCAAAATATTATAAGAACCGTGACAACATGACCCGCTAAGCGTGGTAAATCTGTATCCCTAAATAGCGAAACAGAACTCTGCCAGGGGTGGGGACCCTCCCCACAGTCCGCTCATGTGGCAAGAGTGGGAACACGCAGGATTTGTGCCAGTAAACCTGAGACCGGATGCCCGACGAATCTGACTTAGGGTCTGGACTGTGTCTGCTTAATCAGCATGGACATCCCAAAAGTAAAGCAGCATGTCCTTGTGTAGAGGGAAACAGCGTGAAGGCCATCTCCTGAGGGATTCCCCAAGTTCCTCTGCTACAGCACAGTCTGATGGGCAGCAGCTCCATTGCTAAAGCAAAAATAGGAGGGCAGAGGGGGCAACCCTGCCTGGTGCTGTGTTGAATGGCCACGTGGGCAGATATAAAGTGTCCCGCCTGGACACTAACCACAGGGTTTATTGCGAATCCAGCGCACTATGCTATTCCCCCAGGCGGAACCAGTGGAGCACCTCAAGCATGTACTGGCAGACAATGGAATCCAAGGCCTTTTCGAGGTCAAAGGCCAGGCAGGCCCCACAAGGGTAAAGATTGGGTGCAAGCTCCAAAACCCAATAGCGCCTGAAAAGCTTTAAGAAAGTACTCCTGCACAAAACCGTTCTGATCTGGTTGGATTAGTTGTGGGAGGAGGGAAAGAAGCCAGTCCACCAGGATCTTGCTGAGAAGCTTATAATCAGTATTGAGTATGGCGAGCTGCCGGTATGCGAAGAGGTCAATAGGGTCCTTACAAGGTTTGGGTATGGACACCAGCATCCTCGCACAGCAAAGGGGGGAGGGTGTCCTCCTCGAAGGCTAGTTTGTATACTTGGTCAGCTTTGGGATCAGGAGGTCAGAGTGCACTCAATAAAATTTGAGGGACATCCTGTCCAGGCCCCAAGTCTCACCTATCGACCGTGTTAGCAAGGCTCCCCTGTATTTCCTCTTGTGTGATTGGAGCATTGAGCTCCAGTTGTTTCTCTTGTTAAATGCGGGCCAAGGCGATGTTCTCAAGCAGGGATTCGATATCCTCCTGGGAGCAGAGCCGCAAGGTGGCATTTAGCGCATGTTAATGTACTGCGAAGACATTGTGTATGTTATTCTGAGTGTAAGCAAAAATGAGGGGGCAGTGAAGGTGGAGCTTATGATAAAGTTGCAAGTGTCTGCTTGTTTGACCAGTCGTGCCAGTAAGGTCTCAGGCTTCTCCCGGTAGGAATGGACTTTTGCGACTGTGTAATTAATGGTATGCAGTCTGTCTAGCAGCTTGCCGTGGTGCATGGACTTAAGCACCACCATCCACACCAGTCAACGCAGTCTCAAGGCGGAGCAAGGAGCTTTCAATAGGTTGCAGCTCCACAGCATTGGCCCTGCTTACTCCCGCTAGTGCACTGATACAGTAACCCCGTCTTGTCACTTTCTTTGATGTAGCTGTCCTGATTTGGCATTTTTTGCCTTCAAGTTGCGTGAAGGACTGGTTTCCCTTCCAGGGGATACTCATCAATATTCATAAGCACTGAATAGTCCCGCCCTCGTGCGGGGACCCCGGAGCATATACAAAACAAATAAATAAATATATATATATGCAGCATAATCATCAAATAGGCTAAAAATGCCAAAATTGCATTGTATTTTTTATTTAAAATAAAACCTATATACTCATTATTTCTATGACATAGGAAAATGTACTCTTCTCTTGTTTCAAAATGGCCTTTATTTTCAAGGAAAAAGGCAAGGTAATAGCAGGCAGTTAGCCCAGAGGCTGCATATAGAAACACAACAGAATAAACCTGGCGCCGTGCCTTTAAGACCTCCAAGACCTCCAGCCTCCCCTCACAGGTGACAGTTAGGTCAGTTCTTTTTCCCGGCTTCTTCTGTGAGGATCCTGGAGCATTGAGCTCGTTAGTTATTGACTTTCTATCATTAATTGATACTTTGAAGTTGAATTTTTTGGCTTTACTCAACGTCTTTTAGTACAAGCTGTACTATTTTCACCTTTTTTCTGACTTTCCTGATATTTTCTTAGTCAGAAATGCCAGCCCTGTTTAACAATTGTCCTTCGTGTAGGAAGAAAATGGCTTAATCGGACCCACACTCTGTCTGCATTGTGTGTTTGCCATCCTCACACAAACCAGACAAGTGTCATTACTGCCAGCAGTTTTCCAGAAGGACTCTTCGGGACAGGGAAAGGATAAAACTGCATGCCATGCAGGAGAGAAGAAAAGGATCTACAAGTGGCCTGGAAGGTAACAAGCAGCCTTTTAAAGAGCCCTCCTCTCTATTGCGGTCTGAGCATAGGAAAAGAGTTGAGAAAAGAAGACACCGATCTGCTTGCCATCGAGGGAGAGAAGATCAGCGTCGAACAAACCTCTGTGCTCACCGTCTGTGTCCAAATAGTCGACAGGAAGACCTTTGCCACGGTCGACATCGAAAGAACAATTGCCGATGACACGGTCGCCCCCAGGCGAGGCACCAAGTAAGTTAGTCTAGACTTCAAGCAGCGTCGAGAACTCACTGACCGACGTCGACTGTTCCGTGTCGACGGCCCAGGTCGGATTTCCTATCGACGGCAGAGCACAGACGCTCAACATCAAAGTCATCCCCACTGCACAGACATGGGAGGACACCGCCGAGGTCTCCTCCGTCGACGATGAAAACACCTCCACCGACATCGAAGACTCCCCCGGCGTCTAGCCATAGGCACTCGGCACTGAGAATCTCGCCTCTTTCTAGGCGCGGATGCTCAACGTCGAGGCCATTGTCCTTTCACACACCTCCACAGGCAAAGAGACAGAGAATGGCTGGTTCGCCTGTACCGATGTCGAGAGCTCCTTTGACGTCGAGAGGAGATTCAAGTGGTGGAATCTCAGAGTCTGACGTCGAGACCTACACGGTCGATGTCGAAGAGCTCATCATCTTCTCTAGGCCTTAGAATTGTGCAGATCATGCTGCAGGGATCTCTGGCTCGAGAACAGCAAACACCACCGATTAATCTTTCACTGAGGTGGCTGAGAAGTGTGAAAGAGTGGAGAGTGCCAAGGCGCAGTCCAGGTTCGGACTACTCCCAAACATATTCTCCCTCTCGAACATCCCATAGAGGGATGCGTCCACCTAAACCTGCCACAAGATCCCCTTGGGAGCTCCACAACGGCAAACAATATCCTTCTCCAAGAAGACATCGGTCTTGAACACCTCATAGGTGGTCTCCTTCTAGATCTCGCCACTCCCAATCCTCAAGGCCTCGGGAGTGTAGACACAGATCTCCATCCTGGTCTACAGACCCATCCAGAACCTCAGTGGAAGACTATTCCCCTACTTTGTCCCCCACCCCTCCTGCCAGAGTGTCGCCAGTGGACGATATCATCACGTTCAATGAGGCTCTATGCAGAGGAGCTGCAAAGCTAAATATCGAGATGCCGTCCACAACCACCTCGGCGTCGGCCATCTTTGAAATCCTCCATCACAGGTCGTCCATAGACCTTTACTTCCCTTGGTACCTGGGCTACTGGAATTGGCTCTTCATACATTTCTCAAACCTGCCTCAATAGGATCAGCGCCAGCGCGCATTATCAAAAAGTACAGAGCTCTAGACCAGGATCCATTTTTTCTGAGGTCCTATCCTCCACCGGACTCAGTCATAGTGGCGGCAGCGGAAAAAGCGCTCACAGAGACGTCGTCCTCTACAGTCCCACCGACAAAGACCGCAAATTAATGGACTCCCTTGCGAAGAGGATGTGTAGCACCTCGGCCTCCTACATGAAGGTCACTAGCGCCTCTGCACTCCTGGGAAGATATGACCGATCACTATGGGACTCCCTCTCAAGATTCACGGAATAACTACCAAAAGAAGATCTGGAGGATTTACAGGAGATGCTACAGGAAGGAGGACTGGTAGTGAACCAGATCATAAGTGCAGCAGCTGATGCGTCGGATCTGGCGGCTTATGGCTATTCACATGGCATCTGCGCTAGACGCTCCTCATGGCTACGACTCACAGGTCTAAAACCTGAGGCCCAACACAGGATTCTGAATCTGCCCTTCAACGGAACTTCGCTCTTCGGCACTCATGCCGACAATGAGATGTCAAGGATGAAGTCCAAGCGTGACACCCTGAAGACAGTGGGCCTGGAGAAACGTAAAGACTTCAAACGCCGATACGGTCCTTATTACCGTTGCCAATTCCAACAGAGGGTTCAAACCGCTCACTGGTCGTCGCAACAACACCATTCTAGATCCCACTATCATCAGCGCCGACCAGGACGGGGACGAGGGGCCTCCAGGCAATCGGCTTCCTCTGCTAAGCAGCAGACCATACAGTGAGAGCTTGCCTCCCCCAGCTCATGTACTCCACTCCAGTGGGGGGGGAAGTATCATGACTCCTCTGGACGCGTGGCACAAAATCACAAAGGACATTTGGGTGCTCCATATTGTGCGGAATGGATACTCCATCAGATTCAAGTCCCTCCCCCCCCCCACTGACAATCCCACCTCGGAGATCATCAGTCCATCATCAAAGACTACTTCGGGCACAGGTATCCAGCTTGTTTCAAAAACAGGCCATCGAGAAAGTTCCCTGGCTGCAGCATCAGCAGGAGATTTACTCCTGTCACTTCCTGGTTCTAAAGAAAGGCCCAACCAGGGAGTACAGGCCTATACGCAATCTCAGACTCTCAAACAAGTTCATCCTCAAAGAAAGATTCAGGATGTTGGCACTACACCAAATTGTTCCTCAGATCCATCAAGGAGACTGGATGTGCTCCATAGACCTTCAGGACGCTTACTTACATATCCTGATTTCCCGAAAACACCGGACGTTTCTACAGTCCAGGTAGCGTCAGAGCATTTCCAGTCCTTCCTTTCGGACTCAAGTCAGCCCCCTGCAGGTTCTCAAAATGCATGGCGGTCGTAGCGGCTTTTCTACGAAAGCAAAACATTTTTGTCTATCCATATCTAGATGACTGGCTGCTCAAGAGTGCGTCTCCCAGTTTTCTGCAAGAACACCTACAATTCTGCATTCGGGTGTTTAATCAGCTGGGGCTGTGCGTCAGCTACAAGAAGTCCATTCTCAATCCAACTCAGAGAATTCATTACCTGGGCGCAGTTCTAGACTCCGCAAACGTAAGAGTGTGTCTTTCAGAGGAGAGGTTATCCTCAATCATCCGCAAATGTCGCACTCTCCGCAGCACACCTCGTCCCATGGCCAGACAAATATCCTCTCTGCTGGCCGCTATGGCTTCCTGCATCTTCATTGTTCCCAATGCCAGGCTGCAAATGAGACCATTGCAGCAAGTATTAGAGCATCAGTGGTCTCGGATCTTCAACCGCTGGGAGGACACCATAATTCTTCCCCAGACAGTCAAAGCCTCCCTGAGATGGTGAATGCAGACTCATCATTTGTTGAAAGGAGTCCCGTTCCACCAGGAGCTTCCCAAACAAACACTTGTCCAGACGCGTCCCTCCAAGGATGGAGAGCCCACATGGGTCCACTACAGGTTCTGGGGAAGTGGTCAGAAATGGAGATAAGTTACCACATCAATATGTTGGAACTAAGAGCTGTACACCTGGCGCTCGAATCGTTCTTCCCTTCCATTAAGGCATGCTCCCTGTTGGTTCAGACGGACAATACCACAATTATGTACTACCTGAACAAACAGGGAGGAACCAGATCAAGACCTCTGTCACAGGAGACCCAAACGATTTGGAAGTGGCTACTGACGAGGAAGCGACCATATCGGCGATTTACCTCCCAGGTGCTCTCAACATGCACACGGACGCACTAAGTCGCAACTACGTCGAAGCACACGACTGGGTGCTAAACGAAAAGGTAGCACAGGACATTTTTCAAAGATGAGGTTCTCCAGACATAGATCTCTTTGCGGATGCAGCAAACGCAAAATGCTGCGCCTTCACATCCAGGTACCCCCATCCAGGTTCCAGAGGGAATGCGCTTTTGATAGACTGGTCAGAGACATTACTCTATGCCTTACCACCAATTCCGCTCATACCACTGGTGATCAACAAACTGTTCCGGTCAAGGACCAAGATGATCCTGATCGGACCAGAGCGGCCTCGCCAGTGGTGGTATTCGGACCTTCTTCACCTTTCTAAGACACCACACAGGTTACCATGCCGTCCAGATGTGCTATCCAAGTTCGGAGAGAAGGTGTTCCGCCCCAACCTTCCATCTCTGAGATTAACGGCATGGCTCCTGAGCTCCTCCAATATGGACATCTAGGTCTCTTTCCAGACTGTATGCATATTCTGAAAGAGGCGATGAGACCATCTACTAGGAAGTCATACGCTTTCAAATGGAAGCGCTTCTACATGTGGTGTGCAGCCAATTGCCTTAATCTCATTCTTGGACAGGAACAGGTTATTCTACCATACCCATTGTACTTGGTTAAATCAGGTCTACAGTCTACTTCTATTAAAGTACACTTGGCGGCAATTACAGCTTATAGAAAGTCGCACACGCAGGTTTCTTTCTTTCAGATGCCAGTCGTTGGGAACTTCCTTGAAGGTCTGAAAAAGGTCTACCCTCCGGTTAGGTCTCCTTCTCCCTCCTGGGAACGTAAAGAAATGCTTTCTAAATTAATTAGTCCTCCCTTCGATCCCATTCACAGAACATCATTGCAGCACCTGACGTGGAAGGCCGCCTTCTTAGTGGCGATTACCTCTGCTCGCAGAGTGAGCGAGATCCAGGCGCTATGTTCTAAAGAGCCTTATCTAATTTTCCATGCTAACAGAGTGGTCCTGAGAACCCACCCTAGTTTCCTGCCTAAGGTTGTCTTGGATTTTCATTTCAGTCAGTCAATTACTCTCCCCACCTTTTTTTCCGAACTCTACCACCCCTGTTGAGAGGGCGTTGCATTCTCTTGACCTAAAAACGGTTCTAAAATTCTACCTGGATAAAACTAAGAGCATAAAGTTGGATCATCTTTTTGTGAATTATGGTCCGATGCGCACTGGCCTCCCTTCTTCTAAGCAATCCATCTCTAGATGGCAGTTGCATAACACAGGCCCCACAGCCCCAGTGGTGCGGGGGGCCCAAGCTCCAGAGGGCCCCCTCAGCACGATACTCTGGCTGGAGAGCTACTGATTGAGTCTGGAGGGGGCCTCTCCACGAACCTTGCAGGGGGGGCCCCCCCTCAAGTTTCATTACGCCAGTACTAGATGGATAGTGTCCTGTATTACCGTATCTTATCAGTTAGCTAACACGCAACTCCCTGGCAGACCAAAGGCTCATTCCACTAGAGGGAAGGCCACCACAACAGCCCTTCTCAGAAATGTGCCCATTGCAGAGATATGTAAGGCCGCTACATGGGGATCGGTACATACCTTCGCTCGCCACTACTGCCTAGATTCTGATACTCATCAGGCGGGTGCTCAGTTTGGGCAAGCTTCCTTGAGGAATTTGTTTGGTTAACCTGTTTTTCAGAGTGTGCTTGCTATACTGGTGTTCGTCCGCAGGATTCTGGGGATGGGCTTGCTACTCTATTCAGTGCTTATTACTATTAATGAGTATGCCCTGGAAGAGAAGGATAAGTTACTTGCCTGTAATCCTAGTTCTCTTCCAGGGGTATACTCCTCATAGTCATAAGCAACCCTCTCACCTCCCTGGACGAAAACCATCTATAACAACACTCTGTCCCCTCATTATTACTACACAGTGTAACACTCCGTAAAAAAGACCTGACCTAACTGTCATCTGTGAGGCATGATGGGAGCATGGAGGTCTTGGAGGTCTTAAAGGCACGGTGTAAGTTTTAATCTGTTGTGTTTCTATATGCAGCCTCTGGGCTAACTGCCTGCTATTAGCTTGCATTTTTCCTTGCAAATAAAGGCTATGCTGAAACAAGTGAAGAGTACATTTTTGTATGTCATAGAAATGTTGAGTAGATATGTTTTATTTTAAATGAAAAATACAATGCAATTTTGGCATTTTTAGCGTATTTGACGATTGGGCTGCATATATGTGTGTGTGTGTGTGTGTGTATATATATATGTATGCATACATATATATATATTGATGTATGTTTCACAGGATTATGTTTTACATTTGATTAAACATACATTTATATATATATATTATGTTTTTGTATATGCTCCGGGGTCCCTGCACGAGGGCGGTTCTATTCATTTCTTATGACTTTGATGAGTATACCCCTGGAAGAGAACTAGGATTACTGGTAAGTAATTTATCCTTCCTGTACGCCAATAAGATTTTATTTAATGTAGCCTCCAGGCTGTTTGCTGAAGTTGCCTTTTCCTCCATGCCAACTGCAGCGTCAATTGCATCTTTCCCTAAATGAGAACCAGCCATTTGTGAGTCTCTCATACAGTGTAACTCGTCCTCTTCCACAGCTGGCTTCATTCCTGTTTCGTGGACTACTGGTTCATTACATGTTCTAGACTACCGTTCTCCTTTTGATTGTTGATATAGCCCTGTTTTCGCTGGGTGTGCTTGACTAGTCATAGGTTGCCCTTTTGTTTGATTGTATTAGACCCTTTCCTGATGATGGCCCTGTTCAAATTAATTTTTGGGGCTGAAACATCGACTACCTAAGATTTTGAGCAATTTGGCCTTTAAGGACAATCAATGAGATGTACTGTATGTAGTTTTGTCTCTCGGCTTATATCAACCGTCAGAATATTGTTTGTACATACAACTTGTTACCTTGTAAAAATTTTCACATGCATATGCTGTATCGTTTTGCACCATATTTGCATATTAATAAACTTTTGAAACACGTGCTACAGTGGATATTTTCTTCTCTATTTTCTTAAATATAACAACTTTGCGGTTAAAGTGTTCTGCTGTGGTTCTTTTGTTCCTTTCTTCGTGGCTTACCTTTGCTATTGCTGGATATGTTTATGCCTGCACTTAGTCTTTGGCAAATAAGAAAGTTACAAGATTTATTTCTCTGTTTTAATTGTGTTTTCTTTTCTTCCCTTTTCCTGGAGAGAACCACTGTTTTGTCACAATAGTATTGCCTTGGTACTTAGGGTTATTGGGATTGCCACGTTTATTTGTTACTATGATGCATATGTATAAATTCATTGCAGTGAATAATTTATTTTCAAGCAATGGAAGGTCTTAGAATTTTTTACATATAATACAAAAATGTAGGCAACATGTAATATTGTCTTCAATGCCCTCTTGGGAAACTTGTAATTTATCATCATGTCACGAGGACTCTTGAATCTGACTATATAGCCACCCATTATTTGCCCTTTATTTGTTTTCAGAGACTACTTCATATAGTGCCGCACAATTATGAACACTTCTAGTTTGTCGTAGACATTTTAGTTGTAGCAGATGTTTTGGGCTAGCACCAACCTTATTTTGCTTGAACTGGATTTGAACCTTTCTAAATAATGACTGTCTTAAGTACTGCAAAATAATTGATCCCTTTCCTTTTATCTAAAGTCAAATGCTGTCTTGTTTTATAACTTGTTGTTTTAATTGAAGTGTAATTGCCTTTTTGTATTATTTTTGCTTGATGCACTCTAAGTCAACAATATATATTAATTCAAGAAAGACAGTAAAAATAATGAGTCTTTTTTACATGTATTTATTTTTTTAATTTCAGCTTACTTCCTCCACAATTTCCACAGGAAAAGCCAGTGATCAGTGTATATCCTCCAGTAAGACATCACTTGGTGGATAAACAAGGAGTGTATGTGATATGCCCCTTAATAAATAATGTATGTATACCTATATATGAGTTCTGCATGAGATCAAATATTTGCTTTGGTACAGAATTGTAAACCTTAGTCATGTTTTAGCTGTGGCAACTTCTTGCTGCAAATTTTCTGCTGATGTTGAACATAGAGTTGCAGACAATGTAGTGGCATAGCAAATTAGCAATAGCTAGGCTGATGATTGCAAACAAACGTCATCAGGTAGTAAGGAGAGTTCAGTTTATGATCTCTTCCAAAAATTCCAACGTTGCTCATTGTTGAGGCTTCTCCCTTGTACTGGTAAAAACATCCACAGCAACCTCTCCCTTTTGCCTTTTAACAAAAGATGGAAACAAACTAATTATTTCTTAACTGAGCAGTAGTGGATCGTCTGATGCACAAGGCATTAGTCCGAAGGATCAGATGGACCGAACAAAACACAGTGAAGCTAACAGCATGGAAAAATGCACAAGAAAGTGGAGACAATCTCACAACTCCCATACACACTATTAAAAACTGGGGAAACTGGATATCGGATTTACCAGCAGCTCTCGAGGGAAGAGCTAGGAAAAGCACACCAAAATAAGGGTAAAAAACAAGGCAAAATGCAAGGAAAAAGCAGAAAAAGATCAAGAAGCACCAGCTGTCAGGGAGATAATAAAAAAGATTAGAAGGGATGGAGCACCTGGCCCCAAAGGACTTCCGGGTGGAATGTTCAAGGAGGACCCGGTATATTGTGGAGAAGTTCTATCCACCCTGTATACAGAATGCAGGTTGCAAGTTGACATTCTGGAGTCATGGCGAGGTTCTCTGCTACAGCCAATATTCAAGAAGGGAATACGTTGTTCGTCTAGAAAATGACAAACTAGACTGACGTAACTTATTTAGCCAAGATCTATACAGAAAACCAAGCGGGGATTCAATAGGCTAATATGAAAGAACCTTTGGGTGACAGAGTAGATAGCGATCGCACCCCTCAGGTGGAAGAAGCAGGAAAAGATCAAGAAGCACCAGCTATCAGGGAGATAATAAAAAAGATAAAAAGGGCTGGAGCACCTGGCCACAACGGACTCCTGGGTGGAATGTTCAAGGAGGACCCGGTATATTGGGGAGAAGTTCTATCCACCCTGTATACAGAATGCAGGGTGCAAGCTGATGTCCCGTAGTCATTGTGAGGTTCTCTGCTACAGACAATATTCAAGAAGGGAGACAATACAGATCCAAAAAACAAAACTACAGACTGTTCGCCCTTTTAGATATAGAAGGGAAAGAATATGCTAGCACCCTACTAGCAGAACTAAACAGATGGTTTGAGGAAAAAGAGATACTTCCCCTATACCAAACTTGGTTCCGCAAAGGCGGTTTAACAATTGACAGCATAGTTGCACTAGCCTACATAGCCTAGCAAGCAAACTTCAAAAATAAAAAGCCAGTGTTCGCCTGCTGTGTCGACTACCCAACAGCATTTGATTGGTTCTCCCGCAGCAAGCTGTGGTACAAGCTAAAGAAATGGAACATCCTGGAAGGCCTCTTGAACGCAGTCATTTCCTTATATAGCAGAACTTGGGTAAGAACTAAATTGGCTGCGGAAACGATCTCGGAAAAAATGCTAGGCTGCCAGAGGCCTAAAACAGGGCTGTGTCCTTGCCCCAACACACTTTAATTTACACACAGCAGATTTGGGCAAGGCGCTCCAAAATGCAAACCTTGCAATCCCGAAAATTGGCCCAAACATAGCTCACTTATTACAGTATGCAGACCACACCAAAATTGGACTACAAAGGGGATTGGACACTCTTAACATCTACAATGAAAGCAATGAATTGATTGTTAATCCAAACAAGACCAAAGTGTTGGCTTCTGGAAATTATGCAAAAAAAGCTTTACTTGGATGGAGGCTGGGCACCCAGATAATTACCACCACAAGAACGTATAACTACCTCAGGGAATGGCTCAGTGACACATGGAAGGGAACTTCACACCAACAAAGAATGAAGTCCAAGGCTCAATCAACAATCTACGCTTTATGCAAACTTCATGGGAAGCTGTACAGTCCAACAACGATGCCCAATCAGGTGGATTATACAATGCAAAATACTTGCGATAGCAGGCTATGCACAACAAGCGTTCCCTGGTCAAATGGACTGTTTGCTTGAAAAATCCCAGTGTCTTGCGTATAAACGTATCTTTGTTACCTAAATATACTCGCAACAGTCTGATCTGTCTGGAGTTTGGCCTTCTCCAGCAAAGCTATGAATGTTTGGGAACACAGGTGAAATATTATTACCAAGCCCTTAAAGCACCCGTAGGTTGCTTAAAAAACATGCTTAAACCAATCTATGAAGGAACGGCCAATCTGTGGAACAACTACATGCAAAAAATTGTGGCGGTACATGGCTTTGCAACGGAAAACTGGTTCATGGAAGGGATGAGCTATGCTGCCATTAAGAATGCTATAAACAAGAAAACTTCTCAATTACCACGGGAAGCAGACAAACTTAACTATCTAGCCAAGGGAGAGCAGCCAGGCTTAATCTCATCATATGAGGCAAATAGAACACAGCCAAATCTGAACCAAGCACTGGGAAGGAAGTGCCTAAAAGACATCCAATGGGCCAGGCTGGAGCCCCTTCCAACTAAAAAGCTAAATCCCGGTTGAAAATCTTTGGCATTCATAGCCAAATGTAGACGTTGTAAGCAAAGAGATGAGTCCCTCCTCCACCAAGTGTGTTGCTGGCCAGTCCTGCTACAATTACGTCGCAAGTTGTTAAAACCCATGCTTCTGTCAAAAGGGACTGGGCATGCACAGAAGCAGTATCAGCATTGATCTCCAGCACCCCACCATCTGAATTGGCCAAATTTGTGAAATACATGGGAGAGGTTCGTGCCCGGCTGTCAGAAACAACAAGGACATGAGGCTTTGACTGTGGCTCGTATGTACATATTGCAAGCAATTAATCACAAAGTTTGAGCGACTTGGGAGGCGAAGACATCATCAGGTGGCTATACTATGCACCTTAACACGCTATAACAAGCACATTAGCACTTTAATGCCTAGGGCTTTTAGCTAGGACACAATCTGCATATCGAACAAAATGAACGACTGCTATTAGTTTTTTACTCTTTGCTTTAAAACTAGGAACTGTATACAACTTTTAATGGCAGGTTTGACAAGTGGTGTTTTTAATGGGGATATATATTTTACTGTTTGTCTTAAATATTAGACAATGTGCACAATTTTAAATGGGAATCTATACTATTGCACTATATTTGTAATATTGCAAATGATTTTAAGTAATCGCGCAATAAAATCTTCATTCATTCATTCAGAAGGCATTTTTATTTAGTTAACTTTGTTCTGTTATGCATCACTTGCGAACTGGTATGCTTCAAATACAACAGTTGAAAACCACATACATAAAGTGAAAACAGTGATATGCTTTCCTGACTGTCCCTCTAGTTCTGTAATATTAATAATGACAGAGGAATGTGAGCCGATGGGGTTGACACCTAAATTAAGTGGGCAAAAGTATTTCAATAAATTTATGTTCAAGAAAATAAGACTTTGATGCCAAGTTTCCTATCTCTGGCCTGGTGAACTTAAAAGGAAAGGGGTATCAGTTTGCATCCTATTCTGGGATAATCCATTTCTCCCAGAAGAACGTTTGAGGGTTGTTAGTGATGGAAGAGGTAAGGTGAATTTTTAAACCGTGATCGATTTTCATGGTCTGGCTTGACAGCGCAGCCGTCGCTAGACAATTATCTGATCATCATTAGAGAGGGGCTTTGGCTGTGCCCACATGTTGGAGTGCATGTTTTGATTATGCAGAAGTTGTGTACTTCGACAAGCAAAGTGCTTGCCCTCTAGCAGCTGTGATCATTTTGTTTATCCAGCTACATAAGCCTGAACTTTCAGGGACAAACACATGACACTGGAATGCAATTAAAGTGTCTTAGATACCTAGATAATTTATGTTGTTTGTCTCTGGTTGCAGCACAGACAGTTCGTAGCTTGAGAGCAAAGGCACCATTTACCCCACATGTACATAAAATCATATCCACCATACAATAGACCAATATATACATTGGCGCAGTCTGAAGACAACCTTTTCAGGTGTCTATATTCTGGAAGACCATGGACCCCACATTTTCTGCTGTTTACTTGCACACCCTCTTTATTTCTATATTTCCTTCTCTGCATTGCGGCAGAAGTCCTGGCCCCTGAATCATACTGTCAAGTATGGGAGCTCGGAAGCTCCTCAACATCTCACAATGTCTCACTTGGCTACCAGAAAACTGATGCCCGCCAGTATTCGCTGAGCTCGGAAATTAGGCCAGCCCGTCCATAACCCCCAGAAGTGTCACCTTGGGATCCATAACATTAGGTATTTGTTTAAAATCTGTTAAGGTATGGCACAGTGATAAGACACCGGACAGCCACGCAGCCCATAAAGACGCCATCCGTAACCACCACCACCTCATCAGGTCCGCCAAGAGAATCTCCTTCAAAGACCGCCTCGACAACAACGCACACAACAGCAAGGAGCTCTTCAACATCGTGGAAGGAACTCTCCAACCCCAGCTCCAACACCAACGACATCCCGCCGTCGCAAGCCCTGTGCGATTCCCTCGCCACCTTCTTCCACCGCAAGATCGCCGACATCCACGACAGCTTCAACACCCAGACAGCCCCCACCAAGATAGATACTCCAGACCCGCCGCACACCATCGACCATGACCCCCTGCCAGCCTGGGCCAGCGTGAACATCGATGACACCATCAAGACCATGGGCACAATACACTCTGGCTCCCCGTCAGACCCTTTCCCGCACCACATCTTCAACAAAGCCAGCAGCTCCATCGCACCCCACCTGTGCAACGTCATCAATCTCTCCTTCGAGACCGCGACCTTCCCAGAGAGCTGGAAACACGCCGAGATCAACGCCCTACTCAAAAAACCCAAGGCGGACCCAAGAGACCTCAAGAACTTCCGGCCCATCTCCCTGCTTCCGTTCCCAGCCAAGGTCATCGAGAAGATCGTCAACAAACAGCTAACCCGATACCTAGAAGAAAACAGCATCCTGGACCCATCCCAATCGGGGTTCCGCAGCAACCACAGCACTGAGACTGCCCTCATCGCCGCCACCGACGACATCAGGACCCTGCTGGACAACGGTGAGACCGCAGCCCTCATCCTGCTGGACCTCTCCGCCGCCTTCGACACTGTCTGCCACCGCACTCTATGCGCACGCCTCCACGACGCAGGGATCCGAGACAAGGCCCTGGAATGGACCACCTCCTTCCTCGACGGCAGAACCCAGAGAGTCCGCCTCCCACCTTTCCCGATCCGAAGCCTCCGAGATCATCTGCGGCGTACCCGAGGGATCTTCCTCAGCCCAACACTGTTCAACATCTACATGGCCCCGCTCGCACGCATCGCCAGACAGCACGACCTCAACATCATCTCCTACGCCGACGACACTCAACTGATCCTCTCCTCACCAAGGACCCCCTCGCCGCCAAAGCCAATCTCCATGAAGGAATGAAGGCCGCCGCCGATTGGATGAAGATCAGCCGACTAAAGCTGAACACGGACAAGACAGAGGTCCTCATCCTCGGCTCCAACCCCTCAGCCTGGGACGACTCCTGGTGGCCAACGACGCTGGGAGCAGCCCCGACACCCACCGACCACGCACGCAACCTGGGAGTCATCCTCGACTCCACACTCTCCATGGCCAAACAAGTCAACGCAGTCTCCTCCTCCTGCTTCAACACCCTCTGCATGCTTCGCAAGATCTACAGGTGGATCCCGACAGACACAAGAAGAACAGTCACCCAGGCCCTCGTCAGTAGCAGACTTGACTATGGGAACGCCCTCTACGCGGGAGCCCCGGCCAAGCTCATCAAGCGACTGCAACGCATACAAAACGCCTCCGCACGCCTGATCCTCGACGTCCCACGCCACAGCACCCCCCACCTGAGGAACCTGCACTGGCTCCCCGTCGACAGGAGGATCACCTTCAAACTCCTCATCCACGCACACAAGGCACTCCACAAAACTGGCCCAGCCTACCTCAACAGACGACTCTTCTTCTACGTCCCCAACCGCCAGCTCCGCTCCGCCGACCTCTCCCTCGCCACCGTCCCTCGCATTCGAAGAACAACCACCGGCGGCAGATCCTTCTCACACCTCGCCGCCAAGACCTGTAACACCCTTCCACTAAGCCTACGACAGACCCAAGACCTGCTGACCTTCAGGAGACTACTCAAGACCTGGCTGTTCGACCAGTAGCAGCACCCCCCCGCCCCCTTCCCTCTCCCCAGCGCCTTGAGACCCTCGCGGGTAAGTAGTGCGCTCTACAAATTCTGTGATTGATTGATTGATATATTCTGTGCCAATAATTGGCAATTACAGACCATGACCAAATTACATGGTAGAAGGTCCCTCCCTGGTCCATACATCGTTCACACTGAGAACCTTGGGATCTCGTCTTTTACAGAGTCGGTCTGGACTGTAATATGTACGGTGGAGACAGTTGAACTGAATCATTCATAGGTTCAATTGGATAGCGACCCGGCTGCCATCTTGGCCTCTCGCCATTCATCATCCTGTATCTCACCCCTGTAATTTTCCCAAGACTTCTTCACGCCCCGGAATGGGTCAGGGGCATTAAGAAGGAGGGAATTATAAAGCCTCCCAATGTACTTATTATCAGTTTGGTTTCAAGCCCGTTGTAGTCTGACACCTCCCTAAGTGACATATCTCATTAGAGCCTTCCTCTTGATTCTATCCAGATGCCCAGGTGTGTGTGTGCATTCACTTTTGGCTGCATTGTAGTGAACAAAATGTGGATGTGTTGTAAGTGTAGTGTTACTGTGTGCCATTATAACATATACAATGTAAAAAACAGTATCTCCCCCAACCGTACACTTCTCACCTGGAAGCATCTTTCATCAGAACTAGAATAAAAAAACCTACAACTCAGTAACTATAGAACAACTTTGGGGGATAAGCAACCTACTTCTGAAGCTACCCACTTACTCTCTTTCTAGTGTACCATGGAGATGCCAGCCCCAGACTCCATGCCCAAAGGGGACAGCCCTCCCCCATCATTAGTGTCAGAATTCACATCTCAGGCAGCATCAAAGGTCACCAGGCCTGACTCCAGGTTGTGGCTCCCCCTCTCATGTGCATGGGTGGAGCTTCTAAACCCACTCCCATGCTCAGTCAGTATGATTGAAGATCAGGACATTTCTCTGAATAAGGACTTTCAATTTAGCGGGGTAGGGGAGCATGTATTTATGATCCATTGCCAGCAGCTTCTGCTTCACCTGCTCAAAGGATTTCCTTTGACTCTGCACCAATCTAGTGTAGTTCGTTAAAATAGGGATCTTGTGTGATTCGTACTTGACTTCTCCCAGTCCTCTTACCATCTGTAGGATAAGGTCTCTATCCCTGCAGTTCATGTACGGGCAATGCTGGGTTGGGGATAGTCCCAGGTGGTACCCACTGAATAAGCGCACAGTGTGCCTGCTCATTTAGGATGCAGGAAAAGATCTGGTCTTCTGGGAGTAACCCATGCAGCCATGATTTCAAGAACTGTTCTGGATGGTTCCCCTCAACACCTACAGGAAATCCCAAGAGGCAAAGATTGTTGCGTCGAGAGTGGCTGTGTCCGTCTTCAATCTTGGCAGCCATGTTGCCTGCTCAGCCTTGCAGTTTCCGGATCGTTTACTGGAGTGTAGTCACTGTGTCCTCCAGAACCGGTATACGGCCTTCTGCTTCAGTGACACGGCCAATCATGTTGCAGAGATCCTGCCTAGGAAGTGCAACTTCAGCCCCCTTCTACAATTTTCTTTTCTATGGCCTGTCTATCACAGTGGATTGCCTGCAGTTTAGCCTCCGTGCTAGAACCCATACCCTCCACAGAGCCTGAAGTGCCTGCTGAGCTAGCGTCTTGATCAAGGTATAGGAGATCGCAGTGCGGAAGGAGCCTGGCAAATATGTCAAGCTTGCTTTGTTTGGGGGCCACTCATCCTCAAGAGGAGGCCAAGAACCATTTTGATACAATGCTTCAAATCCCCAGGGGGTGGGGCAGGCTCCAATTGGGAGAGTCACCAGCATTGTCGCTGTCACACTCCACAGGGCCCTTTCACTGGAAATGACCCTCACAATCTTGCTTCCTCATGTCTCTGTAGTCCCAAAAGGGAGAAGGGGGTCCTTCAAGCCCGCTCATCAGCATGGAGGACTGCAAGGGGAGTCACGTCCTCCAAGACTAAGGAAACAGGCAGCGTGCCCTCATATAACAGCCCAAGAGGCCATCCAAGGAAGTCTCTCTGTGTTGCTGCCTGCGGTCCCGCAGATCCTCATCTCCTCCTTATTCTTGTTTTGGGTTGAACTCCACCTCTGGGACGTTTCCACCTCCGCTGTATCTGTAATTATTTTTCAATTTTTACTCTCTCTCTGTTTTTCAAGTGATTAATGAACTCCATCTCCCCTGGGTCTACTTCCATGACATCCAGTCGGACATCTCCATTTCACAGATAGAACAGCCACTAAAAGGGTCCTTACACAGATGTAATCATGCTCCAATTGGTTGCGATCTAAAGACTTCATCCCCCTTGATCCTTTTAGTGCCTCGAGTGACTAAATAAATCCAATAGAATGCCACCATATGCTGGCAGTCACCATTGGTTGACTACACGGGCGAAGTAATGCCCCAGTATGGTGCTCACCATTGTCTTTTAACAGCGTCTCCTTTGTTCTCTGCCTAGAATTCGGCAGACTGAGGAAGAATGGTGTAGCTACACGGGCAGACACCACTCCTTGATAAAGTAAGTGTCTCGAGCAGCCCTTTGTTGGGCTTATGCAAGTGCTAGTTACTTTTTCTTCTGGGGGTTTTAATGACAGTATTCAGTATATATTTGGACAGCTAACAGGCATGATTCTAATTGCTGCAGAAACTCTGTATAATTTTTAAAAGATTTCGTAGTTTTTTTCCCTACTTTATTGATCAACACAGTTTTATATCTCTGTTAGCATGGCGAACTTACCATTAACCCGTTTGCTGCTGCTGTCGGCCAACGGCCGTCGCGAGCACTACCTCAGTAGTGCTGCGCACGTCCGTTGGCCGACGCGGCCCCGCCCGCTTAATAGAACGTTCCGCACTGGCGCGGAACGTTCGAAGCAGCAAACGGGTTAAAGAAAAACATTTTTCCTTACGTGTTGGATTTCATTCTGATAGTTAGCTTTTAATAAACCATGTTATGCTGAAAGTGTGGGACTACAGGAGCAGCCCCCCCCCCCAACTCAGCCTCCCCCTCCTCCCCCCCCCCCCCGGCATCTGACCATGTTGTAAAGCACTCACCCAAGTTGGGTAAGTCAGGATGCATGTGTTTTCGTATTTCCACAGAACCACAGTCTTGCCTGTGTTGCATGTTTTGCTTTGCAGTCTCACTATAAGAACCACAAGTGGTGATTTTACTTCACTATGAATTAATTATGTTGATCACGATAAAAATACTTGCCATGATGTCCATGCCCTACGCTGTCATCTCCGTGCAAGGAAGGTAGGAAGTCCTCATTTCACCTGCATGTAGAGGTGCTACTTTATCTCTACCTTTATTAGCCCTGATGAAAGCCCGAGACCGATTGATAGGCTAAATTATGGGCAAATATGTCGGCAGGAAAATAGATGTGAGGGTCTTGGTGCCCAGAAACATCCCCTTTTACTTTTTTTTTAATCATACCTAGGGTACCTACCAATAAAGGAAAATCCCATAGGTTTACCCTAAGGTATTTTTATCTGGATTATCCAGGAATTATAATTTATCAAGATCTCCCTCATAATTATGAGTTAGAGTCTGCCCTGCTAGTACTAACTTATCAGGGAGGGGTGAGGAAGCATGTGATAAAGCATGCCACATTACATAGGTGAGGCTTCCTCATCCAGAAAAATGGATCTGGTATTTCACAGAATACTAATTTCTTCCGTTTTCATCTTTGGTGCCCCGTGCCTATTCGGTTTAGCCACAATTGCTTTGGCCAGATCGGTGTCCTCTTTGATTGCAAACTCTCATCCACTGACTTCTCAAATAGTTTGTTGTATGTAAAGAGCTTGCTGGGTACCTTCAGCTGTACTGTAATCAATGCCAAGAATCTGACACTAATCAAATGGAGGGTAGGAACAATGAACTGCACATTTGGTTCCACTTCTGGAGATTCATGCTAGTTCTTGAAGACACATTCTTCCATGCTTGTTACATGATCCAATTTCCTATTGCTAGCATGATCAAACAAATGTATTTCAGTTGCAAAGGCATGTGTACTTAAATACTTGCACAACATTACAAACGTTGCCGGAAGTGTCTTGCATCCATAGAATGGTAAAAACTGACCAAACTGCATCTTGTTTACGATGCAATGGTTAATCATTGCTGAACATCTTAACTGTGTAATTCAACAAAATGTTCATGTTCAGAGTCAAAATATATATATTTTTTTAATCCTAAGAATCTCCTTCAAGATCGTTCTGCGTGCCCACTGAGAACGCAGTTATTCAGTAAGGGATTTAGAAAATTGTTTTAGATGGCTGTCTGAAGTAGACGACCATCCTAGAAATTACTCTCACCAGGTTGCTTACTTTTTAGTTCTGCAGCATATTTGATGTTTATCTCTATCATATTCTGTTTTCGTAGAGTTTTCTCAACCAGGATATTGAAATGTTAAGTTCTTAATGCACCTAGTGATTCATGACTTAATAAAGCTTTGAAACCTATCATACAAAGCAGTTTATAAACCATGAAAATGAACAACTGAAGATATTTTTGGCAATACATATTGATATCACATTGTAGTAGTACAAGATTGCAATTTATTATTATTTGTTTTCAGTTCACAATGCATTCTGACCTCGGAAAGATTATCCAAAGCTTGCTTGATGAATTTTGGAAGAACCCTCCTGTGCTAATCCCCGGCTCTTCTTATCCATAGTAAGTATTCTTGTCTATTATACGTTTAAAATATAAATTTGGCATTTATTTTCACATAAGAACGCCTTGGTGAGCTTTTTCAGCCATATGGCAACTCAATAACATAGGCATTTATCCCCGACAACAGAATCCATCCTTTGACTGAGAATTTGATTTCTGCAATAAAAATATTTGTATCTGAACTGTTATAATTGGATTTGTGACTCTGGACTTTTCGCTTCATTATGGGACAAAAGGTCAAATCTGATTCCTTAACGTTCTTAATAATAGCATTGCTCGCATGTATTGACAAATGTAAACAATTTCTAACTTTTATTTTATCGAGATTACTGAAAGAAGAACACTTGGAAGAGGAATAATTTAGCAAGACAATGTGTTTTTTAAAGTAAACTAAATGCAACATAGTGTCCGTCCTGGATTCCTATGTTTTCATTACTTTGTCACAATGTTGCCTAATCAGGGACCACGTCTTTTGGTTGCTAGCAGAGGCAGGCAGTACTGTATCTGTAATTGTGCCCTGGTGATGTCTTCAGGAATAGTGATATTATTTTGTCTTCAATGTCATCATGTAGTGCCTTACATCTGTCAATGTCCTGGCCAACTGTAAAGTTATTTTTAGGACAAAGGAAATAGTTCTGTTTATATATACATAAACAGAAGAAATACATATTTTATATATTTCTACAAGAAAAGCATTTTTGGGTCCTGAGATGAGATCTGTTTGGTTGCCACCACATTAACAAAGATATGGCAGCAGCCATTTTAGGACTCGGGAAGTCAGTCCCCTGTCCTGCAAAAAAGTAAAAAACAAACATATGGTATGGATATTCTGCCCACCCCACCCGCCACTCCAAGCAAAAAAAATAGCATTTTTTTTTAAATCGACTAGCCGATCTTCAGAGGATTGGCAGAGCTGGTTAAAATAAAAAAAATTAAAAAGACTGGATTCCTACTTTTTTTTTTTATAACACCCTCCTCCCCACCCCCCACCCCAGGTTGGGGAACGGCACAGTAGAGGCACATTTCTTTTGAGGGGGGGGGGGTCCATCCCACTCCTCGAGCCTTCATGAGACCCCGGGACCACATCCCCCAGTGCCGTAAATTTCATGATGTGGAGGGGGCATGCTCCCGATGACCCCCTTCCCCAGGGCAGATATTTTTAAAGTGGGAGGGGGTGCCCGCACTTTCATGAGTAGGGAACAGAATTTTGCTACTTTCCGGATGGGAGCAGAGAAAAATGCTGCTTCCGCCCTTGTGGGAACAAAGTAATGGAGCCATCTCCAGCCAGCACACAGTATGGTGCTGGCTGGGGAGCGGGCAGATGCTGCGATGAACCTTGGGGCTCCCCCTGCAGCCTCCAACATAAGAAATGATGTGTAGTGCCCCGGGTGGGCACCAAGGCATCCCAATCATTTAAAAAAATACTTCCTTCTGCTTGCAGGGTGCAGTGGGGACCCCGCCAGCCCTCAACAAAAATTAAATGTATGGGTGTCCCGGGTGGGCATCTGGATACCCAACAAGTAATAACAAAAAAAAGAATAAATCAGTAGTAGGAGCCAGGCGGCTCATTTATTATTGACTGCTCCGGTATGGTGCACACCATAATGCCATAATGCCTTTTTTTATCATGGTGTTGCATATATATATATATATATATATTATCTACTGGCGGTCGCCAGTAGATAGTTATAGTTACAACCTATTATCCATAGGAAATCCGCGACATTCTATTTGCAATAACGTTGGCGTCGGTTGACGAATCTTCGCGAAAGCTTCCAACTTGTTGGGGCGCTCCGGTCCGCTCCTACCCTGAAAGTCTCGGGGTGATACGTCAAGCGGGGGCCGAGAAAAAGGGGGTCCCAAAACGCGTTTTCCCCATTCATTTTTCCATAGGAACCTTTAGTCGCAGCTACAGCCCGAACTGCTGAACGGAATTACCCCAAATTTGGCAAAGAGGTAGCCCTTGGTTCAGACTGGTGCCTTTTGCTAAAATGGTGTAAATCCGTTCAGTAGTTCCTGAGAAATTCACAATTAAAATCACATATATATCTATGGGCGCGTCGGATCCGCGTGCACCTCCCGATCACGAGCTGCATGCTAATTGGCTGTCAACACTCCAAATCAAGAAGTGTTGGCAGCCATTTTGTCCCTCGGTAGAACCGAGGACAGAAACAAGTGCGCAAGCGCAAAAGGGGGCAGGGTAGAAACACCCTGACCCCTAGGTCTGCTCAAGGGGTCCCACAAGGACCCCTGGGCAGAAAAAGATTTTTTTTTTTAAATCGGCGGGATGCGCTTAGGGTGCGCGTATCCCGCCGAGAAAAAAAAAGAAACAAGTGCGCAAAACGCACAAAGGGGGCAGGGTAGAAACCCCTAACCCCCTAGGCCTGCTCAGGGGTCCCACAAGGACCCCCTGGGCAAAAAAAAGCATTTAAAAAAAATCGGCAGGATGCGCTCAGGGTGCGCGAATCCTGCCGAGGAAATCGAAGCGCGGTCTCCCGCGCTCGATAGCTACTGGCCCCCGGGTGGCCCAAGTCCCGGGGGCATGGTGGGGGGGATAATTTAATGTGTGGGGGCCTCAAGGGCCCCCAAGCCCCGGGGACCGCCACCCCCGGGGCTTTTTAAAAATGGTGCGGGAGGGCTCTGAGCCCTCCCGCAGCCCCGGGACCACCACCTCCCGGGGCTTTTTTAAATTAAAAATAAAACCAGTGTGGGGGCTCCAGCCCCCACACGCCCGGGACCGCCACCTCCCCGGGACACTAAACATTTTAATATGGGGGTCCGTTACGGACCCCAGAGCCCCGGGGACCACCACCTCCCCGGGGCTGTGTACTGAATGGGAGGGGGCCGCGCGGCCCCTCCTGGAGCCCTTGATGGCCCTGGGGACCACCACCCCCAGGGCCGGCTCCTGCAGTGTCCCGGGTGCCTACCCCCGGGACACTGTAGTTTGCTATGGCAGGACGGGAGCCTCGCGGCTCCCGTCCTGCCATAGCAAACTGCTTGGATATTGGAAGAGAGAGCAGGGAAACCTGCTCTCTCTTCCAATATCCAAAGCGATTGCTTTTCCACATGGGGAGCAGCATGTCAGCTGCTCCCCATGTGGAACAGCAATGCCGGCTCCCAAGGGACGTGGGGAGCCGGCGGGACTGTGGGGGATTGGGGACCCCCCACAGTCCCCAACGGAGAGGCCAGCCCCGGGGATGGGGTCCCCGGGGCAAGTAGTGGTCCGGGAGGGGGCCACGCGGCCCCCTCTCCAAAAAAGAGAAAAAAAAAATGAAAAAAAAATGGAAAGGCCGGCCCCGGGAGATGGGGTCCCCGGGGCCTTAAAATGGCCAGAGGAGGGGGCCACGCTGCCCCCTCAAAATAATAAATATAGAGGCCATGCCCCGGGGATGGGGTCCCCGGGGCCAATACAGGCCCAGGGAAGGGGGCCACGCGGCCCCTTCCCGTTTTTTTTTTTTTTGTAATTTAAGAAGGGGTAAGGCCCTGGGGGATGGGGTCCCCAGGGCCCAAAAAGAGAAAAAGGAAGGGGGCCACACAGCCCCCTTCAGGGGACAAAAACGATCGGGCCCGCAGGCCCCGCCCCTTCCTTCACCACTCTGCAAACGCGCCCCTGGCGCGTTTGCAGAGGGGAACAAATTCCCCTTGAATACTGGGGGTCCTGGAGGCCAACTAGCCCACCAGGAACCTCCAATATGCGCCAGGGGCTGCGTTGCAGAGACGTGTAGAGAGGCCACAACCCTTTTACACCTCTCTGCAACGCAGCTCTGTGGCGCTTTTGGAGGTATATGGTGGGCTAGTTGGACTCCGGGACCTCAGGATTCAAGGGGACTTAATCCCCAACTTAAAACGCGCCACGGGCGCGTTTGCACAGTGGTGAAGGGAGGGCGGGGCTTCAGGTGACATGTGTGCAAACAAGCCCCGTGGCGCGTTTTAAGATGGGGAATTAAATCCTCTTCAATCCTGAGGGTCCCTGAGGGCCAACTAGCCCAACAGGTACGTCCAGAAAGCGCCACAGAGCTGCGTTGCAGAGAGGTGTAAAAGGGGTGTGGCCTCTCACACGTCTCTGCAACGCAGCCCCTGGCGCATATTGGAGGTTCCTGGTGGGCTAGTTGGCCCCTAGGGACCCTCAGGATTCAAGGGGACTTAATCCCCCAACTTAAAACGCGCAACGGGGCGCGTTTGCACAGATGTCACCTCAGGCCCCGCCCCTCCCTTCACCATTGTGCAAATATTCCTCTAAAATCAGCCGAAATACGAATTCCGATTTACTCACCTGTTATCAGGAGAGACCTCAGTGCTGCATCTTTCAGCCCAGTACTGATCCTGAAAAGTAATTTTAACCGTACTTACCGGTAACTTGAATTTCCTTCATAGGCTAACATTGACTGGTTTCACTTTGAAATTCTTCTAAGTGTGGAGTTTTGGAACTTTAAAATATTCCTCTAAAATTAGCCGAAATACGAATTCCGATTTACTCACCTGTTATCAGGAGAGACCTCAGTGCTGCATCTTTCAGCCCAGTACTGATCCTCAAAAGTAATTTTAACCGTACTTACCAGTAACTTGAATTTCCTTCCATAGGATATCATTGCCTGCTTTTTGCTGAAAAAGTTTCTAAGTGTTGATTTTTGAAACATACAAATATTCCTCTAAAATCAGCCGAAATCCGAATTCTGATTTACTCACCTGTTATCAGGAGAGACCTCAGTGCTGCATCTTTCAGCCCAGTACTGCTCCTGAAAAGTAATTTTAACCGTACTTACCAGTAACTTGAATTTCCTTCCATAGGCTAACATTGACTGGTTTCCTTGGAAATTCTTCTAAGTGTGGAGTTTTGGAACTTTAAAATATTCCTCTAAAATCAGCCGAAATACGAATTCCGATTTACTCACCTGTTATCAGGAGAGACCTCAGTACTGCATCTTTCAGCCCAGTACTGATCCTCAAAAGTAATTTTAACCGTACTTACCGGTAACTTGAATTTCCTTCATAGGCTAAGATTGACTGGTTTTCAGCAAAAAGTTTCAAAGTGTTGATTTTCACAAACTACAAATATTCCTTAAAAATCGCCTGTATGACTTAAACGCATTTTTTCAACTGTTTACAGGAGATGCACCAGTGCTGGATCCAGGATCCAACACTGAGTAAGAAAAAGTAACGATAACAGTTTTTACCTGCTAAGTGAATTTCCTTCCATAGGATAACATTGGTGATTCTATGAGAAAAAGTTTCTAAGTGTCAACTTTTAAAATACAATAATATTCCTTAAAAATCACGACTGTAACCAAAACGCTTTTACTCAACTGTTTACAGGAGATGTACCAGGACTGAATCTAGGATCCAGTCCTGTGGTTACAAAAGTAATCCATAAAGTAACTAATTGCATTTAACTAGAAATTCACATTGAGCTGAATGTTGCATTGTGTTTGAAAATGTGTTGCCCATTGCAACAACTGTAACTACTGTACTTAAAAGTCTATTGCCTATCTGCAAAGTATTTAAACTAAAGTAATTCATTCTGAGAAAGTATTTTTGTAATGTAATGTATAATGTAATTACAATGTAATTTAAAAAATAAAATATGTAAAAAAAAATTGTTTCTAAAAATGTAGTAAATCAGTATGAAAAAAATTAATATAACAATTAATACATTTAAAAATTGTCATTTACAAAACCTTTGAAATTCACTGCAAAAACCGTAGGTTTCAGGCACGTTATAGTTAGAAATTAGCATTTAAAAAACCTTTGAAATTCACTGAAAAAACCATAGGTTTCAGACACGTTATAGTTAGAAATTAGCATTTAAAAACCTTTGAAATTCACTGAAAAAACCATAGGTTTTAGGGACAGTTATAGTTACTTGGACATTGCACTCGTACAAAACCCGTGAAATTCCCCCGTTATAGTTAGTTCAGCTAACTATAACTCGCGCCCGCAATGCACTGCTGATGACGTCACATATTACATCACTCATGACATGGTCAGTGACATCACTGATGACATCACTGATGACATCTCAAATGACATCACTGATGACATCATCCACGTGATAATCTGATGCACCTCCTCACACCCTAATATAACCTTTGATACACCCACTCTAAATTACAGACTGCCATTCGCAAAACCATAGACACTCCAACACCAATAACTACATACCCACTCACTGATTCTTAGGTCTACACACACACATCCACTGACTCACCCGTACAGTCACTCATACTTACGGTCACTCAGTACAGGACTATCATATGCACTCTTACTCCTATATAGACACTCAAACAACGCCACTCATCCATAGAGATACTCACACACCTAGTCAGTCATGCAAATAATTAAACACACTGCCATTTACTCACCTATAGTTATACACACACCAGCTCACTTACTCATACAAATAGTAGCACATTGTTACGCTCTTATACAATCACTGATACAAGCACACACTCATCCATACAGCCACTATCACAATCACTCACTCTTGCTTATAGCTATTTATATACTCCAACACACATATATACTGCCTTTCACATATGTAGTTACTCACACATGTACCACTGGGACATACATTCACTCACTAACACACTCTTACACACACTTACCCACCCATACAGTCTATCACAGATGCACTCTTGAAACCATCCACCCAGTGAATCACCCACTCACACATCTATGCACAGAGTTGCACACACCCCTCCCACACAAACACTCAGGCACCCATACAGATACTCAGACAAGCATTCAATAACTCATATAGACACTCATGTAGCTATTCACAAACACATGCAGCCACTTACACAGCAACAGACAGACGGATACAGACATTCACCCAGTTTAGTCACTAACCCATGCATTCAGTAAGATACGTTAAATCACTCACTTATACAGTCAGTCACGCACCTACTAAATCATCCATACAGACACTTACACACCCACTCATTCTTCAATACGTCTTTTCCTATATATATTAAAAATATTTAAACTTTACAGAAACACACAGTCACTGGATGATGTCATCAGTGATGTCATTTGAGATGTCATCAGTGATGTCATCAGTGATGTCACTGACCATGTCATGAGTGATGTAATATGTGACGTCATCAGCAGTGCATTGCGGGCGCGAGTTATAGTTAGCTGAACTAACTATAACGGGGGAATTTCACGGGTTTTGTACGAGTGCAATGTCCAACTAACTATAACTGTCCCTAAAACCTATGGTTTTTTCAGTGAATATATATATATATATATAGTGGCTCGTGTATTAGCAAGACGTACAGCTGTTTGCTTGCATGGATGTTTTTCTTCCAGTGAAGGTTACTCGTCCGGCTGCACAATTTGGAGGTTTTTTTGTGAAACTCAAAACTTATGCCAACCAGAAGCATTTAATTTTTGGAGTTTTGATGGACTCTTCTCTGATGAAAGTGTTTCTGCAACTAGAGGCAGTTCCATTTTTTACAAGATGTGATGTTTTTGTGCATACAAAACAGATCAATTAAGGTAGGGCTTTATTTAAAACTGGTTTTGAAGAATCGTACCTGCCAATGGTACCTCAGGCATGGTTGTTTATAAGCTTGCTTCAGTGCTCATTGAGGACTCCACAGCCACAGCATCAGATACAGCTGATGTATTTTCTGACAGCAAGACTGAATGTTAAGCTCTGCTGTAGTTGCTGTTGGACAAGGACTGTCTAAGGGGGTGTCAATAGCTGGACACCACAGTTGCACCTTCTTTGCGCATTCAGGCTTCCAGAAGTATGGACAACTTTTTCCTTTAGACACTGCATTGCTTAACCTGACGCTAACAAAATCTGTACCGGGGTAGATGACCAAATGTAGCAGCAGAAGGATTCGAGGAGATGAATTAGGATTCCAAGAGAGGAGGAGGATTCCAAGAGAGGAAGGAGGATTCCAGGAGCAAGTGACCAGGAGGGAGACCCACCTTCAAAGTTACTGGATCATTTGAGATGCATGGTACTGAGAGGTTTAGCTCTTTTTATAACATAGAACAAGAGTTAAGTGAAATAGGAAGGCACATAGATGAACTAATGCCGACTTGGTAGGTTGGAATTTCACAAAATTACAGACTGGGGAGGTGACCAGGATTTTTTTGAGAGGAACCAAATATGTCAATTCCTGATTCTTCTCGGAAAGGTTAATTAGAAGTAATCTTATGAAACAAGGATTTCATGGACACAGGCTGAAAGGGCAATTCAAAGAAGGTGTTGGAAACTATTTGTGAGGTAAGGGGACTGATAACATGGTGTTTTGATCACCCTTGGAGGTAGAAGAATGTACAGAGAGTGTCAAGAGTGGCTTCCAGAGAGAGGGCCATTGTGCATGCTGGTATAAACATAAGAGCCTGCCTCCTATACTGTGCAAGGTTAGGAAGACTGCTACAATGCATGGGTGATGACAGGAGTGAGATCCCCATTGACTGTGCAGAATAACAGAGAGCAGCATTTTTCTTTTCCAGGTTGTCCGACCCTCTTGGTGATCGGTTCCTTAATGGGATGAGTGGGGCATTAGAAATCTGAATATTAAGGACCTTTGATCAGACAAAAAAACAAATGCACATCATTGTATTGAATCTCAGGGTGATGAGCTTGGGGTTATCATTGTTTGTTCCTCGAATTCAGTGCATTCCACCAATAGTACCACTGAGATGTACTGTATTAACAAGTGCAGGAGAGGGGGGCTACTTGAAACTATGCATTTAGGCAATGATAATGGCATTGAGCGATTCCGAGGGGCATCTATATTAAAGCTGCTAATTTTGAAGGAGAGAGAAGGCTACTTCATCACTACACTAATGGAGCCTTCATCAAAATGTGGGATCCGGTGTTTCAAGGAAGTGGGATAGCCACAGATTGGATTTGTTTGCAATGTATGCCAAGTTTCCAAGGATGGATAGGCTGGACAGTATGATGATGGTTCATGTGATATTCCATGTACTGTATGCCTTCCCACTTTTTCTCTTGTACAAATGGTTCTAGATACATCCAGATAATTTTAGACATGGACTGTGGTGGTCCCCAATTGACTTATGAGGGTGTAGTACATGCATCTTCTCTTTCTCAAAGTTCGAAAGGAAGACGTTTCAAATTTCTTATATTTCTCTCCCTTCTTTCTCATGATGGTGACTGTCTGCAGCATTGAACCACAACCTTCTACCGTGACACATTTACCTTCTGAAAGATTTAGGTCTCTTTCCCACAAGGGTGTCAGAGGAACTTATGATGTTCCAGGGGAAAAGAGAAGGAGAGCACAAGAGGTCTTTATATTAGCTGATGCCTCCAGTTCTGCATCTGCTGTAATCAAAGACACTATGATTTATTAAATGTCACTGCTTGTGGAACAAAATGTTCCTGTACAGCTTGCAAAAGAGGCATTGTCAGTTTCAACCATGAGAGGATAGATGGAAGTGCTTCCTATTTTAAGGTGACCTGACGAGCATTCTCTTTTTGAGCCTCTTGTAGATTTGCATGTTCTTAACAGGCTATCACATTGGTTATATCTGAAGCACTGTTTCACATCTCAGTAGGATTTCAACTTGGTGTCATTCTGCTGATAGGACCACCGTTCAAGCCTTTGTATAAATGTGATGTGAAGTATCTCACTTTCAAGATACTGTTGCTCTTAGCAATTGCCTCAGTCCAGAGAGAGAGTGGATTTTAAGCCTTTTTAGTGTATCTACATTATGCACTGTTTTTTAAGTATAGTCCTATTGTAGTTAAAGCCATTTTATTTTGCAAAGTTCACTACAGAATTTTATTTTAATCACTCTGTTAACTTTCTTTCCACTTCTGCAGCTGTCCAAAAAAGTGGAAATGCTACTTGTTTGGATGTGAAAATTTCTCTGTCACTATATTTGCATGTCTGATTAGTTTAGATTGAGAATACAGCTTTATTTCGCCTGTGAAAATATTTCTTGGGTGATGGCTGTTAAATTTGCCACATCTTCTTGAAGGATTGTGTTTTACAGCTGGGAGTGCTTGGAGTACAGAGTACCTCCACATGCAGATATAATCCTGGGATTTCCATAGGCATCCTTCAGATAGGGAGTCCAAGTGCCTGGAAGCTATAGGCAAAAGAAAGCTTTTGCAGCTGGCGTATTAGCTCTTCGTTCTTTCAACGCCACCTGCCTCTGAGGGTGATATACCCAGGCTCCCTTGGACATGGCGGCTAAAAGTATCCCAATTTTCAATGACCATCTAAAAGATCATTTTGCTGAGGTGGTATGGGATAGACCGGATGTTTCCCGTTTATATAGTGAGGACTGGCCTAGACACCACAAGCTGCGTGGCCAGATCATTGGGTATGTCAATAACCTCAAGATGCCATTCTTGGCTATGGTCCACAGGGTTCTGTTGCGTTCAGAAAACTCTCATGGGCATGCCTTTTAACAGGAAGAGACTCTTTAGGCGAAAGGGTGATGTGGCACTGGAGCACTTCAAGGAAGGTAGTGCAACTGTACATTCTCTAGGTTTACAATCGGCTTCTGGGACTTTTTAGCCCTTCAAGAAATCAAACTCTTTTTCCAGGGGTTTCCAAAAGAAGTCAGAAGCCTCTACATCAGATCAACAGCAGCAAAGCAGTGTGGTAATACAGAGGAAAAAGGCATGGGCAGTGCCAGACACCTGTGCCCCTCCTACTCCAACTTCTTCTCATCCTCAGCAACACCAGGGAACAGCAGACGTTTACCTGAGAAGGAGCATGTTTGGGCATGAATACAGGGGTGCTACTCTTGGTAATTACGAGTTCAAAGAAGTATCGTGGTTTAGAACTGATCCTTGACTTCTGAATCCTGACTTGGTTCCTCTGGAAAGACAAGTTCACTATGCTGTCCCTGGCTCAAGTTTTGTTGGTGCTGGATCTTGAGGACTGGATAGAGTGTTTAGACTTGCAGGACGCATACTTTCGCATTACGGTCTTGCGGTCCCTCAGAAAAAACGTGGTTTGTGGTGGGTTGTACCCATTACCAACTTTTATTTGGATTAACTTCTGCTCCTCGAATCTTTGCGAATGTGATGGCAGTGGTGTTGCCCAAGGTGTGCTCATGAGGACCAGACATTTTCCACATGGCGTAGGGCTGCCCAACCATAACCCGTTTTTGGCCTTTGGTCACGACCGACCTAGAGAACACACTCAACAGACGACTTCTCAAAACTGTAGAAATATATCTGTTAGGCCTCTATCGGAGACATACTGAGAGAAAGGCTGGCAGCAGGTTTTTAGATTTAGCTTTGGGTGTTGCCTGTAGAGACATTGCACATCCCTGGAAATCGCCAGATCCCCGCCCCACAGTACGTGGAGGACGGACATTGAGAATTGGGCAATAACAGAGGGAGCTGCACTGTGCACCAAAAAAGCCAGAGGAGTATGCACGAAACCCCTGGCTGAGCAGTGGATTGAAGTTGTGACTAGTTTTTAGGTCTCGCGCCTAGCGTTGCAGTGCGCTGCACTGCTCGCGCAGTGCGAGACCTCTAGAAAGGGCTTCGGAAAGCTAACCACACGCTCGTGCGTGTGGTTTTGCTTTCCGCGGCTGCCATTGGCTTTCGCGTGCATTTTTTATAAAAATCCAGCACGCCATTGGGCAAAGGCGGGCGCATGTCCCGCCTTTGCTCCACCCATTCCCGTCGGTGGCCAGCACGCGCAGCAGCGCGCGTTCGCCTCGCTGCCGCGCTCCCTCCCCCCGCTCCTCTGTGGTGCGCGCGCACCACTGTTTTTTTTTTTTACTGCGCGGCCGCCATTTTTTTTTTTTTACTGCGGTATCAGTATTAGTTGGAGGCGAACGGACTGCTCCGTCAGTGCGGTAAGCAGACTCACCTACGCACAGTTAAGGAGGTTTCGGCAAGCGCCTTGTTATTTATATTTAGGCACGGGTAAATAAAGTAATTTTCCCAGACTCACAAGCTGTTCAGCGTCCGCCGAGACTGGAACCTGGGTCCCGAGCTCCTTAGTCTGCAGCTCTGGCCTTACGTCACATCCACACGATTATATAGATCAAGCTTAGACGCGGAGAGGCGGGGGTCATGCATTTGGGACAGTAGTAAACAGTACACAGCACAATCACGTTTTACATTAAGCATATTCACAGAGTGCACACACTGTGTTATATTTGACAAATGTACAGTGGTGAGACTCATGGAGGTGACCGGCAGTTTGTGACAGAAGTCTGTAATGTTGACAAGGGCCACCATTAACCGCTCCGCTCCCTCGCGCGCTCCTCAATAGTCATCTGGAATTCCCTCCTGGGGCTTGTTTGACTCGACCACAGCCCGAGGACCACAATCTGGTTCTACTCGTGAAACTCGATCACCCCTGCAGTGAGCCGACGTATTTCATGTCTGTAATACAACTCGTGCTCATGTAAAGCGCTCTGACACCTTCGGGTCGAGTTGGCGCTATATAAAATTTGTAAGATAATGTTCCATATGCATTCAATAGATGTAACGTAAATCACTATGTAAATCTGTTAGGGCGCTATGCTATGGTATACATTCCTCATACATTGATGGGCGTGGTACCAAGTCATGACTGACACATCCAGCCACTTTTGCATTTTTAGCCAGGAGGACTGCACCGGTAGTTTCAATCCCTTACTTCTAATGAGAAGAGGTAAACTACAAGTCCCACCATGCACATAGTTAGTCTTCCTTGAAATCTATGACTGCTTGAGGATGGCTACGCACGACATATGCAAAACGGCAGCACTTAGCACGCTTCGAACTTCTATGACCTAAGTATTTCGGTTCAACGCGCAGCAGAGCGAAGGCAGGGGGTTCGTCCAGTTGTGAGTTTCTGAGGTCAGGCTAAAGTAAGTCGAGGATAACCCCGTTCATCCGTTGTTTAACGACGGCAAGCAAAGAACAAGTCCACCCAGTGGCCCAGGGACGTGTTCTGCAATGGTGATGAGAGTCGAGGTAAGCTCAGGCATTCTGGCCGAACTCCTTTGACCCTTTGCACTGACTGACAGGAAGCACTTTTACCTGTTTCGAAACCCGATCCCTCTGATGCATCCGTTATGTAAGAAAGAAAAGGGGCTGGCCCATCACAGCGCATCTCCGAGGAGTTAAAAGGAGTGACCAGGCTTGCACCAGGGCGCGCACAAATGTGTTCTGGGAGTGCTGCACTCGTGAGGACACAAGTGGACCAGGCAGGTGGGGAAGACTGACGCTTTTCAGGTATATATTTACGTTTTGTCTATCAGGGACGCATGCGCATCCCCCATGTATATGTAATCGTTAGGAATGTCTGATTTATAAAATGAATGTATATATGCGTTGTCCTGCCACTAGCGCTCTGAAGCGGCTGTGAGCTACCAATAGCACTGTAAGGAGTTCAAACAACGAAAACTGAATTCTTACATGATGCGCTATGCTCAGAACGGACTCCGTGCGCACCTTAGAGTCATTTAATCGAGATTCAGGGAACGTGCATTTGAAGTTTTAAGACCTGGGCTTTTCTTTTGCTTGTTGAGAAAATTGAAAAAAGAGACATGCCTCTTTTAAAGTAATAGTGCATTTTTTTTATTTTACATTTTGTGTACTATAGGGCACCCGGTTGGGGCGTAGGTTGAAACAGAAAACACTGACTAATAATCTCCCTAGTCATTAAAATCCAGTCTCACAGAACTGGTTCATCTTTTGAAAATCCCACTTTATCTCTGTTTTACCCACGCGCTAGCCATGCGACCTTTCCACAGTTCAGCCCTTTGAGACAGAATGACATCGAATGGAATCATTTTAAATACATTAGGAATCACATTGGGACCGCCAGTTGTTTTGCAAGTGTGCAGCTTTATTTTGCATTAAATGATAAAACGTTTTAACAGCACTTCGAATTGACGACAGACGTTGTGCAGCGCTCTGTTAAACGATTACTTGAATTTTTAGATTCACATATATCGCAATTTTTCCGATATTGGAGTTGAACGTATACGTAGAAAAGACGTGCTTCTAAACTAACATATTTTTTGCAATTACTGTTTTTCTTAGCTAATACTATGTTTTTAAAATATCTAATAATATATAAAAATAGACATTTATATTTAAAACTATCTTTCTAACCAGTAACATCACTCCACAAGTTACTGCACCTAAAGTTTGCATCTGTAAGTAAATTGCTGGTTACTGGTCAAGTGTCTAACTCAAGATGCCACCGACTCAGACTTACAATCTTCTGACGATTAGAAAAATGTACATAGATACATTTTTTATATTTTTGTATATTTTAAGACCATATTATTGTGAGCAATATTTTTTCCCGATATTTTTGTTCTGACCATTATAAGTATAGTAGCGCGATATTGTGCTAAGCCATGTTTTGACAAAATATTATTTACAACAATATTGGGGCCGATTACGATGCAGCTTGTAAAGACAGCCTCTAGAAAGGGCTTCTGAAAGCTAACCACACGCTCGCGCGTGTGGTTTTGCTTTCCGCGGCTGCCATTGGCTTTCGCGTGCTTTTACAAAAAAAAATCCAGCACGCAATTGGGCAAAGGCGGGCGCATGTCCCGCCTTTGCTACGCCCATTCCCGTCGGTGGCCAGCACGCGCAGCAGCGCACGTTCGTCTCGCTGCCGCGCTCCCTCCCCCGCTCCTCTGTGGTGCGCGCGCACCACTGGTTTCTCCTGCAGTTTTATATAGAGCGAGCTCGACCCGAATGTATTGGAGCGCTTAACATGAGCCGGTTACTGCGTAAAAAACGCGGGAGTTTGTTTAAGAATCCGTCAGAGAGTGGCGCCGGCTGTAACCACAAGATGGAGCGGGACTGCGCCAGTGCTGAGAGGGCAGCGGGCAGCGCGAGGAGCGTACGCCGGTACTGGGAACCTCGGGTAAGGCGAGCTAAGTCCGACAACCCCTGCAGCCCCGGTTTTGCTTTCCGCGGCTGCCATTGGCTTTCGCGTGCTTTTTAAAAAAAAATCCAGCACGCAATTGGGCAAAGGCGGGCGCATGTCCCGCCTTTGCTACGCCCATTCCCGTCAGTGGCCAGCACGCGCAGCAGCGCACGTTCGTCTCGCTGCCGCGCTCCCTCCCCCCGCTCCTCTGTGGTGCGCGCGCACCACTGGTTTCTCCTGCAGTTTTATATAGAGCGAGCTCGAACCGAATGTATTGGAGCGCTTAACATGAGCCGGTTACTGCGTAAAAAACGTGGGAGTTTGTTTAAGAATCCGTCAGAGAGTGGCGCCGGCTGTAACCACAAGATGGAGCAGGATTGCGCCGGTGCTGAGAGGGCAACGGGCAGCGCGAGGAGCGTACGCCGGTACTGGGAACCTCGGGTAAGGCGAGCTAAGTCCGACAACCCCTGCAGCCCCGTTCCAGGTCTGTGGAGGAACCACGCGGCGTACATAACACTCCCACCACACAACTCCCAAAGCGCCGCGCTGTGAGTTGATAGCCTCTACAGCGTGTTCACTGTTCTCTGAAGGCCGCGTGACATGGTGCAGATGTCGACAGGGAGCGTGGCATCTGGCTTTGAAGTTGAAGGGGGGCCTCTGGGCTGCGTGGCTTGTCCGCAGCACAGGCTGACTCTTTCTTCCACACATCCAGCCACCCCCTCTGCGCTCCGATCACACAGGTACGTATGAGCGCCTCGACTCTCGCAGTTTTGCCCACACCCGCCTACTACTAACGCTCTAATACGTCACTACTCTTCACACCTAGTGTACTCACTCCTGCACACAGGCCTGGGGCAGTCTACTCTTTTTCAACGTTTGTTTCGAACTCCGCGAAGAATCAATTAATCAAGTAGTATTTGTAAAGCGCTACTTAGCACCCCGGGGGTATCCAGAAGAAGGCTGCAGTTTGTGTTCACTGTTGGCCTTTCTGAGATGAGCGCTGGTGAGGAGATGTGAACGCACACCACACACCATCACCAGCCAAAATGTGCTGTAACTAATTGACATTTCAGTGCTTCCAGAACCTAGCAGCTTTCAGCAAGCACTCCCCAGCATGTGCCAGGGGAGGCTGCAGCCCCAGAGTCCCTGCCAAGGCGAGGATTGACACAGGGCGAGGGAGAGTTCATGAATTTAAACCTCCGCACCAGGCTCCCATGCCTACTCCCCAACATGTCACTGGCAGTAAACTGAAGAGGGTACGGAGACCAGGATTATAGAAGGGCAGGCAGCAATGATGAGTGGTCTGGCCGAGATTACCAATTAAAAGAGAAATCGATCAAGGATTGGCTTTAGAGAGGGCATTCTCCCCCAAATGCATCTGTGATTTTGTGGGAATGTTGACCCCCGCGTGTATGGGTTATGTAAAGAGCACTGTTCGTTGATGACACTGTAAAGAAGGGGCCAAGAAACAGGAATAGCAGGTAAATATGCCCCCTTGTACTACTGTCACTCTTTATTAAATCACTACTCTGCAATGGACAGTGCGGCACACACCACAGTGCACGGTATCTGCTTCCTGAATGGTGGGCGCGTGGCATCTTACAACATGTATATGTACACCACTACATGTAATGTGGGCGCCTGACAAGTCAGTCATGGTGCCCATTTACATAATTAACACTTTATTCCTTGAAACCCAGTCCCAAGTGCTGCAAACACACACAGCACATCCTGCGGTGTGAGGGATATACACAAGCTACGCACTGCTTTAAGCCCGTGCTACACGTTTATTTTATCTGAAAAGTTATTGAGATCTTGACTGTCACTAGAAGTTCTTGTCTGTAAGATACGCATCACGCAACACTCTCTCTCCCTGTCCATCGGCGCCCACCACATCCCCCATCAGCAGATTCCAACATCATGTGCGTTCCTGTAGTGGCATTGACACATCTTCCATGGGCCTGATGCCAACCCGCCTTCAGTGCGCTATAAATGTGTCACAGATGAACAATCACCTTAAATCACCCGAGGGGGGTTTGTGGGGTAAGCCTGGCACACTGGACACAGCCATGGGACGCCCCTGCACCCTCGGAACGGCTGCCTTGAGCTCACAGACCAGCCGCCCCCTTCCCCCGTCTCTTCTACATGGTCTGGCCTCCTCACCAGCCACCGATCGAAATCACATGATCTCTCCGGGTGTCTGCCTCCCAGCCCAGCCTCTGGCTTGTCCAGAGCGTAAATGTTCGCCTGACTGTCCAGGTATTTGTATATTCAGACAGCCAGGCCTGGTTCTCATCAGAGACAGACACGGCGCCTGGTCTTTCACGTAGCCTTCCAACTAAGGACTGGGGTGAACAGTGAATGGAGAGGAGGGGGTGAACAGGAGGGGGGGTGTTAACTCTGGTCCGACCCACTCTCTCATATATCCAGCGGATTGCCTCCCTCTCCCCAGCAGTTCCTGGGGCCCTGTAAGGTGAGTTGCACTGGCTCAGTGGGAGTCTTAGCGCCTGTTTTTAAGCTCATCCATGGTGGGAAGTCATTTAACTCAATATTTCTCCAAGTCGGCACCTTATTTTCAACAGCAGAGCTCAGAAAGAGGAAAAGCTTGCTCGCTGTTTCCTACCTATACTGCCTAAAAATCAAGCTCCAACTCATAGAAAATCTTATTTGGGTATACTGAGTCAGCACAGCCCACCATGATATGTACTCTGGCGCTGTATTTCACTAAGGGTGCGCTGTCCGTGCTTTCACTGCAGGACTCCTTTAACTATGTTCACTAGGTGCAAACAGGAACATTGCGCCCTATTAATGGTAATGCACTGGCCACAGGTCAGGCTCGGTCTTGCGCTGCCCCGTTTGTGAAAGATGGGCAGACTGTTTCAAGCAGAGCAGACGGCATCCGCCTTGCACTTTCAAGGCGGACGGAGATCCCCCTGCAGGCGGGTGCAGTGAATGAGTGCTCACATCTGCAGCTGGAAGTCTGGGAGGGGTCCAGGGATCCACTACAGCCCCATTCAGTGAGCTAAAGAATGATGATGGATTAAACCCAGATCAGTTGACTGGGGGTGAGTGTTTGATTGGCTCAAACGTTCCGTCCATCATCCCCTTTTGTATCGCTTTGTTCGCCCTAAGTTGGCGGGGGTATGCCCAGACGTGGGTCCCTTGCTCACTTTGCCACTGGATTCAAGCAAGCCTGGCTGATGACGGCTGGAATGCCAGAAACCGGTCCTAGGATGCTTGTTTCCGGTCCAGGGAAGACATGGCTTGGCAGTTCGGGCTGGACTGTTCCCATGAGGCACAGGGTCAGACTGATTTGCATATGGCCATGTCTGAACTGGGGTGGTGGAGTGAGCTAAAGAATGATGATGGATTAAACCCAGATCAGTTGACTGGGGGTGAGTGTTTGATTGGCTCAAACGTTCCGTCCATCTTCCCTTTTGTATCGCTTTGTTCGCCCTAAGTTGGCGGGGGTATGCCCAGACGTGGGTCCCTTGCTCACTTTGCCACTGGATTCAAGCAAGCCTGGCTGATGACGGCTGGAATGCCAGAAACCGGTCCTAGGATGCTTGTTTCCGGTCCAGGGAAGAAATGGCTTGGCAGTTCGGGCTGGACTGTTCCCATGAGGCACAGGGTCAGACTGATTTGCATATGGCCATGTCTGAACTGGGGTGGTGGAGTGAGCTAAAGAATGATGATGGATTAAACCCAGATCAGTTGACTGGGGGTGAGTGTTTGATTGGCTCAAACGTTCCGTCCATCATCCCCTTTTGTATCGCTTTGTTCGCCCTAAGTTGGCGGGGGTATGCCCAGACGTGGGTCCCTTGCTCACTTTGCCACTGGATTCAAGCAAGCCTGGCTGATGACGGCTGGAATGCCAGAAACCGGTCCTAGGATGCTTGTTTCCGGTCCAGGGAAGACATGGCTTGGCAGTTCGGGCTGGACTGATCCCATGAGGCACAGGGTCAGACTGATTTGCATATGGCCATGTCTGAACTGGGGTGGTGGAGTGAGCTAAAGAATGATGGATTAAACCCAGATCAGTTGACTGGGGGTGAGTGTTTGATTGGCTCAAACGTTCCGTCCATCATCCCCTTTTGTATCGCTTTGTTCGCCCTAAGTTGGCGGGGTATGCCCAGACGTGGGTCCCTTGCTCACTTTGCCACTGGATTCAAGCAAGCCTGGCTGATGACGGCTGGAATGCCAGAAACCGGTCCTAGGATGCTTGTTTCCGGTCCAGGGAAGACATGGCTTGGCAGTTCGGGCTGGACTGTTCCCATGAGGCACAGGGTCAGACTGATTTGCATATGGCCATGTCTGAACTGGGGTGGTGGAGTGAGCTAAAGAATGATGATGGATTAAACCCAGATCAGTTGACTGGGGGTGAGTGTTTGATTGGCTCAAACGTTCCGTCCATCATCCCCTTTTGTATCGCTTTGTTCGCCCTAAGTTGGCGGGGGTATGCCCAGACGTGGGTCCCTTGCTCACTTTGCCACTGGATTCAAGCAAGCCTGGCTGATGACGGCTGGAATGCCAGAAACCGGTCCTAGGATGCTTGTTTCCGGTCCAGGGAAGACATGGCTTGGCAGTTCGGGCTGGACTGTTCCCATGAGGCACAGGGTCAGACTGATTTGCATATGGCCATGTCTGAACTGGGGTGGTGGAGTGAGCTAAAGAATGATGATGGATTAAACCCAGATCAGTTGACTGGGGGTGAGTGTTTGATTGGCTCAAACGTTCCGTCCATCATCCCCTTTTGTATCGCTTTGTTCGCCCTAAGTTGGCGGGGGTATGCCCAGACGTGGGTCACTTGCTCACTTTGCCACTGGATTCAAGCAAGCCTGGCTGATGACGGCTGGAATGCCAGAAACCGGTCCTAGGATGCTTGTTTCCGGTCCAGGGAAGACATGGCTTGGCAGTTCGGGCTGGACTGTTCCCATGAGGCACAGGGTCAGACTGATTTGCATATGGCCATGTCTGAACTGGGGTGGTGGAGTGAGCTAAAGAATGATGATGGATTAAACCCAGATCAGTTGACTGGGGGTGAGTGTTTGATTGGCTCAAACGTTCCGTCCATCATCCCCTTTTGTATCGCTTTGTTCGCCCTAAGTTGGCGGGGGTATGCCCAGACGTGGGTCACTTGCTCACTTTGCCACTGGATTCAAGCAAGCCTGGCTGATGACGGCTGGAATGCCAGAAACCGGTCCTAGGATGCTTGTTTCCGGTCCAGGGAAGACATGGCTTGGCAGTTCGGGCTGGACTGTTCCCATGAGGCACAGGGTCAGACTGATTTGCATATGGCCATGTCTGAACTGGGGTGGTGGAGTGAGCTAAAGAATGATGATGGATTAAACCCAGATCAGTTGACTGGGGGTGAGTGTTTGATTGGCTCAAACGTTCCGTCCATCATCCCCTTTTGTATCGCGATCGACAGGGGCGCACTGAAAGTGCACTGCCTCTTGGTGGCATACACTCAGTGCGCATCCTGACTCTTTGCCTCTGTGCTAATGTGTGTAATATAGGCAAAGAGGCACAGTGTTTTCCTCATTTGTAAATGAGAGAACGCCCCTTTGGGATAGCGTCAGTGCTGCACGAATGTGATGCTATCTGAATTACAGCATCTGTATCCCGTTCTGCAATTGCAAAGTGCCCCAGGGTTGCAGATAGTGGGCACACATGCCAGGGGCACTTTATGTAATGTAGACCCCCTCATCGGATATACCTCAGGCACAGTCCAGAATGACTCTCCCTCACACATAATGCCATCTACCCCCTTATCACTCATACCTCACGCACAGTCCGCAGTGGCCATCACTTACACACAATGTCAGTCACCTTTATCATTCATACCTCAGGCACAGTCCTGAATGACTCTTTCTCACACATAATGTCAGCCACCTTTATCACTCATACCTCAGACACAGTCCCCGCAGCCCTTCACTCATACATAATGCCATCTGCCTCCTTATCGCTCATACCGGAGTGTGTTTTTACAGGTGTGTGTATGTACTAGTGTCCGTCTGTGTGAATGTATGTGAGATGCTGGGCGCGAGCAGGTGTGTGTTTGTATGTACTCGTGTGTGCGCACGTGTGAGTGTATTTGAGAGGCTGTGTATATTTGGTGTGTGTTTGTATGTACTGGTGTGCGTCTGTGTGCAGGTGTGAATGAATGTGAAAGGCTGAGTGTTTTTACAGGTGTGTGTATGTACTAGTGTCTGCCTGTGTGAATGTATGTGAGATGCTGGGCGCGAGCAGGTGTGTGTGTTTCTATTTACTGGTGTGTGCGCAAGTGTGAGTGTATTTGAGAGGCTGTGTGTGTACAGGTGTGTATTTGGTGTGTGTTTGTATGTACTGGTGTGCGTCTGTGTGAAGGTATGAATGAATGTGAAAGGCTGAGTGTGTGTTTACAGGTGTGTGTGTGCATTGTGAATGTATGTGAGAGACTGTGTGTACACTAACACTAATCCTTTTATGGGTTCCGGAGTAGCGTGCTACTCACCAGAAAAGCGCTTCAACACCCATCAGGGGTAACAAGTGCTATATGAATGCAAACCTTTCTTCCCCTTCTATCCCTCCGCTATCCTTCTCACTCCAAATAACTAATATCCACCACTCAAATTACTTTCATATTTCACTATACTAATTCACCACAAATCCTTTATGGGTTTCCGGAGTAGCGTGCTTCAACACCCCATCAGGGGTAACAAGCGCTATATAAATACAAACCTTTTTTTCCTCTTCTATCTTTCTGCTATCCTTCCGAATCCAAATAACTGAGTATAACCTATCCACCACTTAAAATTTACTTGCATGTTTCACTATACTAATTCAACACTAATCCGCTTTGTGTCCCGGAGTAGCGTGCTACTCGCCGAAAAAGTGCTTCGACGCCTCGTCAGGGGTAGTAAGCGCTATATAAATGCAATTACAATACAATGCAAGTTTGTTCCTGTGTACATTGCTCATACTTTTTTATTTATTCTTAATGGAAAACTAACATGTGGAGATGTGTGTGCATGTGTATATACAATGTACCTTTCTAATTAATTTTAATGGAGTTATGGATACATTTGGTTCAACCTTTAAATAAATAAAAATAATATAAATATATTTTTTTATTATATGGATTTTCTTGTAACATTTAGATTGTGCTGTTTTGTGAAAACCTTAACCACGCAAAAAACGTTACTTTCTAAACATATCTAATACTTCCTTCTGCAATGTTTCGAAGTCTAATGAACGCTGTAGGCCTTGCAAAGAGTATGTTAAGTGCTAAATAACGAAATAAGTACTAATGCAATAAAATACAATGTACCTTTCTAATTAATTTTAATGAAGTTATGGATACAGTGCATTTGGTTCAACCTACAAATAAATGTTAAAAAAAAATATATATATATATATATAGTTACGTGATTAATGTTTTAACAAAACAGCACAATACAAATGTTACATGAAAATCCATCTAAAAAAAAAAAAAATTCCCAGCACATAAATTTACATGTAAAAATTAAATGTCATAGCGAAATTGTTAAACTCGACATTACATATTCATCACTAGACATTGTTCGCTCTCAGAATCCCAAGTTTATTTGCACAGTTTATACCTAAAGGCGTCTGAACCTACCTAATATCAATCGTCAGGGCTTTAAGTGGGCTGGGTCCGTCTGGGTCTCAGACCCGGAAGAATTTAAAACTGGCATTGAAGCGGGTCCCTGTTGGAGACTATAGTCATGTCCTAAACTTTACAGGCAAAAACACGGAGTGATTTTTTTTTTTTTTGTATATATATATTTTTTTTAAACAAATTTTTATTCGTCAAAGTACACATATATAGCGGCACCCTGTACCCCAGAGTTGTCCGCACCATCAATAAACCTTACGGGGGCAGACCCCCTGAATGTTGACATTTAACACGCATATGTAAAATGCATACAAGAACACAAAATGTAACACCCCATCCCCCCCCCCCCTGGTTCACACAGAAGTCCACTTTCTCCGGCATAGTCCAGCAAGCAACGATGACTGCCACAATGTATAGAGTCCCCAGGGCGAAATGCCCCCCACCTCAGACAACTAGGAAACATTGGTACGAGGGGGAAAACCCCCTTTATTCCAATAGGGGGGCCTCTGGCTCCTTTTTTTTGTATATTTTTATTGAAAATATTTATAGCAAGAACATAGATCAGGTCACATCCTTGGTTACAAAATTTCAAGTGAGAGGGAGCTATGGTAAGCCAAGGAAAAATATATAGTAAGGACACTGCAGTACAATAGTTGCGGGTGGGGGGAGTTTCTTCCTTTACAAAAAAAGAAAAAAAACACTGTTACAAATGGAAAGCAGTGTCTGCTGGGGGAGATGATAAGTCTTTTGCCCAACTTAGACTTTACAAGTCCAGAACACACTGTCTGAGAGGCAACCACTGCACAACCATTTGGTCATATACTTGAAGGGCCCGTCTCCCGGGCTTTTTCATGATACCATTGTGGGTAGAAAAACCTGTTTTCACCGGAATTGCAGTAGTGTGTTTGAATTGTGCTGCCATCCTTCTTTCCTATTCACATTTCCCAAGGAGGAATCATTTAATGGGAAAACCACCTGGTTAGGATGGAAAACGTGCATGAGTTGGTACCCAAGCACCAATACCTACGATTATTTCCACAATTAGAGTGCAAAACCCAGGGCTTTAAGTGGGCCGGGTCTCACCGGCGCTGAGCACCGGCAGTTTTTAAAAGGGGGCCTTGAAACGGGTCTCTATCGGGCTCTGTTTTGTTCCCTGGCACAAAGTAATATCCAAGTATTCCCCAAGCTTAGTTGTTAAAAATATGCTTCATGGCTACACACTTACACGGTCCACACATGCTTTCTTTTTTTAAAAGTCGCTGCTTGTTTGTTTTACTTTTGGCCAGTCACTCTCCAACAGAGCATTTTGGCACTCCGACACCAACTGCTCCCTCCATCCTCCCTTAGTAGGTAACAGACATTGCCATTTACAATGCCAATAGCTCTAACTTAAAAAAATGCGAGACCTATTGCATTTCCAATGCTTGTTTAACTAGTGTGCAATGATAATGTAGTGGGGCAGGAGGTGGCAGATACAACCTACCCTATCCCCTTGACCACTCCCTAAGAGAATGACCTGTCCTATATTTTCTACTGACAATCGGATGTTGATTATTAATACTGAGGCCGAATATAGTCTTAATCCCGACCTAGATATTGACAAGTACTGACTGCCAAGACTAGGAATCTTTTTCACTCTTTAGCATGAGACTTGTATAGTTTTGTTCCTACTAGCCATCGCTGTGTGTATTTGGGTGCAATTAATACGCTGCACATCAAGACATCTAATCTGGACTCTGATTATACCCCTCCAATAGACTTAGACCATGACCACACCAGACGGATGTATGAGGGTGGGAACAAATGTAGCTGAAGTAAACCACATTGATTAATGCACTGCTAACTACTATGTACTATGTTTCTATAAAACAATAAGAAAAAGTTTGGAAAAAATAGTGATGGCATTGGTGGCAGCCCATCTCAGACGTTTGGGCATTGCGGTATTAATGTACTGGAACGACTGACTGATCCGACCCATGTCGCCCATGCTGGTGCTTCATCATTTGCTTTCCTGTTGTTTGTTTGATTTGGAGTTCTCAATCATTCTACCAAATCTCACCTGGAGACCTCTCAGCACCTCCTGTTCATCGGGGCAGTACCGGATACCATCTCGCTCAGAGCTTTCTCACCTTCGCAGAGGATACTGGACATTAGGGATATCATTCTGATGTTTCAGATGCGAGCTGGAGGCCAGTAGTTAAGGTCCTTCATTTGCTCAGTCAGTTGGCTTCATGCATCCTCCTGATCACTCATGCACGCTGGCACATGTTTCCTTCACAGACACTGGTTCCAACATCAAGGGGTTCTGAAAGAATCCATTGTGGTCTCCACTGACACTGCAGCAGAGTTGAGCTGGTGGGAACGGAAGGGGAGCCTGTCACAAGAAAGACCTTTCTGTTCCCCTCCAGCTGCGGCTACGGTTGTAATGGATGCATCCTTACAGGGTGGGAAACGGATTTGAAAGGCCTGGAGATCAGAGGCCTCTGCTCTCTCGAAGAGCAGAATTTTCATATTAGTCTGTTGGGGCTGAGGGTGATCCATTTAGCCCTGAAGGCCTTCCTCCAGGCTCTTCTCATTCAGCCGGTCCACAGTGGAAAAAAAGTCTACAGCAGCGGAGTAGTCTGAACTGGTTAAGATGCATGACAGAAGAAATTGAGAAAAAAACTACAAAAATTTAGTTATTTCAAAGTCTCACATAACTAGCATTGGTCCCACAAACACTAGGACTTGCTAACCTGACCCAGCTCTCTGACTGCTGGAGATATGGCAGTGCTGGGGGAGACATGCTACATTTGATATGGTCCTAGGGATCAGTGAAGAACTTCTGGCTTGAGGTGGCGGGCACTATGAATAACTTGAATGATGGCCCTCTAGATTTCTTCCCCCACTGGTCCTTCTACATGATGTCTTTGACCTTCAAGATTTATCTCGCCATAGGAAGATATGATAGCTACATAACTGGCTGTGGTGAAAATCTCTGTTATGAGGAAATGGAGACAGTACTAGCCTCCCAGTCACAATAACTGGCGCCATAACATGGTGAGATTAATCTACCGTCTGGCTGATCAATCACATATATATGAAAACTTCTGGTCTCCTTTTCTATCATACCTTCTCTGAGGTGTGCAGTGCGCACCTATACTGATACCTTGTTTCTTTTTTGTGGATTGTTTAATGGACTCAAATACGGTCCCCCTCTATAGCTGTTGAACTTTAGCGACTTATTAGATTCTTTTATCTCTTATGTTAGGTATGGTATTAACCTTGTTGTTAACATTATTCATGTATATTTGCCATATCAGTCGGAGTGTTATACAGCCTATGCAGTGTCTTCTTCCCCTATTCACCCCAATTTCCTTCCTTCATAATTGTGCTTTTTACATTGTACTGAATTGGTACAATGTAAAAAGCATTAAACATTTAATAAAGACGTAAAGATTGGGAAATGATTCAAGCATGTGAATCCATGAACGATATAAATGCTGGAGTACTGTAGTTACAGGTAAGCAACATATTTTGTGCATGCTGAAGCCCTTATCTCACATTTGTCACTGGTACTAATGCCACTGTGGCCATCACTTATGATAGCCTTCACTACTCCATTTTCTGACATCTGTTGAAGCCAGATGAATATGGTTCAGCTATCAGATTTGGATACTGAGCATTGCAGTGTCTTAGATCCTGAACTCCCCTGTGCATTTTGTTTACCTTGAATGTTTATTTTTCCTGTACCTACCTTGCTTTCTTTGCTATATTGGGAGGTGCTTTTGGGGTTCGAGGTGGGGTGGAATCTCTCCAATAACATCCGCCCTGCCAGATCTTAACCCTCGGTTCCATTTGCTTAGCTTACAAAATTTCACCTACCCTATTACTTACTGATGGTCTTTTTCCCACCTGACTCTAGCTTCCCCACAGCCCCATCTGCTCTCCACTTATTGCCCTCTCTATTTTCAGCTTCACCCCTGCCCTGGTGCTTCACTGCCTCACCACAGTGTTTCTCCCCACACCTCCTTTTACTTCCTGTTGTGGTTCAGTACCTGCTCCTCCACCAGCTCCTCCTTTTTAGGTCGAGCCTAGAGCAGCGCATGCGCTGCTTGTGAGACTTTTAGTAAGGGGGTTTGGAAAGCTGACCAGACGCTCGTGCGTCATGGCCTTTTTCCTGCGGTTACGCGCGCAGGGCCGGCATCTGTTTTGCATTAGCGCAGGGCCGACATCTGTTTTGCATTATCGTGCCCGATAATGCAAAACAGATGTCTCGCTGTGGCGCGCGCAAATCGCTCGCTGTGGCGCGCGCACCACTCGCGTCGCCCCCACCTCCTCCCCGCTCGTTTTCCTCTTTGAAGATGAAGTCAAACCACTACCTTTTTTGTTGCCGCAGGGCTGGGAGATGTTTTGTTGTTTCTCGTACGGTACGAAGTGATGCATGCGCCTTTAGAATTGGGATAAGTGGTTATGACCAATTGCATTCATAGCATAGTTTGTATTGTAGCACGTTACTCAACAATTCCAAGCTTTAATTTTCTAGCTTTGCAGGTCTTTTTATTTACCCATCATGTATGGGGGTTTAAGTTCTAGAACTGTTCCGCAGAGCATCCTTTCATCTTAATCGTCTGTCCCTAACTGACGTTTGGCATCCCAAAAACTCTTTTGTCGAATTCATCCACCTCCCACCCGTACAACTTGACGTTAGTGCCAGTTCCCGGATCAATTTTCACTATGGCTGCCCCCTCGTGCTCTAGATGCAATTCGCCTCCTAAGCCCGACTATGTATTCTTCTGTTTATCAGGTCATACACAATGACTTCGAAGTCTGTTCCGTGACATGTTCACATCGCATAATTCATGCCTTTATGTTGCGTTATTAAGTTTCTTTCTCTACTTCTCAGTAGTGCTGTATCCTGCCGCTCAAATCTAAGCGCATACTATAGTATTAAAATAGCCAATTTCATGTCCGAGAATAGTTGACCCTGCCCAATTTAGTTAAGTAATTGCTTCCTGTGTATAATCACGATGTGTATCGTTATTGCATTTCTATAGCGCGTACTACTGTTGACGAAACGTTGAAGTGCTTTACAGTTGGTTGTTCACTACTTCAGAACACAGTTTGTTCACTAGTCCAGAACACAGTTTGTTCACTACTCCAGAACACAGTTGTTTGTCAAGTGTTACAGTTTATAGTTGATTATTGGGATTACCTTGGTGTTCCAGAGAAACCATTGCATGCATTTTCTTAAGTGTCTGTGGGAGTAAGAGGTGGTCATCAGTGTGTGTTCATGCACTTGATTGATGAGACGAACGGAATAGTTAAAGCAGATTAGGGTTTGTTAGGTTGCATGGAAATGGTTTCTAAGAACGAGAGGTTGTGATCTATGAAATTAGTTGTGGCAATTTGCAGAAATGCAATAATAGAAAGTAAGGCAGACAGGCATGTGACTTTGAGTGGGCCACACTTACAGAGTAAGGAATGCAGAGTAGTGAGGGTAAGGAGAGGGTCATTCTATACATAGAAAGGAGAGAATCGCTAATTTGAACTCGAGGACACTTTTTCTGGCAAGGTTTTAGGAATATAACGGGAGGAGGCTTTTTGGGGCAGTGTGCAATCTGAGGATGTAGAAAGAAACAACGTGTAAACTACCACAAAGTCTTTGCCCTGTTAAGCATGTCTTTGTTAGCTGATAGATGTTCATATTGCCTGCCTGCTTTCCAAGCTGTTACACGTTCTGTCTCAAATTGCCAAAGCCCAGGAGAATGGTTTTGTTAAAAAATTAGCGTGCTCAATTGGCAAAATATTAGTGAAACCTACTCGTTATTTAAAAATAGTCATTTACTACACCTGCTCCATAAATCAGTAGGATTGAATGGCAGAGTGTCTGTGTTGGTGCACCATTCTGTGAAAATACAGGCATGCAGTGCATGGTGATGTGGCCCTTGTGTACACACGTCTTGTACTCGCTACATGTACAGCAGGTGCCCAATTGTCATTATGCCCCTCACCCTTGTCAGCCAGGTTACTTGACAGTTTTTCATTTTTTAGTTTTGGCTGAAGTAATGAATTATCACAGACGGGTGGCTGGAGGGTCTGTGCTGAGAAAGGCAGTCAGTTTGCCAAATTAGTAGTCTTTAGCTATGAATGTTCTCTCACACTGAACAATATTGCTATTTAATACTCTATTCATGGTCTCTGCTTCTTTAGAGAAGAGGTAGTTTGCATTTGAGAGACTCAGTCTTTTCACTCTGGAGTCGGCAACGAACCATGCAGTTGTGCAAGATTCTAGCTCTAACTTTTCTTGCTGATATTGGCGACATGTCAAGGCCACCACGAAGGTCAACTTTGCTTTCCAAGCATTGTGGTGCACTTTTCTTCTTGGCAGCGTTTTGGGGTAACCGATTTCATATTCCAAGTCTTAAAATTGTGGAATTCCCTCCTTCCTCCTGTCTGATCAGAATCCCAGCTCTTGTGCTTTTAGAAAACAAGCATTGGCATAGCCAATAGGTCTCGCTTTTGGGACCTTATAAGTATTTAGTTATGCAGCACAATATCCTTGGTGCAACAACATCAACTGTTGCATCGCTAAACACTTATAAGGTCCCATAGGCGAGACCTATTGGCTATGCCAATGCTTGTTTCATTTGCTGCCTTCCTTGCCATAGTGCTGAGTGCTGTTCCTCCTTGATTGCCTTTCACAATGCATTACTTATCTCTGCTCTCCACAATGCACTGCTTATTTCTGGCTTCCTTTTTATGTGACAGAGCCTCTCCTCTCCACACTCTGCGGCCTTTGTCTTGCTGCTTCTCCACTTCATCATCATGGTCCTCTATTTTTAGCTTTTTCAATCATAATGCTATAGCACACCTCCTTAAACATTGATGAAGCAGTCTACATTTTCTCAAATGAGCCTTGAGGCATACGGAACAGAGAAAACCAGTTGTAAACTGGAGTCAGCACCCTGCTCTCAGGGTTGAGTAGGCTACAGGATAGTTAGCCCATTCAGTGACTGGGAAGCGGTGCATCCATTTCTAATAAGCACCTACCTGATTTTCTGCAGCTGATAATCTTGTGTCGGAGCCTAAACAATTGCATTATGTCAATTTTTTCTCTACCACGGTCAATAAATTATTGCTCTCACCCTGGCTTGAGAGAATCCTTTATCATTGATGCATCAATAATCTGTATGTTTTGCGTAAGCTTATTTTTATAATGTTTGTAAAAGTAAAGCATTGGACATTTTCTGTTGTTGAAATAGAAACATTGGGGAATTTTGTAATACTGATGTCCGATTTCTCTACAGTGAAGATGTTCTGGCCCTGAAATTCAGTATAACCCTCATTTCTATTGTAATGTATAGATTGACTTCATAGACATTGAGGAAGCACTGATTACCCTCCTGCGTAGGCTTCTTGCTACCACCACTGTTACCATAAGCTATGGCCCACAGGGGGAAAAGACTAGGCCTATAGTCTCCACAGAAGGTGTTCGGCAGGGGTGCATTTTAGCTCCCTTTCTCTTTTTAATTTATACCAACGGCCTAGAGGCATTTTTATTAGACAAGGAAATTCCCCGAATTGGGGGCAATCCGGTCCCGCTTCTATTGTATACGGATGATACCATGCTAATGGCCCTGACAGCAAACCGTCTCCAAAAATCACTCCGTGCCTTCACAGATTTTATGTTGGCACTTGATTTAAAAGTTAATTTTATTAAATCATACACTGTGGTGTGTGGTCCTAAATCGACTAAAACTAGACATTTTGCTGTAAGGGATAAGAGTATTGATGAATTGAACAATTTTAACTATTTAGGGAACATTTTTAATAATAAGATGAATTGGGAACCACTTGTTACTGCAAGGGTGCAACATGCGGGCAGGGTTGTGGAGGGGCTTTTCCGCTTTGCCCTCAAACTGGGCCATAAGCCGGTGACAGAGCTGGTTACACTTTACAAAGCCAAATGTTTGTCTGTTGCATCATATGGGGCAGAAGTTTGGGGTTACCATAAAAGTCGCCACTTACAGGTCTTGGAAAACAAATTAATAAAAAGGCTATTGATGACCCCAAATAGCGCCCCTACACTCTTTTGTCATCGTGAGTTGGGGCTGGAATTTTTAGAGGATCGTGTAGATATTGCCCCTTTGCTTCTATGGGCAAAAATTTGGCTGTCTGAGGAGTTAATGTTTTCAAGGGAGGTTATTAAAGATTGTATTAATCTAGATAGAGCACTGTCGATCCCTTGGCTCCGATTTATAAGAGATAAATTCCACGAGATAGGCCTGGGGCATTACTTTGACAATACTGCTAGTATCCATACAAATGTGAAAGTCATCATAAAAGAGGCGCATTATTCCAGGGTAAATATGCGCCGCTCACAACTTGAGGTGACAGGTTTCCCATGTGTGTTCCCTGCCCAACAGCAATTTTATCTAACATTCACCATAATTGCACAGACACAATTTTATTTAACTAGACTTCGCTTAGGTACTTTGCACTTTTTAATGGCTTTCCCGAGACAATCAGGATGGGTTGACAAACTTGTGCCCTGCCCATGCGATAATTTGGCAGCTCAGAGCACTTTGCACCTTATGCTATTTTGCCCCCTTTATAAAGAGCCGAGGTGAAATTTTTTAGCTCCACTTTTAAGAGAAATCAGGCCCTGTAATTATATTGAGGGCTTTAATTATCTGCATTCTCTGGCTACCTCGGCTTTATGCAACGCGGTTTCTAATTGCATTAAAGTTGCAATGGCTATTGGGAAACGTTATGAGTCATGATGTCATGAGCATGATGGGTGATACATCTTGTTGTGTTAAGTACACTGTATTGTGGACAATATCCTTTTTTAAATAATTGATTTTTATGAATTTCTTTTTTTATAGTTTTATCTATGTCGCTGTGTAAATAGGTCATGGAAATTTTAATTTGTAATGTTTGTTTTCAAACTTTTATGTCTCTGGAACCGAATAAAGTTACTTTGAGTTGACTTGACTTCATAGACTAGTACTTTAAGACTGATTCCTGTTCATTAAGATGATTTTCTTGTTTGTTTGTAGTTTATATAGTAACCCAGCTGGAATGCCTCCATATGCTCCTCAGGGGTTTACGTTTCTTCCCCCCTACCCGACACAGGAAGCAAATAGGGCTGTTCCAGTTACTGACACAGTTTTGCCTCCTTCTTCAAACTGTTCTACTGCCAAACCTGCAGCTCCAGCCTACCGACTCATCACAGACCTACCAATTCCTGTTCCTTCAACAGAAACGCTATCACAGGTTAAAATGACATAATCTGCAGTGCACTGAGGCTCAAAATTGGTAATTATGCTATTATCAGTTGTTTCTGTTCTTTTGTCTAGGTGGGCCTAAATGGGTTTAGCTACAAGATGCCAGATGTCCCTGAGTTTTTTCCAGAACTGTCAGAATTAAGGTAAGTTCAAGATGGGGATCTTGTTTATCTACCTATTGTACATGAAAGCCTATGTTTAATAGCCCATGCCTAATCTCCTTATTACAGTCCTATTTATGACCTCACAATTCACCTGTGATCAGAAATAGATCGCACCACATTACTCGATTAGAACATTGGAAGACCATGGAGTGCTCCAGGCTTCTAATGGCTGGTAGAAGCCTGGAGCATCAACATTCCAATGTTTGTTCACAGCAACTGCTGTGAACAAAGGCATCACAGAGCCCTAGGGTATTTTATCCACCTCAGGCTCCGTGAGACCTATGTTTTACAAACTAGGAAATCCTCCAGAGCAGCCAATACCATACAAACACTCTTTTTTATTTACAATAGACTTATTTTATGTCTTGTGGTTTTACATAAAATGGACATCGACCTCCCTGACACTTGTTGGAGTTGTTCATCTGCAAATGCAGATTTAAAACACTTACTTTATCTGCCCCTATGGTCATAATTTTTAGAAAGATGTTTGGTTTCAGATTAATTCAATTTTTACTCCTCTGTTCCCTTTTTCATTGCCAATCTATTTTTGGGTAGTTTATCTCCTGATTGGAATTCTCATTCATTTAATGTGAAGATTTTAGATTTACTACTTGCAGTTGCTTTTCAGCAGATTACCAAGAATTGGAAAGACTTTACTAAACTATCTGTTCGAGGCATATGAGCTGCAGAATTCATACTTGTGCATAGATCGCCATCTGGTGTTGGGCTCGGATGCTTGCACCTTGTTGTTGTCTTGGAAGAAGTCTTTTGTAGTCACGAGATAGGTGACTCCTCCCTTGGACGATAGTGCGCATGGGCATCGACTCCATCCTCAGATTGTTTTTTTCCGCCATCGGGTTTTGGATGTAACTTCAGCGCTCCGGTTCGGTACCGTGTTTTCCAAACCTTTTCGACGTGCAACTCATCGCAAACTCGACGGCATTGTTTTCGTTCGCGTGCCTTTCAACGCGCTAACTCCAATACTCCATTCCGGTCGTCGCCGCGGGGCCTATCGACGCCATTCGGGCCTTCAGCTAATGGAAAGGACTCCATTCAAAAAATGCCCCCAGTGTGGAGATAAATTCCCACGCAGCGACCAACACAAGGTCTGCAACCTTTGTCTCTCGCCGGAACATGAAGAAAACAATTGCCAAGCCTGCACCTCCTTCCGGTCCAAGAAGACTATCCGTGATCGCCGGGCTCGACGACACGTTATGGCGCAACAGACTGCTCCGGTGCCACAAGACATCTTCGATGAAGGCCCCGACGTTCCAGAGGCAGAGGATTCGGAAGATCTCAACATCGTATCCGAAGCAGATGACTCCGACTCCGATGACCAGATCACTCCAGGTCAACGAGTGAGTACAACTGCCCCTGCCCCAACCCCACCCGAAAAACCAAAGGCTCCGGTCAAGACTTCGCCTGAAGGCCTTAGTCGCGACCGAAAGAAACCTTCAGAAGCCCCGTCTCCGGGCCCGGCTCCGAAGACATAGGAGAAGCCTTCCGGCGGCTCGGGACCGAGCAAGCCGCACGCCTGTGTCCCAAAAACAACGTTGCCGCCGAAATCAGGAACACATCCTACTCCTGCCGTCTCCAAAAAGGCCTCAGCACCGAGCACTTCGGCACCGAAAGACCAAAAGGCCTCGGATCCGAACAAACTTCCAAAACCTTCGGATCCGAAAAAGATTTCCGACTCGACGCCGAAGGACCCAAAAACCCCTTCTAAGGCTCCTGAGCAGAAATCCAAATCGCGTCCGGAACCGAACAAATCGGCGCCGAAAGCACACGCCGTTCAGGAAGAACTGTTTCTACCAGATCCTATTGATCCGAAACAAAAGACATTGCATGTGGACCCTAAAACAGGCCATATTGTCAATCTCCCAGCCAAGAAGAGGAAATTAGACACCCCACACACTCCTGAGGTGCCTGTGAAGAAAAAGGACTGCAACTTCACCACTAAGACCCTCTTCTCCTGTTCTTCCTACTAAGCCTTCTTCTCCTAGAAAGTCTCCCATACTTCCTCCATACTCACCACCACCACAGGATGATGATGACTTGGGGGGGATAGGGACCCACATAATGACCCTTTCATTGATCCTGATGATGACGGGATCATAATAAACAAAAACAGTGGACGGAGGGTCTTAGGGAAACGTTTAAGAGGCCTGCAAAGGATTATATCCCCAAACTTATCAATGCAATACAACACAAATCCTTGGGTCTAAGTTATCTGTACAAACATACCAAACAAACACAAAGGCACTATCACACAACCTAACCGGGAGAAAGATCCCTTTAGGAAGAAATCCCTCACCCACCTATGGTGGCATGCTTCATCATTTGGGATTCTCCTCCCAGAGAAAACTCCTAGTTCCTCTGAGGGCTACAACCCCCTCTCTGAGAGGGAGGAGCTCATGGATGTTTTACAACTACTCTAGTTGGATCTGCTAGATCCTCCAAATGAGACTACTAGTGTGAGTGAGAAAGCAGCGCAAAAAAATTAAGTGAATAAAGTGATGTTAAAACTGACTAGAGAGAACCAAGCAAAGAAAGGGGGGCTTTATTCAGGAGTTCTCACTGTCAGGATTAAAAACAGTGCACCTGCGGTATGGATTTAAACCGCACGTGTCAGATGGAAAATTATGGTCAATATGTTTCAGCCAAAAGGCCCCCAATTTGGGCCAGGCTTTCTTCAGGACCACTAAGATGCTGCTGCTAAGTGAATTGTGTGAAAAAAGTATATTAGTAACTACAGATTGACCACCCGGAACCTGAAATACTTGCGGTTCCTGTTCAGTGGAAGGTAACCGTACCTAAGGAGAAAATATAAAAAACAATATAGGCCTTCAAACAAAACAACATAAAAAAACACTACAAGTATATTACAGATAACAAAGCAATGGGGAAGGACCCAAGTGCCTACTCCCGCTTGTTGCACCACAAAAATGTCAGCACAAAAACAGTATCATGCTTACCCGTAACAACTGGGTACGTTGCAAACCTCAACCTGGCAACAGCTCAGAGGGGAGGCACCGCTCTATGGAGGAATAATATGTACAGTGTGCTAATGTGAAATAAAAATGCACAAAGCATCATCAGACTCACTGGCATGGTTAAAGCATATAGGTACCAAATCCAATCATAAGAGTGCCAGACTCTATGTGTATAACCCCGTATATATAAAATGATACCACATGTCCCCTTGCGAAGTTCAAACGGGGTGCACTGATGTGTATCAAAGTCTATGGTATATTTAAAAACAAGAAAAACCTCTATACAGTATTGATCATAGAGGAGGACTGCACTATCAAAAATAGAAAATCTCATTCAATGGGGAAAGAAAACCTACCCCTCATATCTCGCATAAGAAGCGACCAGCCCTAGAATATTGCTCTAGCATAAAGTGGTAAGGCTACTAGATTACTGAAAAGCGACCAAGCTAGAAAAAAGCTTCTGGCATACACGTGTTGCATTTGTACCAAGATGAAAAGGTTTGTAACATTTGAGTATCTCAGACACACCAGACGAAGCCATGATGTCAATAAGAGGCTGCAAAATAGTAAAAAGCAAACAGAGCGCTGAGTAACCCACCGTTCACAGAGCCTCTGCGCTACTCATGCCTATCACGTAAAATCTGGATAGAGTGAAGGAGCGCTAACTCCTATAGCCGGGAAACAGCGCGAGCACATAAAAATAAAGTGCGTGGCAGTAAGCACCCCGTCAAATCATAGAAGAGCAACCAGCAAGGCACTTACCTCTCCGTCGGTACCCCAGTCGGATAGAGTCTATCGCGGGAGGTAAGTGCACCAGCATTAGAGTGCCTCTTAAATACTGAGATTAAAGCGCGCTACCAAGAGCCAACACTAATTGACAGAACCGTCGCGCATGCGTGATGTTGACAAACACTAACCCTACGCGCATGTCTGTTGCGAGTCTAAAAACCCTGGGGAATGTAGTTTCAGGTACTAGGGGCTTGTTATGCATACGCAAGCCTATCTGAAGCGTCCCAAATCCTTCAACAAGCAGGTAGCCATGCTCAAAACTCATCAATTCAAATAATACTCCAAATGTTTAGCACAACTCCAGACAGCGTGCCATCTTTATAAGAAACATCGCCACTTTGGAGAATAAAAGGGAAAAGAGGGAAAAACCCTTTTAGGGCATGCATTTAAATTCGATTAGAAGATTTAGGTATAATTGACATGAATACCATAAACCTCCAATCATAAACCCAGTGCTTCACCATATTATTGCACAAAACATTTAGAGTGCAACCCATGGAATATCATCATTCAATCCGACCTCAGCTGTGTTAAGCTTGTGTACCCAACGTTGCTCTCGCCTAAAAAGATATGTGGAGACATCAGTTAAGTGCGGAGGAATAGCAGGTTTTTCCAACACTATCCACTTCAAATCCTCAGGGGAATGATTCTTTTCTAAGTAATGGCTAGTGAGTTTAGTGACAGTCTTTTTACAGCGGATGGTGCTCCTATGTTCTGAAATACGGATCTTCACCTTCCGGGTGGTCATGCCCACGTACCGTAAGGCACATGGACAAGTAATCAAATATATAAGCCTGTCACTGTTACAGTTCGTGTGTTTAGAAAGAATCCAAGGTTGTGTAGTCCCAATGTCAACAGACAGTGTATGTTCTGTGAATGGACAAGCCGCGCACATCCCACACGGAAAATGCCCTCTGACCTCAGGTAAGTGCCAGAGAGTATTTTGCATGCTCGATTTCATGGTGTGGGGTCGCGTATGTACCAATTGATCCTTAATATTTGTGCTGCGTTTAAAAGCGAACAGCGGTCGTGGTAAGGCAATGTCACCAATGTTCAAAATCTTCCAATTTGAAAGAATGCTATTCTTGATTTTATTGGAGAAACTACAAAAAGTGTTGACACATGTGAGTCTAGAGTTAGCTTCCTTAGGTTCGCTGGGTTCAATGAGAGCTTCCCGGTTGTTATTAGCTGCACGTTTCATCGACCTCTTGATCAAACGCTGTGGGTAACTCCTGGCACCGAGCTCCTGGGCCAGATCATGGGCATGTACCTGATACTTGGAGGTGGTTGAGCAATTCCTTTTGATACGTAAGAACTGCCCGAAAGGGAGATTATCCCTCAGGGCTTTAGGATGGTAGCTCTTATATGATAAGAGAGAGTTCCTAGAAATAGGCTTCCTATATAATTCAGTACATAGACCCCCTTCAGTTGGAGAAATCAAAATATCTAGGAAAGGTAACTGGCTGTTACTGTATTCACAGGTGAACCTCAAGAAATCATTGCAGGTGTTAAGCCAACCCTTGAATGCCATGATGGTAACTGGAGGGCCTCTCCAAATAACAAAGACGTCATCAATGTAACGTTTCCACAACAGTATGTGGTCTTTGTATGGATTGCCCTCATTGAAAATATGGTCCTGTTCAAAGAGGTGCACATATAGGTTCGCCAAACTCGGGGCGAAAACACTGCCCATAGAAGTACCCGATGTTTGCAAAAATAACTGGTCTTCAAATTGAAAAAAAAAAAATTTCATGGCCAATCGGGCACACTCCATGATAAAATGGACAGGGGTGATGGTATCCATGTCCCGATTCTCCAACAATGTCCGTATGGCCGCGAGTGTCTCATCTTGGGGAATGCAAGTATATAAAGACTCCACATCAAAGGATACCAAATAGTCTCTAGTGACATCAAACGGCCTATCTGCCAAAAGGCGGAGAATGTCCTTAGTATCTTTAAGGTAAGTGGGCATCTCCAATACAAGAGGCCGAAGGAAATGATCCACGAAGGTAGATAGGGGTTCCATCAGAGATCCTATTCCAGAGATAATGGGGCGACCAGGTGGTGGTCTCTGTTCCTTATGTACTTTAGGCAGGACATAAAAGTAAGGAATCACTGGATGGATCTGAACCAAAAAAGACGCTTCTTGCGTAGTAATCCAATTGTTCAGCCTGGCTTCATCAACAAGAGTCTTTATTTCTATCTGCAATCTCTTGGTGGGATCTGTCTTCAACTGTTGGTAAAAGCGGGTATTATTCAGTTGTTTAAGACATTCCGCGCGATAAGTTGAAGTATCTAGCAAGACAATAGCACCACCCTTGTCCGCCGGTTTAATTGTGATCGAGATATCACTTGCCAAAGTCCTCAGAGCACCTTTTTCTCGTAGGGTTAAGTTCTGATATTGTTTCTCATTCCCTCTACAGATAGTATCAAACTGTGTCAGGACAGCTTTCTCAAAAGTCAGAACCTGGGGAGGTATCTGATAAACCGGAGGATTGAAGGTGGATTTATTTCTCAACCCTGTATTGGTATCAGTTTCTTCCATGGGATCTTGAACTCGATCTTTAAAGAAAAAGTTCAGGCGGATTTTGCGAAAAAATTGAAACAATTCTTGCTTCAATAAAAATGTATCACCTCTGTTAGAGGGTACAAAACCCAGTCCTTTGTTCAGCAGCATCTGTTCATCCGTGCTCAGTTCACGGCTGCTTAGATTCAAGACTATAGAGTCTCGTTGCTGGTCCCTGCCTGAGCTTCCGTCATGCTCCGTGTTGTCCTCATCGATGACGTTGGGCCCCAATGTACTTGGGCCTGTTGGTTCCGACGTTTGCCTCTGGATCTGCCTCGGCCATACCCTAAAAAAGGTTGGTTAGGAAAAAATTGAGGTTGTGCTTGATAAGGAAAAGTTTGTCCTTGAGGTTGAATATTGGAATAACCAAAAGGTGCAGGAGGCCACCACTGTGGCGGAGGAGGAGGAAAGCCACCTCGAAAACCTCTCCAGTTACTTCTATTCCTACGGTTCATCCCTCTTCTTGTCTGATCTTCAGAGGTGGACTGATCTGAATCACTGGACCATTCATCACTTCCTGAGGTGGAATAGTTTGAACCGTATTGTCTTCCTTGGCGATTGAATTGTGCTGGAACATAGGTCTCACTGGTGTAGGGATATGCCTTCTCCATTGAAAAGCGGGCCAAATCCTTTTTGAATTTGGTGATCTTAGTTGCCAAAATTGAGTCTTTGAACTCTCTGTTCGTCTTATTGGTTTCTTCTGCTTGTTTTTTGTACAGAGTCGTTGCTATCACAACCTTAATCTGAGACTCCAAAGTCTGAATTTCAATGAGAATAGTGTCCGCAATCCGCTTAGCGGTATTGATAATCAAAATAAGCCAGTCGCGGGTACAGCGCCAGGCTACAAGAGACCAGTCCTTAAGAAAGATTTTATCATCAAGGAAAAGGCGCGGAGCATTGGTGACTATTAAGCCAGTGGGGGCACAATTCCCCCTCAGATACTCCGTCATAATGGCTCCATGGATGTAGATACGGGAGTGTGATTTCTTAAGGAGTAGCAGTTTAGACCAATCATCTCCTGCTGTTGAAGGGCCACCTTGAAAAGTGTCTAGTATACTAGGCGTAGATGAAATGGATTGAGCTGCAGTGTCATCAAAAGCTAAACCTAATCTTTCTGCCATTGTCGTGAATAACTATGTTATAGAGCTGAAAATATGATTAGAAAAGGGTACTACTGCCTCAGCACAGAATGATGAAGATACATAGAATCCTATTTAGGAAACTGAATGAATATGGACCCGCAGCCTAAGCTGCTCAAAACTAATAAACAAAAACAGTGGACGGAGGGTCTTAGGGAAACGTTTAAGAGACCTGCAAAGGATTATATCCCCAAACTTATCAATGCAATACAACACGAATCCTTGGGTCTAAGTTATCTGTACAAACATACCAAACAAACACAAAGGCACTATCACACAACCTAACCGGGAGAAAGATCCCTTTAGGAAGAAATCCCTCACCCACCTATGGTGGCATGCTGAGCTCCTCCCTCTCAGCGAGGGGGTTGTAGCCCTCAGAGGAACTAGGAGTTTTCTCTGGGAGGAGAATCCCAAATGATGAAGCATGCCACCATAGGTGGGTGAGGGATTTCTTCCTAAAGGGATCTTTCTCCCGGTTAGGTTGTGTGATAGTGCCTTTGTGTTTGTTTGGTATGTTTGTACAGATAACTTAGACCCAAGGATTTGTGTTGTATTGCGATGACGGGATCATACCACAGGACACATGGGATGAGTATGATACCCCTGTAGATCCTCCAGACCTTCCTGATCCAGATGCATACCCCACAAGGCCATCTCCCCCAGATGACAACATTGGGTTTAGTCAGCTCATTCATAGGGCTGCCCAATATCATGGTGTCCAGATTCATTCAGACCCCACTGAGGAAGACTTCCTATTAGATACCTTTGCACAGTCACAAAAGACAGTACAAACACTACCTATGCTCAAAGGTGTCATTAAACATGCACCAGACGTCTTCAAAGACCCAGTCAGGACCAGGATTCCCAATCCTCGGATTGATAAAAAAATATAAACCCGCACCCAATGATCCCACCTACATTAAAGGTCAGCTCCCTTTAGATTCACTTGTGGTGACCAATGCACGGAAGCGTAAACCTCCGGTGATGCTCCACCGCCGGATAAAGAGTCTAAATTACTAGACGCCTCAGGCAAACGAGTTGCCTCACAGGCAGCTAATCACTGGAGAATAGCTAATGCACAAGCATTGCTTGCCAGGTATGATAGGGCTCACTACGATGAGCTTGAGGGCCTAATGCAGCATTTGCCTGACCAATACAAGGCCAAAGCCAATGATTTGATTCAGGAGGGCAAGTTAATCACAAACGCAGCCATTAAATGTGCCCTCGATGCCGCAGACACTGCATCTAGATCAATTAACACTAGTGTGTTATTGCGAAGACACGCATGGTTGCGCATTTCTGGTTTCAAACAGGAGGTACAGACTACTATCCTGAATCAGCCGTTCAATCAGGAACAACTTTTTGGCCCAGCTGTAGACACAGCATTAGAGAAAATGAAGAAGGACACGGAGACTGAGAAATCTATGGGAGCATTACAGTCTCCATCAACACGAGGCTCCTTTCGTCGCTCCTTTTATAGGGGCGCATCCAAAAACATTAGCACAGACACTACTTCTTCCTCCTATAAAAGCCCCACACAAACATCCCCCAACAAGGGATATTTCAGAGGTGGGTACAGGGGAAATAACAACAAAGGGAGAGGCCGAGGTAACAACAGTCGCACCTCCCCCACTAACAAACAGTGACTCCCCTTCGCTCCCTCCAGACCATTCCAATCCGGTCGGAGGGAGACTCTCACAGTTCCTACCTGTCTGGAATTCCATCACTACAGACAGGTGGGTAAGACAAATTATCCAGTATGGTTACTGCCTGGAACTTACTGCAACTCCCCCCAACATACCACCCAAACAGCGTCCCATGTCCACAGAACATCTAACGCTTCTCAAACAAGAAGTTCTCTCACTGCTTCAAAAGTACGCAATAGAACAAGTTCCCCTACAACATCAGGGGACCGGAGTTTACTCCCTATACTTTCTAATCCCCAAAAAGGACGGTACTCTCAGACCAATACTGGACCTCAGACCTCTCAATTTATACATGCAGTCGGATCACTTTCACATGATCACTTTCCAACAGGTCCTTCCACTGTTGCAACAAGGCGACTTCCTTGCCACACTAGATCTCAAGGATGCCTACTTCCATATTGCCAAACACCCTGCACACAGGAAATATCTAAGGCTCACAGTGGACGGCCAACACTATCAATTCAAGGTTCTCCCATTCGGAGTAACCACAGCACCCGGGGTCTTCACAAAGTGTCTTGCGTTAGTAGCCGCACATTTGCGAAGACAGCACATTCATGTGTTTCCATATCTGGACGACTGGCTCATAAAAGCCAAGTCACACAGTCAGTGTGTTCACCACACTCACCAAGTAATTCAGCTGCTACACGACTTAGGGTTCACAATCAACTACACCAAGTCACATCTACAACCCTCCTACATACATCAGTATCTAGGGGCCACAATAGACCCTTCCAGAGCTATAGCATACCCCAGTCCAGCCAGGATAGCCAATATGCAACTCCTCATCATAAAATTTCAACCCCAACACTCCCTTCCAGCTCGAGTGTTTATGCAACTCATAGGAATGATGGCATCTTGCATTTTCATAGTACCTCATGCAAGACTACAGATGCGCCCACTACAAGAATGCTTGGCACGTCAGTGGAACCAGGCTCAAGGTCAACTTACAGATCTGGTGTTCGTGGACAGCCGCACACATCGCTCTCTGCAGTGGTGGAACACACAAAACCTTTCCAGAGGGCGGCCGTTCCTAGAGCCAGTTCCACAGATAGTGCTAACAACGGACGCATCCCTCACCGGCTGGGGAGCCCATCTCTTAAACCATACAATCCAGGGCAGGTGGACCACTCAACAAAAAGTGCTCCACATCAATCACCTAGAATTACTGGCAATATTTCTAGCGTTAAAAGCATTCCAGCCACATCTCCTCAACAACACTGTCCTAGTCCGCACAGACAATATGACAGCCATGTATTACATACAGAAACAAGGAGGAACACACTCTTTGCAACTGTCTCTTCTAGCGCAAAGCATATGGAGATGAGCCATTCCACACAACATATATCTTCTGGCAGAACACCTTCCAGGAGTCCACAATCACATTGCGGATCTGCTAAGTCGTCAGACACAGCAGATACACGAATGGGAACTTCATCCTCAAGTTCTTCAACCTTTTTTCCAAATGTGGGGCCAACCAGACATAGATCTGTTCGCCACACACGCAAACGCAAAATGCCCAACCTTCACCGCCAGGTTTCCACACCCGTTGTCCAAAGGCAATGCGATATGGATGAACTGGTCAGGCAGATTTGCGTACGCTTTTCCGCCACTCCCACTCATTCCGCTAGTAGTACGCAAGCTCAAGCAACAGTCTCTCAAAATGATCCTAGTTGCTCCCACATGGGCACGGCAACCATGGTTCACAACACTCCTCGAACTCTCAGTAGTTCCACACCAAAAGCTACGTCTCTCTCCAAAACTGCTGACGCAGAACCATGGAGAGATTACGCACCCAGATCCAGCACAGCTGAATCTAGCAATCTGGCTCCTGAAGTCCTAGAGTTCGGTTACCTTAACCTCCCACCCGACTGTATGAACATTATCAAAGAGACCAGACGCCCTACTACTAGAGCTTGCTATGCAGCCAAATGGAAGCGATTCATCATTTACTGCAATAACAACAAAATTGACCCGCTAGATGCTTCCATTCAAAACATCATCTGCTATTTACTGCATTTACAAAAATGTAATCTTGCATACTCATCCATAAGATTACATCTGGCTGCCCTTGACGCTTACTTACAAAACAGACAACATTTGTCATTGTTTAGAGTACCCGCTATCAAAGCCTTTATGGAAGGCTTTAAAAGGATAATTCCACCCAGACTGCCACCCTCTCCGGTGTGGAACCTAAACATTGTTCTCACTAGACTCATGGGTCCCCCTTTTGAGCCCTTACACAAATGCGAATTGCAGTTCCTTACATGGAAAGTAGCTTTCCTTGTCGCAATCACCTCTCTCAGGAGAGTAAGTGAAATCCAGGCTTTAACCATACAAGAACCATTCTTACAAATACATCAGAACAAAGTGGTTCTTAGAACAAATCCAAAATTCCTTCCAAAAGTAATCTCTGCTTTCCATCTTAATCAATCGGTAGAGTTACCAGTGTTTTTCCAAAACCCTGATTCTGTAGCGCACAGAGCTATTCACACGCTTGACGTCAAAAGAGCTTTACTTTATTACATCGACAGGACTAAAGCCTTTAGAAAGCCGAAACAACTGTTTGTAGCTTTCTCTCCACCTCATAAAGGCAACCCCATCTCCAAAGCGGGGATTGCCAGGTGGATAGTCAAATGCATTCAAATATGCTACCAGAATGCAAAACGCACATTGACAATTCCCCCTAGAGCGCATTCAACACGCAAACTAGGGGCTTCCATGGCATTCTTAGGGAACATTCCCCTAGAAGACATTTGTAAGGCAGCGACATGGTCTACTACACACACCTTCACCAAACACTATTGTGTAGACGTGCAGGCGAAGCAACAAGCTTCTGTAGGCCAAGCTGTTCTTAAAACACTTTTTCAAACCACTACAACCGATACAGGCGACCACCACTAGGGGAGACACTGCTGTACAGTCTATGCACAAGTATGAATTC